>CM028135.1:591667500-592876666 GCA_016271365.2 Neoceratodus forsteri | reverse complement strand
AGGAGAGCATTGTATAAAGTATCTTAAAGAATGGATGAAGGAAATCTTGCATCTTGATTGGTCAGGAGCCTTTCACAGCCATGCATTTATAATGTAATAACACGTGGTACTTTTCTGGCAGTCAGGACACAGCGCATCCCCCTTATCCATGCCTCCTAGAAATGTTTGAAAAATATTTCTGGCATCCATGTTAATACAGTAAATACCCAGTACTACACTAACATATTAAAAAAACAGTAATTGCTCTTGAGAATAACTCCTCATCGCTATACCACTCCTAACAAGTTGCACATTATGGTATTTTATTTCCTTTCTGTTTAGTATCTTGGTAGGCCTCCAATCTGCAGGTTTAAATTAGAACTGCAGCTAAACCAACAGACGCTCACTTTAACACCTCAGCATGCTTCCTTCCACCTGTAGGCCTGGCTGCTTGCTCAGAGTCACTGCTCCTTCTGTGCTGTACAAAGCACCATCCATGAGTACACAGAACTCTTTTAAGCAAAACAAAAGAGCTTGATTGAATGAAACATAGAAACATAGACTTTGACGGCAGATAAGGACCGCTTGGCCCATCTAGTCTGCCCATTTCTCTACCTACAGGATAGGCTGCAGATCCTATTTAACCAACAGCCTATTTCTTCCTGCCCCCCACAAGAATTGCCTTATGTCTGTCCCATGCATTCTTGAATTCTTCCACAGTTTTAGACCCCACAACCTCCTCAGGAAGGCTGTTCCATGCATCCACTACCCTCTCTGTGAAATAATACTTCCTCACATTGCCCCTGAACCTTCCTCCTTCTATCTTTTAAATTGTGTCCCCTTGTTCTTGAAGTCTCTTTTCTGAAAGATGCTACCCTCTTGTGCTTTGTTGATTCCACTGAGGTACTTAAAAGTTTCTATCATGTCCCCCCTCTCCCTTCTTTCCTCAAGGGTATACATATTAAGCTCCTTTAGTCTCTCCTCATACGGCTTCTCTTGCAGACCCTGCACCATTTTAGTTGCCCTCCTCTGGACTACCTCTATCCTGTCTATGTCCTTGCGGAGATGGGGTCTGCAGACCTGGACACAGTACTCCAGATGGGGTCTCACCAACTGTCTGTATAGAGGAATAACAACTTCCTGTTTTCTGCTGGTGATGCCTCTCCCTATACATTCCAGTATACCCCCAGCCCTCCCTACTGCCTTCTCACATTGCTTGCTAACCTTAAGGTCATCTGATATGATTACCCCCAGGTCCCTTTCCTTTTTTGTTGTTGTTACTACCTCCCCACCCATTGTGTATTGTGTGGGTTAACAGGGGGCAGAGCCCGGCATCCAACATGGTGGCATCATAAATTTAACATAAGGGACCTGTGGCTTCCCCGTGAACCCATCCAAACATCCACACCGCCTACTGAAAAGCGAAACCACTGAATCTGTGATCCGGAAGTCTTGCGCAGTTAAACGATCTGTTTTTTTCGGTGTTATCGGACTAAGTGGAGAGAGCCAATATCGTGATTATCCAGACTGTTATTTCTTCATGACGCCACGCTTCCAGGCCGCAGCAACATCGGTACCAGTTCTTGCAGTCCCCAGCAGGAGTAGCACACAAAGGGCTGATCCTACTACGCAAACCCGAGAAGGCAATGGCAGAATAAAGCCCCCCCAGGAACCTGATGCAGGACATCGCGAGCTTGACAGCGATGCTGACTAAAGTGCTGCAAGACACAGCGGAGCTGAAACTCTCTTTGGCTAAGATTACAGAGGATCTAGGGCTACTAGCTCTCAGGGTGGAAAGCACAAAGAAAGTGGTCAAGATACAGGCAGAGCAGATATCCCAACATGATGGATACTTAAGGGAGCACCATGGACAGATTCAGTACCTTCTTTCAAAAGTGGACAATCTGGAGAACAGAGCAAGGAGGCTAAATATCCAGATTGTGGGCATCCCCGAAGGCATGGAGGGCAGTGACATGATATCATTCCTTGAAAATGCCCTTCCAGCCATGCTTAATCTTGAACACGAACCTGCTCCAGAACTCCAAAGGGCTCACCGCTCTCTATCCCCAAAACCCAAGCAGGGTGGGCACCCACGTCCTATTTTGTGTAAATTTTTAAGACACCCAGTTAAAGAGAGGTATCTGAGGCTGGCGAGGGAAATGAAGACAGTGGTTTGGCAGGGTTGCTCGATACAACTTTTTCAGGATTACTCGCAGGACCTGGCAAGGAGAAGATGGGCCTATGCAGGAGCGAAGCAGCAGTTATACAGGATGGGCATTCCAACCTCCCTGTGATATCCCGCCTCACTGAGAGTTTAGCACAATGTGGTTTACTACATGTTCCACTCCCCAGGAGAAGTGGAGGACTTTTTGCTGTCCATTCACAAAAGGGGAGAGACTCACGACTATCCCCATTGCGTCCACGTGGAACAGAATGGCAAGATCTGGAGCCCCCCTCAGCTCCTATGGAAACATCCATTGGCGCTCAGTCTATCCTGCAGGAGAAGGATGGGGGATGGCAGAGTCAAGAGGGGTAGATCGAAGAAACCAGGCAAGACTGACACCAACAAGCAATCCGCTCCAAGGAAGAACCATTCTAGGAATCGCCAGAGACTACAGACCCTATTGGATGACAGCCGATCTCTCCTGATATAATTCCATTTAAACTTTCTAACTGATATGAGCCTTTGAGGGATCTCACTCCGACTGCATTGGAGCTAGGGACTGATCCAGAACAGGTAGATCCAGAAGACCTTACAGATCAGAGCCTGCTTGCGGACTGGGCTCACCTCTGCAAGGATTGGGCCGAGTGCGATGGAGGGCTGCAGGACGAACCTCCACCTCCATCTTGAAGTTGAGCCTACTAAGTCTTGGTGTCTGCAGTGTAAGATACCCCGTGTGAAGATAATGGGGTAATCTTCTATATCTGGGGGCATATAGCTGGGTTTAGAGTGTCAAGTTTGGGCACAGCCTGGGTTTTAATAGCCTCCCGGAGATCATTCTGTATCTGTGCCAATTTCAAGAGCCCAAATGGGCCGAACACCTGCTCGGGCCATGCCAAATGCGCCCAACATTATGTAAGGGTTTCTGACGTTTTGTTAACTGGTATTCACTTATGAGGTTATCATGGTCAGCGAACATGTTGTTTCTCTCTTTATACAAACAAAGTTCACCCCTTCACAATCAAAAAGTGAACAAGCCCACATCCTAGCAGTTGATGTTTAAACTGTAAGGATAAGTATGGGAATAATGTTCATTTTTCAGCTGCAACACTATATATGTTGTTGACTTCCTGGGAACCAATAGGTATTGGGTAGTTTGAGGAGGGTAGTGGGTTGGATGGCACCAGGTCTTTCTTGTTGTGTCTGCAATCTGGTTGTAATATGTAGTACCATGAAAGGGGATAGCTCGCATCCGTACCACAGTGCTTTGCCCTGCTTATAAAAAAAAAAAAAAATTATACCTCCCCTCTGGAAACTCCGGGGAACCTGCCTAAATATGGCAGGGTATACATAAGGGGATAGTTTTATTTGAGATGATATAAAGTAGTAGTAGTTGATGTTTTACAGTTTTATATTTACAGTTCTATAGTTATGGTTGATGTTTACTGATTGAATAATCTGCTTGGGGTCCACAGGTTCCCGGGGAAATGCAGGAGGCAATAACTATGGGATTTTTATTCCCTTTCTCAGTTAAGGGGCCTAATAGCTCCGACAAGCTGACACGCTCCACTCCCAGGAGTGGACTCCCTGGCCATGGGCCACCTTTGATACAGGAGGCCGGGCTCATTTGGGAGTTCCACTTAGGTCAGGGAATGTTTAAAGGGTTTAAAGAAGAGGAAGCAGGAAAAAAAAAAAGTTATGGAAATCTCTATGATCACACATGAGTCAGTGTATGCGTCATGCATGGTTGGTAGGAAGGGGAAAGCAGGCGGATATGTCTGGTTCTACAAATCAATGCGACTTGGTTCTGTTTGCATTAATATAACAAAATTTATAAGAACCTGGATGGGGGGGGATACTTTTTAATAATTAAAATGGATGGGCGGGTAGTGATATGATTACGGCTACATCCTGGAATGTGAAGGGTTAAAATTTGCCAATTAAAAGGAAAAGATTCTAAATCGGCTGAAATCCTTGAAATCGCAAATTGCCTCCCTGCAAGAAACTAAACTGACTCATACAGAAGCCAAGAAACTAAAGAGGGACTGGGTGGGATGGGAAGTCTGGCGCAGCAAATAAGTCTAAGAGAGGGTTACATTTTGTGTCATAAACGTCTCAATTGGCAACTCACGTGAGCACCCGTGCTGACAAAGAGGGAGATGGGTAATTGCCAGGGTTAATACCTCCGTGGGGATGTTCTTCTAGCGAACCTGTATACCCTAATGAAGATTCTCCGAATTCTTTCACGGGTATCACAGGAATTAATGGAATGATGACCAAGAGATGGATATTATAGTAGGAGGATATTTTAATCTGGCATTGGAGGCCCTTATGGACAGATCCAACTCGAAGCCTGATTGTCATCCGAAAGCCATTAGAGCTCTAAAAGATCTACTTGCCATGCATAAATTACAGGATATCTGGAGGATTGCCCACTTCATCATGAGGGATTATACTTATTTTTCAGAGGCCAAACAAGTTACTAGTAGGTTGGACTATTGGTGCACTTCGTCACATATCTCTAGTAGAACTTTGGAGGTTAATATCGCTCCCATATATCTATCTGATCATGCTCTACTAACTCTCTCGATTGCCCCACCCACTCACTCCCCCAAATCAGTGACATGGAGGCTTGACCCCTTGCTCCTGCAAGAGTCTGAATTCAGGGATTGGCTCCAGAAAGAGGTGAAGACATACTTTCTGGACAACCCCCAGAGGTCATCTTCGGCTGCGGCCATATGGGAAGCATTTAAGGCAACTATAAGGTGCTGCACTATAAGCTATGCATCCTATCGTAGAAAGCAGAGGGAAAAAAGAAACTAAGGAATTGGAAAATGAGTTGATGGGAAAAGAAATGCAATATAAGAAAGACCCAAACAAAATACAGGATCCAGAGTTTCTACGAGAGCTTTTGGCACTACGAATGAAGCTAAATACGTTAGCCTCTCGCAAGGCAGAACTCCAGATTTTGAGACTGAAATACAAATACTGGGCAGGGAGCAAAAAAGCTGGGAAGCTCCTAGCATACAGATTAAAAAACCAACAGGTACATAGCACAACTGAAAGACCCCAAAGGGGACATGCATAGCAAACCTGACGCTATAAACAAAATTTTGCTTTCATTCTATGACTCCTTATACAGCTCTCACATTGTCTGGGATAAGACCAAATTTGATAAGTTTATGGCAGACACGAATCTGCCAAAACTTATAACAGACCAATGTGAACAGCTTGAGGGACCCATAGAAGAGAAGGCTATTAGGGATGCAGTTAATAAAATGGCGGCACGGAAGGCGCCGGGGGGGCCACGGCTACTCAATTGATTTTTATAAAGTCATTCAAGACGGTGCTGCTCTCCCCATGAGAGACATGCTTCAAGAGGCCCTGACAAAAGAATCACTCCCCTCTACACTCAGGGAAGTCGTAATTACAGTCCTCCCTAGGGAAGGGAAGGATCCCAAACTCCCAGTAAGCTATAGGCCCATTTCGCTTATAAATGCGGATAGTAAGATCCTGGCAAAAGTGTTGGCTCTAAGGCTAGAAACAGTCCTGCCTAGCTTAATTCACACCTCCCAGGTGGGTTTTGTGAAGGGCTGGGTTAGCTCTGACCACCTAAGATCTCTAGTATCTCTTATCCAAAAAACAAAGCTAATCCAAACCCCAGTAGCTGCCATCTCGGTGGACTTCGAGAAGGCCTTCGACTCTGTCGAATGGGACTTCTTACATGCCATTCTTCAACATTATAATTTTGGTAGAGTCTTTAGATGTTGGGTCAGTACCCTTTACACAGCCCCCACGGCTAGGTTGCTGACAAACAACATCCTCTCTGAACCATTTGAATTACACAGGGGAACCCGGCAAGGTTGCCCTCTGTCTCCAATGTTATGTGTCCTAGTTATAGAAGCACTAGCAAGTGCAGTCAGAGAACACCCAAAGATTACAGGTATAGGCAGGGGGGATATCTCTCATTCTGCCCTATTATATGCTGATGACTGTCTTCTTTTTAGCTGAGGACTTCCGCACATGTGCACCATTTGTAACTGATATTCTGCAAAGGTTTGCAGACATATCAGGTCTGAAAGTTAACCAGAGCAAAACAGAGGTTCTCCCCTTAAACTCCAAACTCTCCCCAGGGGACATATCCAGTGTAGGTTTGGTTCTGTCTAAAGGAGGCATTAAATATTTGGGAATTAGGATACTGGCTTCTGTTACCACCATGCCAGAGGCCAATCTTGCCCCTTTGGTTCATAACTTAAAAGAAGATACCCTGAGATGGAAACAGCTACACCTGTCATTACCAGGTAAGGTGGCAGCAGTCAAGATGATGCTAGCACCTAAGGTGTATTACATTCTTTCCCATCTTCCAATCACAATCCCTAAAATATGGTTCCAAAAATTAGACAACATAATCCATGTATTCCTGTGGGAAAACAAAACCCCACACTATAGCAGAGCCAAGCTTCATACTTCATGGGAAAAGGGGGGCTGGTGTCTTCCTAACTTTCAAAAATACGCCCTAGCTTTCTCAGTAGCCACTACAGTCTGGATGTTTCAGGCACCTACTGAGCCCATGCCAACCTGGGTAGCGATCGAAACTGGGACTCTTTTAGGAAATCACATGTTGGGGTATTTGGGCACTACCATCCCCTCCCACTTTTGTCATTGGCTGACTATTAAGGCTGCATATTGGGCTTGGAACCAGGTAGGGATTATCATCAGGTCCTGTCTGAATCCAGGTAAATACCTACCCCTTTGGAACAATCTCAGGTGGCCCATTGATCAGAGACGTTTTGTGTGGGGAAACATGGAAGGAAAAACAGATTTACCAGTTAAGTGATATCCTAATGGGGGATGGGTGTACAGTGGACAGCTTCACTTCTTTACAAAAAAGATATAATTTAGAGAAATCAGAATTCTGGAAATACCTACAGCTTAGGCATCTCTATACAAGCTCGCTACTGAGAGGGTGCTTCTGCATAATCTGTCACTCTAAAGATTGTGTCCCTGGTAAAAGTTTACCTTTATCAAATTGGGTCCAGGGGAAAAAAAAGGCCTAGCCGGTCAGATATATAGATACATGAGAGATGACTTACCAGACCCCTCACAGCCGGCTAAGCAGAGATGGCAAAAGATGTTGGTTTATGTCATATCAGCATGTGATTGGAGCACAAGTTGGACTTTGATCAAACAAAAGTGTAAAGACCCTAGAATCTTTCTTATCCAAAACAAAATACGACACCTTTGGTACTGCACCCCGGCAGTGCTACATAGAATGGGCTTAATAAAAGAGGATGTTTGTTGGAGGTGTGATTTACAAGGAGCAGACCTACTCCACTTATTGTGGCAGTGTGACCCTCTTCGCTCCTTCTGGACCTCGGTAGCCCAATGCTGCTCCAGTATCCTGTCAACGCAGTTCCCCCTCTGTCCATTACTCTGGGTCCTGGGGATCCCTCCTTCAGGTGATGGAGTAAATGGCCCTCACCTTGCGTGGCTTCTGCAGGCTTCTATAGAAGCAAAACACCTGATACTTAGTAAATGGAGGACTAAAATGATCTCATCCCTTATGGATTGGTTGATGGCCATGACTAAGTTGGCAAACTATGCCAGAATCACTCATATGTCCAGTGACACTCTCCATATTTTCCTGGATAACTGGTCTCCTTTTATGCACTTCACTCAAGGTACCACCTCTTTCAGTATGGATTCGGCTGGTAAAGCCATGTTAAAGCCCCCTTCAGGGCCCCCCCGCCAACTTAGCTGCTGCTATTATCAGCATTGGGTAACTTAGGAAGGCCCCCACCCTTCCTCCAACCATAGCCATGCATGATAAATGTTAACTGTTGTTATCTATGGACCATGTTCACTGAACGGTACTCTTAGCCTGAGAGGCTAATAGCTGTTGTAAACCAAGTGAAATTGTATGTGAAATCTATTGTAACTGGATTGCTGACAGTGAACTGTTGTTTGCACTTTTGTCAAATGTAATGGCTATTGCAACTGATTGATATTTCCATATCTCAATAAAAATTTCAACTGCAAAAAAAGAATGTGGGTTAACAGCTGTAAAGAAACCCGCATGGCAAGTGGCTTTTATTCTGCTCAGTACTCCCGGTTGGTGCTGTGAACCTGCACTGCTATTGTCTTTTGCCAAAACATGGAAGTCACACAGAGCATCCAAAACCTCTGAATTAACAGAGCTGATTACTTGCTGTTTTTTCTTTCAAATGATGCAGAAGGCTATGGTGACCGTGGTGGTGGCAGTGGTGGTGGTGGGAAGGGGGGATAAAACTTACTGTGTGGGGAGAGGGGATGAGAGCTGAAAATAAATACAGCACCATCTAGTGGTATACTGTACTTACCAACAGGGCCTACTCTGCCAACTAAGTACAAACAAAAACCAAACAAAACAAAAAACGGACACTTTAAAAATCTTTTATTGAAACTGGACCTCAGATCATAGACTTTGGACCCATTTTATAGTGCAGTAAGCCTCTCCAGGGTGTGGGATGTATGACTAATGAATGCACCTGTCAAGGTGCTGATGGCACTCAGTGGAAGCACCTCATGCTTCTGTACTGTCCCTGGGCCGTGCATTTATCAGACAACAATCCACACCCTATTGGGGCTTATTGCTTACTTCCCAGCTTTTGACTACTAGAACATGGTGTATGGCGATGGCTGATAAAGCCACCCTGTGTATACTAGATCCAATTTTCTACTCCTCCTGTTGCATTGTACTTTGCTGCTTACTTCGCACCAATCACTGCTCCTTCTATTCCTCCCTCTCTATCCTTTCTCTTTTTCCCCATAGTGCTTTGTTCCCAATCGAGTGAGGTGAGCAGGCTCTTAGCCCCATCCCATGTCCACTTCCCCCAGCCCTCCAATTTGCCCCCAACTAATTCCCCCCATGGTGGGGCCAGAGGGGGTTGGGCTGACCCCCCCCCCAGTGCACGCATCCAGAATTGCCCAGGGACCAGGCAGTGGCACGGGCTGAGCGGGAGTGGGTGGGGCCTCATGTAGCTTGCCTAGTTCTTTTCTGTTTTCTTTCCTTTCCCCTCTCCACAGCAGTATATACGAGCATGTGTGTAGAGGCATGCACCACTGAACCAGAGCCCCTTTCTTCAAGTCACTGGCACCTCTACTACTACTGGGCCTCCATCCAAAGGCAGTCAGAGGCCGGGATGGCTGGCCACCCCTTCCTGGGAGAGGAGAGCTGTCTCTGGGATATTTAATCCTCTCCCTCTAGCTGTCCCCCAGCAACCTGAGTCCATTCCCGAACCCAGGTTGCCAGCGTGGCAGCAAGTGAAGTGTAAGTGTCTCAGCCCTCCACGTCACTTGGCCAGCTACTATCCCTTCTCTTGAATGCAGAAGTTGCTGCCACTTTGTTTCCCTCTTCTCCAAGAACTGCTTTGGTTCCTTTCTCTACTACTTCACCTGTCTCCTATCTTGTCCCCCCACACTTTTGCCACTCACTGAGACCTCTGAAGGGCAATTTGCCTTCTTCTACCAGCTAGTCTGGCTTTGATCAGCGCCCCCCCCCCCATCTCTGTTTGCACAGCTTCCTCTCCCACTGGCCTAAAAGCTCTCCTCCATGACCTCACTTCTCATGTCTGCTCCTGCACCTAATCCCACCGCCTGTTACTTTCCTTATGTGGGCCTCCTGATGCGTTGCCCAGTTTTTGAGCTACTGTCACTGCTTTTTGCACATTTGGTGATTTATTGTACCGTGAACGGTAAAAGTTATTGTATTGTTCAATCTTTATTACACTGTTTGATTGTCTGACACACTTAATATATCTGTACTGTGAGTATCCTGCACTGCTGTTTTCTGTTGCTTGCCTTGCTGTTTTCTCTTCTGCACCCTATACCCCCACCCAAGACGCTTTTGAAATGAGCTGATCTTCTCTCAGTAGGCCTTCCTGGTGAATATTTTGTAAATAAAAAACATTTTATGGGCCTCCTGATGCGTTGCACAGTTTTTGAGCTACTGTCACTGCTTTTTGCACATTTGTTGGTTTATTGTACTGTGAACAGTAAAAGTTATTGGATTGTTCAATCTTTATTACACTGTTTGATTGTCTGACGCACTTAATATTTCTGTACTGTGAGTATCCTGCACTGCTGTTTTCTGTTGTCCTGCCTTGCTGTTTTCTCTTCTGCACCCTTTACCCCCCCCCACACCCCCCAAGACGCTTTGGAAAGGAGCTGATCTTCTCGCAGTAGGCTTTCCTGGTGAATATTTTATAAATAAAAAACATTTTATGATGGACAGTTTTCTTCCAAATACATCCACTCTAATTTCTAGGGATCAATTCTGAAAGAAGGATTTAATAGCAGAAAAATTTCTCTCCACAAATTCTGTGACAGAGAACTGACTAGCAACTTAGGGGGCAAGAGCTATGAAGAGAGATTGGACGTACTACAGTTATTCAGCCTAGAGAAGAGAAGGATGAGAGGTGACATGATTATGGTGTTCTGAATACTAAATGAAGAAGTATACACAGATGTTTGAACTGGTGAATGCAAACAGAACTAGAGGACACCTACTCAAACTGTGGGGGGGGGCTGGATAAGTGGAATCATTTGAAAACATCACTTCATACAGAGAGTGTTTATCATGAGGAATAGTCCACCCAGTTAGGATGTGGAAGCAAGCACTATTTAGGGTTTGAAAGCAGTGTTAGAGAGATTCCTGAGGGAGAATGGCACTGGGGGGTTACACAGCATGAGCAGGGGTGACATTCCAGCTAATGAACTTGGATGTGTGTCCCTACCTAAATCGGGTATAGTCATTGGTATGAAGCAGGAGAGGCAGACAGACTGGACCTCAGGTCTCTTACATCATCAAATACTGTTACTTTGTATGACAGTATGAGGGATATGCACCATATGTCCCATTGTGCATGTGCCACAGATCAAAAATAAGAGGTGCTTGAGAAATGTATACACGTTTTCCCCCACTGAAAGTGACGCTGGGATGCCTCCTTGTTTACAAAATAAGGACCATTAGTCAGGAATACTTCTTACTTAAAATATTAGAACTATGTTAAATAGAGATAAATCATAAATTCCTCATGGCCTGTTAACATAATGCATGTGCAATGGCCTTGATGTAGTTCAGGGTTGCAAGGACTTGTGCCTATGCTATGTATAGGTCTGGCAAAATGCTGCGTGGCTACTTTAAAGAGCTATTAATGACTCAAAGAAAACTTTAAAAAACATGGAGGATAATGTATGGTCATTGATCGTTAACTGGTTTGTTAACCATCGAGAGGTTGCCAGGGCAACTGTGTTGTGTCACCATGGCAACCTCGAGATGGCTTAAAAAAACTTGTTGTTGATTGATGTACCATACATTATATTTTTTAGTGTATGGTACCAATGATGTTTTAAAAAACAACAAAACTGGTCCTTACTGAAGTTCTTTCTGTTACTGCCGCTCTGCTCCCTGTCATGCTCTCACCGCCGTGGCTGTTTCAAGGCCGTTGGATCAAGTTGCATGCACGCGCAGACTGTCCCCAGTTGTTAACCCATTGATGTGATGTACCTTCGATGGGTTAACAATATCGAGACGTCACATGAATGGTAAAACATTGTTATAAAAATGTAGTTGTCTACATATGACAGCGTTCCACCATACGTTATATAATAACTAGATAGAATTCTGCAAGCATTCCATTTATATTTTATATATTTCTCCTCCCCATTATTTATTATTAAGGACATTTTCATGAATATGGGATCTTTATCCCTTAGAGTTCCTTTAGAGTCCATCTGCCTCTATAGCTTGCTCCCTACTTCAAGTCATAATCCTCTGTTGTGACATCACAATCTGTTGCTATGGGAGTACCTGTCATGTCACAAGCAGTGTTCTATGACTTCAGATAGGGAGAAAGCATCAGGAATAGACAAACTATTCAGCAGCAAAGATCCTGTTTTTATACGGATTACCTCAGCAATAAATAATGGGGAGGAGGAATACAGCACTGATGGGAAATACAAGCTGGACTGTGTCTAAATAGTAGGTTCTGTTAAAGTTTTCCTGAATGTGTCACCAGTTATTTAAAGACTGAAATATCCAGGTAGGCATAGAAAAATGTGATATGAATCAAGGCTGCTGCAAATCCCTGTAATTTTTCAATCTGTTTCATCAGGATAGTCCAACTGATCTGCAGCATCTCATTTTCTGAGGAGTCCTGTTTCTGTGTAGCATAACAGATGCTTGGGTGCGGTAGGGTGAACTGAAGAACAAGTAGGTCAAGTGATCAGCTCAAAGCCACTCAATGAACCAGTGGCTTTGGAGGGATTTAAACTTGCAATCATTTGTTTCACAGGTCATTATTTTTGGTGCTGGATCACGCTATCTTGACTTGCAGTGACTGTTAACCATTAGCAGAGAGAAAAAAGACAAACAAAAGCCAAAGGGAAGCTAAGCAAAATAAAATAAAATTTGAGACGAAGAGATGGAAAAGCACCGGAGGAAAAGCAAAGGAAAAACGGGACTAAAACCAAGGAAAATGAAAGCCCTCAAAGAAGGAAAGGTAGAACTAATCGGAACAGACAAGGAGAAAGAGACAGAGAAAAAGTGAAAGGGGAACAGAGAGAGCAGACACATGTACAAGTGTCTACATGCATGATGCTTAGAGTTTCGATGTGTGTGAGTGACGGCATGTGTGATTGTATCGTGTGACAGTGTGATGCATATACATAATTGTGTTCACTGATCAAACTATGGTATTGCTGTGCTAGAGTCTGATGGATTTGCAGTTAGTTCTGTGTATCTGGGGAAAAAGCATATTAATGTGAAACGCCTTGGGTGTCGTGACATAGGAGAGGCAAGGCAAATTTTATTTGTATGGCGCCCAATCCCGGAGGCTCTGGGTGCCTGACAATAAAACAATACAAGCAGTTAGAAGCAAAAAATAAATAATGAGTAAAATCCAGAACACAGTTTAAAATATATCTGTCATCAGTATCTCACATGATCTCAAACGGACAGGTAGGGGCAGTTAGTCTGGGTAGGCCATATGGAAGAGATGGGCCTTTAGTCTCAGTTTGAATACCCCAATCGAGGGGGCCTCCCAGACTGCAGATGGTAATGAGTTGCACAGGGTTGACCCGGTGACATTAAAAGCACAATCGCCTGATGTTTTGAGCCGGACCCTGGGAACATCCAGGAGGCCCCTCATAGAGGAACGGAGGTAGTGGACAGAAGTTGCAGGTGTCAGGAGCTCAGTCAGGTAACCAGGACCCAGTCCACATAGGGCCTTGAAGGTGAGCAAGCCCACCTTGAAAAGGACCCTCCACCTGACTGGCAGACAGTGCATAGCATGCAGGACCAGGGTCACATGACTGGACCCAGACAGGCCCATCAGTAACTGGGCTGCTGCGTTCTGCATCAGCTGCAGTCTGCAGAGGGTCCTGCCCCCGTGACCCCAAAGAATAGAGAGCTGCAGTAGTCGAGCCTAGAGCTAACAAAGGTATGTACCAGAGTTGGCAGATCTTCGGGCAGAACGAGGAGCTTTATCTTGGCAATGTTCCTCAAGTGATAAAAAACACTTCTGACTACAGACAATACCTGTACTTCAAAGGTCAGTCTGCTGTCGAAGGTCACACCAAGATCACGCACCCCCGGGGAAGCTATCAACAGAGTAGTCCCCAGGAAAAGACCTGTGTTAGCTCTGGATGGCAGCCCATCACGGCCCGCGACCCGGCTTGATCACTAGAACCTCTGCCATATCTGGGTTACTAGCAGCCAGCTGGAAGACAACCAGTCATTGATTTTAGCCAGACAGGTGTTTAGCACGTGTACTGCATTGGATATTCTGGGCACAAATGACAGATGCAGCTGGGTATCATCTGCATAGCAATGAAACCCCACCCTGAACTGTCAGATGATCTCACCCAGGGGCAGCATGTACACTGAAATTAACATCAGCGACAGGATCGAGCTTTGTGGCACTCCACATGTTAGGGGCATTGGGGAGGAGGTGGAGAAATTCCCCATCATCACCTGCTGCACCCTATTAGAGAGACAGGACTCACATAGGGGGTCTTGGTATGTTTTTTATTTGTATTGCACACTAATAAAGGAAACATTACCTTTTTCACATTTCTCCACATCTCTGATGTATTTCTTTGGCTTGAGATTGCCCCCATTTTCGGTCCAGTACTTGCTGTTTTGATTTTGGCATGTACCCAGTCCCTAGTGTGGCACCATTCTCTTTTCTTGTGTCTGGGAAAAAGTACATTGAGCCATTGATCCATGCTGCTTACTCCATAGTTAGGAAACATTTTCATTTTTAATTATCTTTCCTCATTCATGTGGTGTCTGGGCATTCCTTCAACCAACTGCATGTCCACTCCCATCTAGGGCAACTGCTTTTCAACTCCTAATAGGAAACGGTGCAGGAGTTTTAAGTCCCAGTGTGAACGCTCCGCACCACCTGAAGTAAGGCACTTCTAGTGTTGAAATCCAGCAGAAAGACACATATAAAACACAAGGGGAGGGGGATCCAGGCTGTCTGCAGCTTTTCTACACTTTCTACACCGATCCTCCCACAGCTTCTGTGTGCTGGATGCACAGGATATGGCTACAGCAATGCACTGCAAACACAGGTGTTGTGACATTGCCAAAACCCAGAATGTGTGTAAATGCACCATAAGCCTTCGTATGCTTGTCAGTTTACCCTGTAGTGGGGCCTCGCCGGTCCCTTTCTCCTGACTGAGGAAAAAGATCTGGTGAGTGAGGGGGCAGATGGCCCATCTTAGCAAACAGGCAGCCCTTAGATGATGTGGGGGGCTGCACTGATGTCTTCCACTCAGCCTTACTCCCCTTTTTGCTTACTTGCAGTACTGCTGCAACATTGGTGGGAGATCCCCTGGGTGATGGAGATATATGTCCAGCAGACTAACTTACCTGTTGGTCCAGTGTTGAACTAAAAATATTTCAACAGTGAGGGACCTTTGGGAGTTACAGGGAGCATCTTGCTTTTTTACAGCAATTCAAACTAATTGCACCCATTTCCAGTTGTGCTTTGGGATTTTCTGAGAGCTGGAGCAGAGAAGAGTGGCTGTCATCCTAATGCCTCAGTTTCTGCCGAGCCCACTCTTCTGGGTGGGATCCACCAACTTGTAAGATGGACACGAGTGGGTTGGAGATAAATTAGTTTCTCCTTCTAGCACAAAGTGTCTCATAACATGATTAGTTTTTGTCTTATGGCTATATTGCAGACTTATACAGCACAATAGAGCCAAAATAGGCTTTTTCTAGACTCTGATCTGATGCCCCTTCACACACACATGTAGCCTGATTCATGCCAGACACAATTGACTGAAAAACACACTACAGCATCACAGACTTTAGTCAATTTTTCTATCCAGTCTGAGTTGTACAGCACAAATATGTAATAACTCCAAGTTGATATATTTTTTTTTTTATTTAGTTGTTTAACCAGGTATAGCACACTAAGCTGAAAGCTTTTTTACAGGAGCGACCTGGGAGCACAAGGAGGTTAAGTGACTTGCTCAGGGTCACACAGTATGCAAGTGGAAGCTGTGGGATTCAAACCCAGGTGTGGCCTGCTGGATGTCACCAAATTTGCAGCTCAGAGCCTTAGACCACTGCGCTATACTGCCTCCTCAATTCTATCAATTCAATCTATTCTACTTTATGATAATCTTTCTGGAACAGGCACTCTGATTGGCAACCAGTTCTGCAGTAATAAAAAAAACTATTCTGAACTATTGGCCTTTGGCTTTGCTTACAGTTTGAAATTATACTGTACTTTCTTGGTATTATGACAGCTCTGCAAATATAACTACAGCACATCCGTTATGATTAATACACCCGCTAACCTTTTTTTTTTAAACATAAAACACCTGGTGGTAAATTTTTTTTCAACTTTTGATTTTAGGGGTCCTCCTTATTTCATCCCTCATTCCATTCAACCTGGTCATTTCCTCTCAGCCCTTCTTCTCTATGCATCACCTGCAGATCCCCCCACCTTTCCCCACCTTGAAGCCTTAACTAGGTAGCATGGCAAGGAGCTCTGGAAGAGGAAGTTAGGGGAATACTTGTACCATTATACACAAGAGGGATCATTTGTTCTGCCTAGAGCCAATCCTTACCTTACCTTACGTGCTTGAAGTAAGCAATAAGACACGACAAGGAGTTGATAGTAGTGCTATGTATGCATACCCTCGTGTGTAGTAAGGCATGAGGCACAGTTGAAGTGCCTTCAGGCCCTGGAAGTGTGTTCAGGGCACTACTACGAACAACTTGGAGTCTTATTGCACTTTAAAAACAGATTTATGATGCCGGCCTGCCAGTGCAGTGTTAGCACTACCACTTGCGACGTTGGCGACCCGGGTTCGGTAGCGAGCGCGGGTCACCAGAGGGCCAGCTGGGGGAGAAGGATTGAGCACCCTATGGGCTGCTCTCCTTCACTGTGAGGGGTGGGCTGCAGTCCTTGCTGTGATACCGACACCTGGGTGACCACAGGTGGAGGCAGCAGAAGTTGTAGCTTACAAGGGAGGGGTGGGCGTCGACCGAGGACCTGAGCGAAGGCACATCTCAGTGTGCCTCCATCTCATTGGCCCTCTCCAAGTGATGACATCTGCAGAGGGTGGGCCAGAAAACCAGGTAATGCCCCACATCTGCACCAGGTGATGGGCTACCACACCGGCAATTGTGGGATCCTGGGGACAGCTTCAGGTACGTGTTCCCCTGAGGACTTGGGGGAGAAGAGTGGGACTCCTCCGCCTCACCTGGGTGGTCATATGGGGGTTAACCAACAATTCATGGAATAGGGCACTAATTGAGTGTGTCCCACCTGATTCTGGCAGTGCAGCCTGTAAGGTGCACTGGGAGACCCTGAGAGAGGGTCCGGATGTGGCGAGGAAGGGGACATAAAAAGAAAGTTATAAAAAAAAAACAAAAAAAAAAAAACAGATTTAGTGTAGTAAAAGAGTACAAATTTTTATGGTTTTGAAATTAATAGTTTTTTTTCAGTTTCTTCTGTTGGGTAAATAAATTGATTCAAGGTAGCACTTGTGAACCTGTCAAAGATAACTAACTGGTACAAAGTCTGGCATTTTTATATCACCTTTATGGAGCAGAAAATTCAGGATCTCAATTTCAAAAATAACATTTCTAGATGTCACAGTGGGACTTTTTTGGTGTTGCTAATACTTTAATTAAGTATGGCAGGTAGCCAATCAGAATGCAACATTTTTCCTACTCATTTTCTAGATGTGAAACACCGCCACAAAAACGTAAATCATGCCAGCTTTGGGATGCATTTTACGCTCAGTGGGCTGGTTCTAGGTTTCAGATCTAGGACCTGAAGTTGGGTCTTTTGCCTGGCGGCACAACCCAGTGCCAGCTGTGCACAGTGCTGGACCAGTGGAGTTTTTCAAAATCTGAATGAAATACTTGTACTTTTTTAAATGTAATCCTTCCCCTCATTTTTTTTCACCTTGCGTTCTCTTGTCTCTCACCCTGACAGTGGGGTTTTCTGTAGCTGTGCACTTTCTTCAGCTGGTAAGGGGTAAGCGGCTATGGTTGCCTTCGTAGCAGACACTAGTACCATTCTTTGGCTGACTGGCAGGGGGTGCATGATTGTTTGACCACCAACCACTCCAGCCCTACGTGTCAATCACCTCATTTTCTGTATTTTCCCTGCCTCAGTGCAAGATTCTGGAGCTTGCACACAAACCCTGGTCTTCCTGGTGGCAGTGCGGCATGCTTCTGCCATGCCCATTGGTCAGCCCAATTTTTTAAAAGATTGTGCAGTGATGCACGAGAAAGAGAAAGGATGCAGTCTTCCTGTATAACTGTTCCATACAACAAAAGTGTAAGCCCCCTTTCGGAACTTACTAGTTAAATTGTGGCGCCAGTAGATCTGGAGCTGAGGGCATGCCTACTGACAGGTGGGGCCTCAGGCCAGAGAGCTTAAAAAGGTGTGTTTTAGCACCAGAAAGAGAGAGGGATGGAGGAGAGGGTGAGACCAGGTGGAGGAGTGTAGCCCACGTGTTTCGACTGTGAGGGCCTAAGTTCGGGGCCAGGGTGGGCCACTTGCCACTCTGGCCCATTGCTCTTGAAAATATCAAAAAGTTGTGTGAGCAAACATGCTGAATTGAGCCAGTGCACACTACAAAGGGGCAGCCTACTCCAAATTACAATGAAACCAAAACAAAGTAGTGGCAGACAAACTGCAAACTTGTTATAGCAGTACAAGCAAAGTGTTTTATTTCATCACACAAATGCATTCAAAAACAAGTCTGCAGTTTGTGTGCCACTACTTTCTTTTGGCTCCACTGCCCTTGAAGACTGGCAGTAAGGGTAGCAGTTCAGGAGACTGTCTGGAGGTTGGAAGAAAAAAAGGGGGCCACCTGCACCATGTACTGGCAGCTGGAGCCGAGAGAGTGTAAAATGGGCCCACCTCGTGAACTGGGGTGGGTCAGTGCAAGAGTGGTCCAGACATCCTTGTCTGTGGGCAAGAGCAAGGAGAGTCCTTGTTTAGTCATGCTGTTGGGGCAGTGCAGAGGTGGCAGTCCGAACTGTAGGGGAAGGCAGTGGTGGTAGCCTGTCTCCCTTTCCAATGTATCACTGCGGTCTGGCTGGGAAACATTCAAGAAACATATGCAGCCGATGAAGGGAAAGTGCTCTGTGTCTGCAGGATTGCCAGGGCCCTGCTTTGGCTAAGACGCCCTGGGATGCTCAGATCTTTACACTGGCATCGGTGAGAAGGGACTTGGCTTTTCTTTTGTGGTCTGCTTGGTAAGCATATCATTGAAATTGGAAGAGCTCAAGAGTGAAGCCGCTTCGTTGGGAAATGGGTCCACCAGGTTTAGGCAGCTGTAAGGTCCCCACTGTTTTTGCGATGCCTGGTAAGTATGAGTACAGGAAAAGTAAAGTGTAATCAAGTTGTGCAGGAGGAAATGATCCAAGGGGTGTCTAGTGTGATCTTATTTGTCCCACTGTAAAGTGCTGCTGCTAGGATTCGAGAGCTTCCACAGTTCTGAGAGGGAGCACTGCAGAAAACAACTGTTGAAACCGAAGGATACTGCAGACTGTGAGTTGGGCTTCATGCATTGGAAGTTAATCACCACTGATTTGTACCCCATGCTCCATGGAGTGAACTGATCAATTTCTACATTAAACCATTTTGTTGCAGTTTTACTTCTGAGTGGACAATGGATTCACTCAAAGCTGGTGTACTGTGGAGTCCTGAAACTCACTTTCCTGACATCAGATAGACTTACACTGATTCCCTGACACTCACTTGCCTGATACTACAAATCTGCCACCACAGAGGTGATTATATTAAATATAGGGGGTGTTGCGGGAGGCAGAGCCCCCCCGAGACTAAAATTACCTCTGCGACAGGCGAATTCCTAGTGTTGGACAAGCGAGTATTAGGGAATTGGTGTTGATCTATTGTAAGTCAGGAAAGTGCAGTTCCCTTAAAGTGCCTTGTAATTTGACTAAGAGTTTGCCCCTGCAGCTGCTACACCCCTTAAGTATGAACTGCCTGCACCCACCGAAGACCACTCAGTGGAAACCAGGTAACAAGTTTGATTTTTTTGACTGTGTTTTCCTAGCTGCAAATGCCCCCCTCTCCCATAGTTACCATCTGGCATGTTCCTAGACAGTGGGATGGGGGGTGGCATACAAATACGTAGTGAAGATCATTAAAATAATGAAATATTTTGAAGACAAAATTAGGGTTGGGGGATGGGTAGAGATGAATTGTGCTGCCTCTGCTTCCACAAAATAGGGTTTCCCAGGAGCTCAGCTAATTGCAGTTAATTTGCCTGCTCAACCAAGGGGCTTCTCCCCATCTCCTGTGTGAGCAACATTAAATATAGCATGAGTGGCCCATTGCTCACACTCTGGAACTCCCTCTGAATATTGGGTCCATAGTGTACAGCATTCTCTGCACATCTGGCAAATATACAAATGTGCCATTCCTGGCGTCTGAAATTAGCACCCTCTTTTACCTCTGGTGCTGTAGGGACCTGTGTATTTTTAACAGAAACTAAAGTTATTGTACAGTTTTGTACCACTTATTGGACTAAAATGCAGAGGTACTTAACAAGTACTTCTGTTCAGTCTTCACTAAGAAGAAAGATGATCCAATACCTCGGGGGAGGAAGGGAGGCAGTGGGTTGGGACACAGATGAGGAGATAGAAGTTAACAGAGTGAAAAAAAAAAGCTTAAAGGCCCTGAAGGTAGACAAATCCCCAGGACTGGATGGCATACATCCCATGGTGTTAAAGGAGTTGGCAGCCCAGTAAAGTACCCCTGGCCTGGAGGATAGCACATGCAGTATCACTACACAAAAGCGGCCGAGGGATGACCCTTGTAACTAAAGACCTGTCCGTCTGACCTTAATAGTGGGGAAACGCATGGAAATACTACTGAAAGAAAGGCTGATAAGCTTTCTAGAAGAAAATGGACTCTAGGATGACAGGTTGCTTGGGTTTGTGTCAGGGTAATTCTGCCATACTAACCTGATTCATTTATTTGACAGTGTAACTGGGACAGTAAGCAGGGGCCAAGCAGTGGACATCTCGTGTCTGACTTTCAGCAAGGCTTTTGACTCTGTTCTTCACAGGCAATTAATCAAGAAGCTAGAGGACCTGGGTGTTGGGGGGAAGGGAGGACAACTGTTTACATAGGTTGGAAACTGGTTGCAAGCTAGGAGCTAGAAGATGGTGACTGGGGGTAATCCTAGGAGGCTAGGCCAGTTGGTAGTGTGGTCCCTCAGGGCTCAGTGTTCAGTCTGATGGTTGTTCAACATCTTCATCAGTGATATTGCAGACAGGATAAAAGGTAAAATATGCCTGTTTGCAGATAACACAAAGTTCTGTGGGAGAGTAGACATGGAGGAGAGGAAGGATGGTGCTAAGCTAAAGAAGTGGTCAGATATTTCACAACTGGGATTTAACACCAGAAAGTGTAAGGTAAGCACTTGGAGGTGAAGAACCCTGAGATCAAATACTGGCTTTGTGGTGTGCAGGTTACCAGGTCAGAGGAGGAGAAGGACTTGGGAGTGATCATTGTGAATGGCCTGAAGCATTCCGCACACTGCAGGAAAGCAGCAGCCAAAGCGAATTGGATGTTGGACTGCATAGTCTGGGGTATAACCAGTAGGAACGTAGAGGTCATTCAGTCACTGTACAGATTCGTAGTTCAGCCACATCTGGAGTACAGTGTACAGTACTGGTGCCCTTACCTAAAGAAAGACATCAGCCAGCTGGAAACAGTCCAGGGAAGAGCAACCAAAATGATCCAGGGACAACAAGGCAGAACATAAGAGGAGAGATTCCGAGATCTCAACATGTACTTCATGGAGGATAGAAAAAGAGAGGTGACATGATTGAAACCTTCAAGTACTTTAAAGGTTTCAACTGGTTGAGCTCCGAAGGTCTCTTTGACCCTGGTGGGAACAGGACCACTAGGGTGCATTGGGGAAAGGTTCAGGAGAGAAATAAGGACGCACTTCACAGACAGCGTGGTAGCTAAGTGGAATGAGTTGTTGGAAAAGTAGTCTCCCTGAAGACAGTGGACAGCTTCAAAAGGGGTTGGGACAGAGTAAAGGTAAATGTTGCATGTAGCGGAGGGAGGGGGGAGTTGGGGGGAGGGTAGACATCAACAGGGAGGGAGGGATAGATAATGGGTGTGGGGTGGATCCTTCGGTAGACACTGAAGGGTCTGCAAACTCGAGCAGATATAATAGACTGCAAGGAGTTTTTTCTTCTGAATCAGTCATATGTTCATATGGCTAATCTGTATATTTACAAAGATGTTACAGTATTAGCTTTGCAGTTTGTACAGCTACGGCATAAACCTTTGGGGCCACATAGCTCCCTTCGTCAAGTGTTAATTTTATCAGGAAAAATTACTATAATTCAGTTTCCTTCATTCTCCCAGGAGTTATCTCTTTTGTATTTTTGAACATCAAGGATCCTGTGAATCCAAGTCATTTGTCTGGTCGTGGTTTTTATATTTGACTTGGCACCATAGCCAAATTCCTTTGCAGTAACTCCTTTCATAGTTTGAAATCATATTCAGTAGCTGCACTGTGCACTCTTGTTCTTGCATGCACAGGCCAGACTATTGAAGTGAAAGAAAAAAAAGACAGAGTATGTATAATGAATGTCATTTTCATTGAGCTTAGCCTGTTGGTTGAAGTGCACAGAATTAACAAAAGCTCTTGTGACCGAAAAGCTTTTTTTAAAGATTGCGTTTCTTTTTTTTTTTTACGATTTATTTAAAGCAGCAATACTACCAAATCAGAAAGTAATCTATCAAAATTCTGCTTGTTGGCTGTATGCATGTGGCCAAAGTTCCAGTTTCCATAACTCTAAATATTTTTTTTCAGTCATCTTTAGTTTTTTTAGATATTTGCAATTTATTTGGACTGTTGTGGTGCTACAATAAATACTGTGGCAGACTCATTTTCAGCTGTGCTTTTCCTTCTGGTCGCATCACGTCTTTTGGCTACAGCAGTGGGACCCTCTGCTGACCATTCCCGATGTCCCTGCAAGTCTTACACACGTGCAGTTGGCAGCAGAGGGGGTTCCAGTGCAACATGCTTGGTGGCAGAAATGTAAAAAAAGCAGAGAATAACTGAGCAAATTACTCCGTGATAGTACAATGCCGGCGGGAAAGAGTACCAGGTGTATGATCAGCAGAGCACAGGGAATAAACTGTCAAAAAAGCGCACATTTGTTTTTGTAGTACTGCTGCTTTAACTGCCTCCATTATTGCCTCATTTAGGACTGGTGGGCAGGCTGATGAAACATCCACTACTTCCATGCAGGCACTTGTAACATTGTACCATCTGAGTTGTCACAACTTGTAAACTTACTTTAAAGAAACACACCTTTATGTGTCTTCTTTGAACATGCTTGCTTTCTCCAGCTGGGCAACTGGCTATATTTTTCTGTAATGAATTGTTTGAGTTTCTTTGTGGCAGAATCCCTCAGGATGCATTTTGTATAGTTATAAAATATCCCTCAACAAGAACCTGCACATCAAAATTAAGCATTTGTCAATTGTTGAATGTTTGCTGCTTGCATTACTGTTTTACCGGGTCTTTGTACATATTTTTACTACCATATTTACCCACAATAGACCAGATGAGATGTAATATGTCATTTGCAGTGGGGTCCTCATTTTACACAGTTTTAAATTGCATTTGCCCAAGATAGTAAAGGTGAGATGTGATATCTTGTTTTTAGTGTATCCCTACTTTTATAATGTATTTTTGTAGGACAGATAATTTTAGAGTGGGGTCCTATTTTTACACAGTTTTGCAATATATTTACCCAGGTGAGATGCATTATCTCCTTTTCAATGGGGTCCTGCTTTGACACATTGTTGTACTGTATTTACCTAGGATAGCACAGCTCAGATGCTGTCCTGCTTTCAGTGGGATCCTGCTTTTCCCAGTTTTTACACTGTATTTGGGATAGCACAGCCAAAATACAATACTTAGTTTTTGATGGGGCCCTACTTTTACCCATTTTTATGTTTGCTTGCACGCATGTGCAAGAAACATAGTGCCATCATCCGAGTTTTTCGGAGGTGTGTCAGTGTCTTCCAATTCAGTCAGTGTGTTTGCAGGCGTGGTCACAGTTCTCCAATCACTGCTCCAGCTGTCTATGACAGCAGTTGAAAATGCAGTGGCATACAGTTGAAAGGGAGAGCTCCGCTTCAGTGAGCAGAGCTCCCCCCTCCACACGCATGCATGCATATTACATGCTCATGTGCCCCCCCACACGCACATACTGTATGGCCGAAGGGGGTGCCCAATCCCCTGTCAGCTCCACGCCCCCCCAAAAAAGCTTTCCAGGTGCCACGCTGGGAGCCTATCCCAGTGTGGCACAAGTCCGTATGGCTGACGAGGGTGCCCAATCCCTCATCGGCTCCGGCCCCCCAAACAGCCTTCTAACTGCCATGCTGGGAGCCCACCCCAGGGTGGCAAACGTCCCGAGTCGACTTCCTTTAAAAAACAAACAAACCTGTAAACAAGAAAACGTTCCCTCGGTGCTCTTCCAGCCCACCCACTCCACCCACTGCGCACCCTGCCTCTCCGTACCCCCCTCACCCCATACTTACCTCTGGAGCTTAGTGCGATGATCTTCAGTGGACCAGGAACACGTCTGCACTCTTCAAAGCTGACTGCGAACTGAGGAAATGCCGGTAAGCTGTTTAATGTAATGAATAGGGTTTTTTCAACTTTACTGCATATCTCAGGCATTTTTTGGAATTTTGGCACCAAATTTTCAACATGGGATTTTTGGGACCCCTCCTCATGAATTCTTGAACCGTCATGGTGTTAATCGGGTCCGAAGGGTGATTTTGCTGTCACTGCATGAAATCACCTTTCGGGACCAATTAATGAAACGACAGTGCCAGTGTTCATAAGGTGGGCTCTCAAAAAGCCTATGTTGCAAATTTGTTAAAAAATCGTAAAAATGACTGTTTTATGAGCGTGCATTGCACAGTTCCTACGCACGCTCATAAGTTCGCAAATTTTTAATATTTGCACTCCAGATTTTCAGCATTGCCATTTTACCACACCTACTTATAAGCAGTATAGCTGTCATTTTTTCACATCGCCCAAAATGTGTTTCCGCACAATAGAGCGGTCGGTGTGCAAAATCAATGTATGGGCCACATTAAGAAAATCACAGTGGCACTGTTCATGAGCAGAGGTCTTAAAATGGCTATGTTAAAAATTTGGTAAAAAATTCTAAAAATGACTGTTTCTGACGTGCGTTCGCAGTTCCTGCACCACGCTAATAGTTATAAATTTTTAATATTTGCACTCCACATTTTCAACATTGCTGTTTTACCATACCTCCTTATGAGCAGTACAGCTGTCATTTTTCACATGTCACCCAAAATGTGTTTCCCTGCATGTAGCGCACAATGGCGCAGTCGGTGTGCGCAATCAATGTTTGGGACAGATTAAGAAATTCACAGTGACACTGCTCATGAACAGAGGTGTTAAAATGGCTATGTTGAAAATTTGGTGACAAATTCTTAAAAATGACTGTTTTAGGAGTACACGTTGCGCAGTTTCTATGCACACTTGCAAGTTTGCGAATTTTTAATATTTGCATGCCAGATTTCAACATTGCCATTTTATTACACTTTCTTATGAGCAGTACAGCTGCCATTTTTCACATCTCGCCCAAAATGTGTTTCCTCACATGTAGCACACAGTGGTGCAGTCGGTGTGCGAAAGCAATGTTTGGGACAGATTAAGAAAATCACAGTTAAACTGTTCATGAGCAGAGGTCTTAAATGGCTATGAAGAAATTTGGTGACAAAAGCCCATAAAATGACTGTGTTATGAGTGAGCATTGCGCAGCTTCCACGCACCCTCATAAGTTCATGACTTTGTAATATTTTCATTCCAGATTTTCACTAGTGGCATTTTTCCACACCTCCTTATGAACAGTACAGCTGTCATTTTTCACAACATGGCCGAAATGTGTTTTCACACTTTCAGCGCAGAAATGCGTGGTCGCTGTGGGAAATCATTGTTTGAGACAGATAAAGAAAATCACAGTGATACTGTTCATGATCAGAGGTCCCAAAATGCCTGTGTTGACAATCTGCTGTAAAAAATCCTCAAACTAATTACATTACAGGTGTGCATTGCACAGTTTCTATGCACACTCGTGACTTCACCAGTTTTTTTAATATTTTCACTGCAGATTTGCAACATTGCCATTTTTCACACCTCCCCATGAACAGTACAGCTGTCATTTTTCACATCCTGTTCGGAATGTGTTTTTGCACCTGTGGTGCTAAATGCCATAGTCGCTGTGCAAAAGCAACTTTCGGCTAACAAACTGATATTGCCACTGTTCATGAGGTGGGGGTCACAAAAAAAAATATTGAAAATTTGGAGTGAAAATACCAACGAATGCCTCAGGCGTTAGGGTTTCCGATCATAACGCCCCACCCTGTAGAGAATAACAGGCATCAGGGGTATGACTTGGGATTCTCACCTGTAATGCTCATACCATTCCACACCCTGCAGTCAAGTGAGAGGATCAAGGTATGCCTTGGACTCTTTGGCCCCAAAGTTCACCCCATTCTTCTATACCGCACCCATCTCACCATATTTCCTGATGGAATGGGGTGCGCATAAGGGCCAAAGACCCCAAGACATACCGTGACACTTGTCAGTGTCTGCAGGGTAGGGTGTGGTGAAATGGCATGGTCATTATGCCTGACGACCCAGAGGCACACCCCAGTGCCTGTCAGTCTGTGCAGGGTGGTGGTAGGGTTGGCTTCAGTTCAATACTTCGCTGCCATTCCTATTATGCAGCTCTGTAACTTCTACACTACTAATGCCAATGCCAGCAAGCAAACATTCAGCATTGACAAATGCTTGTTATAATGGATTTACTGAGGATAGCTCAGTTGAAAGGCAAGGAACATTTTCAGTTGGGTCTGGCTTGTACAATGTATTTTTCTTATGATAGAGCAGCATAGATGCATAGTTCAGTGGGGGCTGTGCTGTACTGATGTCCTGCTTTTATACATTTTTACTAAATATTCACCCAGGATAGACTAGGTGAAATGCTATATCCCATTTTCAGTGGTGTTCAGCTTTTACACATTTATTAGATTGTATTTACCCAGGATAAGCCAGCTGAGAGGCAATATCTAATTTTTCGTGGGCTTCCACATTTTGACCCCAAATTTCCAACATAGTGTTTTTATTACCTGACGTTATGATCAAGACGTGGAATTTTTAAAATCCCATCCTAAAAGTGATTTCACAGTAAAACTGACAAAATGTTTCAGAGAGGATTTCAAAAATGACATCTGTCATGTTGGAGGTGGGGTAACAGAAGAGATAGGTTGAACATTAGGGGCCAAAATCTGTAAAAATAAAGTTATGAGTAAATGGACTAATTCAGCATTTCTTCATAACCTAGTGTAGCCCCTAGGTGGCACTATTCCAAGGGCTACTACCCCTGCCTGTCATTCTAAAACCAAGTGGAGGGGCCTGAGTTCCAAGTTAGCAATTACTGGGGTTCCCGTACCCTCAGTAAACACAATGATTTGGTGCCTCCACCCAGAGTAAGGTATGTGGGGGTGTCTGTCCAACCTGGTATAGCCCTCTGGGAAACTAATACCACCCAACAGCCCACCTAGTGACCAAGTACCTTTGCAACAGATACAACCCATTTTAACAGGGAACACACAATTAGCAATGAACATTAATGATATGCTCACACCACTTGCACTTACCAGCAGGGTCTGGTTTTCGGGTGAACACCTGGAATCCCCTGCAAAACAATATCCAAAACATGCATGCCCTTTAAAATGCTTTTCCCCGACCACATTAACTGTAAACCAGACAATGATATATTCGTGAGTCAGTTCAACAGTGAAACAACAAATCTGATTTATTGAGGGGAAGGTGAACAAGGGAGGGGTGCAAATCTAGACGAATGGTTACTATACTGGATTTAGTCAGGATACTTTGCATGCATGCTTTCAGTCAGTTCCTCTGTAACAGTCTCGCAAATGCTGGGTCCCCAGTGTGTGTGTTGGTGGCTAGCCAGAATGGTGCCCGGGGTTGCAGCTGTTGTTGGGGCCCTTGATGGGAAGAATAGATGATTAAACATGCACAAACAAAGACCTTGACTAATTGTATACTCGGCTGGTTGGCCTAGTCCACTGAAACCCTACAAAACACACTGAGTGAAATCAGATGGTACCACAGAATAATTCAAGAGCTTGTTGCAGGGAGCTACCCTGAGTTTACTCACAGCACCAGTAGATAGAAGATGGCTTGATGAAATGAAGACCTGTTGCAGAGCACTGAAAAGCATGGGGAAGCTGGACCAACATGACTCACCTCCGCTTCATGGCCTTTCCCTCCAGGTGGCTGCAACCTGTGATACCGTGCTGTGCAGTGGCTCAATCCCCAAGCTGGTCTCTCACCGAGGAAACTGTAACTGGTGCCTAAATAGACGGCTTGGGCTGGGTTTGGCTTGAGCCCAAGGTTGGATAAAACACTTCTGGCAAAGTTCAATTCTTTTGCTGGTGAAAGCCTCCAGCTAGCTGACAACTTGTCCCAACAAAGCAACTGCCTCCCAGTGGCAAACAGGCATTCCTTGTTAGCAGGCCTTGGCCCAACTCGAGCATTCAACACATTAAATGGAAACAGCATCCACTTCTCAGTTCGACTTCAGGCTGGTTCGCAATTACAGTTGTTCTGCTGAGCAAACCTTTCAACCCGCAGAAGGCAGCCTCTGGCGACTGACTCCTGAACTCGAGACCACAAACACCAGCCAGAGGAAACTAGGCCTCTCCTGGGCTAGGACTCTGCAAGCTTGGACAGGCTCCTCACTCCAGAATCTTGGGACGAACTGCTTACACAGAAGCTCCTCTCGGTTCAGGAGCTCAAGCTGCACTCCTCCTGTTTGAAAACAGTTCTTGGAGCAGTCAGTTTTTCCTTGCATTTCAATTGGTCAGGGGGCACTGTCAATTACAATCTTATGCTCCCATTGATTCCTTTAGGCACCAAACCTTAGAGTTCACAGTTTCTCTCACAAGGCACTTGACCTAAGGACCGCTCGAGGTCCCTGTGTCCCAGTTGGTCCAAATCCTGGAAGTCCCAGACCAAACATGGTGGCTCCCATTTGGATGCATAAGCTGCAAGAAGGCAGGTTAAAATGAGCACTCTAATTTAAATACAACAAATTAGAAGTAAATATGTATACTACCAGTTGGGGCTCCCTCTGCTCTAACAGCGACAGCAGAGTGGAGCAAAAGGGGGTGATGCCCAGTGAGTCGCAAGCTCTGAATAACTTGGACCCCTAGCCCAGGCCATTCACAGCACACTGGCAGTGTCACTTAAAGGGGCAGGTGCAGAGGCACATCATGGCACTCTCATGCAAATCAATGCGGTCACCATGTTGAGAATGTTGCCAAGGCAGTTAACATTCACCTAAGCCTTCTACACAGATAAAAACAAGGCCTTACTACCAAAGCCCTCAGACTGGCTATCCAATGTTCAATTTTGTCTATTACTGACTATGGTTTAGTCATTTATCATAGGTATATTCAAGCCAGAAGATAGAATTCTACCCTATAAGGCTTGCCGACCACATTTTAAAATGTAAATTTGTTATTTCCAAAGTGATGATCCAACCCACTCTTAAACTCATTCATGGTATTACTGTCCACAAGATTCGTTGGTAGATTATTCCAAACTCCAACTACTCTACAACTGTACCAATGTTTATGAAGGTTATGATTCCAGACTTGCTGATATAGTTGTTTTTTATGCTTTCTAGTACTAGTTCTACCAAAATTATGTCTAAGACCCAATTCCTCCAGTAAAACTTCATCCTTCATGTTTTTATAAAGGAAATACAGATCCCCCCCTTAATCTACGATAATATAAGGAATAAAGATTCAGGCTGACTAATCTATCATGATAGCTTTTATTCTTTAGACCTATTATTTGTTTTGTTAACTTTCTCTGGACCCCCTCTAAAGATAGAATGCATTCCCTATTTTGAGGTACTCAAACCTGAACACAATACTCCAAGTGAGGCCTGACCAATGCACCATAGAGTGGAATCAACACCTTTCTATCTCTACTTGCTATATGTTTGAGTATACAGTTTAAGTTTTGGGTTGCTTTCCTGAGTTGAATCCTGCAATGTGATCTAAATTTTAGGTCATTAGTAACAGTAATCCCTAAATCTCTTTCCTCTTTTACAACCCCCAAGGGGGTATTATCCAATAGGTATGTTTCTTCCTTTTTGTTCTTACCTAGGTGCATAACCTTACATTTGGTTTTATTTAATACTAGTTTATTTAAGTTAGTCCATTCATATATTGAATCCAGGGCATGCTGTAGGGAAGCTTTTTGTTCGACATCATTAACTGCTAACCCCAGCCTACAATCATCCGCAAATTTGTATATCCAGATATTATGATTGCTAATTTTTAATGAAGCGATGTAAATATTGAATAGACTAGGTCCCAATAATGAACCCTGGGGGGACTCCACTAGTAATAGAAGCCCAAGCAGAGTATTCCCCATTGATGACCACTCTTTGCCTTCTATCCTGGAGCCAGTTCGAGACCCATTTACAAATATTACTAGACAGGTTTATGCCTTCTAGTGCTGACAATAATTCCTTATGTGGCAGTTTGTCGAATGCCTTTGCAAAATCAAGGAAGATCACATCCACAGAATTACCCACATCTGTCTCTCTATTCACTTGTTCACAGAATTCCAGTAGATTAGTCAGGCATGATCTGTTTTTTGTGAATCCGTGTTGTAGGGGATCAACCATATCCTGTCCATCAAGATGTTCTATTAGGATATCTTTAATTAGTAACTCCATTATCTTTCCTATTGTTGAAGTCAAACTAATTGGTCTAAAGTTTTCAGGTACAGTTCTGGGCCCTTTTTTTAGGATAGGCACAATGTTAGCTAATTTCCAATCATTAGGGACCAAACCAGTATTAATAGATGCTTGAAAGATATAAGTTATTGGCTGTACCAACCCATCTGCCAATTCTTTCAGAACCCTAGGGTGCATTCCATCTGGACCAGGGGATTTATTAACATTAAGGCCAACTAGATGTTTGTAGATAGTATCAGGGTTTAATATTATAGTACCGGGTACAGAAGGACTACTAATATTGTATGAATCAGCATCATTTATATTATATACCGAACAAAAATATTTATTCTGAATATTGGCCATTTGTTGATTAGTAGAAGTAAGTCCTGCCTCAGTGGTAAAAGGCCTAATACTACTTTGGACCTTCCTCTGATTATTAATGTAAGAAAAGAAAGCTTTTTTATTGTCCTGTACCCTGTCAGCAAGGTTTATCTCATATTGAGCTTTGGCTTTCCTAATATTCACTTTTACTTTCTTGAGACAGTCTTTAAATCCAGTGTATGTTTTTGCTGATTTGGATACTTTTAATTTCTTATATAATGTTTTTTTTTTGTTAATTAATTTTTTGATTGTGGCAGAAAGTCAAACAGTTTTTTTAGTCTTAGCACTATGATATTTTATGGTAACAGGTATATACTCAGAGGTTAAGTTCTCAGTCTTGGTTTTTAGGGAATCCCACATAGTTTGTAGAGGCTTATTAACAAATTCCGATATCCAGTCCCAACAACATAGTTTGTTTTTCATTTTATGAAACTCTGCTTTCCGAAAGTTTAGCTTAGTAGTTGTTCCAGTGGGTTTAGAAGATTGTATTTCACTTACAGTATTTTAAATAAAACTGAACTGTGGTCGCTATTCCCCAAGGGAGTACTAATTTCTACTGAATTAATAGTGGCCCCCATATTAGTGAATATTAAATCCACAGTATTACTTCCCCTAGTTTTTTCTGGCACCAACTGCTCTAGTCCCCCGTGGTCTATAACATCAATATATTGTCTCTCAAGGGGACATGTGCCTGTACCTTTACCCCAATCAATATTAGATAAGTTGAAATCCCCAGTTATTAATATCCTATTAGTTGGTTCAAGATCACCAAGAATTTGCAATATGGCCTTATCGTCTTCTTGTGACATAGAGGGGGGCCTATATAAAAGTCCCAGCATAATTTTGGGACTATTAATGGGAAGCAACTTAACCCATAGGAGTTCAAGTGAACCTGTATCTCATGTAATTTCTTCACAAGCAATATCTTCCTGAATATATATTGCCACTCACAAATTTATGGTACCACCACAGACACAACCTTACGGTGGCTCACCACAGCTCTGAATAAGGCATGCCATCTACTAACTGGTGCAGCGTATCGTACTCACACTTGTGACCTTTATGGACAAGCAAACTGGCTTCAACTCCAGGCTCACATTGAATATCAAGCCTGCCTTCTGGCTAAGAAGGCAGCTCTTGGTCTCCTACCAACAAGCTCCCTTCGGTTTTCAGTTCCTTCCGGGGCACTCACAACACATGAAGTTCTGTGAGCCAAACTTTTACTGTCCCTCACTGTCAAACCTTGCTCCGATAGTGATCCATTGCAGTTAGAGTGGCTAATTTAATTCTCTTTCTCCTGAGATTGCGATGACTGCAACCTTGGGACCATTTAAGCAGAAGCTGCATCAATTCCTAGTTTCCAGAGCATCTTGTGACTGCTTTGCCTAATCTTTGCAGACAGCTAAATGCACTGGGACCTCCCTCTTTTACCTGTCACCCCTGTATAGCCCTACCCTGTTGCTGCACTATTCCACATACAGCACTTCCTTCCTTCATCCCTTTCCTGTCCCCATCCCTGTCCTCTTTTCATCCTACCTCATCCCACCTTCCTCTACCCATCCACTCCCGCTTCCCCCTCCCTCCCCTCTGTTTCCTTACCTTGTTCTTTCCCTCTACCTCCCCATAGGTCTTTTCCTACATAAGCTACATTGTGGCAGCTCCCTCCTTGCTCTTATTTTGCTCCTTCCACCCCCCAATCCTTCTCCTATCCTTCTCTCCTTGTAATCCCTTCCACCCCTCTTCAGACAAGGCCACTGGCTGCACTTGATGCAATATTTATCTTGCCATATTATTCTTTTGTTTATGTAATTACTTTACTCATGTTGTACTGCTTACTGAAACCATTGTAATTTGTTATTCTGGTGACCTGACGTGGAACCTCTGTAAAAGAGCCCTTGACTCAAAGGTCTTTCCGATTTGTTAAATAAATAAATAAAAATAACTATGAATTTAGGGTTTCCAGCAGACGTCTGCCTAGCAGTGGGCATTGTTGGAGCCCTGGGAGACACTTAAGCCCCAAATTGGTGGGTTGGCCTACATTAGTTTTTCACATTTTGACCCCAGATTTTCACATATTCTTTTTATGACCCATTCTTCTGAACACAACAGGTGTCATTTATAAAATACTGGCCAAAAGATCATTTCGGCCTACAAGTGCGAAAACACATTTTTGCCAAGATTTGAAAACAGACATATTTCAATGTACCTTCATAATTTTGTTGCTTTTTAATATTTTGACCCCAAATTTTCAAGATAGTCTTCTTATGAACCCACCACATGAACTTGCTAGCTGATAATTTTTTTTTAAATCCTGCCAGAAAGGTGATACACAGAAACAGAGAAATATAGAATGTGATGATAGGGAAGGGACACTGGGCCCTCCCAGTCTGCCCATTTCTTTTCAGAGCAACTGTGAAATCGGCTTTCAGGCAGGATTTGAAAACTTTCATCTGCCTTGTTCATGAGGTGGATCCCAGAAAGGTCATGTTGAAAATTTTGGGGAAAACATTTTAACAATGATCACACTATGAGTACAAGTTCAAAACACACTTACATGATTTCCTTAGTTCCTGGTTTGGCGCTGAAGAGTGGTCCTGAAATGATTACAGCATTGGACCCTCATAGGTAAGTATGGGGTGGTGGGTGCTGAGTTGGGGGGGTCAAGTGGGGGGAAGGTAATGGTGGTGGGGCAGTGGTGGTAGCAGTAGACATTGATGGACCATTTTCTTTTTTACAGATTAAAAAAAAAAGTCCCAGTTCTAGTTACAGTATGTGTAGCATTTCTTGGAATTAATTTACTAAAAATGGATGTGTTGGAAATACTCGGAGAATGTAACAAGTTTCTTTTTTCTGAAGTAGGAATTTCTTCAGGAGGGGGTGGGATAATAGACCGTGGGTGGGTTTGGTTTTTTGTGAAATGGGGGTGGGGACTCCTTCAGGAGAGGAAGGGATGGGATGGCTGACAGTGTGCGGGTTTATTTTTTGCGAAGCAGGGATGGTATTTCCTTCAGAAGGGGGGTGAGATGACTGACAGCAGGCAATTTTTTTTGTGTGAAGGGGGTGGGGATTGCTTTGGGAGTGGTGGGGATGATTGGTAGCAGGTGGGTTTCTTTTTTGTGAAATGGAGGCGGGGATTCCTTCTGGAGGGGGTGAGATGATTGATAGTGGGCGGGTTTCTTTGTTCAGAATGAGGCACTCTGCTTAAAACCTCAGTCAGTTGCATCGGGGGGGGGGAGGGTAGATTGAGGTGCAGGCTGATCATGGTGCTAATCAGTTGTGTTTGCTTGGCAGTGCCATGCAGATCTTAGAGTCACCCTGTGATACGGGTATCTCTTTTCTTTGAACTTCACAAAGTTTCTGCCCAGCAAGCTCTGAAGTGTGTTATCATCAGCCTGGCTGATTAACACTGTTGAGCCCAATTGTGGACTGCCTTGCACTGGATCAACAGTGATCCACCTCTCAAATCCACTGTCACAGCAACATGTTCGCTCTGTGCAAGCATGAACATAAAAAGGGTAGGCATATTTTGATTTATAAAATGCGCAGAGAGTTTCCTGCATTCAGATTGGCTAATACCCATGTCCTTACTGGACAACAAGCCTTAAGTTGGCAGTTTTAATGCCAAGCAGGGTCCAGCGCAACCAAGGTATTTATGCTTGCCAGAAATTTTTCTGGCAGCCATGTTAGTGCATTAGAACAGCACTAATTGCCCTAAGATAGAAAATACATTTTTAAATGTTTCCTAACATACAGACCCAGACTTGAGTTCCATATAATCAGTGACCATTACTAAATAATAATAAAAAAAAAAAAAATAAAAAACCAAAACAAAATGACCTGGTGTAGTTTTTTTTTTAAGTTCCTTTTACTGCAAGCCTGTGATCCCTGGCCTAAGTTGCTGCTGCTGCCTCCCATGACATTTTTCTTTCATCTGACCCATCCACACTGCCATTGCTACAACTGTGGATTTGCCCAACCAGCTGACCTCGACATTGTGAGCAGACCACAAACTCGGAAGTTGGTTACTCACTCGATGGTTCAGCAGTATGTTCCCTCACTCCTCAAGCACAAGATAGTTTAATTAAATATTGCTGCTATTTGTTGTTGTTTAAAAGAGAAACTGTTGCCTTTCACACGTCAGCTTGTTTCATATTGGCAAAACCAGAAGTTATTAAAGCATCTTGAGTTCAGTAACCCTGAGTGCCACAATCCTTCCAATTGGCAAAGCAAAAAATTATTCTCCCAAAAGCTCCATGCATAGTTAACGGAGCTCTTTTTACATAAAAAAGCACTACTAATCATTGTGGGGGGAGGGTACAGTTTACTCACTGGTACAGTGCACAGACATACAGTACATATGTGGGAGATAGTAGAGAACTTCGGACCACCGCTAAGCGTAGCATTAAGCTATAAGTGAGAACAGTGTTACACGGCAAGTACCAGCTGCTTAAGCTGTTTTGTCATGTGTTTGGTGCTGACTTTAGGGTTTTGTCGGTTTGTTTGAGTTTGGGGGCTCTGCCCCAACCCCTTGTCTTTTTAACATGGGGGTGTTGGGATGAAGCCCCCCTGCTCAAATAAACTAGTTGCATGTTTGCTATTGATTTAGGTCTTGTCGGTTTGAGTTGGGGGTCTCTGCCTCCCACACCATCCTTGTCTTTTTAACATGGGGGATGTGGGGGGTACAGCCCCCCAACTCAAAGAAAATAATAAAAAAAAAAAGAACCAAAACATGTAACTGTAAAAAAATAAATAAATAAACAACTGCAAAGCAGACGTCTGTGTCAAAGCATTATGCTATGACGTACATTGGTACGCTATGCTAATAGCGTAGGTCCGCGGTGGTCTGATGTTCTCCACTATCACCCATATGTGGGGGGAGAGGAGAGCTACAGTGTATGGAATTTGGATCCTGGCGTTGTCTACTGGAAACCTAACTGTTCTGGTCTATGGCACACTACTGTACAATACTTTAACAGGCAAACTGTTTCCCTTTAAAAACTGAAATAAAAAAAATTAAATATTCTCTTTACATCTTTTTTATTCCATTTGTGTTTTTTTAAAAAACATTTACTTGTGGGACCCATTTTATAAGTACATGAAGACATTTTGGGGATGTGGGTTGTTACCTGATAAGAGCTCTTCCGAAATGACTTGTGCCACCCTGTGCACCTGGGGCATGCACTTATTGGGGAACAGCCTGCACCCCATCCTGTATGATTGCTTACATATCTAATTATCCAGCAGGACAAGAAATGCATTTTTAAAAAGTATGTGATACATTCGATGTTCAGGCCTTCATATCATTTCCTGATCTGTCCAGAAGCTTGTCGTTTCATATTTTCCCTGAACAGGATTTTTAATATATATATTGTCTATAGAGCTAAATGGCTTGTTCGGAAGTGTAAAATATTATTGACATTTTAGTAGCACAGTTTGAAAAAGTTTATGAAGTTGTCAGTTCTTTAGAGCTCAAGTAAGCCTGTGTTGTTGTTTTTTTATAGTGCGAGGTGTTACTCCAAGACTGTTTATTATGAGTTAACCATAATGCAAAACACTAGTATACCATGGTAACTCAGTAACGTAGTACTTTTTAGGTCTGAAGTAGCTCTTGGTCCAGCAAGCCTGTCCCCCACTCCATAAGCAGGGACCAACAATTATTCTGCTCAATCATACACTAATCTATAAAGCTTTGAGGATTTAATATTTTTGAATTTTAATTTTATAAGGATCTTGACAATTGTATAAACCTTTACAAACTGAGATACTGAAAGGTCAATGATATGTTGCCCTTCTGCACAAGCCATTTAGCCCAGTAAGGATTTTTATAGGTATGTCCTAGAGTAACGGGCACAAAATACAATTAACTATTAAAAGTTAAAAGTCTTGCATGAAAAAGCTAGTGTACCCCCATGTAGAAAACTGTAACTATGATTAATTTATAAAATTAGTCATTTTTACTTTGCATTTCTGAAATGTGTTATAGTGTTTTGCCCCCATCGATGTGTTTTTGTCATAGTAGAGCCTGGCTGTAATGTTAGTAAAGGGGATATCACAATGTTAGTCACCCTTACAAGGTGTTAGTTTAAATAAATGTGAAAGGCCATGCATGTTTTCTGCTTTTGTTGAATTATGTTTTTCATTTTTTTTTTTTACAAGGCTGGAACAGTGTTACCTAGGTCTTTTACCTGTGTAGGCCAGTAGTCTGGACAGTGGAGATCTCTGAGGTGCCAGGGCTGCTGGTGCTGCAGTCTCCTTGGAAGGAGGAGAAGTAAATTCTGCAAGTCTGACTGTCTAGACTGGGTTGTTGTGCTGTGGTCCCAGTAAGTCAAAACTCCCCCTTTGGTTTTCTTCCTTTGAGTCAATATGTTTACTTTTCTTATTTTATGAATTCTCTCTGCAGCTCTCAGCTGCACATTGCTGCTGAGTAACCACTCACTCACTCATGCTCTCTCTTTCTCACACTCACTCACTCACTCACTCACTCAGTACTCCATCAGTCAGGCTAGTTGTGTTGGAGAAGTGAAGTAGGGGGTATTCTTTTCCTGGTTGCTCGTTGGGAGAATAGAGATAGCTGGTCCTGTTAAGCTGTCCTGATGCTGTGGCAGCTGTTGCCTTTCACCCTACTGTTGCAGCATGGATTTAAACTTTATCTATTCTAAATATAATAGAGCAGGAAGATCAGTTTGGTGGGAATATGGAGGGCCTCAGTCATGGCATGTGTGCCTAAGTACATTTCTGCCTTTGAAATGGGCAGAAGCAGTAAATTGCTTCATGGTGGTGAGCAGATGTAGAACAGAATAAATGATTTCAAGATCTAGTAGCACCAAAACAGCAGGCAAAAACTGTTATTAATTTTTATAAGTCGCCAGTTACTACTTTTTATTGCTGATTATGTTTCTTTTTTTCCATTTGTTTATTAGGATTTCTATTAGATAGTACTGTACTGTGAGTGACCTGAAGAACAGTATTTTACCTGGAGATTGACATATCTAGTTTTATTTCTTTTCACACCTCATCATCAGTACATCAGTATTATTGACTTCACTGATTATGACATCACAAGTGACCCATCTGGCAGCAGATGGTTGGCTCTTCTTGATCAGTTGTGATGCCACAATCAGTGAGATCACAGAGCTGATGAGGTATGAAAAGGAAAAGAGCTAGCTATGTCAGCCTCCAGGCAGAGTCCTGTGCACACATCACACCAAGGAATGTCAGCTAGAAAATCTTTGAATTAACAAAACAGAAAAAAAATACTGAAGTTATAAGAAGTAACAGCTGACTACTTTTAAAAAGTTTTATTTATTCTAGGCATTACGCTAGCTCTTTAAGAGGCCTGTTCCAGTATTAAAACAACGAGTATCCTGTCTTAATGAATTTATGAATTTGTCTTTGCATACCTCACTACTTGGTTTATCACTAGGTATGCAAGGGTGGAAGAAGGCTTTTAGCCCATCAAGTGACCCCCACTGACTTGTAGTGATCACTGACAAAGTTACCATTACTCACATAAGAAACTAATTTTGATTTAATTTGGCTGAAGGAATTGGACTCAACCACCTTATTAGGTAGGTTCTTCCTGGATCCAATGACTATGCAAGCACTAACCCACTCCAGGGCATGCATTTCTAGAGAACTAATGCATGCCCTGGAGTGAATTGGAAGGCATCTGGGAAGTGCATTACTTCTCAAGAAACTCATGCCTCAGAGTTGGTTATTGCGCTTATAAAGTGGAATTTTGTTTAAAATCTTTTTTAAGGAAAAAATCTTATTTTCCTTTAGTTAGGTTCTTACTAGGTAGAATAGGCGAGTTTGGTAAAACAAAGGCTTTGTGCCTTTGAATGAACCTGGGAACTGCATTTATTTTGAAGAAATCAATGCCCTGTTGTGGGTTTTTGTGCTTAAAAAGTGGAAACTTTTAAATTTTAATGCAAAAAGGTTTTTGTTTTAATTTAGTTATGTTGTTACTAGATATATTAGGGCAGGCTAGTTATGAATTGTGCAGTTTATAGGGAAACTAGAAAATAATATATTTATTCTTAGGATAATTACTAGTATCTTATATGATACTTTTATAATGCTTGAAGCTACATTTTGAAAGCTGTAAGATTTGAGTATTTAAAACAGTTCTGTGTTGCTATATGCATATACATGTCAATATATGTTAAAAATGACAGACTTTAAAAATGCTGTGATCCATTTTATGTTTTATTATATCACTATGAAACGTTTTATATTTTTCTTTATATCAGTATGTGGTCAGTGTAGTGATATGTTAATGATGTATCTACTTAGCTGACTCCAAGCTTTATTAAAAAACAAATTAAGTCTCTAGCCCCAACAGTTCCAAAGTTATTTTAAAAAGAATATATTTTGAAAGGTCTGACTCTGGAAACGTTGGGGCTAGAACCTTATTTTTTTTTTTTTAATGAAAGCTTGAAGTCCAGCCATTATGAAACAGTGTCATTATTATATTGTTATTATGTAACAGTAGTAATTATGTTATCAATAAAAAAATAAGCAGTTTTCTCTAGCTATCTTGATATACATATTTATATCATGACAGAACTGCTTTTTGCAAAATATAGGTTATCAATATATTTTTCCATAATAAAGTATATCAAGATATTTTTTTAAGATTGACATGAAAAATGTCATGACAGTTTTAAAAAATAAAATAAAATTATGTTTTGCTCTTTTTTCTGAATTTTTGTACCAGTCAAAATATGTGGACTAGTATCTATATAAGTGTAATACTCATAAACATTTTAGCATTTCACTCTCCTCCCCAGCAGTATCGATTCTTTTGCACTTTCACAGCCTTTGACTGTGGAAGCATCATAAGATAATAATCAACAGTCAGGTACTGTGCTTTAAGCACTGAAATTGTTTGATTTGGCCAGTTTTTTATACCCCATTTTATAATTGTGTGTAAAAATACCTTCTCATCTGTTTTAAAAGATCTGCCCTGTAACTGGTAGTGGTTTCCACTTGTTTAGTGGTCCTGGTTTTAAATGCAATATTTAGTCACTGAACCATGATTGATCATTATCTTATACATCATAAGAAGGTTGTCCTTAAACAACTATTTTCCAAACTGAATAGATTTAATATGGGAACTCTCACTTCATATGTATAATTTTTTGTCAGAAAACATTGCTTTAGTTACCCTTTCTTGAACTTGTTCAAGTTTTGCACTGTCTCTTTAGCGATGAGGGTTACATAATTGAGCACAGTAGTTGAGATGCAGAAGAACATGAATCCTGTAAAGTGGCATCAATATCCCACTAGAGATACTAATAAATGTCTTCCTGATAGAACCCCAGGATCTGTTTCCTGTAGCAACCATTATGTTGCTTTGTAAGTGAGGTTTGATAATCACACCTTTTGGAAAACATTTTTGATTTTGGTGTGCATTTGGAGATTATATGGTGCCTCGTTTTTTGTTTCAAGGTGCAGAACCACACATTTTTCATAATTGAAAGTTATCCCCTTCTTTTTTTTCTAGTTAGCTACGATATTGTGTCTTGCACTGCAACTGGATCAACCTCACTGCATATACTAGATGCCTGACAGTGGCAAGCTGAGTACTTTCGCTAGTTGACTATGGCCTCCCTAACTACACAACTGCCTATGACTCGATCCTCAGCAGAATAAATTTGATCTGTAATAAGGCTTGCTGCTCTGTGCTTGGGGCAGACAAGCACACCCATAACTGCACCCTCTAGACCCAAACTAATTGGCTACCCCTACCTAACAGAATAAAGTTCCAAACATGTCTGCTAGCCAAGAAGGCACTACTTGGCCTAACCCCCTCCCCCACCCCAGCTCACTGCCTCTGCCCTGCCACCAATCTTTACAACACTAGGACCATGGCTTGGAATGCCTTGAACTGCCTTGCTATCATACTCAGCTGGGCAAGCATTCATTTGCTGTTAGGGCTGGTGGCTGCTTAAATTAGATATCTAAAACCTGCTAAATCTATGTAAGTTTGACCAATTTAAGAAAGCAGTATGGACAGTCCTAACAGTTCAATGCAACTGTAACCACTAATCATCCTAACTGTATCCCTCCTGGTATACACCTTGAACTGTGTCAGCCTCTGGCTCTGAGGCCATGTACCATTGCTATTCTTATTTTATACTGTTTGTGTTTACCTGCTTTATTGTAAAATTGTATGCAGCTGATCTAGCCTGTTTATTATGTACTTGTTTGACCATTTTGTACTTGCTTGACTACATTCCATTGGGATTTGCTTTTTGTATTTGTTGTGTTACCCTTTAATGTCTGTTGTTGATGTGGAACCTTTGTAAAACAGCACTTGTGCACAGGGTATTCTCTGAAATTTTTAATAAATAAATAAATGTTACAGTCATCTTGGGTAACATTTATAGCCTCCCTACTGATTACGTGTTCTCTGTTTTGGAATTGTCTGCAAATTTAATAAGCCAATTAGACACATTTTATTTGCATATCATTTCTGTATGATAACAAAGGCTGGGGCCAACACTGATCCCGCTAAGTACTCCACTCAGAACTGACTAGAGATGCAGCAAAGCTAAACTTTGTCAGCAAAGTTGCAGAACTTTGTATCTGTGAAGCTTTGCAAAGTTCCTGTTGTCATCACCAACTCTGACTTTGCAAATTTTTTTCAGGTGAAGCAGCACTTTTTCCTGTGAAATGTGGGCACTTTGGGGGGAAAAGTGCCACGTCGCCTAGCAAAAAATGTTGCGAAGTTGGCACTTTGAACTTTGTGAAGTTGGGCAACTTTGCAAAGTTCTGTCAATGTGAATTTCTTCCAACTTCACACATATCTGTAAGTGACCACCTTTGCAAAGTTCTGTCAATGTGAATTTCTTCCAACTTCACACATATCTGTAAGTGACCACCTTTGTGAAAGGGAACCATTTACTCTCACATGCCAGTAAATCAAATTTTAATTCAGTTCATCGTCAGGATGTTAGTATTTGTGATTCTTAATTTCTCAATTAATTTCTGGTGTGATACAGCATTAAATGCCTTGCTATAATCCAAGAACAGCAGCTGACCTTCTCATAAAAGGAGATTACATTTGTTAGGCAAGATCTGGGTTTCTGAGGAAAACCATGTTTTTTGTTGCAAACTGGCACAAACACACTCCTGGGATCAGGCCCTCTGCTCCCACAGTGCCCAGCCTCGAAGTGCAATATATGAACAGGGGACAAACAGGGACACTCTCCTGTTTGTTTTGGTTCTGAGCAACTACCAGTCTTGAGTCCTGGGGTCAAAGACGAACCCCTGTTAGCTAGTATGCCCAGGTAACAGATCCAAATATCACACCGTCTTTGGGGAAAGCAGCACAATACTTGAACCCAGCTGGCATACAACCAACCTGGTTCACAGTCCCCCTTCTGATTCACTTGAGACCTAGGTATTTCCTTACCTGGCTTTATCGTTACACAGGCCCTTGTTCACATGGCTGCATATGGTAACACACTAAGCACTTTAACAGTTATGTCAGAATTATCAATACTGTTCCAGCATTCACAGTCAAAATGAGAAAATGTCTCAGGCAGGATTAAGGAAACCAACAAGTTTACTAAAATTAAAAAAATAGTAAATTCAAAACACAGAACATATATATATATATGTGTGTGTGTGTGTATAAATGTTTACAGTCAGAAAGAAAATGGAAATTACAAAACAAAATGCCTTGTAACTGAATTACTAGTTCTAACTCAGTTTTGAGCTGTGAGTTACCTAACTTGACAGAAATGCCTCTTACGTCCAGAACACAAGTGTGTATCAGTTCTTTCAAAGTTCAGAACAAGAGTGTCTGTCCTTTCAGCAGGCTTCACCAATATCAAAGTTAAATTCCCATCCTCCTTGTGATGTCACAGCACATGAGGTCACTTTTAGTCCTGTAATTAATTTGTTACCTGATCAAGTATAACCAAATGCTTTAGCTGACTGCCTGTTTGAAAACTACAAAGATAGCAATATTGTAATTATAAGCAAGACAGTCTATTTCCTCATCAGAGCATAGTTTATAACAGCAGTCCCCCTTTTGTCTTCAGAAAAACATCCTGAAAAACACTTCTCTTAGCTGTGTGAATTTTTACAGGTATCCATCAGAACTGGCTTCCCTCCTGATGTCGTAAAATGCAATATTTTATGACAAGTTTCCTAGGTTCAAAGCAGTGGCTGGTCATGACCTGTTTTTTTATAGCAGCTACATGGGCTCTGACAGGTAGGTGTCAAAACAGGAAGCTCTTAATTAGCTTATCCTCTCTTTTTTAAAATCCAAGGTCCCATGAGGCTCTGCCGCTTGGCCTGTTTCCTAAACAAGACTGCCATGTTTTCACAAGCAGAATTCTAAAACATACATTTATATCAAAATGATATACACATAACTAGCAGACAGTTATTACGTTACATTCCTCCCTCCTAGACTTAACTTGGGGGAATTTATTCCTAGGCAGGGGATGAGTTCCCCAAATTCAGTTCATTGCTCTAACTGTCGGAATAACCTGTCTGCATTCGTGTTTGCTGCCACTGTCCTGTAAGTGACAGGCGTGTCATAACCCTGCAAGGCAAGGCTCCATCTTAAAAGCCTACCATTTGTTTTACCCATTTGGCCAGCCAAACCAGGGGGTTATGATCCATCTGTGCCCCAAAGTGCCGCCCATATAGGTATAGCTCTAATTTATTCAGTGCCCACACTATTGCAAGGCATCCTTTCTCCACTGTAGAATAAGCCTGCTCCCTGTGAAGTAATTTTTTTACTGAGGTACACTATTGGGTGATCCTTCCCTTGGTTAGAAGTCTGGCTAAGTACTGCCCCAGTACCCACATCTGAGGCATCTGTCTGGACTACAAATGGTTTACTGTAGTCTGGACTGGCTAACACAGGAGCACTGCACAGTGCCTCCTTAAGCCGGGTAAAGGCTCATTCACAGGCTGTCACCCAGTTTACCTTTTTGGCATTCTTTTCTTTAGCAGGCCAGATAGTGGAGCTGCCAGGGTAATGTAGTTTGATACAGATTTTCTATAGTACCCTGCGGTCCCTAGAAAACTCCGAACCCACTTCTGTGTTTCAGGTCTGGGCCACGCTTCGATTGCCTAAATCTTTGCTTGATTAGGACGGAGCTGTCCCCACCCTACTACATGCCCTAGGTATGCCACCTCAGCCATGGCCACCTAGCACTTTTCAGCTTTCACAGTGAGCCCAGCCCTCTGTATCCTGCCCAACATGTCCTTAAGGTGGGCCAGGTGTTCCTTCCAGCTGGCACTGAAGATGGCAATATTGTCCAGGTACACCATGGCGTACTCTTCAGTACCATGTAACACCTGGTTCACCAACCTTTGGAAGGTGGCAGGGGCGTTCTTCATTTCGAAAGGCATTACCTTTAACTCAAAACACCCTATCAGAATGATGAAGGCTGGCTTCTCCCTAGCTCTGGCAGTTAACTCCACCTGCCAATACCCTTTCGTCAGGTCAATAGTGGTAAGGTATGTCGCCCCTCCCAACTTGTCCAGTAGTTCGTCCGTCAATGGCATTGGGTGGGTGTCCAACTTTGTGACTGCATTGAGTCCTTGATAGTCCACACAAAAATGAGTAGAGCCATCTGGCTTGGGAACGAGGACTACGGGTGAGGTCCAGGGGCTGTGAGATTTCTGGATTACCCCTAAATCCAGCATTTCCTCCACCACCCTCCCAATGTCCTTTAGGACAGCCTCAGACACCCAATATGCTGTCTGCCATATGGGCTCTTGCGTCCCCATCTCTACATCATGCATCGCTAAGGGGGTTAGTCCCACCTTTGCACTAAACGAAGGGGAAAAGTCTGCTTAAGCCTCCCTTACTTCCTGGGTTTGTTCTGGGGTCAACTGGGGTGACAGTTTGATTACCTTCACAGAGGACATCCACTTGCTTTCTTCCTGCAAGTTCAGAAGGGGGTCTGCTTCATCCATCCGCTCCCCAGGACCACACACTGCAAAGACCATGTCTGCCCTATTTGCATATGGCTTCATTATGTTGACATGGTGCATCCTTTGGTTATGTCTCCTGTCAGGCAGTTCTACAATGTAATTTACGTCGTGAGATTAGAGGGAGGCCAATTAAGGGGTAATGTGAGGAAGTTCTTTTTCACAGAAAGGGTGGTGGATGCATGGAATGGCTTACCTCAGGAAGTGGTGGATATGAATACAGTGCAGGGCTTAAGACAGGCATAGGATAGGCATAAGGGAGTAATACAGAAGAACATACGAACATATGAAATTTGCCAGAAGATAAAGGCCTAGAGGTCTATCAAGTCTGCTTGAATGTGCAGCTAGCACCTCTTATTCTGCAGCTGCCCCTCCCTTCCACCCTTCCCCTCCATTGACCCTCCCCCTTGTTCTGTCCCATCCCCATTTGAAGCAGTCCACTGTTCTACTGGATACCACTTCTGCAGGTAATGCACTCTACCAAGCTACCACCTTCTCTGTAAAAAAGTGTCTCCTCATCTCCTTCCTGAACCTTCCTCCCTTCAGTCTCATATCATGGCCCCTGGTGTCCCTCCCCTCCCTTACTTTGAACAACCCCTCTGTACCGGTCTTGTTTATTCCTTTCATGTACTTAAAGGTTTCAATCATGTCCCCCCGTCCCTCCTCTCCTCCAGTGAGTACATGTTCAACTCCCTCAGCCTCCTTTCGTATAATAGGTCCCCCAGCCCCTTGATCATCTTTGTCACCCTGCACTGCACCTCCTCCAGTAACTTAATGTCCCTCTTCAGATACGGGCACCAGTACTGCATGCAGTACTCCAGGTGTGGTCTAACTAATGACCTATATAGTGGCAGAATCACCTCCTCACTCCTTGAGGATATACCCCTTGCAATGCAACCCAGCATTTTGTTGGCCTTTAAAGCTGCCTTCCTACATTGTGCTGAGTTGTTCATTGATCCTTTAATGAGCACCCTAGATCCTTCTCCTCCTCCGTCTGGGATAGCTGCACTCCCCCCAGCTGGTAACTCCTCCTTGGGTTCCTCACCCCACAATGCAGCACCTGCACTTTTTGGCATTAAACCTCAGTTGCCAGGTGTCTGACCAGATTTCAAGCTTTGCCAGATCATCCTGAAACCCCTGCCATTCTCCTAGGTCATCCACCATCGCTCCCATCTTGGTATCATCAGCAAACAGACGGATCTTGCTCTTGATGTCCAATGATATGTCTGCATTGAATATCCCAAACAACACTGAGCCCTGCGGAACACCACTCATCACTACCCTTGGGTGTGAGAGCTCCCCACCCACCATCACCCTCTGTTGTTTTCCCTGGAGCCAGTTCCCTACCCATCTCACCAGCTTTGCACCTGCCCCGTGCCTTCTAATCTGCCATCAACTTCTGTTTCTATGTTTCTATTCACCTGTTTGGCTACTTTGTATGGCCCTGCCCACTTGGCCTGCAGCTTGTCCCTCCACACTGGGATTAGGACCACGACCTCTTGACCCACCATGTACGAGCGACCTCTGGCTTTCTGGTCGTAGCATACCTTTTGCATCTCCTGGGTAGCTGCCAGGTTGCTCTGGCCTGTTCCCATAAGCTCCCTCAGCTTTTCCTTAAACTTAAGGACATAACCCACTATGAGAGTTCCCTGGGGGGCGTGCTTGCCTTCCCAGTTATCCCGGATCAGTCTAGGGGCCCATGCACCCCAGGCCCATATATAGATCGAAGGGGAAAACCCTGTAGATTTGGTAGCACCTCCTGTATGCAAACAACAGGTGGAGAAGGTATTTCTCCCAGTCCCTTCCTTGCTGTTCAGCAAATGCTTGGAGCATCGATTTTAAGGTACCATTAAACCTTTCCACAAGCTCACTGGCTTGTGGGTGATAAGGTGTCATGTGTGTCTGCACCACCCCACACTTCTTCCACAAACACTTCTTCAGGTCCGACATGAAGGAACCCCCTTAATCAGTGATAACCTCCTGTGGGAACCCAACACGGGAGAAAATCCCTAGCAAGGCATCTGTCACTTTGTCTGTCCTCAGTGAGGATAGGGGGCGACTGCCTCTGGGTACCGGGTGACATAATCCACCACCGTTGGGATAAACCTCTTCCTGGAAGAGCTGGGGGTATTCAAGGCCCACAATATCCATTCCTACCCTCTGGAATGGCTCCTCCACTATGGGCAAGGGAATTAGGGCGGCTTGGGTTTTACTACCCGCCTTCCCTATTTCTTGGCACCAGTGACAAGACCTGCAATATTCCTTCACCTGCTGGGTGAAGTTGGGCCAATAGAAATTCTGAGCCAATCGCTGCATAGTGCGTGCGATTCCCAGATGTCCAGACATGGGGATATCATAAGCAATCTTGTGCAACCACTCACAGTACCCTTGGGGAACGACAAGCTGCCTGTCCATCATCCCTCCCTCTGTCTTTCCATCCTGCATATACAGCAGTCCATTATCCCAGTACACTCTATGTCTCCTGTCACCTCCCTGTGTCCCATCAGATTCTGCATAAGCCCTCGGTCTCTCTAAACTAGGGTCATTTTTCTGAGCAGCTGCAAAATCTGCACACATTCCCAAGGCATGGGACATGTCCCATTCAGTTTCTAAACTAGGGTCCCTAGCTCTAGCGTCAAGGCATTCAGGGTCACTGCCATCCCTAGCCCTCTGACCACTGGTTACCCCTCACTCCTCAGAGTAACCATCTGTAGCTGTTTTGTTAACTGCTACCTTGGGAACTTCTACCCCCCTTTTACTATTCTCCATATCAGGAGATGCAGGCTGGGGAACCAGCCTCCCAGTGCTTTCCACAGGGGCTTCTATGGGGTCCAGGGAACCACAATTGGCCTTTGCCATCTGGCTGTGGGTAACTGCACACACCACGCCCTTTTGGAGATTGTTCTCCATATTCACATCCTGGGCAAGATTTTCTGCCACTGCAACTTCTCTCCTGTCTCACCCCAGCCCAGAAGAACACTAGCAAGTGGCAGAGTTTTCTCCTCCCCAGTACTGTAACAAACTGATTAGGTATAAGCTGTTCAGGCTTAACCAAATCCCATTTTACCAAGGTAAGGGATGGCCCCATGTCCCTTAACCCATGGGTTTGCACCCCATTCACAGTAACTGGGTGAATGTGCTCCCTCATGCTTACTGGCATGCTTTCAGGGATGTACAAAATCCCCACCTCTTTTCCAGCACCACTTCATGCACTCTGTGCTTTTTTAGGACACTGTCTTGCAATATGCCCAGGTTGTTTGCAAAACCAACAAGCATCATTTCTTTTATCAGGCAAATCCTTTCGTTGTGACCTGGGGCTGCCCACTTTCTGGGGAGGCAGTGAGGGTTTAGCTGCCCCGAAGGCGCGCTTTTCCCTTTCTGCGCTGCCACACCCACATTCACTCATTTTCAGAGCAGACCTGCTCCTGGCATAGCAGTCCGAGAGCTTGGCAGCCTCCTGCGCTGTTTTTGGATCTCTGTCCTCTAGCCAGGTTTTCAGCTGTGTTGGGCAAGCCCAAAATAATTGCTCCAAAAGTACAACCTCCTCAATTTTCTCTACAGAGTCTGCTTTGACCCCTTCCCACCAACGTTTCAAAAACTAATGTTGTTTTGTGGCTAAATCTTTTAGATTGCACCACTGCAAACCATAACTGTCACAAATGCACTCCTGGGCTCAGGCCCTCTGCTCCTACAGTGCCCAACCTCGAAGTGCAGTATGTGAACAGGGGACAAACTGGGATACCCTCATATTTGTTTTGGGTCCAAGCAACTACCAGTCTCAGGTCCTGGGATCAAATATGAACCCTTTTTAGCTAGTACACCCAGGTAACAGGTCCGAATATCACACCCTCTTCAAGGAAAGCAGCACAATATTTGATTCCCAGCTGGTATACAACCAACCAGGTTCACAATCCCCCTTCTGACTCAATTGAGACCTAGGTATTTCCTTACCTGGCTGGATCTTTACACAGTTGCTTGTTCACATGGCTTCATATGGTGACACACTAAGCACTTTAACAGTGATGTCAGAATTATCAATACTGTTCCTACATTCACACTCAAATGAGAAAATGTCTCATGCAGGATTAAGGAAACCAACAAGTTTACTAAAATTAATAAAAATAGTAAATTCAAAACACACAACATATATATATTAATGTTTACAGTCAGAGAGAAAATGGAAATTATAAAACAAAACACCTTGCAACTGAATTACTAGTTTTAACTCAATTTTGAGCTATGTGTTACCTAGCTTGACAGAAATGCCTCTTACGTCCAGAACACAAGTGTGTCTCAGTTCTTTTGAAGTTCAGAACAAGAGTGTCCATCCTTTCAGCAGGCTTCACCAATATCAAAGGTATAGTCCCATCCTCCTTGTGATGTCACAGCACATGGGGTCACTTTTAGTCCTACAATTAATTTGTAATCTGACCAAGTGTAACCAAATGCCCCAGCTGACTGCCAATTGGAAAAATGCAAAGATAGCAATATTTTCATTATAAACAAGACAGTCTGTTTCCTCATCAGAGCATAGTTTATAACAGCATTCCCCCTTTGATCTTCAGAAAAACATCCTGAAATACACTTCTCTTAGCTGTGTGAATTTTCACAGGTATCCATCAGGACTGGCTTACCTCCTGATGTCATGAAATGCAATATTTTATGACAAGTTTCCTAGGTTCAAAGCAGTGGCTGGTCATGACCTGTTTTTTTTATAGCAGCTATATAGGCTGTGACAGGTAGGTGTCAAAAAAGGAAGCTTTTAATTAGCTTATCCTCTCTTTTTTAAAATCCAAGGTCCCATGAGGCTCTGCTACTTGGCCCATTTCCTAAGCAAGACTGCCATGTTTTCACAAGCAGAATTCTAAAACATACATTTATATCAAAATTATTTACACATAACTAGTAGACAGTTATTCCATTACACAAACTACTTTATTGCCTGTCTGTGATTCTGATTCCTTCTTATTGCTGATTCCTTGAGCTTGCCCAGCATTGAAGTGAGGCTGATAGGATGGTATTTTTGGGGTGGGGCTGGGATTTTTACCTTTCTATATAATAGGTATGACCAGTACATGTCTCCAGTCCTCAGGTGATGTCCCATTTCGGTATGAATTATTAAATATGACTTTAAGGAGCCCCAGACAGCATTAGGAAAACTTTGAAAAAGTAATATTTATGTTGAATGCATCACATTTTCCTTATTACTTCATATATGTTCAGTAATTAATTCCCCATTTTATTTCTTACTGGAAATAATTGCATGAAATCAAGATCACTGTCCCTTAAACTCTGCTGTGGCTGTTTGTATACACCCGCTATCACAATCCCATTTATGACATCAGAATTATCTCCACAGCAACAGAATATGATGTCATAAATTGACATGTCAGGTGTAGACAAGCAGTGAGATCTGAAAGGGCCTAGATACTGTTTTCATGCAAATACCCTTAGTGATAACGTAAGGGTGAGAATTACAGAATAAAATATGAAATATAAGCTACATTTATGTCTCAGTATTGCATTTTTTCAAAGTTGTCTCAGCTGCATCAGGAGCTCTTTAAAGGCTCCAACAATTTCAGGTCCCATTTTCTTTAAAAGTCTAAGTTGTAACATGTTAGGGTCTGCAGTCATCATGATGTTCACTTTTTGTAGTTTGCCTTGATCCATTCTTTTTTTAAACATATTATTTATTGAAGTTTGCATGGAATATCAGACAACATGCAGTGATTACCATCAGAGAGATAGCAGAAGTATATCTGAAATCCAGCAATTAATCAGTAGCACATTAAGGACACATTAAGGATACATCATTGAGGGCTACAGAATGTGAAAACCTTAAACCACATTTTAACTCAACAAATGGTGAAATGTGCCATAGGACTGTCATGCGGTCATTAAATTACTGATCGAATATGTACATGCTAACTGGGATTGGCATCCTAATCCAATATGTTCCCCTCTAATAGAGCTCACTTACTAGTAATGTACCAACCAAACTGTAAGTAGTAAATTTGTGAAGCTGTGAGAACACTAAAGAATCTTTGTAAAATTCTATGTCAGAGTAAAACAGCACACTTTCAGTCATCTTTTCCAATTGCCAATACTGAAACAGGTAAACAGCTTATAAAGCAACAACATGTTACCAATTATGTCTATTTTCATCCAGTAATGGGGGGTAAAACTGAGCAGAGTGGGCAGGAGTATCTACCATGGCACCTGAAAGCCCAACAGAACTAAAATGTGAGGAGGACAAGTCTCTGATGGCGGGAAAAGAGATCCTGCAAAGAAGAAGACATACTGTTATGTAGTTCACACATGTGCCCTGTCGTCTTTGAAAGTACTCAGTTCAGCAGTCACTGCCTACTTCTCAGATATCTTCCCCCAGTATTATTACACATTGATAGAAAATCTAATAAATGGGTTTTCAGGCATTTATAAACATTTTAAGTATTTTACCTAAGCTCGAAGCTCAGCTCTCCCCTACCTCACCAACCTGTACATAACTGTCCACGATATTCAGCTTTCCTCTTTGGAGATGTCCTGTTCTGGATCAAGTTGGTGGTTGATTTTAAAACTGTCTGCTAATTGACTGGCATCTCATGGGTTGCAGAAAATGTACTCCTGTCTACCTGTGATCACACAAAGCTGTGAGGAGAAAATCCACTGTTGTTGAATTTCAGGGTCCACTGAACTCCAACAAAAGATTTCCATTTTTGTTGGGTTGTGTAACTTACATCAGGATAGAGGGGCATCACTAATTCTTGAACATCAATTGGGGCCCCATTATCTTGCTGTATGAATGAGCAGATCTTTTTCGTGCAGCCCATGAAGAACTGATAGAATCATCTGGGTCCTGCTTCAGGCTGTTAAACTGTGTACACGGTAACTCTGTAGACTTTGTCCACTCAGATGGGAAGAATCTCCTCTAGCAGTTGTAAGTTCTGCTCCAACCATTTTTATGTAAATCAACAGAGTTCTTCCCTTTAGCTTGTTTTTGGATACTCAAAATGTGTTGGCTTTTAGCACGCTGCAGATTCACCATATTTTCTAGGTGCAGCCTGTGAAGCTTGTTTTCCTGAATGATTTTCTCCGTTGCTTTCACCGCCTTCTTAGAGTCTCTTGTAACTGCCAATATCTGGGCTTCTGTTAGGTCCATTTGGGTACTTGCACCCTGCATCTGATCTTGCAGTCTGTGTAACTTTTTATCCAAATCCTGCATAGAGTGGACCAGTTGCTGCAGCATTTTATTGACCATAGCTAGGGTCATCTTCTGGGTCCTGTCTTCATTATCCCTCCTTTTCAGGGCCTTACTGCTTTTGCCTTGCACAGACAGTCTTCCTCCTTTGGATTTAAAACTCCAATACTTGGGGTGGCACCTCTAGGCTTCCCCATGGCAGGTACAAGTCTTCTACAAACTAATATCTTGTAATCCTAGACTCTAAATAAAATAAAAATAAAATAAAAATATCTAGAAGTTCCAACATTAGTAGAAGTGTTTAAAATATAGAAAATCATATTTTTGTAGAAGTATAACAGCTTAGAACTCATGTGTTTGTTCCTTTTGGCTGCTCACCAGCACCCCTGTTTTGACTCATTCTTTACTATTTGGACTTGCCTGCTCTGGGGTATTGAATAAATTGTAGGCTGTTGTAACAACTTACTGTTTAATTGTATACTTTTTTAAAATGTAACTCTCTGCATTGATAACAGTAGAAGCTAATCAGCTAAGGGACAGAGATGGACTGGAAAAGATGAGATTAAATTGTTGCCAGAGGTGGACCAGCTGTCTCTGATAGGTAATTACAGTCCCTTTGTCCCATAAAAGACAGGACCCCTTAGTCAGTTAATGAGGGAGCTTCAAAGATCCCAGGGTCTTTCATGTTGCGAAACTGTTCTGGCCATGTAGCCACCCTCTGGAGAGGCAGACATGGCGTAGAACAATGAAAGATGTCCCAAGTCTACAAAATGCAAGATTCCTGTTTAGGCCAGCTTTTAGAGAGTTGGTACCCATAAGAGACAAAGAAATTGTGAAATCCATGATGTTAGAGTGACATATTTGATGATACAGACTGGATGCTGAAGACTTTTGAGGTCTATGTCAGGCCCTAGCAAGTCAGTCTGTGTTGTGGCATCATATCTGCACCAACTAAGAGTTCGAGTCTGCCATGGCTCACTAAAGTTATCCTGTGTCATAAGAGTCTTTCTATTCTTTTAGTTTTAAGAATTCATAGGAAAGCTTCTTCTGTTTATTTCTTTTGCTGTGTGCAAACCATTTCTTTTAATTTTGTAGTAACCCTAATTCCTGTAGTTTTGTGTATTGTAATGAACTGCAAATTGTGTAAATATCGTGAAGTAGTAAATATTATTTTTATATACTTCATGCCTCTGTGACTGAAACTTTTGGGGGAGTAGTTAACTGTTGGTATTGACAAATCTTTGGTCCATCTCTGAAGAGGGAGAAGTTGGGGCCACAGTTGCCATATTCTAGAAGTAAAGTGTTATTCAGCAGTGAGCAACAATGGTGGTTCATTTGCCCTTAGCCACATGAGCACTGTTCTGTGTGGGCAGTGGCTGTAATAGGATTCAGACCAAGAAAGTCACCAGGTAAGAGAATCACTTCTGAGTGGTGGTAACTACCAAGGTACCCCGTACAGGTGTTGAGGGTTAAGAAACTTCACAACACTGCATACTGGGTGTGGACAGGTTATGACAAACTGGTCTGCAGTTTCTTCTGTCTGTGCTGCTGAAAGGCGATCGGATGGTTAATCTGGATATGAAGGATGTCTACCTCCATATCAAAATCCGCAAGTCTCACAGACAGTCCCTGTGGTTTTTTGCTCCAGTGCTTGCACTATCAGTTTTGTGGCTACCACTTTGGTTCGTCATCTGCATTGTGTGTCTTTACCAGATGCTTTGCAGTGGTTGCAGCTGTCCTCCATTGAGAGGGCCTGTATGTCTTCATGTACAGTACATTGGCAACTGGCTTTTGAAGGTTCTGTCGAGGGATGCCATAGTGTGCATAATGTTCTGAACCAGACACCTTTTCAAACAGTTGGGTATTTTGGTGATTGAGCTGAAGTCAGTCCTCACACTGTGCCAGCATATCCAATATGCAGGAGCAGTTTGGGACATGGTCTGGGTAGAGCTTTCCTTCCCTTGGACCATGGTATAGTGCTGGTTGCCCAGGTTCAGCTGGTCTCTTCTAGTGACTGTGTCTTGACCAAGTGCAATTTATGTCTCATAGGCCTAATGGCTGCTGCCATTCTGACTATCCTGCTGGTGCATCTGCACATGAGGATATCACAGTGGTTCCTCTATGCCCAGTGAACTCAGCATTCTGATGAGTTGGAGCGTCTAATTGCAGTGGCTTCTCTGCTCTGTTGATCCCTGCTCTGGAGGTTGGACTTCTCCAACCTCAAGAAGGGATTTCCTTTTCTTTGACAATTCTCTCTCCTGGTGATAATGGATGCCATGGTTTCTGGTTTGGGCACCCATCTGGGCACCTTTTGGACTCTGGGCCACTTGTCCTCCTTGGATACGGTTTGGCAGAGGAATATTCTGAAGATGAGGGCTATTCTGCTTGGCCAAGAGATCTTCGTCACCCTCCTTCCAGGTCATCAATTGTTGATGCGAAAAAGACAACATTTTGGTGATGTAGTACATCAACCATCGATATGGAGTCCAGTGATATCCTCTCTGCAGAGAGGTGAAGAGAGTCTGGCACTGGGTCATGGCACACGTGTCCTTCTTGGCTGTCTTCCTGCTCAGCAATCTCAGCACCATTGTGGGTTGTCTCAGTTGGTCCTGGGTGCTCTGCCATGAATGGGAATTCTTTGACTCTGTTGTTGACAATGTCTTCCTAAAATGAGTCACCTGGACATAGACCTTTTTTGCATCTTCATACAACATGAAACTGTCACCTTTTTGCTTGCTCACTCCAGGGCCTTTGGTGAGATGTGTTTTTCCTCTCTTAGAAAGGGAGGTTCATATATGGTTTTCCCCATTCCCTCTCATACAGAGGGTTCTAGTCAAGTTGAGGGCCAAGTTGGCCACCCTTATCCTGGAAGCCCCGTACTGGCCTAGATACATATCCTTCCCTTTGCTGCAGCAATTGGCTATGGAACCCCCATCTCCTCTCTCTCTCTCTCTCTCTCTCTCTCTCTCTCTCCCCCTCCCTCTATGAGTGGAACTTCATTCACAGGAGCACAGTGTTCTAGTGCACCTGGATCTTCGAATTCTGCACCTCCACGCTTTGCTCCTGAGGACTCCTGAGGATGTAGCGTTCTGCTTTGGGATCTCACTGGTGGTTGAAGCTGTTCTACTGGTAGCTTAGAAGCCTTGTCATGTTACACCTAGTGCCAGTACATAGCATCTGTTATCATTTACCAGTGACTCATCTGGTCTCCCACCCTTACTTTGAATGTTCTCTTGGTTTTACCAATGTAAAACCGTCCGCATGAACAATCTGCCTTATACATGACATAGATGATGTTACACTCTATAAAGCATAATATCCTCATGTGCTGGTTATTGCTGGGGCTTCCAACAGTATCACCTACTTCTGCCACCTTACAATACTTGTACCTTCTACAGTGGAAGCAGCCATTAGGTGGAGGAGGCAACCATATCTGTGGCTTCTGATATAGCTGCATGCTATGAGTGAGATGATCACCCAAATTCCTTGCTTGCCTAAACTCCCTGCGTGGTGGTTGGGAAACATAACAGCTCCAGTTTAGGTTTAATATGGAGGATGTTTCAGTGTTTCCTCAAAATTTCTTCCACTGCAGTAGCCTGCAAACTACATGGAGTCACAAAATTCATATGTTGCTCCCTTTTGGTGCTCTGCTGTTTAGAGTTCATAGAGTAACCAGCATCATTATTGTGAATTTAAAGTAACTGAATTTTGATTTAATTTATTTATTTTTGGATTTTAAATAATTGTTTTATTCTGTAATACCTTGTTAGGCGCCCAGAGCCTCTGGGATTGGGCACCATAAAAATAAAATTTGCCTTGCCTTTAGGCTGGAACAAACTCTACCTATCCTTATCTGCTGCCCTTTCCCATTCCCTTTTGATGTCTATTGAGGAATATCCTCTGGCAACAAACCTGAGGCATTTCTCTTGAAACTGTTTTGGTTGCTACAGTTCCTTCTGATTCTCAAGAACTGGCTAGTAGGGATGTTCCTGATAGTGTGACAGGGATGGCAGGAGCTAGTCAAAAGGATGGAGTTCCTACCTGTTGGCTTTTGAAAAAGATCTGTATCTACCCCTTGGTCTCTGTTTTTCTCCATACTGATGTCCAGAAAAGAAATGCTTGTGATACTGTTATTCATAGCAAATCACAAATTATTATTGCTGCTTTTGAGAAAAAAACACAAACCACAAACTCCTCTACCACCACCATAGGTCTGTCTTAGAATGAAAAGGATTATTGGGCTCTGGATGGCATCTTCTTCCCACACTCTCATGTGCAAGTTGGTGGCAAAGGCTGCCCCATAACCATGCCACTAACTTGTAAGAAATACTGCTCAATGAAAGAAAAGGCATTGCATTCTAAAACATACTTCCGTAATCCCATAATGAATTTGGTAAGGGTTTTTGTCCCCCTGGTGTCCAAAAAGTATTTGAGGACCAAAAAACAATCAGAATGCAGGATATTTGGATAAAAGGACTCCACATCAAGGGTCAGTAAAATATGTGACTCCTTGATGTGGATGTCATAGTGTTGGTGACTGTGCTGAACTGTCCTTGCTATACCTCGACTTACCTGGAGCAACACACTACTGACAGGACAGGACAGGAGGCAGGTTATGGCCATCAACCTCTCTGCCATCCAAATAACACACTGTGTGTGTGTGTGTGTGTGTGGGGGGGATGCACCAAAGGAAGCACTAGACTGAACAGTATGATTGGGAATGAGGGGGGAGTGATGACGACCATGTCAATGAAAGTTGTAGCATCCAGCAGCAGTGCCTCTATTGGCAGTTGAACCAGCTAAGGAACTACATTACAAAAATCATAAGCCCAGTTTTATGTATTTTATGTATTTTATTTCATAACCAGACCATTTTCTAAGTGCAATAATATGCAGCAGGTCAGCGGTATGGGCTATACTGGATCTTTCAGGTGCTATAAGGGCCCTCTGCCTATGACTTTGGGCCTCATTACTCCCTGGGCAGTGTAGTGTGTAGCCCAGTACCACCCACCATTTTGGCTATTATTGCTAGCTCATTGCCTGTGTTCTTCTGTACTTCCCTCAGCTCTAGGTATCGGAAGGATTTTTGATAGTATGACTACAGTCACTGTTTTTTAGTTAATTTGCCAATTCCTCAGAATTAATTTTTCTGTTTTGATTAGTTTTCTTGCCAATATAATTTGTCCCTGCGTGTAACATTATCAGTTTTTTTCACCCAAATTGTTAACAATATTAGCTTTTATAGTAGTCATTTATCTTTAGACAGGCAGCAAACCATGTTTCATTCCCTGTTGTACCAACAAATGAGTGTTCTGTAAATCTTGCAGATGAATCATCATACGATTTTATTTCTTCCCTCTTGTAGTACTGTCTATGTGTCTGCTGTCTCAGTAGGAGTTTTGTTCCTGGACATCTTTTAGTGTTTTGAACCTATTGCCAAGCTTTATCAGAGGGTGATGCGTAACACTTCTGTCTCTTATTTTTACTCCTCCCTTGTACCAGACACCAGTGTCCTCCTCCTCATCTCTTTCTCTTTCTTGACACTGCTTGTTCAGTTTCCTTCCCACTCCCAGTTTCTTGACACTTACCCTGATCTGGATGTTCATTTATATATAATTATCTCTGGCACAAAAAGCACTATAATTTCCTAACTTTGCACATGCTGTCCAGTTTGTTTTAGATCAGCATTTTCACTTTCTATTGTTTTACTGAAAATTATTTTGCACATATGTACTTACCTATATGCTCCTCCCAGCTTGATGTTACATTTTATTTATTTATTTATTTATAATGATTCGGAAATAACCTTTGAGCCATGGCTCTTTTACAAAGGTTCCGCGTCATGGGACAGATAACAGACATACAAACACAAAAATGGTACAGAGCACTGGAAATAGGTATACAATAAACATAGATACAGTCTTGAATCAATTATAAATACTACTAGGTAATGAATCAATTGTAGGGCCCAATAGAAAGGCTGGGTATGCCATGGTTTTAGGGATGCGGAAAGGAGCCCCATGAGAAATGCAAGCACAAAGGGAAAAGCAGGGATTGGGCGAAGGTGATAACCCCTCCTGGGGAGGATTAGGAGAGAGATGAGTTTGGGAACAGGAAGCAGCCTCTGGCCTCGGATCAGAGGCATTGTCGTGGCACAAGGAGGAGTTGGGGCTGGGGACAGATAGTGCAGAAGGAGTGCCGGGAGTGGTAGCTGGTGGTATCCCCTCCCAAGGGTGGGAGGTGGGGAGGGTAGTGAGCAGCCTCCGGCTATGGGCTTTGTCATGATACTGCAGGGCAGGGGAGCAGGGGCTAGGAGGGAGGCAGAGCAGGCTGAGGGGCAGTCTGTAAGTGGGGGGAGCTAGAGGGAAAAGACGAGGGAGGTGAGGGGAGAATGTAGGAGAGAGAGAGATGGGCTGGGAGGGAGGAGGTGAGGGAGAGCAGAGGAGGGAAGAAGTTATGCAGGGGGGAAGTCAAGACTGAGTAATGGGGACTGAGGTGTAGCCCTGGGCTAATTCATAGGGGTGGACAGCATTGCTTAGCCAGGGGCAGCCGGTGGGTGGCATGTCAGTCTATTGGGAAACAGGTGCATACAGTGCTGGAGGTAATGTAGTGCTTGAGGCTGGATTTGAAGCTGGAGAGGCTGGTGGAGTTGTGAATGACCCCTGGGACCTCATTTAGCCATAGCGGGGCTCTGTAGGAAGAAGCACGCTGCCCGAGTACTGTGTGCTGAAAAGGCACCATGAGTGCCCCCTGTGTTCTTTCTCTGGTGCTGTACTCTGAGCCAGACAGGGTGAAGATGCCAGATATGCACAGGGGTGCCTTACCTAACAGTGCTTTTTTTCCTAGGAGGCAGGTTATGAATTTGATCCTGCACCCTAGAGATAGTAGGTTGGTCTGTGCATAGAGTAAGCAAATATGGGTTAGTCGATCGGCACCCAGGATGAGGCTGCAGGCCTTGTTGAGTGCTGTATGTACCCTCTTGAGCACTGTATCCATGGCTGTGTCATAGACTACCAGGCCATAATCTATGGTTGACAGGATGGAGCTTGAGACTGAGAGGCAGAGGGCTGCCGGAGCAAGTTATTTTCTGTGCCTGTATAGCACTCCCAACTTGGAGTTTACTGTCTTGACCACTAAGTCAATGTGTTGAGCAAAGGATAGGGTGTCGTCCAGGGTGACCCCCAGGTATGTGAAGGAATGTACCTGTTGTAGGGGAGCTAGGACTTTGTTGGAGAGTCTATGGAGGGGAACCTTTTCTTGAGCTGTGGGCTGGATAGAAGCATGGTCTTGGTATTTTTATAGTTGAGCAGAAGCTTGTGCTCACAGAACCATCCTCTACTTTGCTGAAGTGCCATTTGGAGAGACTTAATTCGTGTGTTGCTGTTGAGGATGACCGTGTCATCTGCATAAAGGATTATTTTGGAGTCACAGGCTTCAGAGAGCTTATTTAAAAATAGGCTGAAGAGTAGGGGTACCAGGATAGACCCCTTGGGGACACCCAGTGAGACTGCCCTGGGTCCTGACACATATTTTGTCCTATTTTGACCCGTTGGGATCTGAGGGACAGATAGTCCTGGAACCAGCGTGTTGCATTGGCAGCCACCCCCAGATTCCGTAGTTGGGCTAAGAGGTGGGTATGGCTGACCTTGTTGAAGGCATTTGTTAAATCTGTGAACACCAACCCAACCAGTTTGCATTCATCCATTGCTCGATGCATGTAGTCAGTGCATTCTACCAGAGTGGTTGTTATGCTGTGCCCCTTCCTGAACCCGTGCTGGTTGGGGCATTGCAGTTGATATTTGTTGAGGTAGTCAGTGAGTTGATCTGCAACAATCTTGTCTAGGACCTTTGATGGGGGCCGGGGAGGATTGAAGTTGGCCTGTAGTTGGAGACACAGGTCCTATCACCGCTTTTGTGGACAGGAGTGACCAGCGCTTGCTTCCATACTGCTGGGAATTGTGCTAGGGTCAGAGATTTGTTGAATAGTTTAGTTAAGGGTACAATGTGCACTTCAAGAGTGAGAGATACCAGCTTCATGTCTGCTCTATCACTGCCCATTCTGGACTTTTCAAGCACTTTCTTTCCGCACAATGCTGCCTGCTTGACAGTTATTCTCTTGAGGTAAAAGTCCAGGTGAGAGTTACTGGTTGATTTGTTGCAGGAGGGATCCTTGGTGGGGAGTAAGTAGTCAGGAGGAAGAACCGTGCTTAGATCAGTGATGGCGGAGTTGAAGGATTCTGCAATGAGGAGTGGGTCCGAGGTTGGCTAGCCATCATTGTTTAGTAGGTGGGGGTGTTTCTTTTTATCCTTCCCCTGGAGATTTTTTATGCTCTCCCAGAATCTTTTACTGTCACCCCGGCTTCTATCTAGCAGTTCCTTGTGGTGGTCAGCTTTGGCCTTTCGTATCTGGCACGTACAGTGGTTTCTTGCAGCCCTGTAGAGCTGATAGTCATGTCCATTCCCTGAGGCCCTGGCTTTCAACCAGAGGTTGTCCCTATCCTACTTCTTGGCTAGGAGTTCACCAGTAATCCAGCCGTTTATGGTCCCGCACACTTTTCTCCTTCTTACCGGTACTTTAGGGCCAGGTCCAGGTCTGGTATCAAGTCAATGGGTGACCAGTCATGGAGAGAGAGGGCAGTTCTGAGCACCCCTAGCTGTCCTTTCTTCAGGACCGTGCTCTCAATTATGATGGGGGGGGGTTGTTTTTATTCTTGTTGGACCACTGGAGAGTAATAGGGAAATGATCACTCAGGGTGTCTGGTAGCACCATGGCCTCCGAGATACGGGAGAGTTTGTGAGAATCCAGTCAAGCAGCTTGCTGCTGCCAGTTCTGTGGTTCCTTCTGGTGGGTACAGTGACTAGTTGTGTTAGGTATGTACTTGCTACGGTGTTCCTATGGGGGGTAGAGTCAGCACTGTCCCAATTTATGTTGAAGTGCCCTGTTATTATCAATTCACCATCCTCAGGTAGTGAGGCCAGAGCATCCAGGACCTTTGGGAGGCCATCCCTGGCATTTTGTGGGGGGGAGGTATACTGATGCGACAGCCAGCAACTTGCCTTGCAGACTGACCTGTATTTTCACTGCTAGGAGCTCGTGGTAAGCAGCCATCCTGGATATGGAGAGGACAGAGCAGTGGAGGGGGTCCCTGGTGTATATGAGACAACCCCTTCCTTTCTTGCCTCTCCTGTTACTCCTGAAAGCTTGGTAGTCTGCTAGTGCTATTTCGTTGTTTTCTATCTTGTCTATCAGTCGTGTCTCTGTAAAGCAGACTATGTCCAGCCTGTGCAGGGCCATCCAAGCCTAGAACTGTGTGAACTTGGCAGTGAGGCTACAGATATTAATGGAGGTGATTTTAAGGCCCTTAGTTTTACTCCTTCCAGGTCCAGTTGGAGATGGTGGGCCATGGTTGGGGTGTACATTCCCAGATAGAAGGAGGAGGAGCAGTAGGATGAGTTTCCTTGCTATGATGTGGAGAGTTACTGAAATTTGTGTCTTGTGTTTCCTCATTTTGCCAGGGAATGGCTGACTTATTTTCAGTGTAGTAGAGATTGGAGGTGGCAACCTGTAGGTGCCATGGAGGGCATCGGAAGCACATTTGGTGCAGCGTAAATCCACTGTCACTCCACGATGCAGAAGACTGTGGATGGTCATAATAACTGACTTACTGTGCGACCTAATTCTTGATTGATGTAGAATGTATTCAGATGGTCGGCCCTCTGGCCTTTACTGTCTGACACTGGAGACAAGTCCTCTGCCTGTGTTGCCTGTTTTTTTTGTTTTGTTTATTTTATGGTGGTGAATACTCTGAAAACTGAAAGAGTGGCACTGCACTTTTCGGGTTTCACCTCATAAATATGCCCAAAATGTGTTTAAAATGAGTTAAGACCTTCGGTTTCGGTATGATGTACATTAAAGAGCTGTAAAATAACTCACCAATTGAGTATACCAGGAGTTAAAAAGTTTTGTTATAAGTGTACTTTCTGGGTATTTCTTAGGCACTCAGTGGGTATATCATAACCTCCTGCCTGCCAGAATCTAAGGACTGAGTATAGAGTGGAAGAACATACATTTTTAATAAGTAGAAAGCATTTTTTGTGTGTCTTTTGGTTTTTCTCTTAATGTTATTTTTCCAATTGAATAACAAAGCCATCAGTGCTGGTTAGCAGTCACTATGCTCCTCATCCCTCATAACATTGAATGGTCTTACTGTAGGAAAGGAAAGGGGAAATTGTTTAACCAGGAAAGGCACGCTAAGCTGAAGCTTGTTTCCAGGTGTGACATGGGAGCACAAGGAAGTTAAGTGACTTGCTCTGGGTCACACAGTATGCAAGTGTGGGCTGTAGGATTCAAACCCAGGTCTCCAGGTTTGCAGCTCAGTGCCCTAAACCACTGTGCTATACTGCCTCCTCAATATATAATATATTACGTTTACACAGATTTAGAGTTATTTTATACATAACCCCATGACTACCCCCGGGATGGGTCTTAAGATTGTCTAGTCAAGGAGGAGTTAATCCCAAGGTTTTCCTTTGTTCTCTTGCAACGAGTTTGCCATTGATGCCAGTTGGAGAAGGGTTTGCTACAGCAGTGGAAGCCAGACTCCTAGTCTTGAAAGTTCAGTTCTGAGGTGGTCCCACAGAGGGTACATCAACAGAACCTCCCTGTCCAGTGAGACCCCATTTCTCCTTAGGTGTGTGACAACTGCCCTAAAATGAAGTGGCAGGGTCCATTCTGTTAATTATTCACCCAGTTAGGGTTCTAGATAAAACATGCCTTGTGGTCTATGAGTGAACCAAGGCAGTTTGGGAGATTAGAAACATAGAAGTTGATGGCAGATAAGGACCGCAAGGCCCATCCAGTCTGCCCATTTCTTTTTCTACCTTATAAATGTGCCATCAGCCTTTGCTCAGTCAGTGGCCTATCTATTCATACTCATCTGTATTGCTCCCTTATGCCTATCCCATGCCTGTTTGAAGCCCTGCACTGTATTCATAGCCACCACTTCCTGAGGTAGGCCGTTCCATGCATCCACCACCCTTTCTGTGAAAAAGAATTTCCTCACATTCCCTCTTACTCGGTCTCCCTCTAGTCTCATGCTGTGTCCTCTTGTCCTGCTATTTTTCTTGTATTTAAACATGTTAGACTCTTTCACCTTGTTAATGCCCTTAAGGTGTTTGAATGTTTCGATCATATCACCTCTCTCCCTCCTTTGCTCAAGGGTATACATATTGAGCTCCATTAATCTGTCCTCATATGTCTTCTAATGCAGTCTCTGCACCATTTTGGTTGCCCTTCTCTGGAGTGCCTCAATTTGGTTAATGCCCTTGTGAAGGTATGGCCTCCAGTACTGCACGCAGTACTTCAGATGGGGCCTAACCAGTGTCTTGTAACAAGGGATTATTACCTCCCTCTTCTGACTTGTGATACCCCTACTAATACACCCTAACATCCCCCTAGCCTTACCTACTGCTTTAGAGGTCTGCTTGGATGATTTCAGGTCATCAGTGATGATGATGCCCAAGTCTTTTTCTTCCTTTGTGACTGCCAGCAACTCCTCTCCCAGCCTATAGGTGGCTTCAGGGTTTCTCTTCCCTATGTGCATGATCTTGCACTTCTTTGCATTAATTCCCAGTTGCCACTCTTCTGACCATTTTGCTAGTTTATCCAGATCTCTTCTCATTCTGCCCACCCCATCTGGATCAATCTACAAACAGACAAGCCTTACCCTCTAGTCCAATAGTTCTCACACTTTGTCATAGCGAGCCTCACCCAAGCATTGGAAAAGATCTTGAGCCTCCCCCAATATAGAAATAATTTGGGGCCTCCCCATAGTTAGAACAACTATCATACTTTGCACAGTGTACAAGTAATACAGTGAAATTCCTTTGAGTCACTGAATTTATTCTCATTGTTATTGAACTTACTGTATTATCCTCCTGCTGTATAACCCTCTCTGTCAGTTTTATCTTGTTCTTAAACACCTTCTCAGGGACCATTTTGCTTTGTCCTATTCTTGCTCCTAGTTCCTCCCTGCGTAGCCTTTGTATTTGTGCTTTTCTGCAGCTAGTATAATGGATCAGTTGTTACCTTCTTCCTTTTCATTTGTACTATTTTGCATTTTGTTTTGCACAGTTTCCAAGAATTGTATTTCCTCCATTCAGCTCCATTCAGCAAATAAAAGAAAACACAGAAGGAGCAGGACAGAGAACTATATCAGTTAAAGCCGAAGGAGGCAGAGCAGGTAGTCAGAATAGCAAAGGCCCAAACTGACGAAAAGATAGCAAACTCTGTTAAGAACAGGGATAAAACCTTTTATAGGTACATTAGGAGTGAAGAAAAACCAAGGGAGGGATACTGAGGCTTAATAAAGAGGAGGGAATGTGGGCAGAGGGTGACACTGAAAAAGCAGGGATACAGAACGAATACTTCTGCTCAGTATTCACAAAAGAGAAGGGGAAGGTACCTAAACCAAACAATTGAAACACTCTGGATAGGGGGATTGATACCAGTCCATTCACAGAAGAAAGGGTTCAGAAAGAACTCTTGAAACTGAAGGTGGACAAAGCAATGGGGCCTGACAGGATTCATCCAATAATTCTAAAAGAACTAAGGGTAGAACTAGTGACACCACTGACTACCCTCTTTAACAAATCATGGGAGGATGGGGTGGTACCTGAGGACTGGAGGAGGGTGGATGTGATTCCTCTTCACAAAAGTGGGAGCAGGACAGAGGCAGGAAACTGTAGACCAGTTAGTTTGACCTCAGTGGTAGGGAAAATGATGGAATCACTTCTGAAGGAAAGAATTGTTGAGTACCTAGAGGCCAGTGGGGCTGGGACCCAAGGCAGCATGGATTCACGATGGGAGGTCGTGTCAGACGCATCTAATAGATTTCTTTGACTGGTGACCAAAGTAGTAGACCAGGAGGGCTGTGGACATGGCTTACCTAGATTTAGCAAGGCATTTGATACAGTCCCACACAAAAGATTAATACACAAGTTAGCCAGCCTTGGAGTGGGTCCCAAGGTGGTAGCCAGGATAAAAAATTGGCTAGACAACAGGATGCAAAGGGTAGTAGTAAATGGAGTCCACAGTGAAGAAAGGAGGATTACTAGCGGGGTACCACATGGTTCAGTACGGGGACCAGTCATTTTTAATGTCTTTATAAGTGATATTGCAGAGGAACTGGAAGGAAAAGTATGTCTCTTTGCAGATGACACAAAGATCTGCAACGGGTTGATACACCAGATGAAGTGGAAAGGATGAGAAGGGACTTGGCAAGGTTGGAGGAATGGTCAAATGTATGACAGCTCAGATTCAATGCAAAGAAGTGCAGGTAATGCACCTGGGAAACAAAACCCAGGGAAGAGTACACAATGGGGGTGAGATACTGACAACAGTAAAATGGAAAGGGACCTGGGGGTAATTATATCAGATGACCTAAAGGTGGGCAAGCAATGTGAGAAGGCAGTAAGGAAGGCTGGGGGGATACTGGGATGCATATGGAGAGGCATCAATAGTAGAAAACAGGAAGTTGTTATCCCTCTGTACAGACAGTTGGTGAGACCCCATCTGGAGTACTGTGTGCAGTTCTGGAGACCCCATCTCCGCAAAGACATAGACAGAGTAGAGGCTGTCCAGAGGAGGGCAACCAAAATGGTGCAGGGTCTGCACCAGAAGACATACGAGGAAAGACTAAAGGAGCTTAATATGTATACTCTTGAGGAAAGGAGGGAGAGAGGGGACATGATAGAAACTTTCAAGTACCTCAAGGGAATCAACAAAGTCCAAGAGGGTGGCATCTTTCAGGAAAAGAGACTTGCAAGAACAAGGGGGCACAATTTGAAGATAGAGGGGGGACAGCTCAGAGGTAATGTGAGGAAGTATTTTTTCACAGAGAGGGTTGTGGATGCATGGAACAGCCTCCCTGAGGAGGTCGTGGAGTCAAGAACAGTGGGGGAATTCAAGAATGCATGGGAGAGACATAAAGCAGTCCTAGTGGGGGGGGGGCTAGGAGGAAGTAAGCTATTGTTTAACTAGGATCTGCAGCTTATCTGTTAGGTAGGAAAATGGGCAGACTAGGTGGGCCAAGCAGTCCTGATCTGCCGTCAAATTCTATGGTTCTATGTTTCTATGTTTCCCAGAACTGTTGTCAGTTCCCTACAAATTTGTGTCCTTTTTCCTGGCACCAGCCCTTGAGCCACATGTTTAGCTCCCCTATCTCCCCTTTTCTGACCTTCTGTCCATCTGCCCCCCTCTCCCAGACTGGCAGGATCTCAGAGAAGGAGATGTCGGATGAAATGGATGATAGTTTGTCACCCAGCCTGGTCAGGTGTTCCTTGGTCTCCACAACTGACCGGTTGGCGAGCTCATTAGTCCTATGTGTACCAGAATGTCAATGTTTTCTCCTGCTTGTGAATAATTTTAGCAATACGGTCAGTGTCTCTCACGCTGATGTACCTGGGAGACATCTGACCATTACCCCTGGCTGGATATGGGTATCAACTCCCCGAATCATGGAGTCTCCTATGATCAGAAGTTTTTTGGATTTCCTTTTTGCTTTTTTTGTTTTGGTTACTTATTTGGGTGAGTTTTGTTGTGCTAGCTCCTGTGCTGCAATGTCCTGCTGTACAGTGTCCTCTGCCCCTTTGTTTGATTTCGGAGATAGAGGCAGATAGCTGTTTGTAGTGTTTATATGGTTTTTGGAGGTAATATGTTTGAGAGCACAGAGTGATGGGGCACCTGATTTGTCCCTCCTAACCACCTGCCAGCCTCCTGGACCAACTACCCTCTGCGGTCGAGGTTCTTCTGTTGGATGTTGGGGAAATGGTGGGTGGTTCTTATAATGTATTTCCTCTTGAATATGAAATTTGAGGTGCGTAATCTCTACCCATGATGCCCGGAGCTGAGCCCTAAGATCTCCAGTGGCCCAGCATGTAGGACAGTGTCCTAAATCCTGTAAGACTGTCCTTCTGAAAAGTGTTCCACAGCACCTGCAGTTAATGATATCCATTCCAGATAAGTTGCTGGGTTTATAACCTGGTCAGAGTAATTAGAAGGAAAAAAATGCAAGTAATGGTTTGATTTTGTGTTTTGTTTTTGTATAACTTGTTATAACAAGTTAAATTACTAGTGCCCCTGTAAATGAGCTCACCTTGTGGATGCCCCACTGATCCGCCCCTTCCTGCTTTGCCACAGGAAATGTCACAACTGTGGTACCCTATAAAAGGAGTGTAGGGTGGGGTGGGTTGCTGGGCCCTTCCCCTGCCAAAAAAGAAGAACCATGGATGAAAGAACAAGGAGGTAAGAGCAGAAACAATCAGTCAACAACAAATGTAGTAACCTTGAAAGCTTATCCTAATGTTAGGTAAAACTGTAAAACCTGTAAAGCACCACCTGTAATAATTTCAGAGAAGATATACCCTGTAAGAAACACTTTGCTACAGAGAAAAATAAAGAAGAAACAGAAGATATACCTTGCAAAAGACAATTTGAATCAGAAGATTACAGCAGTAATCTGTTAGCACACACCTGTATGCACACCTTGTAATAATGCAGAAGAAGGTATACTAGCAACAACAATTTGAATCAGAGAAAAATAAAGCAGTGAAATGTTAGCAACAAACAGTAGCAATCCCTGTGAGTACAAAATAAAAATAACAACATACAGTAAATCTGCTTAGCCAAAAGAAGTCTTAATCCTTTTCCCTTGCTCTGGTAAGGTTCTCTGCTCTGTCCTTTCAAGCAATCTGAGAAGGAAAGAGCTCAGGTGAAGCTAGGTGCCTTGGCCAGCAAACCAAGTCTTCTAAACTGCTGTTATAATGGCATGTCCCCTGAGGGGCCCAAAGACTGAGAGGCTGTGTGTCTAGTTAGAGTCAGCCATACAATGGACAATTGCCCTGCTCATTTCTGATTGCCTAGGTGGTATTGGCCTATGCTCCCTGTGAAGGTAGTGCTCAGGACTGAAAGCTCACATGGGTTAACATGCCTTAGCACTTAAATTGCCCTGCAGTTCCCAGTTGTGGATACTCTTGTAGATATGAACTGAGCTTTCCACATCTTGTAGCAGCTGTGGGTGGATGAAAGTTAAATGCAAATTAATTTGATGCCCCTGAAGTGTATGTTGAAGGTACCCACTTGCAGTGGATATCCAGATGGATGGAGTCCAAAGATAAAATAAACTGCCATGCTACTTGACTCTATTATTATGAGGATAGTACCTTTGAATCAACGTGAGTGTTTTTTTTTTTGGTGCCTACCAGGTATTACACTCGATTGCCTCATTTTTACCCAGTAACTAGACTCTGGCTGGCCACCTTCCATGGCTGGAGTGCTCTGTGATACTTGATTAGAAACATAGACTTTGACGGCAGATAAGGAGTGCTTGGCCCACCTAGTCTGCCTATTTCCCTACCTATTGGATAAGCTACAGAGCCTAGTTAACCAACAGCCTACTTCTTCCGACCCCCCACCAGAATTGCCTTACAGGAGGTTGGGTTCAGGACACCTTCCATGGTTGGAGTGTGCTGTAGTACTTGATTACTGGGGGATGTGCACGTATATATGAAAATGTATATATTTTGCTAACTGCTTGTAATCCTGGTGATTATTCAATGATTATTCAAATCAGGTAACCTAGTGGGGTGCATAATGGGGAGCTTGGAGAAGGGGAGATAAGAGAGTCGGGGTGGTTTCACTCTACAGAGCAAGCACACAAGCACTTTATTCATTAGGTGATGGCTAGCCTAGGAATGGGTGGGTTGTGCTGGTTGCCCACCGTGGGACCAAAATTTAGTGCTGGAGTGGAAGGATGGTGGGATGGAGATGCATTAGGCTTTAGTTTTATGTGTGCAAGGAAGCACTATTTTTAGTCAAGGTGGCCACTGGCCGTGGAGATGGGTGAGTTATGCCAGTCACTCACAGCAGGGCAAAAATACCAAAATGCGGTTACTTGGAGGAGGTAGATGGGATTGGGATGCTGTCAGAGAGCGGAGGATGGGGGGAGGAGGGTGAGAATTGGGCCATAAGCAAGGGTGAGTAATCTTGCTTAGTTTCTTTTTGCCTTTTTTATTGTGATGTCCCTGGGGTTGGGATGGGGTGGGTGAATAGGTTGGGTGCTACAGAGATGGGAAAGTAGGGATTCATTTAAAAATTTTCATTGTGAGGGTAAGTGACTGGTTCTTTTTTTTCCTTTTCCAACTGTTTTCTGAAAAGTAGTTCCTGAATACAAATAGTCACTTATTCAGGAAGGGCTCCAGAATATTCAAGAACCCTACTATACGTGGTATTTGGGGAAATACTATTTGGCCCTCGCATACTCCTAACAGAAATCTGATCTGGGAACCCTGAGAACTAGCTGCTGTCTCGTCAAGAGTGCACTGCAGTCAAGATACATAAGTAAACATTAAACATACTGTTTGCAATTTTTTCCAATGAAATGTGTTTTGGAAGAGGACTATTTCTGCTGATGATCATTCCCCCAGAGGCCAGTGGCAGCACATTCAGCCTCCCCAGCTACACTTGCTATCAGATGTGTAGGGCTATTTATCCTGTCCTCCACGTTCATGTTTTCAGTAATTACAAAGTTATCCCACAGGGCACTGCCGTTTCACATCAGGGCCATCCCATTCTACCATAAGGCCTGGTTTTCCATTTTAAGGTCTTCTCTGTCCACTCATCAAACTGGGATGCTGCTCAGTCTGACCTTAATAACAGTGAATAACAGGACAGCAGAGCTTTAATTCTTAGCTTGCTACTGTCTGTACTCCTGATCTTATATATCCCCTCTGCTCCACAGCAGGAAACTGGTGCTACTCCCTCCTCCAACTCAGCCATCACTATCGCAACCTGTCTCCCACCTGTGGCCCAGTCCTCACAGTGTAGGTAGGCACACAACATCCTATACAAACCCTAGTAAATCCACCACCATTGCCATTATGGTTCCATGTCAAAGCCGCGACTGTGGAATGGTGACCCATGACAAGGGCACTGAACCAGCAACGTGACCAGTTTGGGAAATGACTTTTTTTGCAGGGAGCTTCCACCCCCTACACCCCCTTCTTTTAGATTCCAACTCTGTGGGGAGCACCACTCAGGAATGGGAGTAACCGTCTGTTGCACAAAGGTGTTGGCACCGTGATTCCGTTGTGGTTTTCACGGGTCGCTGTTTGGCATTCACGGTATTGACGGGCTACCGCCATTACTCCACACATTGCCAAAATGTAGCTTGCCAGTTAGGATTCCAAAACCAAATATACAGTAAATGGAGCCTTGATAGCCAAACAAAACAGAGAAGTAGGGCTCCAGTGTGGAACTTTATTGCTATTATCCATGGAACCTCGAAAACTAGGAGTCTGTGATGTGACAGTTGAGGTTTATACAGCATCAGTCACTTCCCTTATTTTTTGGAACACCTTCATGGGAAAGCAGCGTGCTCTACAGTTGTCTTCATGTTGCAGCTTTGCTCAGTGTACTGCCTCTTCATGACAGTATCTCCCCAGCTTGCTGTGGTTACATGCAACACCTGCAGGCATCTTTGTTGTGCCTCCCAGTGTTGTATAAATGTCTATCTCCATCTCTCTGTCGGCACTAGTCAGCTTTCACTTCCTCAATAGAGCAAAAACAGATACAGTGATGTAACCCTTTTCTTACTCCAGTGGCATGTTCCACTGAAATTGAGCATAAATCTCCCGTAACCTGGGTGCTAGTTAGGATTGACATGGCACAGGGAAGCCCTCTGTGTCTATATGTATGATGGGTGGCTCACCAGACGGCTCCACTACAACAATGCCCATAGTCACTGCACATATGCTGGGTCCCCAACTCTGGGGCGAGTACAGTTCAGACCTTCACTGAGACAGGAACAAATCACTCTACAAAGTGCATTAAGCAGCAGTCACACTTAACTGATATGTCAGCATCCCAGTCAAGAAAAATGACTCCAGGTCATGTCTCCAGATTGACACTGTGTAGACAGATTCGATCCTTACCCCTGATATGAGTCGTAACCTTTGGGGCTCCTTTATAAAGGCTGTACCTCACACTCACAACAGGAGCCATGCTACCCCTTCTATTATTTCTTTTCATGGGTTCACAGACACCTTTGAATGAAGTTATACCCTGGGTCAGAGTCTAAACTACTGTCTATAAATTGACTAGTTTTCCCTCTGTGCTATGCTTTTAGGAGTACTGTAGGTTTTGCACTTCTTTGGTATTGTGGTACCTGGTCAACTGTTAAAGCAGGAGGCATCCACTACTGTAGGGATATTACTTCTCAGACTTTGGCTTCCTGGTGAGCATCCATGAGTTCCCTGGTCCTATGGGCAGCCACTCCATGCCAGGCAGGTCTCCCTTTTTGAGCCCACAAGGCCACACCCTATGCTGGGTGCATCACATCACAGTTCTTCCTAATCATCATATGGTGTGATGGGCACAGAGAGATTGCATGTACTCTGGCCTGCACACTAGTAGTGTCTGGCAATCCGCCCAGACCCTCTATCCGTAGCAGCAGCTCTGGTACCCATCCCAGCTTGGAAACTCCAGTCACACAATGTAGGCTTATTTCCTACCTTAGCAGTCTTGTCTCTCTCATCTCTCACCAAATGTCTCTTAATCAGCTGCTCAGCTGTCATAATCACTTGGTCATAGTACTGCAGATACTCCCCCAAAGGTGATACCATCTCTTCTGGGAGACACTCTGGTGCTACAAGTCTGCCAGGAACTCCCCTTGAGAGGAAGCCCCTCAACCCTGACTGTGCCCTCACCTGATCCCCAGAAGCAACAGCCATCAGCATTAAATGCTGCCAGATCCCATCACTGGGATTTACATTTCTCTCTTGGACCTGTCCCTGGAGACTACCAGGCAACTAAACATTGAGATGATCTGGTCTCAAAGGTCCCTGGATACAGCAACAGCTGTGAGGTTTGAGGTTCTTGCCATCTCAGAGCAAAAGTGCCTCAAGGGCTCCCTAGCATCCTACTGTCTATCACTAAGTTCCACTGACTGGACTAAGTCAGAGTAACTTCTAGAAATTAGGCTCTGTGTTTGGCAGTCTGGCAATCAGACCCCCCACCCCATAGTGACATGAGGGGGGTTGTTACAGTGAGGGATGGGAGCAGCAGTTTATTTGTTTCTCTCCAGTTTCTTGCTGGCATTGCCTATGTATATGCTGCTCTTGCAGCTTTAGTTTAATGTCCCGTGGGCAGTGTTAGAATTACACTTTTTGAGCTTTGGGAGCTAGGGGGGGCTCATAAGGGTCCTATCCTAAATTGAGCCCCTTTCCCATTATAAGTCAGTGGCAGTGGTGTGTGAGCTACTGGGGCTCACTTCACAGGTACCTGGGCCGAGCCCTGGCAAGCCCCCCCGTAATTCCAACACTGCCAAGAGAGAGTAATTACTATAAGGGGGATGGCATGTGCAGTATGGCATGTGGCCACATGCCAGTTAAAATGCCACTCTTGTGGCTGTATCAGTGCCCAGTAGTATAAAAGGCAAGGCTGATATTCCTGTTCTTACCCCCTTATTTGCATATCCCCCCGTTTTGGCTTGCGTGGGTGCTACACTTGTTTGCCGGTAGAACAGAGCCCTTTCAATATTAGCCTTCAGTGCAAAACCCGGTTTGCGCAGGCAAACAACGCTTAGTGCCCATGCGAACTGTTGAATATTGGGCTCTATAGGTCTTATACTATCTGGTCTGGAGTTTTTACTATTCCTTGTTGTGTTATATCAAGACTGTTAGTTCTGAAAATCATAATAATACTAGTCCTGTATCATCACTGTTTTTTTTTTTTAGTTTGTAAGCATGTATTATTTAATTAAAATTAATAAAGCTTTCAATCAGAAAAAAGAAAGCATGCTTACTTTAAAGTAGCAGTATTTATTGGCAGAAATCTTTATCATTTACCTTAGAGTGTGGGCAGAGGGCTGGTCTGACTGCTGCACCCCATCATATTCGGGCTGTGTTGTGCAATGCCAGATCGATAAAGAACAAGATGGCTATAATAGCGGACTTGATATCCTCTGTCGATCTGGCTTACATCACAGAGACCTGGCTGGATGAAAATGCCACCCCAGTTTTGGAGGCGGCGGTACCAGTTGGGTACTCTGTGATACACAGCTCGAGGAAGGATCATAGGGATGGGGTGGGGGGTGGAGGTGGGGGTGGTGGCCATTTGTTTTAAAGCTAGCCTGAACCTCACGGTGCTGTCTATGTGTCCGATGTGGTCCTTTGAATGTGTGCTGGCCCGAGGGGTAGCGGTGTGGGTTTTGGTGTCCTCCTGCTCTATCGCCCCCCAGGTAATGATGGAGATTTTTTATGAGAGGTAAAGATGGCTATAATAGCCAGAAGGAACTGGAAGGGGACAGGATCAGTTGTGTTCCAGGACAGTAGCTGCTGCTTGTTGTTTTCACAGGGTTCTTGTGGATTTTACTTGGTAGATGGTTATTTCTTTTCTTTCTTACTTCTAAGGGGCTAGCAGGGTATTGTTTTGGGGGCTGTTGAAAGTTTGAAAACTGGTTTGGTGGCTGTAAGTGGGCTCATTTGTTGGATGTTTCACTGTGTAACAGGCTGCGCTGGTGGAGGCCTATTTCTTCTGATTTAAAACCTATTTGGTGGGATTTGCTGGGGCCTGATTCTTGGGCTGCTGGGCTTGGAGGGGAGACACAGGGCTGATACACTCTCTCTCGAGTTGGGTGTCTGCCCAAGACCCTCCCTTCCCAGAGTTCTGCTAATTTATAGGGGAACACCTGTCCTGCAATTGGAGGAAAAGGCTGCAGGTGCAGCTCATGTAGTTCTAGCCACTGGGGTTGGATTTAAAGGCTGGGAGAGAGCAGCTTAGGGAGTTGTCATTTCCTTATAAGTTTACTGTGTTGTACTGCACCTAGTAACAGGGTTACCAGTGTACTGTGGGACTGTATCTAAGATTAGTGGGTGACCTGATTAGGCAGTAGGGGTGTATCTTGGACTGGGGGGAACCTGGTGGCTCACCCAAGGAAACCTACTTGAAAGAGGATGGAACCACACATAATTAGGGCCGGCATCTTTGGGAGGGTGGTGGGGTGCACAGGGTGTGGAGCAGCCATGATACTGGACTGGGCTTGGAAGTTCGGTGGTTGCCCAGTGTGCTACCAGCTGGCACAACTTAGGGAGGAGGTTGCAGGATTAGGAGACAGCTGGGGGAAGGGGGGAGGTATGGTTGGGGAAGGGGGCAGGGGATCTCCCACGGGGTTGCACCAAGCACTGGGGGCGGGGGCATAGGGAAAAGAGTGCAGGAGAATACTCAGGGCTTACATAGAGACCCTGGCAGAGGGGGTCCAAAAGGACACTACCAAGGAAGCAGGCAGGTAACTGGGGACCCTCACAAAGGAGGGACAGAGGGACAACATTCTCAGGGAAGTAGGCAGATGGCCGGGGCTGGACAGAAGGAAGCAAGGCGGGAGGTGGATCAGACCTTACACTCAATAACCACTTCAATCTTCTTCTGCTCGAGGATGAGGGGGTGATGTAGCCACGACAGGGTGGTTAGAGATGGAAAGGAGTGGGGGCAGGAGGCAGGGGCTGATATCAGAAAGAACAGAGGGGAACCTGGAATGCAGGAAAATGGGGGGAGCAGTGAATCAGAGCAGGAGGGGCAGGGGGAAGAGGGAGGAAAGCGCAAGGAGAAGGACCAGTTGGGAGGAAAGGTAAAGGAGAAGGACCAGAAGTACAAGAAGGATTCAGTAAAGGGAGCTGAGGGTTTAGGCCAGGGGAGCACGACAAGCAAGGAGGGACTAAATGGAAACAGGAAGGAAGGGAGGATGAGCCAGGCTAGTTTAGCAGATGGGGGAGAAGGACCAGTCGCGAGCAGTGAGGGGGGAGTTAGCAAGGTACAGAAGGATAATTAGGAGGAGGAGAGGCATAGGATTGAGGGGAGGGGTGGCCAGGGTAAATAAGGAGGGTGGTCATGGCACCCAGATAGGGGAGGAACAAGGAGCCGGCTGGGTGGAGGGGCCGGAGAAGGATGAGGGACATGGAAGGGGAAATGGAGGACAAGGAGTGGTCAGGAGTGCTCCTGTTGGGGATTCTATGATCAGGAGTATCAAATGGGATAGGGAGGGAGAAGCCTGGCCAGTTAGAACAAAATGCTTCCCTGGACTAACGGTGCACAGGGCTAAGCACGAGGTATATCAGCTGGCAAAGGATTGTGGGGGTTCCTCGAACATACTGGTCCACTTGGGTACAAATGACATTGAGGGAAATAGTGAGCTAGAGATACAGGCAAGATTCAGGGAGCTTGCCAGGGTCTGTCATGACATAGGGTACAGTTTCCTTCTCAGAAATCTCTGCCGTGCCAAGGGCTAGTGGGGAACACAAAAGGAAGATTAGGAGATAAACCAGTGGCTCAGGGAGTGGTGTGAGGCCAGAGGGTATGGGGTTGATGGGGGATTGGGGGAGACCTGGGAGGATAAGGAGCTGTATGCTGAGATAGACTCCATCTCAATTTGGAGGAGGGAATCTTTGTTGAAAATAGAGGGGTTCATTGGTGAAAGGTGGGCTTAAAACTTGTGAAGGGGGAGGATGGGAGAAAAGGCTGTCAAGGGGTGCCGATAAAGGAGGACTTCTGTCTCCTCCCTGGGGAGCTGAGGATTGCGGGAAAAGGCCGACTGGTAAAGTGCAGACCAGGGAAAACAGAATCCCATGGGAACACGAGCGGGAAATGGAAGTATAGGGAAGGGTGGAAGGTAGTCCTGCTAAATGCCAGGAGCTTGGAAATAAAATGCCTGAGCTCCAGGCGATGCTAACTGAGGGAGCAGTGGATGGCAGTGGTCACTGAGACCTGGGCCACTGCAGGACACGACTGGGACCTGAACCTGGAGGTTTACACTATGTTCTAGAAAGGACAGGGGAGGAAAGGAGGAGGGGTAGCAATGATAGTCAAAACTGCATTGGCATGAGGAGTGAGAGGAGGCGGAGGGAACCGTGGAGGCCATTTGGGTCACCTTGATAACAAGGGGGGCAAGAGAGTAAAAATAGGAGTGGTGTATAGACCCCCTGCCCTGGTGAAGGAGCTGGAGGAGAGTTTGGTGGCAGATGTTGGGAGACACTGCAGACTGGGCAGAGGAACGGTGGTGGTGTTGGGGGACTTAAACATGCCAGGAACAGACTGGGAGACTATGAAATCCTCTGTGACCAGGGAACAGAGGTTGTTGGATGTCTTTCAGGACGCGTTCCTAACTCAGCAGGTGGGGGAACCGACCAGGGAGGCGCGGGTACTGGATGTGGTCCTGGTAGACAGTGACCAGATTGGGGGCCTGGAGGTAAGGGACCCATTGGCGGGGAGTGACCATGCCACGGTCTGGTTCTGCCTGGACCTAGGAGGGCTAGAAGGCTGCACAAAGACAGAGGTAACTGACTTCAGGGGGACAGATTTTAAGGAAATGGGAAGAATCCTTAAGGAGCATTTGGATGTGATTGGGTCAGACATGGACGCTGATAGGTGGGAAATCATCAGGAGAGGGGTGCAGGATGCTACCAGCACCTGTGCAAGAGTAAGACGAAAATGCGGTAGGGCCCGAAACCTGCTGGTGGACCAGGAGGTCCAGGAGGTGGTGCGGGAAAGAAGGCAGCCTGTAGGCAATCTAAGTGCCCAAGGAGGAAAGGGATCGAGGGAGTAAGAGCTGATGGCTGGAAGGCCACTAGGGTGGTGAGGGTGGCTAAGGCAAGGAAGGAGCAGAACCTGGCCAGGGAAATTAGGAGAGGGAACAAGGGGTTCTTCAGATACATTGGGGAAAAACGAAGGGTGAAGGGGCAGATTAGCAGGATTAAATCGGGGGAGAGATGGGCACAAGACCCGGGGGAGCAGGCTGAGGTACTAAATGAGTACTTCACCTCAGTTTTCACCAAGGAAGATGGGGGTGCTGCATCATACATGGGAGGAGACGGAGATACTGAGGAGGGTGGGACCCTTACTGATCGGCAGGTCTGGGGAGAGGGGGAGGCATCACTGGCAGGAGGGGGGAGGGCTAAGCAGGGAGAAGAGGTACCAGAAGTGGAAATCACAGCAGAGAGAGTGAGGAAGCCCTCAGCCCCTTTAAGACAGAGAAAGCACTGACCGATAAATTACATCCCAGAGTGCTGAAGGAACTTGCAGATGTCCTGGCGAAACCCCTGGTGGAGCTTTCACCATCTCTGAGGACAGGGTGGTGCCCCAGGACTGGAAGGTGGCGAATATAGTGCCTATCCACTAGGGGATCAAGGGAGGTGGCAGGGAACTACAGGCCTGTCAGCCTGACATCGGTGGTGGGCAAGGTGATGGAGGGCATTGTCAAGGAGAGGCTGGGGGACCTGAAAAGTCAGGGCACCTGGACGATAGACAGCATGGATTCGCCCCGGGAAATCGTGTCAGACAAACCTTGTGGAGTTCTATGACTGGGTGACGAAAGTGCCTTGGACCTGCAGACCAGTGGACGCCCTCTTCTAGACTTCAGCAAGGCATTTGACTCTGTTCCTCACGTGGGCCTGTTGGATAAGCTGGGAGAAATGGGGGTGGGGAACCAGATAATCAGATGGATAGGCAATTGGCTCCAGGACTGGACACAGAGGGTCATAGTTGGCGGGATAGTCTCATCCTCAAGGAGGGTCATTAGTGGGGTCCCACAGGGATCAGTCCTTGGGCCCCTCCTCTTCAACACCTACGTCTCTGACATAAGGACAGGAATCAGGAGTGAGATGAGTCTCTTTGCGCATGACTCAAAACTGGGGGCGGTGGTGGATGGGAGGAGGGGGGTGGCCCTGCAGGTGGACCTGGAGGCTCTGGAAAGATGGTCTAGAAAGTGGAAGCTGAGGTTCAATGCAGGAAATGCAAGGTACTCCACCTGGGGCCAGAAACCCAGGCCAAGTGTACACCCTGGGGAAATGCTACAAGTCCTCGATGGCTGAGAAGGACCTGGGGGTGGTGGTGGTGGATGTCAAGATGAACAACTCGGAGACTTGTAGGAGGGCAGCAGCCAAGGCCAACAGGATGCTGGATGCATCGCTAGGATCACCTCCAGAAGGAGAGTGATACTCCCTCTGTATAACTTTGCTTGGTGAGGCCAGCACCTTGAGTACTGCGTGCAGTTTTGGAAGCCACACTTAAAGAGGGACATTACCCTCCTGGAGAGGGTCCAGAGGAGGGCAACCAAAATTTTTGGGGCTTGGGGGACAGGACCTATGAGGAGAGAGGCTCAAGAGCTAACATGTACACATTGGAAGAGAGAAGGGACCGGGGACATGATAGAGGTCTTCAGGTACATGAAGAGAGTAAATAGGGAGGAACAGTCAGGGTGCTTCAAGGAAGGAGGAAGGGGCCACTAGAGGGCATGGGTGGAAGCTGAGGGGAAGATTCAGGGAGAAAGGAGGAGGTGCTACTTCACTGAGAGGGTGGTGGAGCCATGGAATGCGCTGCCTAGGGGCTGGTGAAGGCAGAGACAGTGGAGGGGTTCAAGAGGGGTGGGACAGGTACAGGGGAAGGGTTCTGGAAGCAAAATCCAATGCAGCAAGAATATCCGGAACTGGGAAGGGAGAAGCCAGAGGAGGCTGGGGGGAAGCAAGGTCAGCACCCAGGGTGGAGGCTGACCAAATGAGCAGACACGAAAGACCGTTAGGCCTATTCTGCTGCCATTTTAGTATGTTAGTAAAGGAGCTCATCACGGGCCTGGTGTTGGAGTCCCCCAGATGGTTGATTCTGGGGGACTTCAATGCCTGGGTCGACGAAGGGCTGTCAAAATTTGGGATAGATCTTCTTGAGAGCATGGGGCACTAGGCTTGACACAAAAAGTAATGAAAGTGACACACTCGGGCTGCCAAACATTCAACCTGTATTTTTCCTCTGAGTTAGATATTTTGGACCTTAATGTAGATCTGGTGACTTGGTCGGATCATAGCACCATGGGGCTCACTTTTTAGGGTACCCCCCCCAGGTGGTCCGGCCCCAATAGAGATGGTCAAGTACCAGTCATTAAGGGGAGTATCCTCAGAAGACCTTTTGGTGGTGCTGGACCTATCGGTTGTTGGAGCAGCTTGTGCGATTGGGTGGGAGAGACAGTAGCGGCCTATAATGGGGTGGTTGGTGCAGCCTTTGACTCATTCGCACCCTTGTGTGTCCAACCCCTGTCTATTCATCGCAGATCTCCTTGGTATGATGAGTATCTCTGAGGTTTAAAGACTAGGAGTCGGAGGTTAGAGAGGCGTTGGAGGAGATCTGGTCTGGTGGAGGACAAATTGGCCCTGAGTTCTCATTATATGGACTATCAGGGGACAATCTCCATTAAAAAGGCAGAGTTTCTATTTAGGGGAGATTGCTGCAGTAGGAAACAGACCAGCTCAGCTCTTCTGCACGGTGGATAGACTTCTACATCCAGACTGTCTACATGCTGGAGGGGCAGGTTCGCGCACAAGGTGCGAGAAGCTGGCTCTGTTTTTCACTGACAAGGTGTCCTCCATCAGAACTGAGGTCTCATTGAATGCCTTTCAAAAGGGCTGCAGGATCTGGCCTGAGTCAAATTGGAGCACTCCTCCTGTCTGGGATGAGTTTGAGCAGATTGGGGCTGGGGAGGTGGTAGCGATAATTTCTAAGCTGAAGCCAACGCAGGGTTTTAAATAACTCTAAAAATTGATTAGCGTTTTGCTCATAAAAGTTCTAAAACATTGTGAAAATGCATATCACTTGCCTCACTGTGTTTAACAAACATGACACTTCTAGAAAATCTATATAAATGCTTTCTGTACAGTTAGTATTGTCCCAAGAAAAAAACTGCTAATCAATTATTTAAAACCCTGCAACGCATTGTGATTTAGATCCAGGCCCAATTCGCCTTTTGGCTGAATATTTGGACCTGATTGGTTCAGTGGTTGCTGAGGTAGTCTGGAGTTCATTAAAGAGTGGGATCTTTCCATTAGCCTTGAAAGATGCTTTGGTTAGACTGCTCCTGAAAAAAACATCTTTGGATCCGGACTGCCTCGGCAACTACAAACCTATTTCTAACCTCCCATTTTTAGGGAAGGTCATAGAAAAGGTGGTAGCTGTTCAACTGGAGAGATATCTTGCTGCCTCCTCTGTCTATGAGCCATTCCAGTCTGTTTTCCGTATAGGACATAGTACAGAGACGGCCCTGGTGAGGGTGCTTAATGACCTCCTGATGGCAAGGGATAGAAGGGACTGTGCCATCTTGATTCTCCTAGACCTCTCTGTGGCATTTGACACCTTGGATCATGAGGTGTTACTTGACTGCCTACAGTTTTGGTGTGGCCTGTCCTAAAATGTCATCAACTGGTTCAGGTCATACCTCACAGACAGAGTGCAGAGGGTGCCCATGGGAATTTTCTCATCAACTCCGAAGCCTTTGTGCTGTGGTGTTCTGCAGGGGTCTGTCTTGTTGCCTCTGTTGTTCACGGTGTATATGCTGCCACTAGGGGACATTATCAGGAGGTACGGGCTGGATTTTCACTGCTATGCAGATGACACCCAGCTGTACCTGTCCTGTGCACCCAATAGCCAGGTGTCAGACTCTGTACTTAATAGCTGCCTTGAGGAGGTCCAGATGTGGATGACTCACAGTTGGCTTAAACTTAACCCAGACAAGACTGAGGTACTGGTGGTGGAGCTGGGTCAACAGGGTGGAGGGGGGTGTGAGGCATTACCCCCAACCTTGTGCTGGGAGGTGTGCCTCTAGTCCCCTCTAGGCAGGTGAAGAGTTTGGGAGTAATCCTGGATGGCGGTCTGACACTTAGAAACATAGACTTTGACGGCAGATAAGGACCGCTTGGCCCATCTAGTCTGCCCATTTCCCTACCTACAGGATAGGCCGCAGATCCTAGTTAACCAACAGCCTATTTCTTCCTACCTACCCCACTTGACGCTCAGGTGTCGGCCATGGTGAGAAGTGGGTTCTATCATCCCAGGAATATTTCCTGAATTTGAGCCCTGATCCCGCCCGAGGACCTGCCCACACTGGTACATGCGTTCATCATGTCCAGGTTAGACTATTGCAGTGCTCTGTACCTAGGGTTATTGGGAGACAACCTCTGCAGGCTATAGCTGGTGCAGAATGCGGCAGCAAGATTACTGACGGGGGTGAAAAGATGTGAGCATATCACCCTGGTGCTCCGCGACCTGCACTGGCTGCTGGTTCGGTGAAGAGTTGTCTTCCAGATAGGGCTTTTGACTTATAAGACCCTGCACGGAAGGGGCCCAATCTATCCCCAAGAGCTCCTTGTGCCTTACCGCCCAGCCTGGGCCCCTCCTTTCTGCCGAGGGTGGTCATCTTGGGGTTCCCAGGGTTAGGCTGCGGCATTCAGGTGACAGAGCATTTGCGGTGGCCACACCTACCCTGTGGAACTCCTTGCCTGGCCATTTGAGGGAGGCCCCCTCGATAGAAGCCTTTAAGAAGGGCCCAAAATCCTATTTATTTTTACAAGCCTTTAATTGAGGGAGTGTTAAAGTGGTTAGCATGCGCAGTAGCTATGCTAAAAGGTTCAGCTGTATTTTTTATTGCTGTTTTAAATTTGTGCTTCACATTTTTAAATGTTTTTGTATTGTTCTTTTATGCAGCACCCAGAGTCCAATTGGAGATGGGTGCTATATAAATAAAATATTGATTGATTGATAGTTTAATTTAGCAACATGTATTTTAAACTTCCTTAGATTCATAATAAGTATCTTTTTGATTTCCACTGATATTTAATAAGCAGCTTTTATAGCACTTTTTGCAGTTAATATCTTAAGTCATTATGTTTGCTTGCACGCATGTGCAAGAAACATAGTGCCACCATACGAGAATTCGTAGGTGTGCCTCCCCCACTTCCAATGCCCTGCTACCTTTTGCAAGCGCGGCCGCACCCCACCATTGAATGTTGGAGACAGCCCTTCAGATGCAGTGGCGTACAGTTGAAGGCAAAAAAATGCTGCAATCAGCGGTGGTAATGTATAGGAATTTGTATGCAAAGTGCCTACACGTCGGCACTGCACTGAATCAGCTGTCATAGACAGCTCCATCCCATAACAAGTAGCACGCTGGGAGCTCACCCTAGCATGCTCATGTGCTCCCCCCCCCATACACACTGTATGGCTGCTGGGGTGCCCAATCCCCCATCGGCTCTGCTGCCTCCAACAGATTCCAGGTGCCATGCTGGGAGCTCACCCCAGTGTGGCAACAGTTCCGTAAGGCCAACGGGGGTGCCCAGTCCCCGTCAGCTCCACTGTATCCCCCTAACAGACTTCCAGGTGCCACGCTGGGAGCCCACCCCAGCGTGACAACAGTCCGTATGGCCGATGGGGGTGCCCAATCCCCTGTCGGCTCCACTGCCCCCCAAACAGCCTTTCAGCTGCCATGCTGGGAGCCCACCCCAGCGTGGCAAAAGTCCTGCGTCATCTTTAAAAAAAAACATGCCCTGTAAGAAAAAAACGGTCCCTCGCTGACTGTCTTGACACACCTGCGCCCACCCTCTGCGCACCCTGCCTCCCCACACCCCCATCTCACCCCATACTTACCTCTGGAGGCCGGCTCGACAATCTTCGGTGAACCAGGAACACGTCTTCACTCTTCAAAGCCGACCGCGAACTGAGGAAATGCCGGTAAGCTGTATAATGGAATAAATAGGGTTTTTTCTACTTTGATGCATGTCTCAGGCATTTTTTGGAATTTTGACACCAAATTTTCAACATGGGGTTTTTGGGACCCCTCCTCATAAATTCTGGCTCTGTCATGGCGTTAATTGGCCCCGAAAGGTGATTTTGTGGTCACTGAGCGGAACCACCTTTTGGGACCAATTTTATGAAACAACAGTGTCACAGTTCATGAGGTAGGCCCCCAAAAACCCTATGTTGAAAATTTGGTGAAAAAATCCCCAAAAATAACTGATTTACAAGCGTGATTGTACAGTTCCTACGCATGCCCACAAGTTCACAAATTTTTAATATTTTCAATCCAGATTTTCAGCATTGCCATTTTACTACACCTCCTTATGAGCAGTATAGCTGTCATTTTTCACGTCTCGCCCAAAATGTGTTTCCGCGCATGTAGCGCATAATGGCGCAGTTGGTGAGCAAAATAAATGTTCGGGACAGATTAAGAAAATCACATTGACACTGTTAATGAGCAGATGTCTTAAAATGGCTATGTTAAAAATTTGGTGACAAAAGTCCATGAAATGTGTTACGAGTGAGCATTGCGCAGTTTCCACGCACCCATGTAAGTTCATGAATTTGTAATATTTTCAATCCAGATTTTCACCACTGACATTTTTCTACACTTTCTTATGAACAGTACAGCTGTCATTTTTCACACCATGGCCGAAATGTGTTTTTGCACTTCCACGCAGAAATGCGTGGTCGCTGTGGGAAATCACTGTTCGGGACAGATTAAGAAAATCATAGTGACACTGTTCATGAGTGGAGGTCCCAAAATGCCTGTGTTGACAATCTGCTGTAAAAAATCCCCAAACTAATTACATTACGGGTGTGCGTTGCCACTGTTCATTAGATAGGGGTCACAAAAAAAACATGTTGAAAATTTGGAGTTTAAATACCAACGAATGCCTGAGGCGTTAGGGTTTCCGACCATAACGCCCCACCCTGTAGAGACTGACAGGCATGAGGGGTGTGACTTGGGATTTTCACCTGTAATGCTCATACCATACCATTCCATCTCCACCCGCACCCTACATCCAGTGAGAGGCATCGAGGTGTGCCTTGGACTCTTCGGCCCCGAAGTTCACCCCATTCTCCTATACTGCACCCATCTCACTGTATTTCCTGATGTAATGGGGTGAACATAAGGGACAAAGACCCCAAGACACACCATGACACTTGTTGGTGTCTGCAGGGTAGGGTGTGGTGAAATGGCATGGCCGTTATACCTGACGACCCAAAGGCACACCCCAATGCCTGTCAGTATCTGCAGGGGGTGGTGGTGGGGTTGGCTTCAGTTCAGTACTTCACTGCCATTCCTATTATGCAGCTCTGTAACTCCTACACTACCAATACCAGTGCCAGCAAACTAACAAGCATTTGTCAATACCAAATGTTTAAGATGGCTGCTACTCACAATATTTATGTAAATACGGGAATTATACTCTGGATGTGTTATGATGGTGCTAGCATGTGTTTCTGATGGTAAATTGCACTGCACAACACCAAGATGTTTAATTTTTTATGGTGGGTATTGCAAGTGAGCACAAACTTTCAAAAAACTTCACAATCACATATCAAGGTTCAGGAATTAAACAACATGAAATGAAAAATTGGTATGATGTTTTTGTCAAATATCTTTTAACAAAAAAGAAATTACATGATGACGAACAAATATTGCTGCCTGAATTATCAAAAACAGGACATTACTCATTTTAAGTGAAATTTACTCATTTTAAGTGAAATGTGCAGACTGGCTGTACCTTGAGGAATTTTCTATTGGTAAATATAATGTAGCTCTGCATCTATTTTGATTGTGTTGCTGCTTTAGTTGAGATATTAAGAATCTCAGCCAGAACTCTTTTTACATTCTGAAACATTCTTATGAGATTTTCAGATGCTGGTGTGATGCTGAAAATGTTCCTAAATGTATACTCACTAAAGAAATAAACTGGATAATTGTGTAATACGGTTGTGCACTTAATGATTATATGTTCTTTTGCAAGATGCAGTACTTCACTGTGATACAAAAATTATGTGGTGAAAGAAAAAGAATAATTCTGTTAATGTTGGATTGGGTGAAATTTTAATTCTGCCAGTGGAATTCCAGCAGTGTTACAATCTTGCTTCCTCAAAATTTAAGGAAATTTCTGTAAAAATTTCAAAAAATTGTACCAGAATTTTAATTTCAGTTATTTCCATCCAGTTTAAGAAGTGTTTGTCCAAGTCGAAAATTTGGTATGCTGCATTTACAACCCCCTGTGGAAAAGTGTACCAAGTTTCAGATCTATGGCTTTAAAGGTGACTGAGTTATAAGCATCCCCACTTTTGGAAATTTAGGCATAGAAGTGACTAACATCCTGGGCACTTGTGTGAACAGAACCAAACCTAGAAATTGTACTTAGTTCTACAGCTGTAGCACATAATATAACACAATGTATTGTTTTCTGCAACTTTCGGATCCAGTGTCTGTAACCACGGTACGCAAAAACAAACAAAAAAAAAAAAAAATAAAACGTTTTAAAAAAAGTATGCATATACATATTCAGTTATCTAGCTCCTTAAGTGACTAAGTTGCAAGCAGAGAAATATTTTCAGAAATGTTCTCAAAAATGATAAATTGCCAGACTTTGAGCCCCTATAGGTTCCATACCCATCATCCAAATGCTATGAAACATAACATCCCTTTAGGGCCTCTTACAAACAATAGGCATGCCAAATTTCAGATCTATATGTAACCCCTAGATGGCGCTATCCCAGGGGCTACTACCCCTGCCTGATTTGCCACTAACAGGTTGAGGGGCCTGGATCCAATGGCGGGTGCCTCCACCCAGAGGTCAGGGTTTGCAATAGTTAAACTAACTTGGTCACAGCCCTCTGGGACACTGCAACCCCCCTTTCTTCCCACTAGTGGCCCACACAATATATCAGAATTACCTTCACAGTATACACTTACCCCCAGGTCTGGTTCCGCACTGGGACCTCCTGTGAAATGAGATACAGTGCAACAATCACAGTACAGTACTTTAACATAGACAAATACCTCAGGCAGTATAACTTGCTGAAACAAGCAGCTCTGATTTATTTAGGGATATAACAAGGACAGGGGGAAATCAGGTTAATTAGCTTATCACTCTAATAATTCATTTATGGCTCTGTGCACAGGCCTATCCCTATCAGTTACTGTCCCTGGGTACCCAAGCCCTAGTGGCTAGTCCAAACCGTGGCAGCTGGTAGGGGCCCTTCACACAGAGAAAAGGAGAATTAAACAGTCAGCAGTACAGTAATTCCATTTGGATTTAATGTGGCAATTCAACAGGGAGCAACCCTGAATTAGTACTCACGACCTCCAAATAAGATAGGGTCCTTCAGTGTCAGCAGGGCTCACTTGAGGTACACAAACCTCTTCACACATCCATATAAAAGAAAGTACTATACCAGGCAGGCTGCATCTGTATCCCGATCGCAATTACTGCACAATACCCGGGAGAACACACATCAGATTCAGTTCCTGACAGACCGAGTGCAATTTTCAGCAATTCTTCCAGTCTTCTACAGGGTGAGCCTGGTTTCTACTCTTCAGAGATCCTTTGATTCTTTTCACAGGACGGATTCAGTCCTAACAAGCTGTTACACAAGCTGCAGACCGGAACTCTGGGCCTTACACACGTTTTTTTGACTAAAACTGCACACTGAAAAAGCACAGGGCTCCTTCCTTCTTCACTGCCAAAGCTCAACTGAAGCTCCAACCGACAAAACTGGGCACTTCCTTTGAGTTCCTCCCAGTTCTTGACTGGATTGGCTGTCACTCACAATAGACTGCTGCTGTTGGTCCAAAAAGGCACTGAAGTCTAAACTACATCTCCCAGAGTCACTGCCCATACAATCCTCTTGTGGCTGGCTCAGATTATGAGTCCAAGTTCTGATTCGTCCAAGGCACCATTTTAGAGCTAGCTTACCCCACACTGATTGGTCCAGTTCAGCAGTTCAAAACTAGAATGGGGAACTAGCAGACACAGTTCTGACTGCAAAGAAAGCAGGTTAGACAAACTGTAATTTCATTATTACTCTAAATAATTTCTGGCAAACAGTTACATCTTTCAGATAGGTTCCCTTTGCACTCCTAGTGACTGCAAAATGAAGTGAATTGGCAGCAGCTCAAGTGGTACTCAGAGAAGCACACAGTCCCCATACAAACTAATTATGTCTGCAAGCAGACAGCTCTTAAAGAGACAGTACCAGAGGCTCTAAAACACTCACTGATAAATGGCTTAAATGCCAAACACCATTCAGGCTTGGAGCATTCAAGCAAGCTCCTGGAAGTCTTTTGGGAACCCCCATTTGCAGGGGTTACACCCTTCCTGGCCTGGGAAAGCTTGAGCGTCAGCGTCAAGCAAGTACCCATAAGTTTCAACTGCAACCATATACATTTGCATTAGGCTGCACATGTAATCATCAGTCAATATATCATTTTACCAAGAACACATTTCTGAAACATTGTAGTACGTCACTCTTTACACAGTATTACATACACATTGTACCATTACTCAAGTTACTCTTGTACATGAAACCTGAAGAGAGGGGCCTTCCTATCAGTTACCTTGGGGCTGGACGGGCAAGGGCACCATACTTAGAGGGCAACACAAGTAACTTGAGTTAGCACTGACGCTCAGTTTGGGCAATGAGCTCGGGGACACATACACTCCTTTATGGACAACATTGAGAGGCAAATCCACAGGCCTCCCAAGGGAATCATAACTGAGGTGCACCACAGGCTTTACAGCTCGACCAGTCTTTCTAGGGGGAACTGTTACAGTCTCTGCACTCTGAGCCTCATTTTCAGCATTGTCCACACTTGTCAGGGGAGTCTCCATGGGGGTAGAGAGGCTAGAACTTGGGGCACTTTCAGCTCCAGGAGTTACAGTTTCTGAGTCCACAACATTTGGCTCGCATGGAGAGCTTTCGGACACTGGCAGTGGACTGTCAGGGCACTCAAAATACTCTTCTTGTTCGGGTGTATCACCAGTCTGCCCCAATCTATCATTTTCCTCCCCTGAAAGCTCAAACAGTTCAACCATGCACAATGATTCCATTTCATCTGATCTGATGCTTTGCACTTCACTTTCTGGGAGCATTGGCTCCAGGGATGAAGCTGGGGGCTTAAACAGTCCAGAAGGCCCAGCTTTGTCTCCAGTATTGACTAGGGATTGCCCCAAACAATTGACTCAGTTCGTAAGAAGGATAGTATTCAAAGTCACTCACTTTCTTCCGATATGGACTGACAGTCATGCTCAACTGGGACTTGTGGAGGGGAACACTTTAACTTTGCTTCTGTAGGTGCAGACTTTCTTGATCTTTTCTTAGCAGCAGCTCTAGTCACTGGTCCAGAGGGGCATCTTCTAGGGGCTCAGACTCAATTAAGATTTGTCCAATGGGCAGTAAATGATTTCTATGCATTGTTTTTACATCTTTGAATTATTCTCAGGCCTTACTTTGTACACTGGCAGATCATCTAGTTTGCCCACTACAATGTGAGGAGATGGTGCCATCTGTCAGCAATCTTGTGCTTGCCATGCAATCCCAGATTTCTTAGCAATACCCGATCTCCCTCCTGGAGTTCCTGTGCTTTCACCTTTTATCATACCTTTCTTTGTTGGCCAGATTTCTTTTTGGCAGCCATGGTTTGAGCCAGTTGGTACGCATGAGTTAGCTGGGCCTTTAACTTTGCACATACTGTAAATAGTTGTCAGCCTGAACCCCATCAGAGAGACCCCAAACACACATCTACTGGTAGTCGAGCTTCTCTTCCAAACATCAAGGTAGGGGGAGAATTCAGTGGCATCACTTTTTGGTGCAGTTATAAGCATGTACCAGGGTGCTAATTTGTTGGCTCCATCTAGGCTTGTCCTTTGGGTGCAGGTGCCCTAGCATATCTAGCAAAGTGCGGTTGAAACGTTCAGGCTGTGGGTCCCCTGGGGAGGTGGTAAGGGTGGTTCTGGACTTTCGCACTCCCCACAGAGAAAGCATCTCTTTGATCAGGCGACTCTCAAAGTCTCTCCTTGATCAGAATGGATTCTTTGTGGAGCCCCATAGTGAACAAAAAGTTTTCTACAAGTACTTTGGCCACAGTGGATGCTTTCTGGTCTTTGTGGGAAAGCTTGGGCATATCTCGTGAAATGGTCAGTGACCACCAGCACATTACTGATATTTCTTTGATCTGACTCCAAACTTAGAAAATCAATACAGACCAGCTCCATGGGTGCACTGGTGGTGATGTTAATAAGGGGCAGCCCTCTGGGGCAAAGCTTCCTCTGTAAGCAGCTTACTCACAAGTTCGAATGTGTTGCTCCACATCAGCCCCCATCTTAGGCCAATAGAATCTGGATCTCACCAAGTCAAGTGTTCTGTCTATACCAAGGTGCCCCATGTGGTTGTGCAAGGACCTCAGTACTGAGTCTCGAAAGGCAGTGGGCAGCACTAGTTGTTGTTTGTCTACTTGTCCCCTCTGTCTACTGTTTCTCTGTATAACAGTTTATTGATCAGTTTCAACTTAGGACCTTCTTTGTATAACAGTGCAGTTCTCAAATCAGTGGAGCGAATTTGACACATCTTTTCCTGCATAGAGGGCTTCTAAAGCTGCTTTGATCATGGGATCGTGGGATTGAGCCCGCGAATACTGCCATTGTCCAGCTGAGGCAGTGCACCAATGTCTATTGCAGAAAAGTGGCAATAAGCAGCAGGTATGCAATTCTCAGAGGCTCCCAAGCAATCCACCATGCAGTCCACTGCGTCCGTGGACATTTGTTCCTCCCTGTCAAACTTCCGGCAGAGTGCCCGAATGTCAGGTTCTGCCAATCGGACCCAATCATTCTGGGAACAGGCCTCGGGAGAGAGCATCAGCATCTATGTGGTTCAGACCTGCTCGGTATTCGAGAGCATAGTCATATGTAGATAATGCAGAAAGCCACTATGGCCAGTGGCATCCAACTAGCTGAGGTCTGCACATAGGTCAGTGATTATTGTCAGTTTTACTAGTATTTTAGCCCCATACAAGTACTCATGGAATTGGTCAACAATAGCCCACTTCAAAGCTAGGAACTCTAACTTATGTACAGGATAGTTCTTTTGGATGGGGTCAGGCTTCTACTGGCAAAGGCCACTGGTCTCAGGCCATTCTCGTGCTCTTGGTACAACATAGCCCCCAACCCTTGCAAGCTAGCATCAGTGTGCAGGACGTAAGGTTTTCTTGGATCGCATAGGCCAGCACTGGAGCATGGGTAAGTTGATATATGATCTCATGAAAAGCAGTCTCACAATCAGAGTCCAGCGGCCCCAAATACTTCACTGGATGAAAATACACTCTTTCAGTCTTGAGGGATGCTGACTTTGGTATTTTTGTGGGTTGGGGATACCCTTGAGTAAGGTTAAGTAAAGAGGATCACTCTTGAATAGTCCTTGATGAAGCGCCCATAATAACCACAGAATCCCAGGAATCTTTGCAGTTCTTTAGATTTTGGGCTGTGGCCAGGTGGTCAAGGCCTCAACTTTACTTGGGTCGGTCTCTATTCCTCGGTGGATACTATGTGTCCCACATACTTTACTGATGTTTGAAAAAATTGACACTTATCAATGGACAGTTTAAGGCCAAAGTCCTCCAGTCGGTCCAATACCTTAAATAATCTGCTCTCATGTTCCTCCAGTGAGCTGCCAAACACAATAACATCATCTAGGTATACCAGGCACTCTAGTAAGTTCATGTCCCCACTGCACTCCATCAATCGTTGAAAGTGGCTGGGGCACCTGAAATCCTTGAGGCATCCTCATGAATTCATAGAAGCCAAGTGGACAGATAAAGGCTGTCTTTTCACGGTCCTCTGGGGCCATCGGGATCTGATAGTACCCACTGCGGAGATCCAGCACAGAGAACCACTTGCTCCCGTTTAGGCAGTCCAAAGCATCCTGAATGCGGGCATTGTGTACTGATCAGGGATAGTCCGCGGTTTAAGGTAAGCGATAATCCACACACATCCTTACTGTTCCATTCTTTTCCTCACTACCACAATGGGGAAGCATAAGGGCTTCTGATTCTTGTATTACACCAGCAGCTAACATCTCTTGCAGATGCCGCCTCACATCATCTATGTCAGCAGGTGCCAGGCGTCGAGACCTCTCAGAAATGGTCTTTCGTCATGCAGCCGGATATTGTGCTCAGCCCTTGCACGCATCCTACATCCCATTCCTTTAAAAGAAAACACCTGGTCTCTCTGGGCAAGCTTCTCACTGATCTTCACTTTCCATTCAGCTGGCAGCGGAGTCGCGAAATCAAACAAGTCAGGCGTTACTCTGTCATTCTTCCTTGAACTCTTGCTGCTGGGTAGCACTGCAGTGTCTGCACAATGCACATTAGCCAGGATGCAACCTCTGTTTACTCGAATGTCTCTTTCAGACACTTATGAACTTGGACCATTACCCTTCTGGCATAAGCATGGGCTCTAGCGGGCAAAATACTAGGCTTGACCAGCAGTCCCTCTGGCAATTTTCCATCGCCTGGTGCATCCAACATTAATATTTTATTCTTAACATCCTTTCTGATACGGACCTCTCCTGTAAGGTACACTGGGCATTTGGCGCCAGGATCAGAGACTCAGGATCCTTCTTCCATACAATTCCGACCGGTTCCTCTGGTTCTGTTTTTCAGCATCTCTGTGCCTCATAGGCCTTCTTAATTAAAGCCGGAACTCTTAAAGCTCTACTAGTCTTTGACCCCTGTTTTTCATAACACAACTGTGCCAGCCTTCCGAACATATGAGCATTTGTTCCAATCAACAAAGGGACACCATCATACAGTCCAGTGGGGGGACACACTAAGGCTAGGGTCTCTACTTGTTCGGCCACTCCAGCCACGGAGGTGGGGAAAGACAGCCAAATTCGGATATACCCGGAATAGGGGTAGGCCTTCTCACTTAACCCCCATACATGCAGTCCTTCTAATGGTTGTAAGGGTACGTCTGACAAATGCTTCTGATACCAATCTTGGAACATAATTGTCACTTGGGAGCCACTGTCTAATATAGCTCTTGTAGACACCCATTCACCTTACAGTGGTCTCCATGGAGGGACCCACTATTCTGGACCAGTCTGGAGAGGCGGTAGTGGGGGCCTGGGCAACTGACCTTGCCACAAAGGACGTGAATTAGCATTTTGGTGCCCTCACTGGGATCATGTGGCGCACCTCTTAACCACTGATTTCTTCTCCAAGCTCTCCTTGTAGCCTATATGCAACTTTGTCAGTGTCTTTTGGGACTGGCATTCCCTTTTCATGTGCCCATCTTTCCCACAATTATAGCAAAACATACTTTCTGGAGTTTGAGCTGGCCGTGGCACCACACTGGGAGCCAGGGCGGGGTATTATTAACTGGAAACTCTTGGTGCCATCTCTGTCTGCGGCGTGATAAGCATTTGGAGACATCTCGCCGTTTCTCCACTTCCATGGTCAAGGAATCGAGTTCGGAGCTGTTATCAGTAGAGATACATGGGTGGGTACCCCACCCCATAGCAGATGCAGTCGGATATAGGTCAGGGGCCTGTACTTGCAGGCGTGGCCTTCAAAGGGACTGTTTTTGAATCCCTGATCTCTCAAAAGTTCCGCCCATTGTGACATATCTTTTCCTTGTCAGAGCACTCATTGACTGCCAACCTCTGCCCCTGAACTTCACTTGATGGGTCACCCTCAGTCACTCGGTCGTAGCCGCAGCTATTGGTGCAGGTCCTCCCGAGGTCGCTTTTCTCAACTCCTCGAATTTCTCTCATTAACTCATCATAGGAGGGTGGGATTCCAGTCGATCTGCCAGGTGTAACTGAAGCAACAGCAGTTCTGAGAAGGGGGCAGACTTAAGGATCCTGTCCAGCCTGGTTCGGTCCAGTTCAATCGCTGGCAAACTACCTTTCTGAGGCATTCTTGCAACAATTTTTCCAGCCGAGATACATACACAGACAACAACTCCCCTTGGTACTGTTGTGCATCTCTACTCTCCACCATAGGTCCTCATCAGAATCTGGGCTCCCATACATTCTCCAAGGCCTCAAGATAGGCCTGTGCAGTCCTTCAGGGTTACTGGCCCGTTTAGCACGGATGGTAGCCAGGGCAGGACCTCGGAGGCTCTCACTAACCCTCTTTCGCTTTTCACCTTCCGAGCATTGCCATTCTAGCACTTGGGGGGCAACATAGTCTATCCAGGTCTCCCAGTCATCCTCCCCTTGGGGGGTGGGGAGGGTGCCAGAGAAGATCCTCAACCTTCGGTAAGAGTCGTGACTAATGGCAGGTGCAGAAATAGGAGTCTGCATTGGTTCAGCCACCATTACGGGCACTGGAGCAGGAGAGGGTGTTGGGGGAGGAACACCCCCAGGTGGCAAGAATAGTTTCTTCAAGTCCTCCACAGTTTTCCCCTCTCCCAGCAACCATTCAGCAAATTTCTCCTCAAAAGTTTCAGATAGTGGTGGGGGCTGATTCCCCCCCGGGTCTTTACTGTCCTTAGTTATCACTCTCCAAGCAGTGAGGGCTCCCTCTGGGGTAATGGTCTGTGGCACTTTGGAGCTATCTATGGGATCCTTAAACTCTACTAGGGCCAGGAAAGTGTGGGTGAGCAGATTAGCATGCCGACCCACCACCACAGGGTTTTGTAAACCTTCCACCTTGGAAAGTACTCCCTGCACAGTGTCCGTATTGATACCCAGGGGGATGTCCAGGATAAGCATAGCATTTTGGGGTCGATCTCCTCCCCAGTACACCACTCCACCAGCCGGTGCACAGCCACTTCTGTCGGGTACCCTTTTTTTCTTAACAGTGGTTCGTAAATATGGCCACTAGAGGACACACAATCCCAGCGGTGAGCCTCCAAGATGTAACCCCTAGATGGCGCTATCCCAGGGGCTACTACCCTGCCTGATTTGCCACTAACAGGTTGAGGGGCCTGGATCCAATGGCGGGTGCCTCCACCCAGAGGTCAGGGTTTGCAATAGTTAAACTAACTTGGTCACAGCCCTCTGGGACACTGCAACTCTTTCTTCCCACTAGTGGCCCACATAATATATCAGAATTACCTTCACAGTATACACTTACCCCCAGGTCTGGTTCCGCACTGGGACCTCCTGTGAAATGAGATACAGTGCAACAATCACAGTACAGTACTTTAACATAGACAAATACCTCAGGCAGTATAACTTTGCTGAAACAAGCAGCTCTGATTTATTTAGGGGGATATAACAAGGACAGGGGGAAATCAGGTTAATTAGCTTATCACTCTAATAATCTACCTATGGCTCTGTGCACAGGCCTATCCCTATCAGTTACTGTCCCTGGGTACCCAAGCCCTAGTGGCTAGTCCAAACCGTGGCAGCTGGTAGGGGCCCTTTCACACAGAGAAAGGAGAATTAAACAGTCAGCAGTACAGTAATTCCATTTGGATTTAATGTGGCAATTCAACAGGGAGCAACCCTGAATTAGTACTCACGACCTCCAAATAAGATAGGGTCCTTCAATGTCAGCAGGGCTCACTTGAGGTACACAAACCTCTTCACACATCCATATAAAAGAAAGTACTATACCAGGCAGGCTGCATCTGTATCCCGATCGCAATTACTGCACAATACCCGGGAGAACACACATCAGATTCAGTTCCTGACAGACCGAGTGCAATTTTCAGCAATTCTTCCAGTCTTCTACAGGGTGAGCCTGGTTTCTACTCTTCGAGATCCTTTGATTCTTTTCACAGGACGGATTCAGTCCTAACAAGCTGTTACACAAGCTGCAGACTGAACTCTGGGCCTTACACACGCTTTTTGACTAAACTGCACACTGAAAAGCACAGGGCTCCTTCCTTCTTCACTGCCAAAGCTCAACTGAAGCTCCAACCGACAAAACTGGGCACTTCCTTTGAGTTCCTCCCAGTTCTTGACTGGATTGGCTGTCACTCACAATAGACTGCTGCTGTTGGTCCAAAAGGCACTGAAGTCTAAACTACATCTCCCAGAGTCACTGCCCATACAATCCTCTTGTGGCTGGCTCAGATTATGAGTCCAAGTTCTGATTCGTCAAGGCACCATTTTAGAGCTAGCTTACCCCACACTGATTGGTCCAGTTCAGCAGTTCAAAACTAGAATGGGGAACTAGCAGACACAGTTCTGACTGCAAAGAAAGCAGGTTAGACAAACTGTAATTTCATTATTACTCTAAATAATTTCTGGCAAACAGTTACATCTTTCAGATAGGTTCCTTTGCACTCCTAGTGACTGCAAAATGAAGTGAATTGGCAGCAGCTCAAGTGGTACTCAGAGAAGCACACAGTCCCCCATACAAACTAATTATGTCTGCAAGCAGACAGCTCTTAAAGAGACAGTACCAGAGGCTCTAAAAACACTCACTGATAAATGGCTTAAATGCCAAACACCATTCAGGCTTGGAGCATTCAAGCAAGCTCCTGGAAGTCTTTTGGGAACCCCCATTTGCAGGGGGGTTACATATAACTGTAAGAATGACTGAGTTATGACCAATTAAAGAATTTCAAAAAATGTCATGAAATTTACTAGTGGAATTTACTAATTTCACCCAGCCCTATGTGAAAGAGACACTGTCAATTCTTTTTGTATCATATTACTTTTTGTTAAAAACCCACATTTTACCATTAGCTTGCCTTCTCTACAATTCATTGATGTTGCTGGTTGTTTTATCTGCATCATTTCTTAGTAGAACTGAAATGCATACTAATGGTATAAATATACCCAACCTTGTTTTGTTTAAAATCCTTGCTCTGCTCTTAGTGCATACTTCCTAAAAGTTAGAAACTCATCAGACAGTGCAGCAGCTCATGACGCTATAATTTCCTCTTCTCCCAAGGCATCATGAGTGGCTAGACTGTGTTGGGTGTGTTCCCAGGAAAGATTCATTGGGAGTTGAGGCAGTCTGTTTTTCTTTATTAAAAAGAAAAAAATGGATCAGACTCCAAACAACCAGAAACATTGGCAGTCTGTACAGAATGTAACCAATCATAACTTGTTTTTAAAACTAGAGATATTAGGAGGCCTAAGGGGGTTGCCAGTGTCTTTTCAAAAGAAGACTTTTACAGGAAGTAATAGTAGTAAGCTTATTTATACATGATTTTTACATACTTAACTGCTCTGCAGTTTGCTTTTCAAGACAGATATGTATTGTGATGCATGTGTTTAACAGGATTCAATTATATGTTTATTTGTATTTATTTCTGGTATGCCTTTGGGATCCAGAATGAGCTTAGATTACTATTTGAACCTTTTTTGAACAAAGCTGGCAGGTACAAAAGGTTAATATTGCAGCTGTTAATTTCTATTCTATTCTATGCTTCAGTGGCTCCCAATACACCTCTGACAGGAACAACACCTGGGTTTTCTCATGTTCTCTTTCAGGATGTTTACATGAAAGTTAATATTTCAGTCAGATTTTGGATACTTATTATTCAAAACAACTATGCCAGAATATACACTGCATGAAAACTACATTTTATAAATATGAAATAGAATATTCCAAGAAGACTTACTATATGTAGAGTACTGGGGGTGTAATATTCCTTCCTGGTGCAAGTAAACAGTAACCCACAACAGACTCTGTGGGTAAGCCAGATCTTCTGCATGCCCCAGGTGGGTTGCAAAGCATGAGTCATACATTTACCGGCTACACTAGAGTGGGCAGCTGCATGTGTGAAATGGCTCATTTAGCCAGAATAATGTCGGAACAATACAAATTTACTCATTTCTTCTCTCTACCGAACTGTCCCCATTAGCCTTAAGCTACACCTCCCAGCCCTAGCAGTAGCTAAGGGTTATTAAAACGGGTACCAGTGGGGAAACCATAGTACCCACCAGTACAATAAGGCAATAAGTAGAAGTACTGTGCAAGTGTGTTTGGGGAGCGTGGGGGCTGGCTGTCATATTTTGGGCTAAGCCTGGAACAGCATTGGAAGCACAGCCCAGTGTCAATATATTGTTTGGCTGCACCTAGAAAAGCAACAGAACAGCAGCCCTTGAGTTGATTTAGGCCCAGCCTGGATGGGCACTGAAGCCAGGGCTTATACTTTGCTACTTTCTGTTGCCTATCCCCTTTTCCTTTTTATGGCCTGATCCTGACCCTAAATAAATCCCTTGTTATTTTGTTTACATTTACTGCCTGAGTGTATTTTAAGCAGTGCCCCATGTTTTCTGCGATTCTGTGGTTGCAGCAGTGGCCGCAGAAATCAGTGCTTGACGCAGAAATCAGGAAAACCAGCCACACAGCTGCAGAAATGCTAGTTATGCTATGCAGTCACACAAGGCATGGGCATAGCTATTGATATATTAAGTATGTCATGGCATACATGCTCATTAGGAGGGGAAGCAAACTGATGCCATACTGATGCCATCCGCTACAAAGTCAAAAAGCTAGTAGCTGCATGGCATCTTGATTCATGCTAGCTCTTGTTACATAGCTCCGTCCAGCCAGTATTTTGGTGGTGGGGGGGACTGATGTAAGAGTAGCAGAGCTTGATTAGGTCTATGGCAGTTATGATTTGCTGCTGTGTAGGTGTGGGTAGCTCAGCCATGTTAATTTTTCGTTGTGGGGCTGCTCATGGTGCATGCTGAATCCTTGGAAGATGAATTTGAAAGGAAGACTTGGAAGGTGAGCTATAGTCAAGAAGTGAATAGATTCAGTGGTGCCCATGGAGGTGGAATTGATCTCTGTGTGGTGACAGGTATCGGAGGAGGAGCTGATTGCAGAAACATAGGGCTGGCAACAGACTAAAAGGACTCAGTCTCCACTGGTGGACATCAATCACAGTTTTGATTTGTGGGCTGCGGTTCTGTACCTGCAAGTGTGAGAGGAATTTCTTGGCAGATTTGAACCTGCAGCCTAAGTGGTGGCATCAAGCTCAATTCTTTAGGAGGGTGAAGCTGCCCAGCTGCAGCAGGGTTGGGGACCAGGGTATACTAGAACTGGAGCAAGCAGGTATGGAAAAAATCGGAATGGAGAGTTTGATTGCTGCTATACATAAGTAAAATGAGGGTCACTGCCTGAAGAACACCATAGCCCCCGAGTTGTGAGAAGAGAACATGCTAACCAAGGTTACTACAGCTTATTAAGAATGACTTGCTTGCATTTTTTTAGTATGCCCCCCAAAAGAAAAATCAGGAGTCAACAAATCCTACAGACACTGCAAGTTACACCCTCCTTCATTGTTATAGAAAGACAATTACCACCCACCCTCAACACACAGATTTGCATACTGCACTCAACATGTTTGTTGCAATGCAGTGTGGGTATTCCTAGTTTAAAACAATAATCTAAAAGAACATTGATCAAAATCAGGAAATAAAATTGCTTTCAAGTTGGAGTCTCTCTTTATATCTCCTTACTGTAAATATAAACCAGAAGAAATCCAAGCAGGTTTTGCCTTCTGTGTAGATTTAGCTAAGTGTGTATGTTCTCCTCTGATTATAACGCAGGAGAACAGCAAAGGCCACCAATTTCCAGAAGAACAGATGAGCCTTCAAATTCGGGATGGGAAGGAAAATTCATTAAAAGAGAGTACTGAAGCCCATGGCTGTGCCAGGTCTGGGTTACTGCAATTTAATATTTGTGATAAGAGTACACACTGTTAAATGGCCTGCTGTTCCACTTTCAGTGTAGCAGAGTGGTTGCATGAAGGCAGTCAGAGGGTTAACTAAGGCTTAATCCCTTTGAAGGTATGCTGTTTAGCCACAATTTATCTGCTGCAGAATGGCCACAGAATCAGCAGTTGTTCTGCCACAGAAAGTATGAGGTCCTGTCGCAGAATGTAGGTCCACTTTGCCACAATAAACACGGGGTCCTGATTTTAAGTATAACGTTTCTTGCTTAGTGGGGATTGTTCTCGCACTGTATTGGTTCACAGGTGGGCTGATCCTGTGGGGAGGTAGGTAGGTACTGCATCCCATGGGGTTGTACCATATTTGCATCAGGCTCCCTTAAACATTTCTTTGGATGGAGGCACTGCACAATTTACTTAAACCATGTATCCAGACCCTCTAGTCAGGAGTTTAATGATCTAAGCCCCTCAAACTAGTCTGAGCCCACAAGGAAGTAGAATTAAGGGTCAACATCCATGGTGACCCGGTTACAAAAAAATGGCACCACAAATTAAAACAGTACAATAAAGCAAATCCAATAAACAACAGCACAATACAGGGCAGGTGATTAAATCAGATAAGTGCAAATCAGGCAAATTAAAAGAATATGTGGCTCAGGATAAACATGAAAAAGTACTGCTATAACAGGGTGCAGCCAGGGTAAAAACAACTGAAAAAAAGGATAGTGAACCAAGAGGAAATAATGGGGATGGAGAAAGTAAGGGAGGAAGAGTAGGTGAGAAGGGTAAGGAGAGGTAAGAAAAAGCAGGAGCAGATATCCAAGGTGTGATCATGGAGTAGGGCTTTCAGTGCAGAAGGGGAGGAAGGAGCAGATAAAGAGGGAGAGCTAGACCAGAGTCTGTGGAGTTGCTAGGAGAAGGCGAACTGTCCTGCCGGAGTCTTTGTCTAAGGTGAGGAAAAAAAATGGAATTCATTGGAATGCAGGTAGTAAGAGGAGGTAGGGGGACAGGACAGGAAGGAGGTGAGTAAGCAGGGAGATATTTATACCAGAATGTAGAGGTGAGTAAGATGAAGAGAGAGAGTTTTTTTTTTGTTGTTGTTTAACCAGGAGTAGCACATTAAGTTGAAAGCTTTTTTACAGGAGCAACCTGGGAGCACAGGGAAGTTAAGTGACTTGCTCAGGGTCACAAAGTATGCAAGTGGAAGCTGTGGGATTCAAACCAAGGTCTGGTCTGCTGGATGTCACCAGATTTGTAGCTCAGAGCCTTAAACCACTGCACTGCCAACTCCTGCGATGAGGGAGAGAGGAAGAAGTAGAGGGAGCAGTGATAAAAGTGAGCTGGGCAGGCAGATGAGGGCTAAGTGACAGAAGTAGTAGAAGCAGTGTCCAGTCTAGTTAGGGAAGTTTTTAGGCAGCATAACTACATCCCCATAGTCAAAGGCTAACAGTTTAATTTTCACAGTGGTCTCCCACCAAGTGGAGATGGGGATACAAGCTTTGTTTATTTACTGTTCTGCCCATATGACTTACGACCAGTTGGGTGAATTCACTCTTGCAAAGGACTGTCACTAAGTGGTCGTAATGCACAATAGGAATTACAGGCCTTCCCCATATGATCACAAAACACACTGTGACCATTCAAGGAAGGGGTCAGGAGTCAACATGCAAATGGCCTTGTAGAACTGTAAAAGGCAGGTGGTAAAGGGGGGGGGGTTAGGGGGTAACAGTGCTGTGACCAGGAAACCAGACAGGTGGTAGAAGGACATTTGATGACCTATAGACCTAACACTAGCAGATAAAGGGGGATAGAGGATGGGGTACCACATGACTGCTGTTGCATGTATCATTTGAGGGGCAAGAAATGGCATCTCAGGATAACCAGAATGTGATGCCATTGGACCATGAAGCTGAGGACTGACTAGCCCACAGGAGCTGTTAAAGAGTAAGTACCTGCTTGTGGGGTCACTTTTCGGGTTAAGTGTCACTTGTGATGTTATTACTGCTGGTCATAGATTGAACATTGCTTTTTTCTTGTTTGTGAAGTTTTGGGCTGGCCTGCTGGCACAGCGATAGTGCTACCTACCACTCGCGACGCTGACTGCCCAGGTTCAGCAGGGGGGTGGCGGTGGGGGGATCAAGCATCCCATAGGATGCTCTCCTCTTCTGGGAAGGGTGGGTCGCTGTCTCCACAGCATTGCTGCTGCCTAGGTGACCGTGGGTGGCAGTGCAGTAGAGGCATGTAAGTTAGAGTGTGGATGCTGACTGTCTCGCAACCGCACACTTGTGTGTGTGCATGAGTGCACTTGAGCTGTGTGTGCCGACATCTATTGGGGTGTGACTAGTGAAAAGGCATCAACCCTGGCTCCTGAGGCCATGGGACTCTAGTACCTCCGGGCCTTCAAGGGATACGTTGTGCTGTCCACCTGATGAACCTGTGAATATTTGGAGGAGGAGGAATGTTTGGGGTTGCACCCCCCCCCCGACCACTCCAAGAGGACAAACCATGGTTTTGTGTTGGAGCTAGCAGAGCAAGAGACATCACAAGACGAGTCAGCATATCCCTTGGAATACCCTGAAAGAAGTAGGGGCTAGAGAGAGCAAGGGGGCATAAACTGTGAGTAAACCAAAAAAAAAAAAAGATGATTTTTGTACAGCACCCCCACCCCCAAGTTCAAGATTTGTATTGCCAGACAGAAAGGGATGTCAGCTGGAGAAATAGCGGGCAGCTAAGTTGAGTTTCACTGCTGACTAGTGGAGGTTTCAAAAGATGGATAAATCACTTTTTTCATGGGCTGAAAGATAAGCAAGTATTGTAATTAAGTCATTGGTGTTAAATTATTTTATGTGGTCACTCATAGAAAAGCTTTGAAGCTAGTACTCCAATTTAGATGCATGGGAAGTTCACAACTGATATAGCTTCCAATGCTGCAGCAAGAAAACGGGACTACCATAGAAGGAATAGCTCATTAAAGGTGATAGGAAACAATTGTTTACACCTCTAGATGCTCCTATTTAAATTTTTTTGTCTTTCTAATAGTCTGATATGTTTTGACCCTTTTGTATTAATAATCTATTTTCTTTTGCCTTTGTAAGTACCTTGAATCCCTCTCACCTCAGCAGTTGCTGCTCACTCTTTTCATACTGTCTGAACATTTTATGAAATTAGTAACACCATTCCAAGCCATTCTGATGGATAGCATAAAACCGGGTAATTGATGTCTTATAAATATGAAAAGAAAGCACAGTAGCTGGTGTGGAGAGTGGAACTCTATGTAAATCTGAGGGCAATCCCAAAACTGAGTTATTTATCAAACATTGGTTAAAACATATCAGAATACATAACAGGTATGGAAAGGATATGGGAGGACAATTAGCTATGCTTAAATCACTTCCTATCACCCCCCCCCCCCCCACACACACACACACACTCTCCATACGTACGGACTACACCAGAGCTGGCTCCCCCAAAATATCCTGAACCAAATCACTTGAAAAATATTTAAACAGAAACCATAGTCCAATAAGTGCTTTTTCACAGATTGATTAAACTCACATAGTCCCCTGTGTATTCCACATTGCACATAATGCTGTTATCTTGCTTTACACGTTGACACTATATACTGTATATTGTGACTTTGATTTATTGCATACCCTGCTTTGTTTGTTATACATTGTCCCTGTTGCTCCCTATTCCCCCTCCTCCCATGTTGCAGCCGGAAACGAGACCATCAGGACTCTGCTGGCCTACCTGGTAAAATATGTTTCAAATAAAATAAATAGAGAATAATGAATGCCTAACTATCTGTAACAAGCCGGTTAGTTCATCGAGAGGTTCCCATGGCGAATGCTTGAACCTCGAGAGCACAGCTTGAGAGGTACGGTCGTCATGGGAAGCTCGAGATGCACTAACGAAGCTTGTTACTGATCGTTAGGCATTCATTGTTTTTTTATGGTGTATGTTAAAGAAAAATATGCAAGCCTGCCGAAATACAGTAATACAAGAGGTGTCATGAAATCTTGTGTCCTTATTTTGGCTTTTTTTTCTGTGGGATGTTCTCCTATAGACTCGCTTTCACTGCGCGGCTGCTGCTGAGTAGGTGGAAGATCACCCAGGGCACATGCATGATCACGTTCTAAGTTGTTATGCTGCACCAGCTGTGTAGCTAGTACAGCATAACAATGTTTTGGTTGGGATGGATTTCCATCGATAACAACGTTCCAACATATACTATATATGTTGTTAGCATAGCTGCATATAAGTCTGATGGCTGAAACACAGAACTCTGTGTTGAATGTACATATAAAGGGTGGTCCCCTATAAAACCCAGGGCCCCGAATTCTTATGGTGCCACTCATCGGTTTCATTTGTTTCATGCTAAAGGGTCATTAGATATAACCATCACATGTTTGTAAGCCCCGCTCCCTGTGTCTAGGGGTATGATGGTGGAAGTCCATGGGGAGGAGGGTGCATACCAAACAGAAAGGAACAACATACCAGGTCAGCCCAATTACCAGACCTGATGAAACTGGGGTGCCCAATGCCTCCAGGAGTAGAGCTGGATGATGGGAGAAGTGGAGACTGTTGGTTTTCACCTGCCTGGCCTTTCCATCTTTGCCTCCGAGGCCTTTGTAGACAATTTTCCCTGGGCAGGCTTCTCGCCATCTTCCTCAATGGTCACTTGTGCGTTAGTTTAGGGACAGTACTGGCGTGGTCCCCTAGACCCCTCCGTTGCACACGCTGGACACGTACATGGCAGCTGGGCTGTGGAGGCAAACTCTAACTAGCAGCAAAATAGTTCATCCATAATGAGTGAGGCAGCACCAGAACTGCAGGAACAGGGGATCCCATTTAATGAACAGCTAATGCAGAACAGGAAACAGTCATTCCATGGAGCAGAAAAACACATAACAGGTTGCTCTGAACCGTGAGGTCACATCAGAAGCTCGATAGATGCTCAGAACCATGAAGGTCACATCACAAGATCAATTCCAGGCAGCTACCATTCAGGCTAGGTAGCCACAGTCCAAACCAAGCAGCATAGTTCATGGCCAAATCAGGCCTTTAACAACAAGCCACAGCAGTCCTCATTCCCAGGCAGAACAACGTCACCCCAGGCAGGAAAAGTGAACATCCCCACACCTGGTGCTGAACTCAGAAACTGAGCCAACTAGGGTCAGGGGCTGTCCTGGACCCCCAGATCCCACTAGGACCCCTATTCACAGTCTCTTCATGCCCTCCAAATATAACAGTCTTGGGACCAGGGGCTGTGCCCAGACCCCTGGATCCTTCACCACACAGGCATCATTCCCTGCTTCTCTGTTCTTCCCTGCTCATTCTCCTGATCCCTCTCAACAGCCAGTCCTCCTAGGGGTCCCACTCAGTAGCGCTCCTCAGGGCTAGCAGTAGCTCAGCCCACCCTCCTGCTGCAGGTCTCACAGACATTTCTCCTCTTCCTGTAAGCCAGCTGCAGTTCTCCAAACTTTGGGGAAACAAATCTCCTGAACAACTCCAGCAGTGGGGCTCCAAACTAGGTGGCCGCTGCCATGTCCTCTCACCTTCCAAACTTACACCCACACTTAAAACAAATGAAAAGAAAAAATTGGTGGTCTCACTGACTGACTGAGCAATCACCCCCACTCAGTCCTCTCTCTCTACCTCTATCTCCCCTCTCCTGTGCAGCTCATCCCTTATATCTCTTCCTTTTTTTCCCCCAAAATCCCTTGCCAAACTTCACACTGGGCACCAAAACCACCCGCCATTCCAACGTCTCATGTGACATGTAGTCCCAAAATAACTATTTATATAGTCCCACTATTGGCACCAGCTGGTATCGAACTATCCCCCAAATTGGAGTAGCTGCTCCTTTAAATGTTCCTTAGCTGGTGGCTACACATGTGCAGTAGTGCAGGTCACCCTAAAGCTACTTACTCCCCCCTCCCCATCCTTCTATCTAACGGTCCCGGGCCCCGCCAACCTCAGAAAAGGGACCCAAGCCCACAATGCGCCCAGAGGTGGGGAAACCAGGACTCGGCGCTTGGCCTGCTCACCACAGGCTGAGACACCAGAACCAGGTGGCTAGAACTGCAAAATAACAACCAGGACTGCAAAGTGTGAGTCCCGCCAGAGCCACCAATGCAACCAGTGCCGTTGGGAGGCCCAGAGCTGCAACTCCTTTAAGGTAAGCCCATTTGGGGGGGCTTACATGTATATTAAGTGAGGTTAAATGCCAGATAGATAATATATCTGCATAATAAAAGGTTCCTTATAATAGCCTGTTTTCCCTTACTAAAACAGGGGTCAGCAATGCAAATGGTGTACATCAAAGGGTTCAGCTATGTTATAAAAGGTTATATATGTTTCAGTATAGATTGTCAGGTTTCTGAAATCCCCTGCATTTTCAGTGTAGGTACAAATATCAGGTAGGTAAGTGTGATCCTTCTTCAATGAGAGTTAATCATAGTCAGTTGCTGCTTAGATGTGAGAGAATAGCCCACAGAAGCCACAGTGGTGGGCAGACAGTGAGGAAGGGGTTGCAAATATTAAACAGGTGGGCTTATCTGCCATGGCACTGGTGTGTGTATAGCATATTGTATTACTTTGTATGCTTGCAAAAACAACAACATTGATGTGTCCAAGATTATGTTTTACCAGTGTTCACATCTGCTCTGGTGCAGAGGTGAGTGAAGGATGTTTGCACACCTGTGACAACACAAGGATAGTGCAGCATGTTTCACCATTTTTCATATCTACATTACTGCAGGGCTGCATGCAGGATGTGTCAGTCTACTGGTGAGCTATTCCCGCACAGCTGTCTGCAAGAGATGGAGGGTGGTGTGCTGAAGGGAAAAGTAAGAAGTGGTTACACAGCAGCTTCAGATCAGTATTGAGGACTTCATGGTAGTGAGACCAGCAGTGCTTCCATGAGCTTTCCCCAGGCTACATGAAAGTTTTGGCTACTGGGATAGTTGCCCTGAGTCAAACAAGGCTACCTTCTCAAAGCAGCCATTTAAAGGGGCACTGTCAGCTTTGCCCCTCATTTTATTGCCCTATTACATCATTGTGCCTCTATGCACACACTGAACACAAATGGTGCACAGACTATACCTAGATTTGTTTTAATGCAGAATTCTTACCAATTGTTATTTACATGATAATTTACTTTCCTTCGGTCCGCCCATACCCCATCCACCAGAAGCATAAGGTAGCCGAGAGCGCACGTCTGACACTGAGCACCGGCATGAACTCCAACATTACAGCCTACTGCTGAATAGGGTAGACGCAGCTTGTATCTTCTAATACTGAACTAGATTCTGCCCTTTTGAGAAAACCAGCGCTTGGGAAAGTAAAAAAAAAAAAAAAAAAATGCTTCTAAAAGCAGGCGCGAAATCTTGCACATGTTCAAAAGTGGGACACTCCTGCACATGCATGGGATTTGTGCTTAATCCTGCTTTCGCACATGCGTGAGATTTCGGCGCCTGCTTTTAGAAGCATTTTTTACTTTCCCAGCGCTTGGTTTTCTTTAAAAAAGGGCAGATCTAGTTCAGTATTAGAAGATACACACTGCGTTTACCTCTTCAGCAAGTTGGAGTTTGTGCCGGCTCCCAGTATCAGATGAGCACTCTTGGCTACCTTATGCCTCCAGTGGACGGGGTACTTATGGGCGGACCAAAGGAAAGTAAAATATCATGTAAATAACAACAATTGGTAAGAATTCTGCATTAAAACAAATCTAGGGATAGTCTGTGCACCATTTGTGATCAGTGTGTGTGCATAGAGGCACAGTGATGTAATCGGGCAATAAAACAAGGGGCCAAGCTGACAGTGCCCCTTTAAGCCAGGCAGCAGGGAGCAAGGGTACAGAGAGGACAGGCCTTTGGATGCCCAGAAGCCTGGGGCAACTTGGAGGGGTGAATGGACAGGAAAAGGGCACAAGACTGCAGCAGCCAGAAAGGTGCCTGTGGCATTTGTCAATTCCTAAGGAGTCTGTCATAGGATTTAGTGACATGCAACATATTGATACCAACAGTGATGGATCCTTGTCTCATGTAGCTATCTCTGTGGGAGGCATCGTAGGAATTGGGAATTCTGGGCTTAATAGAGGAACCATGCTTTCTATGTACATTGCCTTCATTCTCCTGGGAGAATTGATGATGATCATCCTCCATTGTCTTGCAAGAGAGACTTAAAAAGAAGAGTCTGTTGCAAGATGCAAATGTCCCCATTCATCAAAACAGAGCACTGTTCTAAACCTTTGAGAGTGCAGGTCAGATTACATTTGTGAGCTCATTGCTTTTGTTTTGAGCCCTAAAAGGTGGCTTATCTTAAAGGAAGTTTCCCATTTAAGGTATTTGGCTTCATAGCCCAATACCTTATATCGTCGGGAGCTCACCGGTACAACATTTTAATTTTAAAGGTAGTAGTTTTACCAAGGGAAGGCATCATAACTGGTGCCGAACTCTCGGCCAGCTGATCCCTTCCAGCTTCCTGGTGCCCCCACTCCTCCTCAACTCTGCCCTCGCACTCTATGAAATTGTGACGTGTGGCCAGGGAGAGCACGGGGGACGAGCCCCATACAAGTCTATGGGGGCTGTTTTTAAAGCCATTTTCTAGTCATTTTAAAGAGGCTTAGAGGAAAATTAAAGCAGTGCGACTGCTTTAATGTTCCTCTAAGACTCTTTAAAATGACTAAAAAATGGCTTTTTTTTTTTTGTATTATCTATTTTTCCGCCCCCCATGCTCATTGGTCCTCCACTCCTTCAGGCTCTGACAAGTTCTCCCCTGACCTCTTCGGTCCTTGCCCGGCCCTCCTCTGGTCCACAGATCACAGCCGACCCCCGGGATATCCTGGTGTATCCCTTCACCGGGCGGGTCCCTCTCCTCAGAGGGGGAAGGCACCGGGGGGAGGTAGCCCCAGCACATCCTTATAGGGCCTGGGGGTGCTGCTGGGGAACAGGAGGCACCAGGATGGCGCTGGAGGCCATTAGGAACAGAGAGCCATCATCTGGAGGGCCAGCGAGTGATTTTCCTGGCTTTCTGTTGGGGGAAGCGTAGTGACGTCACGGCATACACCGACATCTGCTCCTCCCCCAGTTGGTATTGGGCCATGCATCCTATGATACTCCCAGCCTCCGCTAGCAGCCAGCAGGTGCCGGACCAGTCCCCTACCCTCCCCCTGGAGAAGGAGAGCTGTCCCTGGGATGCTCAATCCTTCTTCTCCCGGACGGCCCTTCAGTGGCCTGGGCTCATTCCCGAAACCTGGGCCGCTGACATCGCAAGCGGAAATCCAACCGCTGTGCCGGCAGGCTGGCTAAAAAACGGCTTTAAAAACAGCCCCCATAGACTTGTATGGGGCTCGCCCCCGCGCTCTTCCTGGCCACATGTCACAATTTTAGAGAGCATGGGGGGCAGAGTTGGGGTAGAGCAGGGGCACTAGGAAGCTGGAAGGGATTGGCTGGCCAAGGGTTCGGCACCAGTTATGATCCCTTCCCCCAGTAAAACTACTACCTTTAAAATTAAAATTTTTGTGCCGGTGAACTCATGCTGCTACAAGGTATTGGGCTATGAAGCCCAATACCTTATAGCAACCACATCGGAAATTCTCTTTAACAGTGGATATTCCTATTCACCATTTTGCTAGGTGTTATAACTGAAGTACAATCAGTTTAATTTATTTAAATATTTTACCAGTAAGGCCTACTGAGCTTAGAAAAGGCTAATTTTTTTTCCAGAGGCTAGATCGACTTGGTTAGATCTTTAGCTAGGGTATCTTCTCCATTAGGCTGTACCTTTGGAACTGTAAGACGTCAGCATCAGGACCACATGGAAACATTTTGCTAGCCGGGAGCTGCCCACTTTGACATGCAGTTTCGATGTGTATATAACGTGGGCAGCCCCATCACTCCTCAGTTGTTTCTCTACCGTCGATCATCCTCGTTGGACCTGCTAAAGGAAACAACATTGAAAAAGCTGTTGTTGCTTTTTTATATTCTATACCTTACCAGTTTACTATCATTGTCTCTGCATGCCGCCGAAGTCTAAAGAACTTTTATTAAGATGTTGTGTTTGTGGTTATAAAATGTACAAAGACAACACACACTCAATTTGTTTGAACTTTTCAGGTCTTTGTCACAGTGTGAGGACTTGTGAGATTTCCATGGTTTCAACCAGGCTGCAAGGTGAAAGCGCTAGAAAACTTCCTTGCTCATAAAGCATTGAATTCCATGGAGAAGGAGAGGTCTCAAAGTCTGCTTCTCCCTCATCACCATCCAAAAACTGCTTCTTGAAACTGAAAGGAAAGGATAAGCAAAAGGCATCATCTCAGGCCTCCTCCTCATCCAGCCATAAGCACAAACATAAAGATAAAGACAAGTCTGCTTAACTGGTGAGGTCCTAGCCACCATTGAAATCGGGTATGTCCTTGTCCGTGTCCACCCCTATGGCGTCGACAAAATTCCCCAGACCATCATTGAGACACCAAGATTGGGGTCTGGCTCAGGCACTGCCATACCTACTATAGATGGTACTTTGACATCGTCTTTGGGCTCTGGCCCTGTGACACATGTAGTCTCAGACCTTTTCAAGATGCTGTTGACTCCCAGGCTGTGCTGGCATCATTACCAGATATGATTTGATGCATACTGCCAGAGTTGCCATTGCAGGTAGTGTTGTCAACGATGAGTCCTTCTGGTTTAGGGCCATCATCAATGGCTTCTACAGGCATGCCACAGATCCCTGCTTCTCATCTGGTGCTGACTCCCACTCCGGATCCCATCGTTCATGAAAATGATGATGAAATGGAGTATAATCCTGATCTCATGGACCTTGAGATGGCTAGAAAAGGAATATGAGGGTGAGGAGCAGTTTGAGGAGAGAAACCTGCCTTCTGGCTCTACCCTCTCATCCTGCAGTGAGGACTCTGTGGTTTATACTCCAGGGTCTACTCCCAGGGACCCTTCTTTTTCTGGCCATGGTGCAGCATATGCAGTCTGTTATTGGGTTTGCTGTGGAAGAGGAAGATTCCACTAAGAGGAATATCATGGAGTTTTTGGAGGTGCCCTGCATGCCCTCCATTATTATTCCATCTGTGTATCCTGCCATAGAGGATGCTACTTCTTGCTGCATGGTATAGACCTAACTCACTGCCTGCTGTCCTTAGAAAGGCTGATAAGCAGTACCCTGCTTTATCTGCTAAGCCTTATGCTAAACAGCCTGAAACTGACTCTGTAGTCATCAAGGTTGCTCATGATAGATCTGGTGTTAAAAAGGCACATGAGCTCTTTGCCTCCTGATAAAGAATCTAGCATGTTGGATTTAATGGGCATACATACATATGTTTCTGGGTCCTTGAGACTTAGGATTGCCAGTTACAGACCCACATGATTAAATACTAGAACAGCCTGTGAAAAATCTGCTTGTACTGCTGCTCACGCCTTGAATAATGGTTCTGCCAAGACTGATTTGCTTAAAACTTTATCTGCTAGAGCTGAAGTTGGCAAACATTTGCTGTGCTCCACTTATGATGTGTCTGATGCTTCTGCTAGGGCTGCAGCCTTTGGCATTTGCATGAGATGCTATACTTCACTTAGAGTACGTGGCTTTGCCACTGATTTGCAACATGCAGTTTTGAATGCTACTTTTAAGGGCTCTGAGCTGTTTGTCTGTGATGTTGAAGAAGCCGTACATGGCCTTCAGACTTTTGAGATGAGTTTAAGGTCTGTTGAATCCCTCTATCCCCCCTCCCACTAGAGGGCCTAGTAGGGGCTCTTTTCATTGACCTGCTGCCAGGGGTAACTGTCCATACTGTCAGCAAGGTTGTGGCAGAAGTGGTGGTCCTCTCCCGGGCCCCCTCTCTTGTTGTGCCCATGCCAAAGCACCAAAAGGAATCTATTTCTGTGGGCCTGCCGCCCTGGGTTCTACCTGAATCTCTTCCTGTCTCTCCCCCACCTCGGTTATTGCCTCTAGGGGTGAATGTGGGGGGGGTTGGATCTCCCTGCATCTAAAATGGTGGCTGGAGATAATTGCAAGGCGGCATACTCTGGACCTGACAGAAATCTCTCCAGATCATTGTCCACCTCCTTCCTTTTATCCTTTGTGCCACTTGTTCCTTCAAAAGGAGGAGTTACATACCCTGTTTTAGAAGCCAGAAGCATGCCATAGAACCAGATCCTCCCCATGACAGGCACAAAGGATTCTGTTCCAGATACTTCCTTGTTCCCAAATGGACAGCAGATCTGTGTTTGGTGTTAGAGTTCAGAGATTTCAACCTATACAGTATATCAAATACAAAAGTTTCTAATAGTATCCCTGCAGGCCCTAATTCCCCTCCTACAAGCAGGGGACTGGCTCTGTTCTCTGGACATGATTGATGCATACCTTCATATAAAGATCAGGAAATCCCACAGGCAGTACCTCCACTTTATGCTGGAGGGCAGGCACTATCAGTTCAAAGTATTACCCTTTGGCTTGTCCTTTGTGACACAGGTCTTCACAAAATTCATGGTGGTAGTTGCTGCAGCCCTTCGCAGGGAAGGCCTGTATATGTTCCCTTATCTGGACAACTGGTTTCTGATGGCCAGCTCCAGGGAAGCTCTGCTTCACATCCTGTCACTAACCTGCTAGGCGTTCAATGAATTGGGGGCCATGGTGAATGTGCCAAAGTCTTTGCTGACACTGTAACAGAGACTGCAATACAAAGGGTCAGTCTTGGACACAGAGAAGGGAAGTGCCTTCTTGCCCCAGGACAGGCAGGCACTCTGATTGTTGAGGTACAGTTGGTGCACAGGAGCCACTATGTCTCTGAATGAACAGTGTTACTTCTTCTGGGCCTCATGACTGTGGCCATAGTAGCTGTGCCACTAGCCATTCTTCATATGATGATACCACAGTGAACACTCAGGGTCCAGTGGGATAAGCTGTCAGATGAGTTGGAACAAATGGTTCTCATCACGTCTCCACTACGCGGAGTATTGTTGTGGTGGATGAGCCATGATAATTTATTGAAGGGTGTTTCATTCCTTGTATCAGTTCCTGTACAGAGCCACACCATGGATGCCTTGGGCTCTGGCTGGGGTGCACATCTTGGCCCTTACCAGGCAAAGGAATCATGTACCAAGGTGGAGGCTGAGCTGCACATAAATGTCCTGGAAATTCAGGCTGTCCTGTACAGCCTCTAGGCTTTTCAGAATCATCTCTGCCCTGGTCCTCTGCTAATTCAGAGGGGCAATATCAGTGTAACGCAATACATCAGCAAGCAAGGGAGCACCCACTCCTATCCCCTATGAAGGAGGCATTGAGAGTATGGCACTGGGCTCTGTCTAACGGCCTTCAGCTGTCAGCTGTGTTTCTCCCAGGTCTTCAAAACATCTTGGCAGACAGATTAGGCACCTGTGTAGGAAATGACCTCTTCACAAGATGGGGTCATCCAGAATTGGACCTTTTTGCATCTCAACACAATGCAAAGGTGCTGCCTGTGTTTCTGTTCATTCACTACAGGGCCTGAAGTTGTTTGGAGAAACACATTGTCCCTCTCTTGGAAAGGGAAATTCCAGTACACATTTTACTCCATTCTCTGATACAGAGTTCTGCTCAAACTACAGCTGGAGAGTGCCACTCTCATCCTCATTGCTCTATTCTGGCTTCACCAGATATGGTTTCCACTCCTTTGGCATCTGGCGGTGGATCATCCTGTCCTTCTTACCTCTATGTCAGGGACTGTTGTCACAGGGCAGGGGATCGCTGATCCATCTGGATCTGAAGTCCCTGCACCTACATACATGGCTCCTGAAAACATAGCCATTGCACATTTTGGGGTATCCCCTAAGGTTGCTAATGTCCTGCTTGTGACTAGGAAGATTCTGCCAGACATACTTATTCCCAGTATTCCCCCATACGGTGACACTCTTACAGTGAAAATGTAGATGCCGACAACATCGACATTTTCGCTGTAATAGTCTGCTCGAGACCCCAGTACTCTGATCCCGGTCCTGTACCACCTCCCCGATCCAACTCTGACTTGGAGGTAGAATCCTAGAATTTTGGGGGTGCGGGGGAAAGAGCCGGTTTGAGGGGCAAAGCCCCCTGAAGAAAAAATAGCTGTGGTCTCCAGTCAGATTTATGTCGACCACAAGTTGCGATCAACATAAATCCATCGCTGCCATGGCAGTCAACAACTTAGTTGTCAAACTGGCATCGTAGAGGCCTCATTCCCTGAAATAGAAGTTGTTCTCTTTGGGGTCTGTTTCCTGGAATGTGGACCCTTCTACATGTCCTGTGAATTCTGTTCTGGAATGCTTGCTTTCCCTGTCTGACTCAGGCCTGCAGTACTCCTCTATTAGGGTGCAATTAGCTGTTAAATCATCTTTCCATGCCCCTTTTGATAGTTTTGCAGTTGCCTAGTTGTTGGTGTCCCTTGTAAGAGGTATTCTTCATATGAAACCTCCTGTCTGTAATCCAGTCCTGCCTTGGGACTTACATTTCATACTTGAGAAATTGACGTTGGCTCCTTCTGAGCCTGCCTTGAGTTGTGGCTTACATTTCCTGTCATGGAAAACTTTATTTTTAGTTACTATGACATATGCTTGGAGGATTTCTGAGCTTTAGACTTCAATGTGTGAGCCTCGTTATTTGATTTTTCATAGATTCTCTTTGCATATGAATTCTAAGTTTCTACTGAAGGTGTACCAGAAGTTATGCTGAACCAAACGATACACCTTCCTGTTTATTATCCTGAGCATGCCAACCAGAGTGAGGCACTGCTCCATATTTTAGATGTACATAGAACACTGAGGTGCTATGTTAATCACACCAAAGACTGCAGAATGTCGTCTTAGCTTTTTGTTTTATTCATCCTTGGGAAAGAGGGCGCTCCTGTGTCTAAACAATGTCTGTTCAAATGACAGGCAAATTGTATTACATTTTGTTATAGAAGTATGGTAAGGAACTTCCTTGTGCTATCCATGGTCATTCCATAAGGGCTATGGTCACTTCAGTTGCTTCTTTCAAACATGCCACTGCTGCTGACGTATATGCTGTAGCCACATGAAGCACTGTTCACACTTTTAACTAAACACTACAATCTGGACAGCATCTCTCATAGACATGCTGGTTTTGGGCTTGCTGTACTGATCACATATTAGACTGTAACATCCTCTGAGTTTACTTTGCACTGCTTGGAATTCATTCCAAAGGTATGACCTAATAGAGAATATTCTCTTGAAGATCTGCAGTTACAGTAAGTTCCTATGTAACTGTTCTTTCTCCAGCTAACATGACTTCCAGGCTGTCTGACAGCTCAGGGGGATGGGGAGCTGAGGAAGAACGAAAGTCATATTTTAAGAAACAAACATGAAAAAATCTCTATTCAAACTATGATCAACAGTAATAACGCCATGAGTGACAATCAGCCAGAAATCTAACCATGTAAGTAAATGGTTAGATACTTGCTGTTTGTACAGGGGTAGGGGAGATGTTCAGCAGGACACCCATCAGAGACTGACTGGCAGCATGGCATAGTACCCCACACCTGGTGCTTTGGCATGCTGAGACTCATTTGCAGATGCAGACCCCATTTCCACTGTCTAAACATCTGGGTTACTCATTAACAGTGTGTGTCCAGGGATTCAGTTAATTCCATTTTTGGTACATCTGACTTCCAAAAATAAGGCAAAAACATCCAAAATAAAGGGAGAGGAAGTCACTGACTTCCACATTTTTGAACAAAAAAATTAGATGACTTTCAAAACTGCAGGCATGGAAGTCAGAAATTATGGATTTTTCTTAAAGAAATTGTATTTTACCTCTAATATAGTAACATCCATATACTGGCCTTTTCTAGAATATTGACTTCCAAAAGAGGGACCCTGGAAGTATTTTAACTTCCACAAAATTGGAATGACTTCCAGATTTTGACTCGTGGAAGTTTTAGACTTCCACTAAAAATAAATTAACTGAACCGCTGTGTCGTCACCTCTTTACCTGCAACTAGCTTGGTTCATATTGCAAAAAGATGGCAGTGCACTGGGGGCAACAGAAAGCTCCCCATTTTGCAGTGCCACCTGTTGATGTTGAGAATGGGGCTTTATTTTACACAGATGTAGGATGAATGTTTGCAGTTTGTGTGTGGTGATTAAAATCCCCTTCCCCAATTTTACAGTAGAAAGTTATTTGTATGTATAAATTATGCAAATAGTCTTCTGCAGTTTTTGAACTCTTTGTTCATTAATGCCAATTTCCCAGAATATACCTCCAACCACTTTTGAAAGCAACTTGACACTAACTCTTGTTTAAACATTGCACTCAGTAGGACTGGATGATACAGGACCTCTTGTATAGAGAAACAGAAAAACGTCTATGTATTATATGATTTCTTTAAGTTAAGAACAATGTGACCACAGTGTACTCAGTGCGGCATTCAGTTTATGAATTAACCTCAGGGTCATCTTATACAATGTAAAGTCCTATACTTCACATTCTTAAATGAGCATTTAAACAATACAACTCAGTTTAAAGCTTTGCTTTCTAGGCTTTTATGAGTAGAGTTTCTGATTTTTGTAAGGATTTTTTGAATAATATATAGAATAGTCATTTAATGAATGATTGGAAGGCTTACTTATTGTTTACTTGTACAGTTCATGTACTTCTGTGAAATGATATTAAGAATAACTTGGATTTTTTTAGGTGCATGATGATTATATTGCAACATTTTTGAGTTGGAACAGAACCACATGGATGTGTGCCATGAAAGCTTGACAACCCCTGCAAAAGTGTCATTAAAAACATTAGTCAGAATATTTACCAAAAGCCACAAAATATAGAGTAGTTCATGGGCAGCCACGCACAACAAAGCTGTGTTTTTGTGGAGGGGTTCTAATAACATCACTGGGGCCTCAAGAGGAAAGCTTGGGAAATCCCTGATGTCACAAGAATCCCGAGTGGAAACACAGATCTGAGTTGTGCATGGTTGTCCATGTATTATTTTGTTTATTTTATAATTTAAAACATAAAATAAAAAATGCTACTTTTTGTCTTCCCAAAAAAACTTGGTTTTATTTTCTATTATTTTTGAAAAAACAGAAATCCATCCTCGCCCAGCTGCTGAAAACCCACCCAAGCGAGAGGTGGATGTCTTTTTTTTTTTCAATGATGACACAACAGAACATTTTGTGTTAGGGGATGGCCAGGATTCTGTATGTGTGGGGAATGGTACAATAGCTATCTACTGTATGACCTTTGAACCATGATACAACAACTGTTTACTTAGAGTGGAAATCCATGCACAGCAATGGGTAACCATATTTTATAAATCTGTTGTTTTTGAGAAACATATCTTATGTGTTTTTTAGAACTTTATGTGCAGTACTACAAGATTGTATAGTGCATATTTTATTTATATAGCAGCTCACATTAAATATTTGTCAGTATTGTTCCATTAAACAAGTAATATTGTAATTGATGGTCAGGAGGGTTTCTGTGTCCATCATGTTTGCCTCCTCTCGTGCTTCATAAGGAATTGTTTATAATGTTACAGTATGAATCTGAGTGCCTTCAGTCACTTCATTTCATTGTTTTACATTGGAAAACAAGATGAGTAAGCTATGACCTATGACAGAGCATGAGTATATTGGGCATCAATGGACACCCCAGGTGCATTGTGAGGGATGAGGCTGAAGGCCGAGTGAACTCCAACCTCCTGTGGCATGAATTAATAATGCCCAATACACCCATGCCCTGGAGTGGGTTATTGCACTTATAAAATGAATTTGTTTTTACCTGAAAAACATTTCTGAAACATTTTAAATTGCTTAATTTTAATTTTTAATGGTATACTTCTGTAGCTCCAATCAAAAACATTGTTTCATGAATTTTTTAACGTGTATTTTTCTACTTATCTCTTTTGTTTAAAATATGTATTCTTTCTAAGTATTAAATGAACATTTCAACCAGAAAATGTCTCTTTATTTAGTGCATTGCAGCATGATGTCTCAGACATCATTCAAAAGTAAAATGCAAGCATTTTTTTTTTCTGAACTGTGGCTGCAGCCACAGTCACGGACTGTAAACACTCTTAAACTACTATCTTCTTCTGCATCAAAATTCTTCAGTATGTTTAACTGCAACTGTTTTTAACTGTTGGACTTAGTTAAAATGTCCTCTGTTTAAACCATAACTTTTTGTTAAACATTTTTAACTTTCTGAAACAGCGCTTGTTTTTGGAGTGCTGTTACTTGTAGCAGCTATTGAAATTAATGGCACTGTGAATGGTGCAGTTTCCTATGTTAAATTGACCTGGCATTCCTGGACAAGTATGTAGTGCTGGTATCTGTTGATTGCTGGGATTCTTCAGTTTCTTCTTTTTCATTTTTTGTACTTTCTTCTATTTTTTTTTTTTTTTTTTTTTAACATTTTCTGATCTTTTTTGTTTGTTGAACTTGTGCTGTACTTGCTTGGCTCACTGCCACCATTTAAAATTGAGCTCCATTTCTTTGTGTCAGCCTTGGATACAATCCAGCAATTTCTTAAACTGGATTCATATCTTTGGCTGATTGCAGCAATAATTTCATGACTGCCTAGCTCTGCTTCCAATAGTAATTGTACTGCTGTGCTTCGCAGGCAATGATTACTATATACTGTGGATAGACCAGCTTGTTTGGAGAGTAATGACATTACACTTTTGTGGTTGTTTACCCAACCGCTTGCTTGCTATTCCAAATGTCTTGGTGGTCCAGGGTGGCTTGAGGCAACTTTGAGGTGTAGGTGTAGAGAATCTGCATCTGCTTGCCATTTTGATAAATATTTTTTATACAGCTTGATAGGGCAGTTTGGATTATTCAATTCACTATACAGAAATTTTCTGATGCTTTCTTTACTTTGAGCACATTTTAATTTTTTTGTGTGTGCTGGTTATAGCACAGTTTTAGGTATTCCATATCATTTTCATCCAATTTTATTATGAAAGAGTTTTGTTTCAGATCTCTGATTCCATCCCTGCCTCTTCTGGCAAGTCCGAGCTGCAGGTCGAACCACGCCTGCCTAACCTGTGCACTGTGTCTGGTGAGAGTACTGGGGATTGGTGAAGGATTTTTAAGTCATTGTCTATGATTCTAGGATGGTGCGCAGCTCAGTCTTTACCCTGTCTTCTAAATTGTTTGCACAGTGAAACAAAAATGTTATTTGCAGAATTGATGTTTTGGTTACTGATGATGATAATCACTCTTCCCACTTCTACACTGTTTAGGTATCTATTTATTCTGACTCTTAAACTGATGAAACTGCTAATAGTGTACTTCTGTTTTTTTGCAGTTATATCCAGAAGCATAACATTCTTGTAGTAGGTTTGCCAGTTTATGAAGTTCAGCACTTCTAAAAAATTAATGTCTTCATGTGTAAGAGCCAGTCTCTGAATAACATTTACTGCCCAGTGAGTGATCGTTTGTGTATTTCTTTCATCCATTCTCCTTTTTGTATGGTCTACTTCTTCAGCTGTCAGTTCTATGTGTCTGCTTTCATCCTGCACTTGGACTTTGTTTTTAATTGATATTTCTTGTTTTATTGGCTTTTTTTATGTTCAGTACCTATTTTTTTAATTGACACCTGGTCTCTTTCACTTTTCTCACATGGTGGGACTTTGCCCATGCTGTCACTCTCAGTTGAATACATGCCAGTGTCATGTTTCTTATTTACAATACAGTACAACCTCGATTATCCAAACTCACTGGGGGACATAAGATTAGTCTGGATAATTGAGGGGTTCATAAAACTGAGGATCCCTCTCACCATGTTCCTATTATCTTGGGGAACATGGTATGAGTTTGGATAATCCAAAGGTTTGGATAACAGGGGGTCGGATAATTGAGTTTAAACTGTACTTTTTGTTTGCTAACATGTTACTAATTTCACTTCAGTAGCTGACTGCATTTTATTTTCCATTTCATTTAAGATACTGATACAGGCTTCATCAGTTTCATTCATTTTCACCTTGTCACTTGCACTTCTTCCTTCCACTTTGCAAGTTTCACTTGCTGATGTCTGTGGTTCATTCAAATGGTTCATTTTAATTTTCCATTTTTTTTGGTCATGGCTCTGGGGTAAAATGGGTGCCAATCCGTAGGTCTGCTGATATTTCATCAAAAAGATTGAACTGAGACAACGATTTGTTATGCATTTTCACTTTTTATTTCTCTTTCTATGGTCTGCTTTTGAATATGGTGCCCATTTGGAGCTGTCAAGCTACAGAATGTCAGAAACGTGAGATGGACTAATTTCATGAGTTGACATTTTAGGATTATACATAGTTTGCTATGTCAAGCCTGGGTTTACTGGGGATTAATCAATGGCCACTTGAACTCTCTTAACCAGTAAGATTTACAGAAGCAATCCTTTTTTTCAGACCATTTTGTAAGTTAGAATAACCCATTTTTACATGCAACCAGTTGTGCAGAAAAAAAAAAAAGAAATACAGTATGAAAGAGACAGACATTGCATAAGGAACATACACTGCAACATTGGTACATGATGATTAGAAACAATTAGGAACAGTTGCAACACATATTATCAATCATATGTTGTTAAGCCTGGAGTTGAAGGAAGGAATGTTCATGTCCTCAGTGATTTGGGATGGTCATTACCAACTAAGGAATGTGATAAAATTAATTTAATCATGTTACTTGTTAATAGGTTGTAGGGGCCAATAGCCCCATAGGACAAAGTCTTTACCCCACTGCAGTGCTCCTAAATGGGACCTTGAATGTGAATTTAGATTGTGAGCTGTGAACTTGGGGGCAGGGGGTAGGATGTTAATTATAGTGATTTTCCAGCTTCCTGAAAAAATAATACACACACACACACTTGGAATTAGTATGATTCAGATCTCAAAAGCCGTTTGAGTTTTACCACATTCCTTGTGACTTCAGAATCATACTTGTAGCAACAGGTTGTAATATCACAAGTGGAGGTTATGACTTCACATCAGGAGTAAGCAATATGAACCAGTCAGATCTAAATGAACTAGATTCTGTTTTCGTGAAAATGTCTTTATTAATAAAATATGGTAGGTTCTGAAATTTACACAGGGCTCAATCTTGGGCACCTTCCTTTTCAGCTTTCTCTGAACTCACTGCCAGAATCCTATCCTGAACAGATCCTACTCTACATGGATGATGCTGTCATCCTGGCATCCCACCATGATCCAGTCCATCTACAAGGTAACCTCCAACAGGCCTTCTCTGCAGTCGAAAACTGGTTCACAAAACACAGACTTCTACGTAACCAGAAAACAACAAAGACCATGATCTTCTGCAGCTCCCAAAACAAATACAAACAATATCAGCTCTCCATTAAAACCTAGCAAGGAATCACCCTCGAACAAGTTCATACCTTCAGATAACTCGGCCTCACCCTCGACTGTAATCCCTCCTATGTCCCACACATCAATAACATGGCAAAAGTAGCCAACACCAGGATGGGCCTACTGTTCCGACATAGGAAACATCTAACCCCAGAAGCTCTGTCCATAGCTGTCCAGAGCTCCATCATCAGCATCATTGACTATGGTCTCGTTATCTATGGATCTGACACAACCTCATTTCTCAGGCGTGTTTCCACTTCCCTCAATCAAGCCTGCCAACTCATTACTGGTTCCCACCGTCTCACCCACACCTGTGACCTCTACTCCAAAACAGGCTGGCTGCAACTGAACAACCAAATCAAATACCAAACCTGCATCACTGCTAAGAAAATCATGAAGGAAAAGGCAACACCAGGAGTCAGCACCCTCCTCAAACCCAAAATCACCAACCACACCACCAGGAGCTCTAAGCCCCGAATCCTTCAAATCCCCTGCTGCCACACATCCCAAGGCCAAAGGTCATTTGCATACAGGGCTCTGAGTTGGCTGAATGAGCTCTCTAGTGACACCTCATCCACAGCAATGCTTGGAGCGTTCAAAAAAAAGCTCCGCCACTCCATAACTGGTACCTCCACCTGTGCTTGCACCCATAACATCTTCATTCCCTACACTGCTTCTGACCTTATAAGTGTCAGTTTCTGCCCTCTCTTCTTGCACTTACCTATCCAATGCAACTTCTAATGCACTTTCCCTGTGTCTGTCCTGACAAGGCCCCTTGGCTGCCTCACCCTGACTCTCTATGCTTATGCCTTCCCCTACCCTCAGCCCTCTCCCAATCTTGCCCTCTTCCTCCTATTGTTTCTTGAGTTACTCATCACTCAGTCTGATTTTGTCAAGCAAAGTTACTGTCTAAAACCATGTACCTATAACTGTTTTATGTTTTAGTGTCTGTTACCCTGTAACCAGCATGACGTGGAACCCTAGGCTCAAAGGTACTTTGTAATCCTAGACACAAATAAATAAAATAAATAAAAAAAATGTTTGGGCACTGTTACACAACTGTTTTTCTGATGCTATTGGTGATTTTATTTGCTGTAAATTGTAACTTCTCTTTAAGTAAGAATGCACAATGGTATGTAGTATATAATGGGCAATGATTATGACTTGTGTGGTTTTTACCCAACCACAAAGTGATAACATCATATAATATACCTAGACCTTTTGTAAAATATTGTGATGATAAAGTGACCTACAGTATAGCTGTTAGGATATTGCTGATTGATCATGGTAACTGGCTTTGACCGGCAGTGATATACTGAGATATCATTACAAGACAGACATTACTTCAACCAATCAGCATTTAGGATTTCTTCTATATTATAATACAGTGTACCACAATGTCAGTCTTGAAAGTAACTTATAACATAACAAATTAAGGATATCCCTTGAAACACACTGTTTTAAAATAACAGGTTGTTGATTAGTAAAAATGTTTTATTTTTATTGTAATAAACTGCATTGTGGTACATAATATTTACCTCATTGCAGTTTTAAATCACATAAAAAAAATAGTGTGCAGAAACAAAAAGAGACTTCAAATGATCATGTTAGACAGTACTGTCCTTAAAGTAATAGTTTCTCTTCTAATCCTATCAAACGGAAATAATATGATGCAGCTTAGGCCATGAGCAAAACTGGGAGAGATCAAGATGAAAAAAGAAAGATTAGACTTCTGGGAGAGGATAACATTTCCGTACCCTCCCATGGTCTATAACATAATTTCTCTGAGAAGTGTTATAATACAGTTACTTCACTATATAGTAGTTAATAGTTATCAAGGAACATGGCTAGCCATAAACATTTACATGTAAATGTAAGTATTTAAGAAGTTTTGCTAAAAAGGAAAAGTAAATCAGTAACATCTACAGTACTCATAAGAAGCATGTTATTTAGCACTCAGTATGGTCTAAGATAATACATTTGTCTAGAACGTAAAGAAACTGGATCTACTGATCAGTCATTTAAAGATGTGATTGATTGACTTATATTAAAAAGCCTTCACAATTTCTCTGTGACTAGTTACATATTTGGTTGAGCACAAAAAGTCCATGGAGCACTTTTAGTTTATAGGAACTTGCCAGTTCCTTCCAGAGAGCATCAAGAATGAAAATTTAAAGAAAAACAAAATGATCGTTGAGATCAGCAAATTCATTTTTTTAAACAAAGTCACTTATCTGTGACAGTGGGTATCAGGTGGACTAAATCCTGATGTTCTGTTTCTGCAGCGTTAGTTATTCCATTCAGCTGATTTGACTCGGAGTAAGGCTTGGTTTTTTGGGGGGGCTAGTTGGTGATGTAGACTTGGGTATGGGTGCTGACACTGCAGAGGCTTCTTTTTAAGTTGCGTAGAGTTCCTCAGCAGACATGGACAAGGTAACCATGAATTTGGAATCAGCTGTTTGACTGTAATCTGGTTCAGAATCTCTTGATTCTGATTCTTCTTTTGATGCTTTCACCACGCATTGTTGACTGATAAAGAATTTCAGCTGTTCTCTTCAAAAAAAGATTTTTACCTGGTACTTAAGGGAAACTCTGGCTTTGCATGGGTACAACACTGACAAAAAGGCCCCTTGTTCTTCTGTCTCCTCCCTGTATTAGAGGATCGACAGTATTTCTGTTGGGTTGCAGGAGCCACATCTGGGTAAATTAACACCTTAGAGTTTTTAAAGGTATACATGCCCTTTACTCTAGATGATTTAATAATAATTTCTTTCTTTCTAATCTTTTTAGGAAGAAAAAATGGAGGCACTCATAATAAAGAAAATAAAGTTTTCTAAATTGTTTTATAACACCTGAATGCTGAAGCTGTTGCTGTGATATTGGATGCTCATGTTACAGCCATCACCAAAACTATAAACCAGAAAATTGTTGTCCTCTACTGCATCTGTCTGTTCTTTACATTGACCTCCTGCTGCAAGATTGCAAATGCCACATTCCTGCCCTTCCTTATATATGGTGCTCCATTACTACTCTCTGGTACCACATCCATACTATCATGCCTATCAAAGGCCTACCATAGAGTTGACAGGTTTGCTCTCGGGGCCAATGCTCGGCACCATCAGCTTTACACATAAGCTTGTACTTCACTTCACTCCTGCTTGCCTTGCTGATATTGTTCGACGTTGTCTCCCTCAGTGTGCCCTCAGATCTACCTCCTTGCCTCTTCTCTCAGTGTAAAACCTACGACTCTCCATGGCCTGGAGACCATTTGCATTTTCTGCTGTGTCCTACTCTCTACCTCTTTCTATACTGGCCTGCACCTCCCTCTCTCCATTTCAAAGTTCGCTGTTATCTCACTTAATTGCTCCACCTTGATGCTGCTTCCACTGACTCCTAACCCCTGTTCACTCCTTGCATGATTCTCCTAGCAAAACTTTCCACTCTCTATATCTTCTGCTCGCTAAGAAAAAAAAAATACTGTAAATGATGTCTGTATGTTAGGTTTTGTTGACTGTGCTTTAAATTGCTTATTTTGCATAACTGAATGTAATTGATGTACTCTCTTACTGTATGTATGACTACTCCTTGTCTAATTTCTTGTATCAATGAATGCACTATCAATGTACTGCACTTCCCGGGTTGCCCCTGAAAAAGGGACCCTCTTGTCTCAGAGGGCCTACCCAGTTACCAGAATTCAGTAAAATAAATAAATATTGTACTCATTAAGACTATATTTACTTGACCATTTAGATTGACGCATTGTGCTAGATTACCCCCCACAACACACACACACACACACACACACACACACACACACACATGCTAGAGGCTCAATTACCAATCAGATTGTTAAATTATTCTAAGGCATTTTTAATGTAATTTACAATACTGGAGGAGAGGAGGCAGTGGGGGACATGATTGAAACTTTCAGGTACCTCAGGGGCATAAACAAGGTGCAGGTGGGGGACCTTTTCCAGTATAGAAAAATTACTAGAACAAGGGGGCACAATATGAAATTGGAAGGGGGTAGATTAAGAGGTAATGTGAGGAAGTTTTTCAACATAGAAAGGATAGTCGATGCCTGGAATAGTCTGCCACAGGAGGTAGTGGGGGCAAGCACAGTGGAGGGGTTTAAGCATGCCTGGGATAGACACAAGGGAAGCCTGAGAGGGGAGGGAGTGATGAAAAGCCATTGATCACATAGGTTCAGTGGCCACATGCAATGTATAGGGCCTACAGGGAGACTGGATGGGCCTAGCGGTCCTTATCTGCAAACAGTTTCTATGTTTCTATGTAATACTGCTGCATTTAGATTGACTGAATAAATTTCTGTTTCAGACTGTTACATACAAAAGCATTTTAGAGGTACAGTGCACCCAAGCATGCTGGTACCCTTTGAAATTACTGTCCTTCTTGCATTCTTGCTGTCTGTTAGATAGGGCAAGCAAGTGGTTGTGTTTCAGCTACACAGGCACTTTGACTACTGTAGCATCATTTGGACTTTGAGAAGGGCCAAAAGTAGGTGCAGTAGGTCTGTTTGAAATTTTTTCTGAAGCTTCCTTAAAGGTATCCATAGAGAAAGCAGAACAAATGCCAGGTGGACGAGAGTTTCATAGAACTGGCATAGTCACCCTGAAGGTTATATTGACACACTTACCATAAAAATATGAAATATTTATGTGTGGTTCTAAATTGTTTACTGTCAGAACCATGTGGCAGCAACATCCTACTACAGTCACGGAATGAATCTAGTATATAAAGCCAAAAAGTAACCTAAATGGAAAAGATTTTTGAAAATCATCAGTAGAGGCCATCATTAGTGACTTGCATCATTAATTACAAAATTAGTTATAACACCTGTTTAAAAAATATCTGAGAGAATTAAAAGTATACTAAGCATGAATCTACGTATGTCACAGAATACAGTTTTATGAAAAAAAAATATGTGATGAAATTGTTTGCTGTTTAACAATACTGCTGCTTTAAAAGTCCAAGGTCATGACATGTTTCAGTCAATCATGTTTGCAGATCTTCCACTGACATTTTATAAATTCAGATTTTTATTGTGATTTATCTCTGTCTTCATTGTATGCATGTATGTTTGTACTTTGTGATGTATTATATGTGCAGTATACACCCAACTTTCTTTAATTTCCTTCCCTTTCTATTGTGTCTGTGCTGCCTTTTCTAGGAGTACATACGCAGGATCTGCACCATGTGGGTCTGCAGGCAACTCTATGGACAAGACTCAAACTTTTAGAGTTAAACCTTTGTTCCAGAGGAACTCTAACTTACACTTTATTGTGCGTGACTGAAGCAGATAATAAACTGCTATTAGGCAATATGGATGCCTATTGTTGTGGCATCAGATTAACAGTATCTGCTCCAGCCTGAGGTTTTTATGCAAGGCCTTTCCTACACGGCTGCTGGAGCTGTTGGATTTTGTTGCATCTGACAAGCATATCTGCTTTATTATTTTGAAATGCTAATGAGTTTGTTGATATATAGCTACTACAGAACAAATACAAAGTACAGTTCACATTTAATTGTGTTGCTAACCAGCTGCTTTTGTAGTTCTCATTCAGTTGCATAAGTGTTTTGTGTCCAGCACAAACTGTCACAAAAACTATTACCTAAAAGTAACAGTATAATTCAGTTTTACATTGTATTGTGACAAAACCCCTCCTCCTCATCATCCTCCTGCTGCCTCTCCCCTGCCCCATGCTGTCCCCATCCACCTTCAGCTAAATTTTCAGAATTCACTCTCACACCTGACCCACCTTGCCCTCCTTACTACCTTTGCCTCCTCATGTCTCCTTTGTCCAGTCTGGTCCCCTCATCCAACCCCATCTACCTCTCCCCTCGACTCCCCAATATGTTGCATGGAGCAAACTGCTCCTCTCACCCTCTCAATTGCTGTACGGAGCCTACCTTTTGAAAAGTCAACTGCATCATGAACATCATATATTGTTACGCCACTTGTATTTATTTTGTGCACCTTTGCCTGTCTGTATAAATCTGCCTGTCGCACTTATACTTGTAATATATGCTAATTATTGTGACTGTATTTACACTTGATATGTCTGATAATGCCAAACCTCTGTATTCCATGTACTGCAAGATGTCTGCGTACTGTAATCTCCCACTACCCTCTCCCTCCCAGGTCGCACCTGGAAACAAGCCTTGGCTCTGAGTGCCTTTCCCGGTTATCAAATTTTAAATAAATAATAAATAAAAAAAACCAGTAAATGCCTTCCAGCTGAGATACAAAGACCTTTCATATATGTTTCTCACGAGCTGATTAAATGTTAAAAAAGAACACAATGTGAGTTGCCAATGCATTACCAACTTTAGAAAACAATGCTAAACCAACTCATGACATGATGGCTACTGTACATGTGAACTGTACTGTATTGATTGTGGTTAAGGATGTTTCCACTCATACTATAAACTGTAATACAATGGGTAATTACTTGCTTTTCTTTTTTCACAATTGCCTTTACAGAAATGAGCTGCTGTAGGTAGGGTCTTGTTTACTTAAAGTGGAAAGGAAAGAGAAGTGTTCTTTTATCCAGATGTCTTCAGAGCATATAAGCCTGTACATGTGTAGCAGAAAGACAAGTTGTGGCGAGCTTGCTTTCTAACACTACCTAGTATTTTTCATATAGTACAGCATAAGCTACCAGCAGGATATTTTCTTCATATCTAACTGCAGCATGTAGGCTAGATTATTGGACCGTGTTAGAGAATGCTAGTTGTAAAAAATGGTAGTAGCTTCTAACAAGATCTAAGAGGTCTGTAAAGAGAAAATTGTGGACAGGCTTATAAATCTGGGGACATGTTCATCAATTGAGCAAATCAGTTTGAACTTGTGTCTTAAATGAAGCTGAAATGTGGAACTGAGTGGCACAATGACTTGGCAATGTGATACAGAGCCTTTCACCTCTAAATTAGTGGCTTAGACACGGCAGAGATGGGCACTGGCCAAAGACCACTGCCATCTGATGGCTGTTTGTTAGAGTTTGAGAAATGAGTTGTGGCATCTTTAGATCTGCATGTAGTGGGCAGGTGTCCACACCACAAAATCTGCTATCACCGTACCGTGTGTTATTGTTGGCAGTCTCGCATGAGAGGCCAAGAACTTAATGGGCATAAACTGTTAAAATAGTGCTCTACTGTTTTCAAGATTCTTAAAGGTCCCTCTCCTCATCTCTCTGCTATCTTCACCCATTAATCTCAATCTCACACTTGCTGCTCCTCTAATGCTAGTTTTCATTCCTCATTTTACACTTTCTTCCATTTGGCGAGGTCTTTTAGCTCAGCTGCCATTCTGGCTAAAACGGTCCTGATGCCTCACTATGTCTTCTATACTCCCACACTGTCTTCATGTCTAACCTCAAGACCCACATCATTTCCCCAGCCTTTGACTCCTGGCTTTTCAGTTCTAGCCTAGCCTTAGTAGAAACCTGTGAATTGCTTTTCACAACCTCTTCATTATTGTACTCATGCTGTATTTGTATTATTTTTTTATTTTGTTCTGCTGCATTTGAGTAACTGATTTGATGTGTGTTTTATAATGCACTGTATGAAAGACCTGACGTAAGATGAAATGGTATGTTTATGTTTATATGTTTGTTATATAAGAGTATATTGGGAAGCTTCAAGAGCTTAGCAGATGAGGCTCTTCTCTTCTGATTGGGAGTCCATGGGTTCAGTTTCTGAGGCAGGGTCCCAGTTGGCAATAGAAAAAAGTCAGATGCAGTCTCCAACCTGTCCAGGGTGGGTATCCAGCTTTCACCATGAAATGGCTCCATGATGGTGTCCCAGGGGGATGAACAGTCATTCCTTGATGAGCGGTCTTATATTATGCCTCTGTCTCCCTGGAGACAGCTTCCAGTGGGCCCAATGATGGAAAGATATTGAGGCACTAACAGAAGGCCCCCCATTCTATTGACATAGGCACATCATAGTATTCGGAGTATGACTACTGCATGACCTAAGGAGTCTCCACCTGTCATTTTCTGCTGTCTAGCAGCACTGGAGTGATGTGTGGAGTGAAGGCAGGACTGTACTCTGTTCTCAGCATGGTAGGGCAGGATAGCCACTCTGCATTGCAAGTTGGTGTAAGACACAAACAGCCCTCCAGGTGGCTAGCTCATGGGGACTATGGCAAGATCCACCAGTGGTGGCATGCAAGGTCTGTAGGAGGTGAGAGGGTCCAGGGTGAACATTACAGTACAAAACAAAACAAAAAAAGATTGATACAGAAAAAGTTACTAAAGTTGCACAGATGTAAAAGTGATACATTAAAAGAACATATAGAGAACACATACTGTACACAACTAAGAAAATACTTACAAACAACAGAGCATAGAAAGTACAAGGTTAATAGGTAAAACTGAAGTCTTATCTTTAATTTGATTTTTGTATTGATTGCATTGAGATTTCTGTTTCAGAAAGACATGAAGATTTGTTTAACTACTGCTACTGTAGTTAGATTGCTGATTAGATTTGTGTGTTTATGGTTTGTTGTACTCAGCAGCAGTTGATACATATAATATGTTAATGTAATTGTTACTGATCTTTTACACTGAATCATATATTTTCACTGTAGCTGTATCCATTATAGTTCATATGCTGTAGAAGCAGTCTCATGTCTTAAAGCATTTTTCTAGTATCCAAGAGAACTGTATAAAAAAATAATTCTCTGACATAATTCTGCTTGTAGATAATTGATTTTCTGTATTTATGTCTCATCATTTTATAACTGAGGACATTTGCATGAATATATTACCTTTGTCCAACAGATTTTTTCTCATTCTCGTGTTTCCTCCCCTTGCTGAAGTCATAATTATTTGTGCCATCGTAAGTTGTTGCCATGAAAATGATTGAAATGACACAAACAGAGGATTATGACTTCAATGGGGAGACCAACAGGAGGATCAGATGAAGTGTGAGACATCAAGATCCTGCTTTCATGTGAATTTCCTTAGTAATAAGGAATGAGGGGATGGATTGGCCCATCTATGCAGTGGCAGCATTGCTGCTCATGATACCGGTGATTGCTAGGGGCTAACTGGGGGAGAAGGATTGAATATCTCAGTGGATGCTCTCCTCCAGAGGGATCCAGGATCCACAATGCTACTTCCATCTGGGTGACCATAGGTGGCACTGTACCTAGGAGCTGTGTGTCGGGAGGGGATAACTGATGGACTGCATAGCATTAGCATGCACTTACTTGTGTGTGCATGCCTCTGAACCCACTTATTGACATCCCATAGGGTGGCCAGAACAGTGAAAGCCTTGACAGCATGCACAATGACACAGGCCCTCTTGGATCCCTCAAAAGCCGATCAATTTCTTCCTCCTAAAACTGTATGGTGGTGGTGGTGGGGAGTGCCAGGTACCCCCAAAGGTCGCACCGTGGGGGAGGGAGACCTTGGAAGAAGGAAGAGGGTAAGTGACTAAGAAGGCTTCAGAGAAGGCTGGGAGGTAGCCTTGCCAAACAAAAGGGCAGCTCCAGAGAGAAAGGAGCAAAAACCAAAACATAAGGATCATAAACTCAGAAAATTAATGAAATATACACTACATTTTGTCTGTATCTTAAAATGTGATTTAGGCCCATATGGTGTTTGACCATATGGGCCTAGATCAGAGGGTACAAGAAGCAACCAGAGGGACAAATACCCTTGATTTAATTTTCACCAATCCCGACTGATACATTAACTAATTGTCATATAGCCCCTCCCTTTAGTAATAGCGACCACACTGTGGTTCAGTTTGAACTTAAAGAAACTCTCACCAGTCAACTAGGTATTACTAAAATCCTAGACTTTAATAAAGCAGATTTCCAGAAATTAAAAGACATCATGGCCAAATGGAATTGGGGTATAGATGTTCAAAACAAAATATTGCAAAAAATGGAATATTTTATGTAATAAACTAGATTTAGAAATAAGTAAATATATCCCTATGAGATCTAAATATAAAAATTGGGGGAAAACATCATATTGGATGACGCCTAAAATCAAAGGACTGATAAAGAAAAGAAATAGGATGTTCAAAATGAACAAAAGAAGAAGAGATGCAAAACAACATATGGTTTATAGGGAACTGAACAGAAAGATAAAAAAGGAGATAAAAATAGCAAAATCAGCCTTTGAATTTAAACTAGCAACAAAAACCAGAGACAATTATAAAGCCTTTTATGTACATATTAATAAAACAAGAAACACAAATAATACGGTAGGCCCCCTAAAAAATAAAGATGATGAAATAATAGGTAACTTACATCAAATGGCCGATCTGCAAAATGAATACTTTGCCTCAATATTCAGCCCTAAGGATCCTGTCTGTGTACAAGATGATATTGATAAATCAACCATCTCAACACAAATACATGTAGAGGATGTTCAAAAAAGGCTTCAACAAATAAATCCAAATAAATCACCGGGCCCGGATTGTATACGTCCTAAAATTTTAAAAACACTGTATATTGAGCTAGCCCCACCTATAACACATATATTTCAGGAATAAGTGGATAAAGGGGTTGTGATAGAGGCTTGGAGATTAGCCACGGTTATTCCACTTTACAAGAAGGGACCAAGGGCCGAGCTGGCCAATAATCGACCCTGTCAGCTTGACATGTGTGATCGAAAATACTGGAGGGTATTATAAAGGACTATATCATAACTCATTTATTACAAAATAACTTATTAGATATAACTCAGCATGACTTTACTGAAGGGAGATCTTGCCAAACAAATATTTTACAGTTTTATGACAGGGTAAACACAGCTTTGGACATAGGGAAATCAGTGGATGTGGTCTTTTTGAACTGTTCAAAGGCCTTTGACAAGCTGCCTCATGCAGAGTTAATAACTTCACTTCAAAAACATGGCCTTCATAAAAACTTGGTATTATGGGTAGCTTCGTGGCTGTCTGAAAGAAAGCAGAGAGTTTGTATAAAGGGAGCACTCTCCAAACGGAGAGCAGTGATGAGCGGGGTGCCTCAGGGCTCTGTATTGGGCCCTTGCCTTTTTAACTTTTATGTCTCCTCGATCCAATATTCGCACAATAAAATCTGGTTGTCAGAATTTGCGGATGACTACAGATTAGGAGCAATAATAGAAAACCAAGATGATGCAGTAGCATTTCAAAAAGCTTTATATTACTACTTACAGGATTGGACAATAAATCACAAATTATTCCTAAACCTGGAAAAATGCATGATTATGCATATGGGGAAAAACAACAAACAATACAATTATGCATTAAACGGGATGGCTCTATCTAAAACTAGGGAGGAAAGGGACGTAGGAATCATAGTGACACAGGATCTCTCTTTCAAAACTCATTGCACTAATATTACACGGAAAGGAAATAACATTTTAAATTGCATACTAAGGCATATTCAGAGTAGGAAACGAGAGGTTATAGTCCCCTTATATTCCTCTCTGGTAAGACCCATGGCTTCAAAATAGGTATCAAAGAGTTGCTGTTAGAGGACATCTATCTCCTTGGGCTAAGGTGGGTAGTGGAGTCCCCCAGGGATCAGTGCTGGGAGCTGTTTTGTTTAATCTATTAATATCTACAATGCAACCCACAAATAAGGTGTGGATGGCCAAGTATGTAGATGATTGTAAGCTTGGCTGCATTGTCAATAACAGACAAGATGCAATCCAATTTCAGGATGAATTAAATGATATCTGTACCTGGGCAATTAAAAACAAGATGAGTTTTACTGAAAAAAAGCATAAGGTTATGCACTTTGTATATAATAATCAAAAATTTAATTATAAAATTTATAATGACCTGTTAATAGAAACCACAACGGAAAAGGATTTGGGGGTTATTGTTGATAATAACTTATCCTTTGAAAATCACACTTTGAATAAAGTTAAAAAATGTCATAAAATTGTGGGGTCTATCCTCAAACACATAAAGAGTAGAGATCAAAAAGTAATACTTCCACTTTATAAAAGTATGGACACAACTGGAGTATTGTTCATCTTTCTGTGGACCAACTACGATAAAAAGTGAAAAATTAATGGAGAGGGTTCAAAGGAAAATAACAAAAAAAATTAAAGGCTTGAAATCCTATCAATATAAATCAAGACTTCAACAGTTAGACCTTTATTCTTTACATTACAGACAACTTAGAGGTGACTTATGTACAATTTGTAAGGCAATTAAGGATCAATATCTATTTGACACTATTGGGTTAATAAGTAATAATTCTGAGGCACATACTAGATCACACAGTTATAAATTAAGAGGAGGACATTTTAAAACACATAAAAGAGCAAAATGGTTTTCTCAATGAGTGGTACTACAGTGGAATGCTTTACCAAGGGAAGTCATCGAGAGTAGCAACATTGAAGTTTTCAAAAAACTTTTAGATAACCACATGGGTAGTAATAAAACAGTATATTTGTTATAAGATTTATCCACCAAGCTTGGTGGCAAGCTCATTAAGAGCACTTTCCGCCTCCTGAGTTCGTATTTCTCTATGAACCCATACTTGAATATGGAGCACAGATCTGGTCCCCATATAAGAAAGGAGAGGTGCAGATGATTGAGAGGGTACAAAAATGGGCCACTAAAATCATTGAAGGATTAAAAAACATGTCTTATCAGGAAAGATTACAAGAGCTGGATATGTACATGCTGGAGTACAGAAGACAGAGGGGAGATATGTGTTTTAACATATAGGGCTTGGGAAAAACATGACTTATGGGAGCTCCTGAGATTGCAAACAAAAGACAAGATTTATGAGATTAGATCACACCCCCTACAGTTGGAAGCTGATCACTGCAGATCAAAAAATAGAACTAGATGGTTTAATCAGAGAATAGTTCCTGTGTGTAATGCACTTCCTTTAGAGGTTATAGGTAGCAACACAATGGCCCAGTTTAAGGCAAATCTGGTTAGACACTGGAGACAGGTTACACACTAAAATTAACATAGCACTTAGTAGAAAAATTAGATATAGACCAGGCGAGCTCCACGGACGAAAGTCTATACTATGCTCAGTAATACCTATGATATGATAATACTACAAAAATACTTAAAACTAACTATAGGGATACCATTATCCACTGTATGTGAACTCTGCTCAATAGTCGTTCCTTTTCAAGTCATTAAATAAACCTGTTGATTGAATGATTGATTACTGTCAGATTACAGTAGGCATACTAAAATCAAACGCAGACTTGCTATAAAGTGAATCACTGGAATACACAAATTATTAGTGCTGGACATTGTGCTGAGTTGAGATATGATATTTATTTACCACACTTTGAGATGAGATGTCTTGTTTTCACTGGGTTCCATGGTGACAGCAGGCTAATACAATACATATAGCTTCAGAGATAGCATTAAAATATTGTACAATCAGCAAGTACTACAAATACATTTGTCATACCATGTAACAATATGAGTACTGGACCACAGATGTTAGGCAACAGTCCTTGAAATAAGAGCAAAGTTCTTTGAGGTAGTCAATATGCTGTATTTTTTAGTGTGACGGTGATATCCACTTTAGGGCACTGGAAAGCTTATTCTGAGTGTTTGGAGCTCTGAATGAAAAAATAAAACAAGAAAACGAAATAAAACAAAAAAAGCCTGCTGCTATCTTTACTTGTTCTAGGGACTGTATCAGATGGATTCAGAAGAACAGTGTGTGTAGTTCTTTCACTCACAATGAGGAGATTATTAGTCAAATTAACCAGCCTGGGAGTGGGTCCCAGGGTGGTAGCCTGGGTAAAACATTGGCTGGACAACAGGACACAGAAGGTAATTGTAAATGGAGTCCACTCTGAAGAAAGGGCGGTTACCAGTGGGGTACTGCAGGGTTCAGTATTGGGTCCAGTCCTTTTAATGTCTTCATCAGTGACATTGCAGAGGACTGGAAGAAAAGTATGCCTTTTGCAGATGACACAAAGATCTGCAACAGGGTTGATACACAAGGAGGCGTGGAAAGGATGAAAAGGGACTTGGCAAGGTTGGAGGAATGGTCAGACGTATGGCAGCTAGGATTCAATGCAAAAAGTGCAAAATGATGCACCTGGGAGCAAGAACCCAGGGAAGAATACACAATGGGTGGGAGGTAGTAACAACAACAAAACAGGAAAGGGACCAGGGGTAATCATATCAGATGACCTTAAGGTTAGAAGCAATGTGAGAAGGCAGTAGAGAGGGCGGTATACTGGGATGTATAGGGAGAGGCATCATCAGCAGAAAACAGGAAGTTGTTATCCTCTGTACAGACAGTTGGTGAGACCCCATCTGGAATACTGTGTCCAGTTCTGGAGACCCCATCTCCACAAGGACATAGACAGGATAGAGGCAGTCAGAGGAGGGCAACTAAAATGGTGCAGGGTCTGCAAGAGAAGCCATATGAGGAGATACTAAAGGAGCTTAATATGTATACCCTTGAGGAAAGAAGGGAGAGGGGGACATGATAGAAACTTTCAAGTACCTCAAGGGAATCAACAAAGTCAAGAGGTAGCATCTTTCATAAAAGACTTGCAAGAACAAGGGACACAATTTAAAAGATAGAAGGAGGCGGTTCAGGGGCAATGTGAGGAAGTATTATTTCACAGAGAGGGTAGTGGATGCATGGAACAGCCTTCCTGAGGAAGTTGTGGGGTCTAAAACTGTGGGAGAATTCAAGAATGCATGGGACAGACATAAGGCAATTCTTGTGGGGGGCAGGAAGATATAGGCTGTTGGTTAACTAGGATCTGCGGCCTATCCTGTAGGTAGGGAAATGGGCAGACTAGATGGGCCTAGCGGTCCTTATCTGCCGTCAAAGTCTATGTTTCTATGTTTCTATGAGTCTTTAGATAGTCTGGGGTGAATGAAAAGTGCATGTGTGAAGGGTATAGAACCAGTGGACATTCCATCTAGTTGTTGGACCCAGCTAGTGTTGACTGCTGCAGACATCACAGTTGTATCTCTGAGCATCACATTGGAGCATGAACTTGCATAGACTAATAAACAGTATCTCTAGCTTTTCTGGATGTCTTTTTTAGCTTTTTAGTAGATATAGGTTCCACAATCTAAGACAGGGAGGAATAACTAATGGACAGTCTTCTTTCTAGCATACCTACTGTACTGAGACAGTGTGTGGATCTATACAGCACTTTCAGCTTTCCACCAAGTGTTTAGTGTATGTGGTCTATATTTCTGTTTTAGTTGAGGAATAGAACAATTACTTTATTCTTCAAATAAATAAGTACTTTGGTGCCAGACAGCACATGGATTACTTTTTCTTTTAAAATATTTGCAGTGAATTTGGGACTCGTGGAAGCTGAAAGACTGAAATAATTGGAGACCGAAGTCCTCTTTCCGTATTGGCTGAATACCCATGCAAAATTTGCAGGAGACCTAGACTTTGATTTCCCCCTTAGCCTGACCCCCAACAAGACTCCCAAATACCTGATTGTAGAGAAGCCACGGGAGGCAGGGAGACAGCGGTGGAGCTGTCAAACTCTTTGCTAATGCTAGGCAGTTTGATTGACTAGTTGGCTTAGCTTAACAATAATGCTTTTAGCTTTACTGCCTTCTTCCCAGGTATGTGTACCAGCATGCATGTTGCAGGTTAGGAAAGGAGCAGTAAAGCTAGTCTAGTATTGAACTACCTCCCCCTTGAAAATTATGAATGGGATCAGTAAGGAGCTTTGGCTCTTAATAAAAAATAAATTTAAACTTCTGACTTCCCAGGTGACTAGGGTTAATTTCTTTGCCACCCCCAGTCTTTTCCCACTCTTCTCTCCCTGCTCCCATTGCACAACAGTTACTTAATAAAACTCCGCATGCAGCTCCTGACACTATGCAGGAGACAGATATCTTTTTACTTCTGTCCCTTCCTAGTCTGACTCCCAGTCCTCAAAATATTTGTCAGTGTGCTTCTCCTAACCATCAGTGGATGATACTGGGGAGACAGTAGCAACTCCAATCCAGCTAGCCCAGTCACTCCATTCTAGAGCATTGCTACTCACTTGTAAGTACTGTGAGAGACAGGAACAAACATCTGTGTGATTGGAAAGGGGGAGGGGGGATAGAAGAGTTGCACCACTGATGTTGGCAGGCATATTAATTGGTCAGTTTACCTAGCATCATCAATGATGCAACTGCCCTGCACCCATCTCTTAAAATGCTTAAACAGAGCAGGTGGCGTATGTGGGGCTGTGCAACTGGGCTAGCCAGATTTTTAGCTACTACTGCTTCTCCCTTGGAATCATCCGCCGTGCCCTTACCATGTCTCCATGTGAATTCTTGAGGAGCTTACTAGGGAAGATGAATCCCATACCCTGCAGTAGGTTAGTTGGTGTGCTTTGGTGTGCATTTGCATTTGAACAATGCAGCCAGTGGGGACAGACACACCCAGACTTAGGTTATTATTATATAGTGCTAGCAGCAACAGTACCAGGTTCCCACACCTACTCTTTCAAGGTTTTTTAGCCCTTCCATGGAAAGAATACTCCTGGAGGCAGTTCATAATCCATATAAAGCAACTGTTGGCCTCTAGTATAGGGCTGGCAGCTAGTGGAAGTTATGATTCTGATATGTTGATGCGTAACCCTTTTCACTAGAAACTGGAATGAGGCCACAACTTATTCCATATAGGCCACCAAAGCAATTCGGTTCTTAGTAGATAACATCACATCACAAAACTACGATCAGATAATGGCTTTTAGACACTATCTGCCTTGACTAGATTCAAACCCGTGTCATAGAGGTGAAAGACATTATAACCCTATTGCAATATATGTTACAGTAGTATTCAAAAAAGTAATATGTTGTGCAAATCAGGCGGCTTGATTGCAGTGAACATTTTGTTGGATAGTCATAACCAAAGTGCATCACAGTAGTCCAGATGTGATCAAATAAAGGAACATAAATTGTTTTTGTGGTTCTAGTTGGGAGGCAGTATCTAAATCTGCATGGAAGGTTGCATCTGATTTTTGAATACTTTCAGAATAAACTGCTTCCATATCCAAGTCATTGTTCTAACTTCAGGACATAATGGCACTTGTGTGCTAAGATTCTCCAGTAGGCATAGTTTGTCCACACCAGGTTTCCTGTTATCTCCTTGACCCTGGGAGTTTCAACAGGCAGTCTGAATTCTGGAGAAACAAATAGGCAGCACTGAAGAGGGAGGAAATAACTAAATACCAGTGCAGTTATAAACAAAAGTGACACATTTACTGGTGAGCCCTTGTAACTCCCAAATGCTGAAACAGTGCCCCAGCACTTCGACCACAGGGGTCTTCATCAGGGGTAGGGTCAACAGAGGCAATCTGTGTCTTTTAAATCAGTCCCTTAAAGGGTAAAGTGTTTGATATTCCATTTGTCATTATTTGTTTTATGTAAGGAGGAAAGAGTTCTTTTATAGGGGTTTGCCATGTATTTTTTGTAGATCACATACTAATAGGTTTTTGTAAACTGTTGGGGAATTCAAATGGGCATGGTACAGTCAGTGTAGTCATCGCAGCAAGAGCAGCAGATAAGGGGGAGGTGGTAGTCATCTCGGGCAGACTAGATGGACCGCACAATCTTCTTCTGCCAGCAAATTCTTATGTTCTCATAGGTTTTCCATTTGTAGTTCTAGGTTTTATCGGGGGATGTGTAATTCTGTTATGGGGTTTGTCATATGTGTGTTTTGAATAATGATCTTTTGTCATTGATAGATTGCGTGATTTCCATATTAATGTTTTGACTGTTGACAGGTTGTTGTCCTGATCGGTGTACCCCTAGCAGGGGAATATACTTTGTTAAAGTACCACCATGTTACAGGGTGTTGACCAGTGGGGAAAAACTGGCCAGACAACATTTCATAAATGGACGTAATAGTTCCTAAGGTTAAAGCAGTAGTAACAGTGAGAGGTAAGGAACAATACAAGATATACAAGAATGTGAAATTTGAAGTCCGGTCTCTGATCCTTTCAAGCGGTGCTTGACGGCAAGATGGCAGTCGTGCTGGACTAGCCCTCGTTACTACGTTCTGTTGCCCTGTTTTATTTTTGTTTTAACTTAGTTTATTTAATATTATTTTCGTTTCTAATCAGTGAAGCTGTTTTATTGTTTTGTTGTTCAGGTCCCCTGTGTTTATTGGGCAGAGAAGTGGAGAAGTGGAGTCCAGTCATTTGTTAGAGTTTGATCGCTTGCTGGAGCTGTGGCGTCTCCCCATTGGCATTTGACCGGGGGATCAGCTCTATTTCCGGAACGGCGGTTGAGCTAACGACGGGGAGTGCTGTTCATCTTTATTTACTTGGCAGTCAGTCAGCGGCCTGGGAGTTGGAGGTTGGGCTGCTTTTTCGAGCGAATTGTTCCCCCAATCCGAGGGATTTGTTTTCTCGAACCGGTGCATGGTGTACTTTTTCTCGGTGTATTCCAGTTCTTGGTCCAAGGAAAGCTGTACCTTTGGATGTGTGGCCCTACAAATTTTTATTAGGCTTTTGGTCTTTATGGATTTATCACTCACTACTTGAATCAGTGGATATACTTTCCTGTGACTGATAAAGAAGAACCTGGTCTGGGACTCTTTATTACCACTTAATGCTGGAACTCGGCTGAAGGGATTGCCTGTGGTGTTTGGAGTACTGTGAGTGGGGGCCTGATTCATTTACATTCTTCCTAGTCCAGAAGCAGGACCATAATAGTGATCTGGTTGTGGGTGGCTTTGTTCCCCCCCCCCCATAGTCTTGCCTGGGTAATCTTGGGTGCCAACTGGAACCGAGCAGGAACTGCCTTACTCTTTCCCAGGGAGCTGGGGATCAGTGGGGGGCTCCTAATTTATCCTTGGGTTGGTCCTTTTGGTGTGGCCTAGGGGTATTTGTAGCTGCAGGTCCTGGGGGCATAATTGGATCTGATAAGGTGGATTTAGGGGGTGAGATGAGGGAGCCCCCACTCTTCAGAGGTTTGACCCGCACATACTTTTGGCTTTTTCTGAAGATTTTCTCTGGATACTTACTGAGACTGTGCATTATTGCATATTGGAAAAATATCTATCTGAAGCTGATGGAATAGCTGTTGCTCTGGTTCGTCAGACTTGACATTTGGTCTTAATTTACATTGGATTATGTTGGATTATCTGGCACCTCCTACTATTTGATGACTTTTTTCCCTGACTTTTTTTGTTTTTTTTGTTTCCCAGTTGTGAAAGAACCAGGGTGCCTATATTTTATTTTATTATTCTATTGTTTTTTTGTTTATTTTAAAATTTTGTTTCATTATTTTCCTTCCTTCCTCGGCTGTGTGAGGGCTGTGGGATGGGAGTATTTTATATTATTGTTTGTTTTTAAACATTCTGTGAGAGGGGATTGTCTTATTATTTGATTATTATTTTCCCCTCCTTGGCTGTGAGAGGGCTGTGGGAGAGGGAGAATTTTATATTAGTGTGTTTATATTTTTTCCTGTGAGAGGGGATTATATTATTGTATTACCTTACTATTTTATTTCTAGGGGTTTGAAGCCATCTTATAGTGGGAGGGGGTAGTTTATATGTTTTATCAGGGTAAGGATTTCTGTTTAAAGTTATTTTGTTTTGGGGGCTTTTACTTGTTCTGCTGTATCGCCTTGTGATTTTGGAAACTTGGTGTCTTATGTGCTTTCCCCATTGTTTTAATATTATTAGTGAAATGTGCCTGCCTGCCCCTCCTGTCCTGTGCTATTCAGCCTCTGCTGTCCGTGCCATCTGCCCTTTCTCTGCTCCACCCTGCCTGTTTTATCTACCAAGCGTTGTAGAGCTCTGGGGATTGCTGCAAGGGGAGTCGGGGTGGAGTGGGGGTGTGTACGGCGGAGCCCGAATGAGTGGTGCTGTCCCATAGGGGTGGTTAAGACCAGAAGACACCCTGGGGCGAAATGGTATGTGGAAAGTGGCGATTCTGTTCTGGTTCCCATACCCAAGGGCACCTCCGTTTCAGGAGGGCAAGTAGTCGGGACATCTCGCTAACCTCGTCCAACTCGGGCGCTGTCATACAATGCCAGATCTGTCTGCAACAAGACTGGTCCCATTGCAGACTTTGTTGCTAGGGCAGATATGGCTTGCATTACCGAGACCTGGTTGGAAGGGAATGCTGCCCCTTTTTTAGAGGCGGCTGTTCCCATCGGGTACTCAGTTGTACATTGCCTGAGATTGGACGGGGGGGGGTTGCGGTCTGTTTTAAGACCGAATTGGGCCTAACTAGTGTACCAGTTGAGGAGGCCGGGTCATTTGTGTGTACCGTGGTAGCTGGTGTGGGGTGCAGGATAGCTCTCATTTATCATTCATCAGGTGATGAGAAGCTGTTTCTGCAGGAAATAGCAGACTTCGCCACCAACATGGCTTTGGAGTCGCCCAGACTGATGGTTCTGGGTGACTTCAATGCCTGGGTCGATGACGAATCCTTGCTTTTTGGTCAAGATTTCCTCCAGGTGATGACATCTCTGGGCTTCACACAGGTTGTTTCCTCAGCTACTCACAAGGGTGGTCACTCTCTTGATTTGGTTTTCCTCCTGGGGATCAAGGCCTCCGACTTGGTGATGGAACCAGTTGGTTGGTCCGACTACTACTCAGTTGGGTTCAATTTATTGGCCCCCCTGTGGAGTTGGTCAGGTACCGCCCTTTGTGGGATGTGGTCCCTGAAGACCTGATGGCAGTAATTGACCTCTTGCTGTTGGGTGAGACTTGCACAGACCCTGAGCAGTTGGTTGTGGCCTATAATGGGGCCGTATCTTCAGTTCTCGATCTTTGATTGCTCCTAGCCATGTTCACCCACTCCCGCATTGCCCCAGGGCCCCTTGGTTTGATGGGGCTCTCAGGGAGTTGCGGAGATTGGGGTGTAGGTTAGAGCATTGTTGGAGGAAGACTGCCTTTGATGCTGACCACATTATTTTGTTAGAACATTATAAATTCTACCAAACAGAAATTTCCCGTAAGAAGGCAGAATTCCTGTCCAGGGAAATCGCTGTCTCATGGAATTGACTGGCTCAGCTCTTCAGAACTGTTGACAGGCTGTGCAACCCAGCCTTGTCAGCAGGTCCATTGAGTTTTTTCACAGAATGATTGTGACAAGATCGCTCACTTCTTTGCGAATAAGGTGGCTGACATCAGGCGGGAGTGCCACCAACTTCATTCTAAGGGGGTTGTTGTTGATCAGTGCTTTGTCGCAGTGCCCGGAGTTTCCTGGAGTACCTTTGACCTGCCAGATTTCGTAGATATTATGCGGATTGTCCAGGAGATGCTTTCCACATGCTGTAGTTTAGACCCTGGCCCTACTTCCCTGATTTTGGGTTGTAGTGACATTATCGACCCGGTCTTAGCTCGGATTGTCCGGTGCTCTTTGGATTCGGGTGAGTTTCCTAGCTCCCTGAAGGAGGGGGTGGTGACCCCCCTTCTGAAAAAGTTTCTTTAGACCCGGAGAACCTAGCAAACTACAGACCTGTCACTAACCTCCCTTTTGTGGGGAATGTTATTGAGAAAGTTGTGGCTGCTCAACTGGATAACCATTTAACCATCCATAGTTTATACGAACCTCTCCAATTGGGTTTTCGTAAGAGGCATAGTACTGAGACTGCTCTGGTTCAGGTGCTCAATGATCTCCTGATGATGAGAGATCGGAGACACTGTTTTAGCTTGGTTCTCCTGGATTTATCATCAGCTTTTGATACTTTGGATCGTGGGATTCTGCTTGAACGTCTGAGGTTCGTCTGCGGGCTGTCCGGTACAATCCTCAGATGGTTTTCATCTTTCCTTGCTGGTAGAATGCAGAGAGTGGTCTCGGGTTTATTTTCTTCCGGGGCTTTCTCACTGCCCTGTGGGGTTCCTCAGGATTCGGTGCTGTCTCCCATGTTATTCACAGTATACATGCTACCCCTCGGAGACACTGTAAGACAGTATGGGCTGAGGTTTCAGTGCTATGCTGATGATACCCAGCTCTACCTGTCTTTTGCTCCCAACCAGGTTAGTGCTATCTCAGTACTGAACAGCTGCCTCATAGAAATCCAAGATTGGATGAACACCAGTGGTCTAAAGTTGAACCCAGAAAAGACTGAGGTTTTGGTTGTGGACCCGGGTCGTAGGGCAGAGGGGTCGAGGACTGGGCTCCCTTCCAGTTTAGTCCTGGGGGAGGCCCAAATTCTTACCTCTGAATGGGTGTGTAACCTAGGGGTGGTGCTTGATGATGGTCTGTCTCTTCATCATCAGGTTTTGGCAGTCGTCAAGCTGGCCTTTTACCATCTTAGGAACATTGCTAGGATTAGGCACCTTGTCCTGTCCAGCGACCTACCTGTCTTGGTCCATGCCTTTGTGACATCGCCCCTTGATTACTGTAACTTCCTTTACCTAGGGCTTCCTGGGGTTGATATCCGGCGCTTGCAGCTAGTGCAAAATGCGGCAGCACGTTTGTTGACAGGGGCATCTAGAAGATCTCATATTACCCCTGTGCTGCATGAGCTACACTGGCTGCCTATTCAGTGGTGGATCACCTTTAAGGTAGGTCTTTTGACTTATAAAACCCTACACGGTTTGGGTCCCGATTACTTGAAAGAGCTCCTGGTTCCTTTCACCCCTTTGCGACAGCTCCCTTAGCTGACGAGGGGTTGCTGGAATTCGAGGTCAATCTGAAGTCATCTGGGTGTGCTTGCTTTGACTGGCACCAACCTCTCTGGAATTCTCTGCCCCATCAGCTCCGGGAGTGCAGGACGGTGGGGAGTTTTAAGCAGGCACTTAAGACTTTTCTGTGGGGGAAAGCATTTCTAGTATTTTCTTGATTTTATCCTGTATTTATTGTACTTTGTTTTATGTGAATTGTACAGCACCTTGAAATTTGAAAGGCGCTTAACAAATAAATTTTATTATTATTATATATTGCAATACAATCCCATTTATTTTAATGAGATTTCACAGAGCAATATATTGAATAAATGTTAGAAAAGTAAATTGTGCAAGGAAATTGTGCCATCTGGGAAGGCTAATGAACTTATAAACCATAAGTTCTACATGCCAGTGAATAGACCCCAAAGATGGCATTATTTCATGAGATGTATTGGTTTATATAATATATTTGGTTAGTTGCAAAATGGGTTTATTTTCACTTTTTGTTAGAGATTTAGAAAACTTTCCAGCTGTGCAGAAGTTAACTTTATCATAGCTGGCAGCATACCCTAGAGGTTAGGGCAATGAGCTGTAAATGAAACTGGTACGTCCAGCAGATCTGGGTTTTATTCCCACAACTTTCATTTGTATTCTGTGTGGCCTTCAGCAGGTCAGGTAACCAACCTCTGCTCCTGAGTCACCCCCCCCCCCCGTAATTGCGCTTTGTGCCCAGTTACCAAAGAATTACAAAAAAAAAAATAAGGAGAGAACATTACAGTATCCACTTAATTGATTCCAGCTAATTGCGAAGGTGCAGGCTTCAGTCAGTCATCTGACTTGCAGTTCATGTGATTGTGAAAAGCAGTGTAACATGGATATGAATAGCTTCTGTGCTCTGGGAGTGCCTCTACATTTTTCTACATTTGGAAATGATGTGAAACCCCAAACAGACTTAAAGTAAGTTCTTGAAAGCTACACTTGAATGTGTTATTTTATTATAGAAAGTTGCTTGTGAATTGTGATCGTTATGAAATGAATCCAAACTGTTTGCAAAGCTATTTAAGGAAAGCCTCTTGCTTGAAAATTGGGAAGTGAGCCCAGACTGTTTGTAACGCTGTTTGTAGGAAAGTCTGTTGCTGGTAAAGTATGCTTTTTTGGCATGTTAGCCCGTAAAAGTCATTTTTTTTATAGAGTTTACCAAAACTATTGGCAATGCTGTTATGAATTGATTTAAAAAAAACACACTTGTTGAGGGTGAGGTGGATGGTTTCAATGCAGAAACATGGAATCTGTGGGTAGAAAGAGAGTGATGGTCCATCGAGTCTGCCATATTACACTACCTCACTGCCAGATCTGGTGTCCTATGGGGTGGTCCCCCTCCCCCCATCAACTACCCCCCAGATCCCCCAGTGGGACTATGAGTCCTCTAGGTCTGTCCCAGTCATGCTTGAACCCATTTAGGGTACCTGCACCCATCACTTCCACTGGCAATCTGTTCCACAGCTCCACCACCCTCCCAGTGAAGCAGAGTTTCCTTGCATCCCTCCTGAATTTACCCATGACAGATCTCAATTGTGTCATCTTGTGATTGTGTCCCTATTTGTGACAAACAGGTCTTCACTTTCACCTTGTTTATACCCCTCAGAAATGTATACATCTCTGTCATGTCCTCCTTGTCACATCTGGCCTCTAGCGAGTACATATTCCGGCTCTCCAGCTATTCCTCATAGAATCTGCCTTGTTGGCCCCGAGATCATTTTGGTGACCCTCCTCTATACTGACTCCAGCCTGTCTATGGCCCTTCTTGGGTTAGGGTTCTAGAACTGGGCACAATATTTTAGGTGAGATCACGAGAGAGCTGTATATGGGTAGTACTTTATTTGTTAATATGTATAGTGAGGGGTGTCTCTTATAGAATAAGAAGGTTATCTTGTGCTGTTTTGGGTGAGAGGACCACAAAGCAAAGTGGAGTGGTTCTTTCAGTCCAAAACAGCACACGATAACTGTCTTATCCTGTAAGAGACACCTCTCACTATACATATTAGTATATTATGAAGCAGTGGAACTGCCTCCACCCCAAAACACCATAAATTTTGCTTACAGTCTTCATTTTATTTGTACCATTTTTGCTGGACTCCCTGCTGTTTCATATGATAGTGGTACATTCCATGGACCGATGGTGGCTGCTTACACACCATGTAATCATGATGGCTTGGTCTGAATGCAGAGAAAATCAGCTGCTCTATTTGCTCCAATTGGTTTGCATTATTCTTGTTCCTTGGTTGCTGTCATGTTACAATAGATTTTATTACACTGGCTGGTTTGCTCGAGGGACTCACTGATGATGAAAACTAGAGCCGTCTCTTATGTTGTAGTAGCCAGCCTGGTCCCTCCCATCCAGTACTGCATTTGTGGGTCCCTTTTCCCTGAATGCAACACCTTGCACTTCTTGGTGCTGTATCTTAAGTGCTAGATCTGTGACCACCTTTCCAGCTTCTCTAAGTCTTTATGAAATCCCCTCACTCCTTCCTTGTTGTGTACCCTGCTGTATAGCTTTGTGTTGTCAGCAAAGAGACACATCTTATCCTGGATTCCCTCTGCATGTCACTAATGAACATATTGGATAGGGGTGATTCCAGTATCAAACCCTGTGGCATCCTGCTCATGATCCCATGACCCCCAATTTGGTCCTGTTCACTACCTCCACCCCCCCCCAGCCAGTCCCCCACCCACCTACATATTTAATTCCTTAATCCTCCTTTTTTTGTGAAAGTTTGGTTTTGAGGTTAAAGTAAAAAAAAAAAAATTGAAAAGTTGTCAGCTGCTGATGATATAATTGATTAATGTTTTGATGCTGCACAGTTGATTAATTGGTATGCAGTTTGTACCCAAGTGGATACGAACAAAGACTGTGAAAGGGTAGAATAAAGATAAAATTAAAACAACTTTTTATGTGTTTAAGATTGGTGACCCAGAAGATGCCAAAAGTCTGTAGAAGCCTGGAGTTTGAATTCTTTTAATATTATGCTAAAGACATTTATATTGGAGCACATAATCCCTGGATATAAGATGTGAACATGCAGGGGGAGTGCACAATGGTCAGTTGACCTTTTAAACCACATAGCTGTGACTGCCGGAAGGGCAGGGAAAAACTGGTTATATAGTACTGTAGCCTGATTTTGTCAGGCAGGTCCTATGTTTCTATGACATAAGAAGACTCCAGATGGAAAATGCAGTTCTCAGTTATAGCTAACATCAAATCTTGGTGTTATTTTTTCACATACACAAGGGATTATGTGAAAAAAAAATTCCAACACAAAAGCAATTTGATCAAATTATACTATGTTTACCGTAGAGGCAAATGCTGATTCATCTGTCATACAGTGCCAGATGCACTGCCATTAGTACTGTATTTTAAATGTAGCAGATTGCCAGAGAAAGCATTTATGATCCATTTTTACATTGGGAAAGACATGCAGTGCAAGCTCTGAGAACTATTGTATAAAGCAGTTGCTTGTGGTAGTAGTTAAAGCTCCTTGTAACATGGCAAAAATAAGAATGTGTGAAGTAAGAAACACAGTTGGTTCAATTGTGTCAGGTGGTACAAGAGCAACACGGCATTATGGCACGTTAATGCCATGTTGCCATCGGGAGTGAGCAAAGGAAAAGAATAGACCTTCGTGAGCGGTGTGCACGAGCAACAGAAATGTGGAGCATGCATGAGAAAAGCTATGAGGGAATGTATTGGGGCAAGTTTCACCAATAGGTGGGGGTAGGAACAGATAATGTGAAATACAAGCCGTTTGGCCAAAACAGGTAGTACAGGTATGCATTTTCCCGTACCTGAACTGACAAGCGCCGGAGAAACAAAAGAATAGCAAAGTACGCTATCTGTGAGTGAGGCACCGACCTACTCAGCCAGCTGATAGTGGAGTCGTGAAACACAGGACAGAGTAGCAGAGCACATAAGGTCCGAGCAGAAGTGTGACCCTGCAGCAAGACCACCACCTATAGGTCGGCAAAGCAGTGTCTCTTGCAGCAACACAAATGGGTTGGAGTTCGGAGAAGAATCAGTAGGCAATAATAGATGTCAGGGAAGTGAAACTGTGGTGTTTAGAGTCAGAGAAGCAAGGCGATGCAGACAGCAATAGTAGCAGGAGAAACCGATACCACAAGTGTAACATCACGAAACACATTGTGCAGAAATAGTACAAAACTGCCGTGCTATAATGGAAGTGACACCTGTTGGTCGAGCACCGCAGCGCAACAGTGCACAGCAGTGGCAGAAAACTGCTGGCTGTCTCAGCGGATAGCAAGTATGCAGTGAACAGATCCCTCCCAGAATACAGCAAGGCAGCAATATGAAGCACAAACAGAGAGAGAGATGAGAAAAACAGGCGATTGGAAGTGGCAGCTTCTTAGCTCTCAACATTATGTTATCTGTATGTAGCAAGATTAATCAAAGCCATAGTATGTCGCAACTTGGTACACACTATATAAGTAGATGTCGTAAGTGCAACGTGCATGCGCATCCTCGTAGTTAGAGAGAGGCTTACAAAGTAGTAGATGTAAATCCTAATGCAGTGACAGAAATGAGTCCTGCTGCTGATGTATGTGTTATCAGAAGTTAAACTAAATCTAGAGAATACTTCCATAGCACAAGCCATGTAACAAGCACATTAATCCCCTCCGAAGGTGGCATCTAAAGTGGAGTTTATGCGTGGTTGGACCGTTGTACGCACTCAGCCTCCGGCCTCGTGCCACAACAGTCTCAACCATGCATTAACTCCCTAGATGCCACCTTCATCGGTGATTAATGCTTACAAGTGAGTGTGCAAAATTCCCACTGATTGTGATCTTTAGTCTAGTGGTATTTTATTCTAAAGTGTACCACCCAAGCGAAAGGTCAGTTCTCCTCTGTCACTTTCAGTCCCAGGCATTGCATGTTTTCTGATGCCCTTATAAAGCACTTTTATTTAAGCATAAATGCAGTTAGCTTCTAGGGCTCCTGTTAGTTAAGTTGTGGCTGTGAGTTTTACTAACAGACCCTTTCAAGTTATAAAAAAATATATATATATATATATATAAGACAAAGAACCTCTGTCTTGCAAACACTGAGGCAAGGGTTACCCAAAGGGCATTTGGCTGGGAAGCCAAGTTTCAAGAAAATACAAACATTTTGTATTTTATATATATATATATATATATATATATATATATATATATATATATATATATATATATTAGTATGTTAGAAAAGACAGTCCCTTAACTTGTGTGGTGCACCTCCCCCACCCTCCAGTCTGTTACATCATAAATGTCAGAGGGCAGGGGTATGTGGTTCACTTCAGGAAAAAGGATGAATCCATCAGTCAGCTTCTTAGAGTAAAAATACAGCCCCTTCCTTTCTCTTTTGCATACTTTCAAAAATTATGTATCTTACAAAACCAAAGTCCAACAGAAGTAAAGAAGCCCCATAGGGATTACTTTCTCAAAGTGAGCATGACTTGTGCTTTTTACACTGTAAGCAGTTACAACTGGGTTAAAATAGACTAATAAGCAATTATTTATGGAAAAATGACCGAATAGCTCAGTGGATTAGCAGTGAGTTACGGAGTCTTTCACCTTTAGGCCAGCCACTTGGGTCCAGCTCAGCTAGGTTGGTAATGGCCAAAAGCCATTATCTACCGGCTGTTTGGTGGCCTGCATGAAAACAGTTGTGGTGGTATTTCTGCAGGTTCTAGGGGACATGTGTCCACATCACTAAAATCTCATCACAGTTGGAAACATTTTTGGGAGTCTCACATGAAAGGGCATATTGTCTGAATTACCATCTCGCTCATAAGAGGTGGTCCCTCCATAATACAGTTGAGGCACATGGTGTTTGCACTGTGACTTACTGTTCCTGAAGTACAGTGCCTGGAATATGGACAGTGGACTCAATTTTCCAGTGCTGCAATCTGGCATTTTCAGAAACATTTTAAATTCAGAAACGATGACAACCACAAAATCAAAGAAAATATATTTATACAAGGATGTAAGAAATCCAGTGATAATATCTTGAAACATTTCCCAATTATGAGTATTTTAGGTGACTTTACAAAAGGTATCTGTAGAGATTTTTTTTTGTCAAAATATTCAGCTGTACAGCTTGGAATAGAAAAACATCCCTGTATTGCTGGAACTGTTCCACAAAGAGGTGGTGCATAATAGCCGCAGCACTCACCCTATAAGAGAGTCACAGATTATCTTGCAGCATGTTAAAGTTTAAAAACTGGAAACCGCTGCAAGTCTCCTCTACATAAATGAGTGATTTTATCACAGTCACTGCTGATATCACTTATTCTTTGCACTATGGAACCAGCTGTTTACACCCCTCACTGTATACTGCATGCAGTTTGGGTGTAACATTGCAAATAATATTTCTATAAGCTAACATAAGCAAGATCATTAAACTTATGTGATTCTGTTGCAGCAGAACTACCAATAAAACTTGCACATTGTTGCAAAAGGTACCCGTCCCAAAAGAATTTATAATTTTTAGTGATTTTTATTTTAATAAAACACTATTTTCCTTCGATTCTAGGTGTTTTCCCCACTTTGTTTTACTGAAGCACCTCCCTGATGCTTTTCTTTTTAATGAGACTTTTGGATCCTGCCTGGTACCACCTTGGCCCCCATCTGCTCAGCTGCCACCCCTTGGGAACCCTCCCATGATAGGGCCTTCAGGGGTGTGTCAGTTTTCTCCCACCAGACTTCTCTAAATTTGATAGTCTGAGAGCGACTTTGTGCTGGGGGGCAGCAAGGAGCCTGAGCATATCAGCGTCATCCTGCCTGTGCATTTTTTCTGTTTTCTCCCCTCCCCTGAGATGCTTGGTCGTAAATACGCTGTACTCTTACACAATCGGCACGCCGTGTTGCAAAGCCACTGCATCTCTCTCTCCCACTGGCAACTCCATGGTTAGCCTTTGTAATTTACAGATAGACCAATCAGTTTTTTTTTTTAAATTCATAATTATGACATCACAAAACTTGTAATTCACAGTTGTGATGCCTGAATTGTGAATTATGGCTTTTTTAGAATATTTGTTTCACTCAAATGGTTGAAATATTCCAGTTACTCTTCAACATTCTCAGGTAAGCAATTCTAGCTTGATCCATATTCTGCTGACAAGGAAACAGCTTTATTCATTAGTGACAGTTTTAAACCATCTAAACCGATTTGGTCATATATTATACAGGATAAAAAAAATAGCTCAGCTGTGAATTGCAAGGTTTGTATTTCCATTTCGGGGTTCTTGTGACATTTGCAGTTGAGCTGTGCTCTCATGGTTTATGACATCACAACCCCTTCTATGGAATTCCAGCTTTGTAATGTAAAGTTGCTTATCATTTATTCTATATATACTTCATTATGCACTGCTTTTCATCCCCATTAATTGTCTTGTTTGTTTATTTTTGTGTGTAAATCCATTTACATGGCACCAAATATTAGAGCTATAGTTCTGGGGCACAGAGTTAGCCTTGATGACCCCAGTGCCCCATAAGGTCTAGGAGCAGTGTTTGTTGCACACTAATTCATCTTGGTCACAAGGAGATGTTAAACTGTGAGTGTTAATAGCAGCTGAGATTACAGATGAAAACGAGGAGCAGCCAAATTTAAAAGCGCTCATCTTTAATCATTATAAATCTACCCACCATTGTGGGGGCTTATTGCTGTCCATCCCCCGAGGGACTGTTGCAGGTGGGACTGGAGGTAATAAGGAGAGGGTTGCAGAAAAGGAGTGCAGGGTTTCTTTGACACCTCATGTGCCAGCATGACCCCATGACTTTGACCACACATCAAAGTGGCTGCCCGCCCCAATGAGGAGTATGACTGACACTTTTGATTTACCAGGGGGTCTGTCGAGCGACAGCCCTGATCTACCAGATATAGTACTTGACAGGCTGCAAACAAGAGGGAGCACAGCAAACATGTTTAATGGCAAGAGACCTGTCAGATAAACACATCTGGGGTCAGTTTTTCACAGCAAACAGGGCACAGCCATCTTTATATACTCTGATCCCCACTATCACAGCAGCAAGATTCAGGGGTTGCATGCCAGCCTGTCAATTTGCACAGCCTGGAAGGGCAGTCACAGAGGGCTCCTGGGACACAAGAAGACTGCAGGATTCCTGGCTCAAATTTCTAACCAGTGACCTATTGAGCAGTAAACCTCCAGCTGGGCCCAAGTGATTGTCAGCTATTTGGATCAATCAGAGCTAGCATTCACCAGAGAAGTGTAGAGGCTGTGCCAGGACTGAGTCTGTCTGCATGTGCCTACAGTGAGATACAGATTGTTAACTGTGTGTTGCTGCTGCTGCAAAGATGGAGCACGTGTCTGTGACAGGCAGCGTGAAAGAAGGAGAAGCAAAACTACTTCTACCAAAAGGAAGCAATCATGTACTAGTTCAGTAAAAATTGAAGTTGAATGCTTCAACAGGGCTTTGAGAGACTTTGCTGTGATACAGCCCAGAAGTTGAATCTTGACCATAGGTAGTCTGTGAAGCTGCCCAGTTAGTACCACAGCCTGATGCTGGTTATTGCAGCACACAAGGGACTGGATGCCAGGACATTTTATGTCAGTTGGATAGAACCAGGTTTCACAGGCTGAACTGTCCTACCAAAAAAGGAAGATCCATCTGCTGAATGAAAAAGTTAGGAGGGACCTGTCTGGGTCTGGAGAGAACTGTCTATTCACCAGCAAACACTAAAGGCCTGCTAATTGAGAGATGAGCTGAATCCAGACAGAGAAGGACCCACTGAAAACTGTGCCACCACTCCTGTGCATTGGGGGTGATTCTCTGATCTGGTAGAACCATAAATAAACCAGGGGCTTGCCCTACAACTGCATCTTTATGTCATAGTTTTGAGAAATCATTTACTAGACTAGGTCATCTGGTTGGGATTAGATATCTTCCCCATGGGATTTAAAAGCCTTTGGGTCTGGGGTTTTGTTTGCAAGTTTGTTGATTATTGTTTTTGTGCACCATTGCTGACCAAATAACATGCACCATTATCAGGCCTACGATGTTTCTGTGGTGGCATACCCAGTGATGCACATGGAGCTCCCTAGTAATAACTATACCAGCGGGGAGAGGGTTGTGAGAAGCAGTACTGCTGGACAAAAGAATTTACTGTTCAAGTGTGGTCTGGGATGGGTTGTTATACTTTGTGCTTAGCCTAGAAAGGCACTGGAAGCACAGCCCAGGCACATATATATATATATATAATTAGGCTGTGTCTAGGAAGGCAATCGAAAAGTAGCTGTATGTTTGTTTAGGCTGGGCCAGGACAGGCACTAAAGAACCAGCCTGAGATTACATACAGCTAACTAATTTGCATAACCTAGTCTCTTTTTTCCCAGTGACTTGACTTGTTCCCATTCCCTAAATAAAGCCCTTGTTTTATTTGTTTACAATTATCGTATGCTCATAACTATTATAGAGGATAACTATGGTGTATGATGAACTGTTGTTGCACTGATATGTTAGCACATGGGTGGGACGATCCTGTGGGTAGTTAGGTAGGTAACTGCATCACAGGGGTTTGTACTATATACATACTAAGCCCATTTAAACCTTTCTTTGGGTGGAAGCATCATGCTGTTTAGCTTACATTTTGGATATGAACTCTCCAGTCAGAAGTTTAATGACCCGGGCCGCTCAACCTTGTTTTAGCCCAAAAGGCAGGGGTAGTGATCATATTATCTGTGGCGATCCAATTACACAAATCTAAAAAAAAATGAAATCCTGCAGCCAATTCAAAATGTCAGAAAGGGGGAATCTTACTAAAGGACAATCAGTAATGGAATAAAAAGATACAGTATACTGTAGGTACAGAGGTTTCCCTGTACCTGTGCTGCTGCTTTAAATTATGCTACTCTGCTATTCTGAGCATTAGCTGAACTCTATTTTGATAACAGTATGAAATCTAGTTCTGTGAAAGTTAATAGTACTTAGTCACACAGTTTTCCAAAGCAAATAAATGATTTACTAAATCACATGCCATTCTTAACTTGTTAAAGATAACAACAGTTATTTATTAGTACTGTATCTTGATTAAAGGTATTTAACAGTGTCCGTGTACAGTGTGAAATATAAAATCCTAAGTGGACTTGGGTAGACATGTTTTTGAATTCACAAAACTATTCATTTGATTGCAAATTTATAGTGGCACTTCCTGTCTGTATACTGGCCAGATCAAATGTTCTGAGCCATAAATGGGCCCTGAAACCTGTTGTTGCCTGTGCAGCATTGTTGCTGCTAGTTAAAACTATATGCAGCTTATTAAAACAGCTGCTGACTTTCAAAATATGTTTTGGGTCAGAACAGATCACAGCTAAACCAAGATCTGTGCAGAGCTCTTTGAAACAAGATTTAATAAAACATTTTTTTTTAAAGTCTAGGAATTACAACCCTTTGAGTCAGGGACTCATTTGCAAAGGCTCCACGTCATACAATGAAACAAAGTCAAATACAGGAGATCATGGGAACAAATACAGAGAGTAAAATATACTAGAATTTTCTGCTAATAGTTGAAAACTATTTCCTGGTTGAAACATTGACTTCCTGTTAGGCAGTACTGCCCTCAGCCTTTGGCTTCAGCCATTATATTTTTTAAATTCTCATTTTATTAGACTAAACCACCTACCAGACTGACATCCAACATCTTACGATAATTTCCAATGTGTGAGCCCATAACTCTGTGAAGAACTGTCTCTGTCAATAGAAAATGATCTATTCTGATGTATGTATCATGTAAGGGATAAGATATGTAAGCGTGGTTATTATGTAAGTAATAAAACACTACTGGGTGTGCATTGTGCTGAGATTACCACATGCCCTGGGTTGTAGTGAGGCTCGAGGTCACAGGCATTGTGTTTATAAAACGTTTTTTTAAATAGGTTTACTTACCAAAGTATACATTTTTAACAGTGTAAAACTTGAAAAATAATGTATAGTTTTTAGCTAAAGTAGTCCTTCCACCTACTGGGACTAGATACAATTCACTGCTTTGAATTAGACCTTTGGATCTATTGTGGATTTCGTATTTGTAGATTTGTAGTCCACCATGCCCCCTCCTTCAGTAACCATTAATAATATTCTGAGTTTGATTATGTGGGTTTAAAGGTTTGCTCTTTATGAACAGCAGTTGACTGCAAGGGACAGAGCTGTGCTACCGAATGTGACAGATGGTTTTGTGGTACGATAGAGACCAATGAATTTACAGCATGACCAGGTAGAAAATGAGAACAGCTATGAGTGGTATGATTGGGTGTTTTTCACTTTTTCTTTAAACTTTGTGTTGCTCCAATGATCTTTCTTGCTGGCTGTCACCTGACCACTCGCCTGCATTCCACAATTCCTCCATTATCTGCAAACCACCTGATTTTGAACAGTCAAGCTACTGTATGTTTTTACATTAAAGAAACAGGCATCAGTAAAAGCAGTTACCTTAGTCATTTCATTGCCACTAGAACCTTGGTGGTTAGGGAAGGATTGAGAAACCTGCGGCAGTTTTTTTACTGTACAATCAGTTATGACCTGTGAACCAGCACTGAGAATCGCGGCGCAGTGTTGCTTCTAGCACACTAATATCTGCAGTAATACAATTCATGGAAATACAGGTGCTGTATGCATGTACTTGGTCTTCAGATATGCCTTCAGAATTGTGGTCAGTGGGCAATTATGAGATAGCAGTGAAAATATTAAGGTTAGTTTTTTACATTTTTTCAGTTCAAGTAAGAGCACAAGTGTGTTTAGTATTTTAATAATTTTCATATTATTTCCGGGGTAGTACCTTCAGCCGTCTGTGCTAGCAAAATACATAAAACCCTCACATTGTCCAGTTTTACACTGACAGGATGTTAGTTGAAACCAGTACTGTAGGAAGGACGGAGCGTGAGGGGCAGCCGCCCTGTGCGCACGTAAAGTCCCTCCCACACTGATTAGCTGTCTTGTGGGTTGCAGCTAAGATATACAGTCTCACTGACTCTCAAGTCCCCTCTTCTCTTGTACATGGTGTCTTTACTCACTGCTCGGCTCCCTTCCCCCTTCTGCTTAAGTTGACTCCAGCCTGTCAGGCCAGCTGCCACTGAGATGTACTAGTACTATCGGTTTTCTGTATAGATGCAGAATGGATTTCTGATTGGCCAATTCAGAAAACGTGGTTCTCACTTGTCCCATCCATGATCCAACTGCATGCATGCACTGGCTGCAGAAACTGTGTCCAACTAGTCCTAGGTTCTAGCTACTAGCTAGTATTGCTTATTTGATTGAATCTCCATCTCTTGAATCTCGCTACACTGGCTGCTGCTACTGCTAAGTGTTACTGGCTTGCTACTCATCAATGCTCACTCTGTGTGCTGCTTGCTTTCCTTGACTCCACTCCCTCATTCTACCCAGAGATAAAGAGAATTGCTTGCTTTTGCTGCCTTGTATGTTTTTTCATCTATATAATGAATTGTGACTGATGGGGGGGAGGGTGATGGTCGGTGGTCTGAATATTTTCTTCAAATTCACTAAGTCCGTTGTTTGATCGAGGCAGTGTGAGAGGGGGGAGCAAAAATGGACCGAATCCTGACTTGGCTAGAAGGAACCTCTCTCTGTCCTGCTCTCTGGTCTGGGGTCCAGAGTCTCTTGTTGTTTAAAGTTTGATTATTGTGTGTTATTAGTTTTACCAGAATTCTAAAAGAACTAAGGGCAGAACTAGTAACACCACTGACTACCCTTTTTAATAAATCATGGGAGGATGGTGTGGTACCTGAGGACTGGAGGAGGGCAGATGTGATTCCCCTTCACAAAAGTGGGAGCAAGACAGAGGCAGGAAACTACAGACCTGTCAGTTTGACCTCAGTGGTAGGGAAAATGATGAAATCACTTATGAAGGAAACAATTGTTGAGTACTTAGAGGCCAGTGGGGCACAGGACCCAAGACAGCATGGATTCACAGCGGGAAGTTCATGTCAGACAAATCTAATTGATTTCTTTGACTGGGTGACCAAAGCAGTAGACCAGGGAGGGGCTGTGGACATGGCCTACCTAGACTTTAGCAAGGCATTTGACACAGTCCCGCACAAAAGATTAATAAACAAATTAGCCAGCCTGGGAGTGGGGCCCAGGGTGGTAGCCTGGGTAAAACACTGGTTGGACAACAGGACACAGTGGGTAATAGTAAATGGAGTCCACAGTGAAGAAAGGAGGGTTACTAGTGGGGTACCGCAGGGTTCAGTACTGGGGCCAGTCCTTTTTAATGTTTTTATAAGTGACATTGCAGAAGGACTGGAAGGGAAAATATGTCTCTTTGCAGATGACACAAAGATCTGCAACAGGGTTGATACACAAGGTGGGGTGGAAAGGATGAAAAGGGACTTGGCAAGGTTTGAGGAATGGTCAAATGTAGCAGCTTAGATTCAGTGCAAAGAAGTGCAAAGTAATGCACCTGGGAAACAAAAACCTAGGGAAGAGTACACAATGGGGGTGAGATACTGACAACAACAAAAATGAGAAGGGACCTGGGTGTGATGTATCAGACGACCTAAGGTGGGCCAGCAATGTGAGAAGGCAGTCGGGCAGGGCTGGGGATACTGGGATGCATAGGGAGAGGCATCACCAGTAGAAAACAGGAAGTTGTTGGCCCTCTGTACAGACAGTTGGTAAGACCACATCTGGAGTACTGTGTATAGTTCTGGAGACCCCATCTCCACAAAGACATAGACAGGGTGGAGTCTGTCCAGAGGAGGGCAACCAAAATGATGCAGGGTCTGCATCAGAAGACATATGAAGAAAGACTAAAGAAACTAAAGATGTATAGCCTCGAGGAAAGGGTGGGGGGGCATGATAGAAACTTTCAGATAGCTCAAGGGATCAACAAAGTCCAAGAGGGTAGCATCTTTCAGAAAAAAGAGATGTGCAAAACAAGGGGGCACAGTTTGAAGATAGAGGAGGGGATGGCTCAGAGGTAATGTGAGGAAGTATTTCTTCACAGAGAGGGTTGTGGATACATGGAACAGCCTTCCTGAGGAGGTCATAGAGTCAAAAACAGTGGAGGGAATTCAAGAATGCATGGGACCGACATAAGGCAATTCTAGTGGAGGGTAGGAAGAAGTAGGCTGTTGGTTAACTAGGATCTGCAGCTTATCCGTTAGGTAGGGAAATGGGCAGACTAGGTGGGCCAAGCGGTCCTTATCTGCCGTCAAATTCTATGTTTCTGTGTTTCTATACAGTGCACTGTGTAATGATTTGCAGTCCTGTCCTGCTCCTGCAGCAGACTTTTAGAGCAGCATAGTGGAGGGCTAACTCAGTACTGTTTGTTTAATGAATTGTGACTGATGGGGGGAGGTGATGGTCATCAGCCTGAATAATTTTCTTCAGATTCATTCAGTCAGTTGATCAGGGCAAGTGGTGGTGGTGGGGTGGGGGTGGGGTGGGGCCGTGACAGCCAAAATGGACTGACTCCTGAGTTGGCCAGAAGGAACCTCTCTCTGACCTGCTCTTTGGGGCCTGACTCTTGTTGTTTGATTGTTGTTTTTTACACGTAAGTGTACTGTGTTGATTTGCAGTCCTGCAGCAGACTCCTTCAGCAGCATAGGGGAAGGTCGATACTGTTTGTTTTTAGATTATTGTATACAGAACTAGAACAAGGACCATATGGGCTATACAAATTGTGTGTGTGTGTGTGTGTGTATACACACAGCAGTGTTCTGGCCACCTGCTTGTGCCCTCAGATCAATCAAGCTACAACAACTAAAACGAAAGTGACAAGAGCTGGTATCCTTTCTTGCACTGCCATCCATACTGTGGTAGTACCAAGCTAGTGGAGCAGCTGTTTAATAAGATAAGTCACAACACTGTCTGCTTGTTAAAAATAACTGAAGATGCTGAGGGTAGATACTGTACATTTTAATGTGTGAACTAACCCATTTTATTTATGGAGTATCATGGTCATTGTTTGTTAAAAGCCACAGTTCCTGGGAATTTGTATTCTCTGAAACTGATTTGGGAAAGGTAGGAAAAAAATGAACTTCATGGCTCGGGCCCCAGTATTCAAATCCTTTCCACATGTAATGTTGTTTATAAAAATGTCAAACATTTTGGGTGGAGGTAACTACTTACCTAAAAACTGAATAAACATAACTTACAAAAAAAAAAAAGAAAACATGTTTATTTGTTTTATCCCTACCTATTTCTTACATGCAAGAAAAGTTTCTTTTTCTGTACAGGATGGGCGGTGGTGGGGTACAAAATGTGTGGCTTGCCCTGGGAGCAAAAATGCATTGCTACGGTGCCAGTTGAAACTGTGTACAGACTAAGAGTGGTATAGTTTGGCCATGAATATTATTTCTTTAGTTTTTTCTAAACTATTAGACAATAATTAGAGGGAAATGGGTATATGAATAAAAGCTGCTTATGAACAAGATTGCACTATATGCACTGTAAAGAAGGAACAATTGAAATGGGGGCATTTTTCACATTTATTTTTGAGAGCATAAAATAATAAATTCAAAGCTAAGAGGGGTTGTTAATGGGTATGCAAAGGGCCCTCTAACTAAAATAATAGGATATACAGTAAATGGTAATTAGTAAAATGCAAATTATACAATGGCAAGAAAGAATGCTGGCCTCTGATTGGTCAGTCCAGGACTGGACCTGTGATGTTATCCCAGTACAACATCACAGATCTAGTTTCCGCATACAGATGATCGCATCAACTTTTTGTGGAATCACTCCACACAGTCAGCCTCTGTGATCCCTGATCGGTAAAGCTACTTCAGTGGTCCCACTCGCAAGCTATACTACAACGGCTGCAATTTAGAAACTCCTGGGGACTGTCACCGAGAAGCCACTTCTGCTCGTCCACAAAAACACCTCTCCTGAGTCTGACATATCAGAGTCTGCCTTCCCACAAACAAGGAAAAAAAATCTTTACGGCTAAGCTAACTGCTAGCTATCCTGTATATCACTGCTGTATCACTCTTCTCCAGCTTGTCAGTACCCCATGTTCCACTTCGGCGTCACCACTGACAGATACACTGTTACGCCATCTCCACTTTGCCTTCCTCTGTTTAATGTTAAAAAATAAATAAATAAATAATCATTGTCAGCCCACCCTGTTCAGCCCCGAAATCACTCTTGACAGTTTCCCTTTTCCTCCGCTGACTTTTGCTTGCGATATGTGGTAAGGCAAGCATATGGTCAGTGTGGCGTGTTGTGAGGAGATGAGCAGGGACTGCTGTGAACACAAAAGCCATGAAGCCTCTTACATTTCTGACTGGTGGGTCTACTAGGCTATGATGCCAACTGCACATCTTTCAGTTGGATTATTTCTTTACTTTTATAAAGAATGATGTGCTTGCTGGCAGTTAAGGTTTCACCAAGTAAACAACAAACACAGATGCATCTGAAAATATGACTGGGGACTGTTGTGAACTGATTCCAAACAGGCTTTTATGTTGCTCATTTCTGTTGTCAAAAGTAAGAAAGAGAAACTGTCAAGCCTGATTTTGGGGTGAGGTGACACTGATTTATTTATTTTTTTAATTTTTTTTTTGTATTAAACACAAGAACACAAAGTGAAGAGGGTGTGAGTTTCTCAGTGCTGACTTTGAAGTGGAATGGGGTTCACTGACGAGCTGGGGAAGAGCAGTACTTACCTCTGTTAGTCAGATTATTAATCTTTCACAACATGAACTGACTACTGGAGAAATTGAACTGTTAAAGAAAGGACTGGGTTTTGCACCAACGGCCCCCCTAAATTGGGTTCAGACTTTAATAGACCTACATTTAAATTGTCGGAAACTTAATATTAAAGCCTTCTATCATAAAAGAGAAATGATGAGCTCGACTGAAGTGTGACAGGGTGGAAATGAATCAATACAATTCAGGAATCCTTCAGTTTGGTGTCCCCCCCCATGTGCAGCAGTGTCTATTTTTAAAGAATTAGTTGAAAAGGACATAGAGAGTTTATGTTCCTCATCAAATGTTGGTTTTTATCATAATCTGAAGAAAATTGAAAGGGAAGCTATCCATAGACCACAAAGGGACACAGAGATTGTTATCAAACAAGTGGATAAAGGAGGAGCAGTGGTCTTGATGGATAAAGAAATTTATGTTATGGAAGTGCATATACAAATCTACAATACCCAATGTTATATTAAAATTAAAGAGGATCCAACATATGATTTTAAGTATGGGATTAATAGGGGGTGCATTTTCAAAAGGACTTATAGATGGAAATGTGATGAACTACCTCACTGTTTCAAATCCCATCAGTCACTTTTTATATTCTCCCTAAGGTTCACAAGACACTAGAGAATCCACCAGGACGTCCGATAGTGAGTGGTATAGGATCTTTGGCGAAACCCCTTTCGAGATATTTGGACTCATTTTTAAAACCTTTAGTATTGGACTTAACTTCATACATCAAGGACGCTAAAGAGATTTTAAATCTTTCTGAACGTATGTTAATACCAGATAATGTACTTTTAGTAACAATGGATATTGAATCGCTCTAAACAAACATCCCACATGAGGGAGCCTTGGATGCAGCAGCATCCTTTCTCAATCGTGCAAATATTAGTAATTCTGAGTTACTTATTAAGCTTTTGGAATGTATTTTGAAGAGTAATGTCTTCACATTTGATGGGGAATTGTTTTTGCAAATACGGGGAACAGCAATGGGGGCTACATGTGCACCATCCATTGCTAATTTGTTTGTGGGAAAATGGGAAGAGGAATTTATTTTTAATGGCAATGTAAATATTTACAATACACAAGTATTATGCTGGAAATGTTTTATTGATGATATATTCATCTTGTGGCAGGGTGATGAAGTGAGTCTTAATTCTTTCATTAAATACTTGCATGAAACAAATCTTTTTTTGAAGTTTACGGTAACTAGCTCTAGGGATAAAATTACGTTTTTAGATCTTATGATTGGGCTAACGGGAGAAAGAAAACTTAAAACCGCCCTGTATCACAAAGAAGTGAATGGTAATACCATCCTTTTAGCCAGTAGTCGCCATCCAACACATGTTAAAGGGACACTGTCAACCCCCTTAGGCCTCAAAGTGTCCCTAGTTAAAAAAACACATTTTATGATTGCCAGCATTCTGTAAAGTTTGTTGATGTAGCTGGTAGTTTGATTCTGACTCTTATTTTCTTTAAAAAAGTAAAAACAGACTGCCCAACATACTGGTGTTATCACACCAAAACAGGTTTGTTTACATTCCTTGATCAACTCCAAATGCACCTTTCCTGGACTTGGAAACACCCACGAACAGTCTAGCCCCTCAAGATGCAGTGGAAGTTTAGGAGGCTACTGCTTATGAGTGACTGCACTGTTTGGGTGTGTTTCTAATGCTCAGAAAGTATGCAGTAAGAACAGAATCAAGACTGTAAACAAAAACAAGGTTGTTTATAAATATACTTTGCCATGCATTTCAATTATACTAAGCAAGGAGACAGACAAAACAAACAGCAACATGAGTTAATTTTATAGAGGGTAAGCAATCATAAAATGTGGTGTTTCAACTAGAAATAATATGATGAACAACAGGTTGACAGTGTCCCTTTAAAAGAAATATACCAATTGGTCAGTTTCTCAGGACAAGGTGCAATTGCACTGAAAAAGTAGATTTTGAAAGGGAGGCAGAAGATTTAACAGCTAGATTAGTACAGAGGGGATATAACAAAAACAACATAGGTGAAGCTCTTTTTAGGGCTAGAAATACGGAAAGAAGTATTCTTTTACAAAATAGTAATGGGATCATAACACTGAATATCAATTTAATTTTGTGATGAACTTCTCAGCACATGCCAAGGAGGTTGAAAATACAGTGAGGAAACATTGGCATGTGCTGGGAGTCAAACCAGGATTATGTGAAGTAGTGAACAAGCCAGTGAGATTCTGCTATAAAAAAAGTCTCCACTTTAGGAGACTTGTTAACACAGAGCCATTTTAGAACAAAATCCAAAGAGACTTGGTTGAATAAAGTGAAGGGAAATTTTAGATGTAAAAGATGTATATATTGCGATTTTATAGTGCAGGATAAATGGTTTTCTAGTGTTAATAAAAATAAAAGATTTGAGGTAAGACAGTTTATCAATTGCGATATGCAGGGGGTGATTTATTTGGCCGTTTGTGACTGCAATGCTTTTTATGTTGGCAAAACGATTAGGAGTTTTAAAATAAGAATAGGAGAACATGTGCGTGCCATTCAGAAAAGGGACAATACGTATGCTACAGCAGCTCATGTTCTTACGGCAAAGGAGCCTGATCACCATTCGTTTAAATTCATGGCAATTGATAAAGTTAATCAAAGTCCAAGAGGTGGGGATTATAATAATTTAGTTTTAAAAAGAGAAAACTTTTGGATATTAACTTTGAAAGCGTATATAAGCCCAGGATTGAATGGCCCTTTGGAATTGCATTCATATTTAAAAGATTGAAAATAAAGTTTGATTTTTACATTTAAATAGTGTGAAATTAAGCAGAATTTTTAGATGTGTGCTTGATCCCTGAAATAATATACGAATATTTATTGTCTCTTCGTAGTTTAGGTAACTGATTGATGCTGTGTTGTTTCTCCCCCCCATTCTATTTAATTATTACCCTTCTGCTTTAGTTTAATTGTTTATGTGCTATGTAGTCTGTACTTTTTTTATTATAGATATGATTATTTTAATATTTAGTTTTTGTCAATCTGCTTTAGAAAAGATTTAGTTTTAAATGGTATGAGGTTGTAACTGTTTAGTGAGGGTTTCTCACTGTGGATGTTAACTTTTAAAATTAAGTAGTCTTAAATGGATACCTGTTTGCAATGACTGGTGTAATCAATTGTGCTTGTTTTAGATAATTGATGCAAAGATATAAGTACTGTGTTCTCTAGATGTCCTTTTAAACCTTTGAGAAAGGACTGTGCGGTCAGTCCGAAACATGTCAGGTACCTTGTTATGTTGTGTGTTTTTTCATTAAATTATGTTTTAATTTTATGCATTTCTCTGATGAGTTTTGTGAGTGCCAAAACATTTTTTTTATTTGGATCTCAGAATAGTAGAAGTGTGAATATTCTTGTGAAAAAAATCTTTGTATTGCAAATTTATTGAAAGTTTTGTTGATCAAGAAGGTTGTATAGTTCTGTTCAAAGAGAATGATATATAGAATAATGTATGGGGAAGTAAGGATAACGAGGATTTTATTCACACCTGAGGTATGTAATGCCCCACGAGAGGTTTATGTGGGCATCACACACACAGGGTGTGAATAAAATCCAAGTTGACAGACTTCCACATGTTTTATTTTTTATATTTACTGGTTTAAGGAAGGTAAAGAAGAAATAATGAGACATGGAGAAATCTGGAACTGTAACATTTACTGACCATGAAAAGAATGAGTAATTTAATGTGAGGATCTGTTTTCCTAAATTTTTGAACATTTAGAACTAAAATATTTTAAGAATTTCATAACATTTTTTAACAGTTCTGTGTATTTATGTTAGCTCATGTCTCCCCCACCGAGCTTTGCACCAGTAAACTGTAACAAGTGCAAGAGAATGGTGCTGTAAAGAAAAACAATCCTTAACCATTGCAAAGTAGTTGAGAGAAAATGATAGAGGCAATAGTAAGTTGTTGATGGAACGAAAGTCTGTGTACTATAGGGCTTCTGTCCATTTCTGTGGCAGCTGTTGTCATCGAGGTTCCATTACATGGTTTCCTAAGGGAGTGACAGAAAAGTACATGTTTTGAATTTCTGTCTTTCCGTTTCATTAGGTGGTGCACAACATGAACTGGTTGCTATTTTTTATTAATTTTTTGTGACACTTTTGCAAGAAAACTGTACCCATTGTTTGTTTGTGTGACAAACTGAGAAGGCTGTACTTCACACTGGTGGTTTCCTTGAGGGAGTGTGAGGGAACGGCCAGCGTGAGGATAGAATGCTGGTCAAATGCTTGAGTACATTGCAGTCTATTTTTTGAAAGGTGGTTTACAGAACTCCATAATTCACACGTGTGAATTATGGAGTTTGTGTGGGTCTTCCAACAGTGGTTTATTGACCCTAACCAGTAAATATAAATACATTCTTAGTAGTATAGGTTATGGTCCATTCGTGGAATATAATAATTTCTTTAAAAACAAAATATAGGTCTTGATCAAACTTCAGCCATACTTTATGGAGATTTTAATGCACTACATAATTTTGATTTTGATAAAACATCAGTTGAAATGAATGAAGATAGAAGAATTGCATTATAGTTGCAAAAATATTTGATACAAAATGGCTTATGTGACGCATGGAGAATTATGAACCCAGATGTCAAGATGTTTACATGCTTCTCAAAGTCAAAGTTTATTTATGTATCAAATGTGGATATACAAAAAGTGTTACTCACCATATCACATCATACACTATCATGATATATTAAAAAAACTTTATAAGTCACCGCATATATAATTTAATATATTCATCCCTGTTTCTAATCACATTTTTAAAAATTTATAGCAGGCAACTGAAAAGTGTGGAACACTATATATTACTGAGATATCAGTTGTGTTTAACAAGAATCTTAACTTTTTGGCCAGAGTAGCATTTTCCATTTTATCCAGGTATGATAACTATTTCTTTCTTAATACATTCAGTTTCTGGCATTCAAATAATATATAAACGGTTTTCCATTTTTCTGAGCATCTGCTCTTGCAGTCTACTACAGATGTAAACACATTCCATCCCATTAGACAACTGGATGCTCCTGCATTTGTATCAAATAACAGATTTGCATATGCCTTATAATGCAAATTGTTTTCACATTTATTAATGTATAATTCTCTTTTATGACGATTTCTTTACACTTCTATAAGTCAGAAAATTAGATGTTGAAGTTATTCTTTCTAGATCATTTTGCTTTGCTGAATCATCTATCCTTTCCATAGCTATACTTTTGTAAGTATTCACATTACCTACAGCATGTTTATAACAGTAGCAATGATTATCAGTCCCAGGGTTTTCAAAATCTTATCGAACTCACTAAGCCATGTCCAACCCTTTAATGTAATGATGTTTACATGCTTCTCCAAGCAGTTCAACACTGGTTCACAAACTGATAATATTTTTTGCTTGAAACAATAGATCCAATCATTTGTAAAATCTAATAGATATATTTTTCTATAACGATGATCTGATGACTTTAAATCATATTCCATTTACAGACAGACAAAGGACTAGATTGTGCCAATTCAGTAATGCTTTGCTAAGACAATCAGAATTTGTGGAAAGGATTAAAATAGCAATAAAAGAATATTGGGAGTTTAACTATGATCAAATAAAACCTGTGGTAGAATTGTGGGATGCCTTAAAGGCCACGTTAAGAGGGGTGATAACACTTACCAAATAAGAGAAAACAGGAAAATAAAACATAGAATAGACATTTTGAATTCAGAAATGGAATTATTAGACCAAAAGATAATTCAAGGAGACAAACAAGCACTGATAGAGAAACAGAAAAAAAATTAAAAAAGGGAAATATTGACACAAGACAGGACAAACTATTAAAAATGAAGGATAACATATATAATAATGGAGATTATGAGACAATTTATAGAACAATAATAGTCAATAAAAATAAAATGGAGGAATATACTAATAAATCCATTCAACATACCATTTAATTAGATTCAGATAACTTCTCTATCCTAGATATTAAACAAGCATTTAATAGCATGAAGAAGGGAACAATGCCTGGAAGTAATGGCCTAACAGCTGAATTTTTAATGATTCAAGAGGAGCTGAAACCTTTACTTCTTATAATAATTTAGGAGCTACAATAAAGGAACACCCTCTTTCAACATTTGCAGAAGCTGAGGCAAATTTACTACCAAAAGAAAATACAGACGGCTAACTAACAGAAAACTGCCATCCAGTAGCTTTATTAAATTTATATTACAAAATCATAGCTAATTTAACAGTAAATAAAAAAGAGAATCATTTTCGAAAAGGTGATACACCTGGACCAAAAAGGTTTTATAAAAGGAAGGTCTGTATTTGAAGGATTAATTCAAGTACAACTTTTGATGGAAAAGACGAGGAAAGAGAAGGAAGAACATGTAATTTTGGCATTGGACGCATCCAAGGCTTTTGACCTTTTTACAGTAGCCTTACATGTTTCATGTATTAAATAAGTTGTGGATTCCAGTGCAGATAGCATGCTTAATAAAAGTGTTATATCATAATCCAAAAGTCATATTTAGAATTTATTAGAACAAATCATCACCATTATACATGACTAATGGGGTAAGACAATGTTGACCTTTGTCACTGATATTGTTTATTTTGTCAGTAGAACCAATGCTGAATTGTATAAGACCCAATACGGGAGTCTGTAACTAAGTTAAATGTCTTTACTGATGATATGTTGTTATTGCTAAATGACCCTAGTATAGCATGTATAGCCCAGATAGAAGATAGATTTTTTTCCCGTCTTTCTGGATACCAGTTAAATACAGTATGCATAAGGCTGTTGTATCGCTGATTACTAATCTGTCACAGACTACATTGATTACTTTAAGGTAAAGATAGAGAATATAATAAAATATCTTGGGGTTGATTTAACAAACAGTATTCAGGAAACAGCTAATTTGAGTATGAGTGCTATACAAAAAAAGGTCACAAGAAAGATAGGAAGACGTATCAGTGTCTATTCAAATGAGGGCAAAACTATTAAAAATAATGATCATGCCACATGTAAAGTATGGTATACAGTCAACAATAAGGGACATGCTCTACTTGGTCTGATAAAAAAAATATTTTAATGACATTTCTTTGCAGGGGAAAATCCAAGAATAGCAAGAGAGAAACTAGTACTGCCAAGGAAAAATAGTGGTTTTTGGTGTCCAGTTTCATATAGGTACTATGTAGCAAAGAAAACAAAAACAACATAGCAGTGGTTGGAGAAATTGGTACACAATGAACAAACAGATTATAGCAATTAAGAATATTTAGTGGATTTAATTAGCAATTGTAAATATTTAAAGAAACCTAAATGTATTTATATGTTTCCAGAAAGATTAAAGGAAAGACTCATTCTATAATAATAGACTTTATTAAAATATTAAAAAGTTGGAAACAATAGGGAATTCATATATTCAGTGGACTGTAACTGACATAGACTATATCTTAATGAAATAAAGTGATCACTACACTGTATAAAGAAAGTCAAAGGTTTAAAAGTATTAACATTGGCGGACTTACTTTCTGATTCTGGATGGAAAAGACTGGAACAAATAAATCAGGAAAAGAGAAGGGTAGATATTCTGAATTTTATTTAATTTGCTTGGATACAAATTAAAATAAATACTGTCAAAAACACATTTTAGAATAAAACCATAACATAGAAAGAAGTGCCAGGTACGCACATGATAGTGGAGGATTAACAGGGGCCAGGGTTGATGAGCGAGGAGGAAGTGTCATAACTCTCAACTTAAATTTTTCTTTTTTTCCCAAATGTTTTCACACATACTGTAGCTGCTCTGCTGCTGAATTCTCTAAACCTTTTATATCACTGTCAGTAGTTCTGTTGGGGAGGTGTACAATACTCTCACAGCCACAGTCTTCTCCAAGTCAGCTTGGACAGGGAGTTTTGCACATGGTGACTCCATCAGGGCCTTGAACTCCTGTCTAGGGTGGCTAATGCTATAGAATTGTCTACTTGGAGGCAGTTCCACCATTTCCACCACGAATTCTGAGAGAAGTGGATTATAGCAGAACACTCTGTGAAGCAGAGCTTTGAAATGCTTCTCAATAATGTTTGCTGGTTGTATCTGGTTACTGTTTTTATGGGAGCTGCCAGTTGCAGCACCACAGTTTCTGATATGGCTATAACCACAGAGTCCTCTATGAGAATTTGGCTGTTTAATAACCGGTGCTGTGAGGGACTGTAAAGTGATTTCTTACAATGTGTGAGGGTTGAACAGTCCTATTAAAAGGACCAGCCTATTGCAGGACCATGGCAGGAAGGGAGCCACAGTGGCATTCCTCCAAGAAACCCATTTGGTGCTGGCAGACCATTTAAAATGATGGTGCACTTTAGTGGGAGAGGTCCATGCAGTTGCATGGGACACACCCACATAGAAGGGGAACTGCTATTTTGATTAAGAAAAAATTCCCTTCAGCGGTATTGACCTGGACCCAGAAGGGCACGATGTTAGGCTAGACTGTTTATACCATGACCAAGAATGTACACTTCTTAATCAGTGTGCTCCAAGTCTCTCATATGAGACGTTCCCCTTCTTAAAGAAATTGTTGTTAGACACAGTCATGACTCTAGGTCGTAATTTCAACAGATTGGTTACATTTACTTAGGACTTGTTAAACTTAAACATTTCATGATTTCAGACCATGCCCTGATTACCCTTACACTAGATGCTCACCCTTTGCAATGCAACTTGGTCTGACAATTAAATATGGGACTGTTGAATGACCCAGCCTGTAGGGATCACGTGAAGTAGGTGTTAGATAATTATATTAAGGAGAACTTGGGCGGGGGTGTTTTATGTTTGGGATGGATTCAGAGCAGTCATTGGAGGAAGTAATCCAGTATGCTGCACAGGTTAGAATAGGAAAGGCTGAAACATACAGCAGATTGGACTTAGAAAAGGCAATATTTGACTTTGAGGCAGACCATAAGATTTCATTGGATGCAGGGTTAAAGTCCAACTACAGGACAAAAGGAAAAGGTTGTCCAGACTCTTAGATGAGGCCAAATAAAAATCACTCAGGATTTCTAAACAGAAATATTACACAGGGTGTAATACAGCTGGATGGCTCTTTGCCTTGCAGCTTCGCAAACTGGTGGCAAATGGGGGTGTGTGAAACTTAAGCATGGAGGCAGTCCGGGTGGGGTCACAGGGGACCCTATGGATATTTTAGAAGAGTAAAAGTCATACTACATGACTCTGTATAGTGAAGAACCAATGGGAGATCATGAAAACTTTTTTACTAGGTTACAGTTTCCCAACAGTGTCAGACGAGGCACAAGATATGGATTGCTCAGTCATTGCGTGGGTGGGTGGGAATCAGAAGAGGTTTAAGGGCTTGAAAAATCTGAAATCCCAGAGACTAGATGGTGTGCTTGGGGAATGGCACAAACAGTTTGTCACAGTGCTAATTCTACTTCTAATTTTAGGTCATGGAGGTAAGTGGACTTCAGGATGTTAGGCAGCATGTTTTTGCAAGGAGAGATCTTGTCAGAGTAACTTGGTTAAATTATTTAATTGGGTGACAAGATCTCTGGACATTGGTAGGCTGGTTGATGTTTTATGTCTAGACTTCAGTAAGGCATTTGACTCAGTTCCGCATGGGAGACTGCTGGGAAAGCTGAGTGACTTGGGGGTGGGGGAAAGGTTTGTGAGGTTGATTGGGAACTGGCTAAATGACCGACAACAGTGGGTGTTGATGGGGGGGAGCTGTCGACAGCAAGAAGGTTAATTAGTGGGGTTCCTCTGGGTTTGGTTCTGGGTCCATTGTTATTTAATGCTTTCATTTCAGACACTGCAGTGGGAGTTAGGAGTAATATGAGCCTGTTTGCTGATGACTCCAAACTAGGTGCAGAGTTGGACAATGAGGAGGGAAGAAGGACACTTCAGGAATGCCTAGAAAGACTAGAATAGTGTTCAGTCACATAGCAGCTGGGGTTTAACATTAGGAAGTGCAGTGTACTTCACTTGGGAGCTAGAAATCTGGGGTACAGCTACACATTGTGGGGGTACAATTAACAGTCTTGGAGGAGGAAGAAGAAGCTCTGGGAGTAGTGATCTCTGGTAAAAATGAATCACTCAGGACAATGCAGGAAAGCAGCGGCTAAGGCAAACAGAATGCTGGGGTGCATTGCTAGGGGGAATCATTTCAAGAAGGGAGGAGGTAATTCTGCCACTGTACAAATCCTTGGTGAGGCCGCACATGGGGTACTGTGTGTAGTTCTGGCACCCTTACTTAAAGAAGGACATTATGCTCCTGGAGAGGGTCCAGAGGATGGCTTCTAAGATGATCCTCAAAATGGGAGATAGGCCCTATGCGGAGAAACTTAGGGAGCTAAACATGTACTCCTTGGAAGACAGAAGGGACAGAGGGGACATGATCGAGACCTTTAAATACTTGAAAGGTATTAATAGAGTAAACAGAGAGGGGGTGTTCAGACTGAAGGGGGAAGGGACCATGAGGATCATATCCTGAAACTGGTTGGTGGGAAGAACAGAAGAGACCTGAAAAAGCATTACTTCACGGAAAGGATGATGCTGCCTTGGAATGTGCTACCTTTTCAAAAGCACTTGAACACATCATATCAGATCAGTTAATGGACTACCTAGACAAATACTAGCTGCAGTGCCAACAGCGACATGGCTTCTGGAAGCAGTATAGCACCTCAGCCACTCTAATTGAATTTACCGGATATATTCATAATGCACTAGACTGGGGGCTCTTGGTAGGAGCAACATATATAGATCTCATCAAGGCTTTCAACACTGTTAACCACGAACTGCTTCTGAATCAATAATCCCTTGCGGGTCTCTCCACAGAATTGGTTGCCTGGTTCAGGAGCTATCTCACAGGGAGAGTGCAAAAAGTGAAAATCCACAATGTACTCTCTGATAAACAGCCTGTGACAACAGGAGTGCTCCAAGGCTTCATTCTTGGCTACCTACTTTTTAGTTTGTTTCTTAACTACCTCCTCCAAGCTGTAAAAGACAATGTATTATTGTACGCTGATGATGCGGTTCTTTATTCAAGCCACTCTGACTGTACTAGACTGGAAAGTCATATGCAGTCTAACTTCTCCACTGCAGAACGATGGTTCCTCAAATCCAAATTACTATTAAACTACAAAAAAATGAAAACCATGAAATTTGCCTCTACCCATAATAGACACAGGTCATACCAACTACAAACAGATAACAATCTTAATTCCCCCCTTGAAATGGTGTAAAGTTTCAAATACTTAGGAGTAACCATTGACAGCACATTATCATTTACTCAACATATTGATCTGGTAGCTAGGACAGCAAATGCTAAACTGGGTCTGCACTACAGAAACAAACACTGCCTAACTAAAGAAGCTCTAAAAATTGCGATTACAAGCTCAGTGCTATCAGTCATTAACTACGGCCTAGTGGTATACAGAGCCGCAACTCCCACGGCTCTCAAATGGATCAGGAATACACTCACAAAGGACTGTAGGCTCGTACTGGGTGCAAACCATTGACACATACTTGTGAACTGTATGCACAGTCTGGCTGGCTTAACTTGGACAGTAGAATACAATACCAAGTCTGCCTTCTTGCCAAAAAATCCACTCTTGTGCTTAGCCTCGTAGGAGTACAAAACCTCCTCAGCTTACCCAGCTCTTCCAGAAGTACTAGGAGTGTGAACAACCGGTCGTTGAAAATCCCTTTCCACTGGACCATTCAAGGTCAGTGGTCCTATGAGTACCGTGCACCTCTCTGGCCAAACTCTCTCGGGGAAGATGTTCGGAAGGAAACCAAGCTCGGACCATTACATCAAAGCTTTGTATGCTACCTGCACGTACCTGTGACTGTGACTGTGGGATCTAATCATCCCTCATTACCTAGATTCTCTTTCCCTCAGTTAATAGCTACCCCCGTCTCTTTCCCTCAGTTAGTAGCTACCCCGTCTCCTCCCCTACCCACTCCTTTTCCTCCTATTCCCCCCCTTATCCTAACAAATCAAGTACTATTCTATTATGTTCATGCCTCTTATTAATCACCTATAGCTAATTAACCCGTCTCTCCCTCTACCCTTCACTATCCCTCCTCCCTGCAATCCCCTTTCTTTTCCCTGCTGTACTCCTATGCCCTAGACTCCCTGCTCCTGCTTCTTTATACTCTGCCTTCCCTCTTCATATACTACAGCCTTCTAACATTTCTTCTTCCCATCACGCCTGCTCCCTCTTGCCCCCTCAATGCTCTCCACTGCATGGCTCTCTCTCCCCAATCTTCCCGGTATACTGCCCCTTCTTTGCACTTATGTTGCTGGAATATGGCTAAACCTGCTGCGTTGTGCTCTTAGCACTTTAGGCAAAGGAACTGTTTTTAAAAACATGTCTTGCCTTGTGCTCCACATCATGACTTGTACTATTGTAACCTTTTGTAGCGGACCCCTGCGTTGTGTTGGTATATAAATTTCAGGGATTTATTTAACTCCAAAAATTGATTACCGTTTTGCTCATAAAAGTGCTACAGCATTGTGAAAATGCATAGCACTTGCTTCACTGTGTTTAACAAACATAACACTTCTAGAAAACCTATATAAATACTTTCTGTACAGTTAGCATTGTCCCAAGAAAAAAACTGCTAATCAATTATTTAAAACCCTGAATTTCAAGCCTCACAGAAGTTGGCAAGTTTCTCTGTAAAATGTATTGTTGCGAGTTCATTCCTCTCAGCACATGTATTTCAGTTACTTGTATGTCTTATCGTAGCATACAAGACTTTTCATTTGTTCCTAAATGTCTCACTACATAGAGAGTATATATAGGATTTGGTTTAACAATACATGTCACAACTTTTCACACTGCTGGTGTACTTCCACCAGTCATATTGTCAACATAACAACATTATGTCTACATTATAAAACTATATTTAGTTACTGCACTCGTGGCATATTTCCACATATGTTTTGGCCATTTGTTCTTTTATACAAGATAACAATATCCAAAAGTACATCAGCATCTATGCCCCATCCCATTCTGATGGTTATAGTCGGTCATGTACTAACTTTATGCCTAACTCATGCAAAAATATATTGTTCATATGAAATCAACTACTACAAACCCCCCCATGAGACCTAATCGCATCTGAGGGTATCATCGTATAAGCTGATTTTGCCACTGCAGGAGCTGAACTTGAGTCATGAGTTGTCATGTGCGACGATATATGAAACATTGAACTACACAAATAAGAAAGAGAATTCCTAGCACAAAACACACTAAAATTAATGTCAGACTTGTTTCAAAAACAGCAGTGCCCCAATCCCAAAGGGAAATAATAGGGAGATATCGTGCCGAATGTGTAAACGCTACAGCTTGTTGTTTTTGTCGCATTATGAGAGTTTGGTTTGTTGCCTGTGCAGCAAAGCTTTAATCTGTATACTGTCTAAAGTAGGGAACGAGAAATGTGGAGGAATTACAAGATCTTTTAAAAGATCATGATCCTTCTGTGCAGAACTTTCAAAATACGTATAATTGAGACGTCTGTAGGCTGGGCGCTGTCTAAGAGTTAAATTAGCCACTCGCCATGTTTGTGCATTGCAACCCCAAACGTTCCAAGGTATACCCGCTAACACACACCATGACTCATTCCACTGCATAATATTCAGAATCAGATTAGCATTGGTAAGAGTAAAAGTAAATTGTGGTGGCAGCCAAAGAGTAAGGGTCATTTCCTCACCACATAATATCACTTCACTTTGTATCACACATTGTTGTTTAGGTAAGACATAATGTACTTGGTTGTAATATATAACAGTGTCTCCAGGTATTTGTATTTTCATAATTTGATCATCCAGTAACATTCCTAAATTACTAATTTGCCAAGCCACAGTAGGTGGTGCAAAGCAAACGGGAATAAGCAACATTATGGGAATAGCATATAATAACCCATTAGCATATTTATTTGGTGATACCCAAACTTTCACTATGTCTAAAGGTTGCAATACCACTCCCCGTCTAGTAATTAGATGACAAATATTTTGCCTACTAATTCCCAAATGTAAACGAAAAGTCTCTATGCGATCCAATTCTGCATACAGAATGCAAGCCACTTGAGCTGCTAACTGAGAACATGCTAATTCAGAAAACGTCTCAGTAAATGATGTCACCAGAGATTCGTTTAATCTGACAGTGTATTCTTTAATCAATTGAAAGTTTTCCAAAGTTTCACCAAAAGCTAACCAATCAATATTTTCATTGTCTGCTGCTACTTGTAGATCTTTTGCTAAGGACCTGGTCATTAGAGCCTTTAATGAGGTCTCTAAAGAGCAAATATGTACTTTTAAAACAGCACTATCTACACCATTTGCTATGCCCAAACCTGATCCTATCCAACCTGACACATCCCTCTGTTGTCGAGAGTGAGGTGCAGGCACATCAAAGTTATACGTAAGATGTCTTTCATGATATTCTCTGAGAGTAGCATTATACAACCGCTGCCATGCATGAACAGCAGTGGTACTGCGACACTCCGTGGGCAGTTTGGGAAATGGCATAGCTATTAAAATGTTATAGTACTCTAATTTACAAGGATAGTACAGTGGAAACACATTTTGTGTCAATATAACACCATCAGATGGGGGTGAAAATACTGCTGTATTATTTACAGAGCCAGTAACATTGGGGTCAAAAATAACCTCCCATTTAGACCATGTTTCGTTAATTATGCTTTCATCATTACATATATTACCACTCCACCCATCTATCATTGAGAAAGTAAGCCAGGTTTTCTCATTAGTATGGGGAAGTGTAACAAACACATGTCGCTTTTCCACCATTTAACACCTGAAGCCGGTAACTTATTTATCATCAATTTCCATAACTTATATGAAATATAGTGAGTTTCCAGATTACCCTGTTCCATAGAAATTTGTCCCCTGAGCTGGGTTAAAACTGTATCTTTATCTTCTTTTATACTTAACACAGTTTTGTTAAATAAGTTCATCTCAATTTGATTCAATCGATGTTCATCACCTACGACAGAGGGTACATATATTCCAGGACCAGCATAATCTTGTACACACATGGCATGTCCAGGCCATCCTTCAGGTAGCCAGTGTCCAGGATATAAAGTGTCATTTGCACAACCGTCTCTCCAATAAATGGAGTAAACATTAACTTCCATATGCTTATCAAGAACGTGATTGTCTCCAAGAATAATCACGATAGTATCACATCTCTCCATTTCACGCATGTTGGAACACCAAATAGTATTTATCATAGTCAATGATAGACAGAAGCCTATCACCTTGTAGATTGTCATTTTAATCCTTGTTTTAAAGATGAAACAAGGGCAGAATCAGTTGTTATCACTTTAAAGGCTGATATTTTTTACATTGATCTACATGAACCCATTTGGTTTCTTTTGTACCTTGTCGAATTCGCCTGACCTGGATTACCCATGGGCCTAAGACATCAATTACATCATAAGGCCCCATCCAATTGGCATCCCATGGTACCTTTTGCCCAAACTTTTTCACCATAACCTGATTTCCCAATTCAATAGGCGTAATCACATCAGTGTCATGATATTTTTTGTTTTTCCAATGGCCTTTTGCCAAATTTCTTGCGGCATGTGGTAGATACAGATCCAACTGTTTTTGGACTTGCTGTAAGAACACATCCACCTTGACTCTATCCAGAACTGGAATAGATAGGTCTGGATCCGAAGGATAATATCTCATATCTCTGCCAGTTATCAACCGGTATGGTGTATATCCAGTACTCTTACTTTCAGTACCTTGTATACCCATAAGAATTCCTGGGAGGTGGGTAACCCATCCCTTCCCAGTGTCTAGCACTGCCTTTTTCAGTGCATTTTTAAGGGTGTGATTTAGCCTTTCAGCCATCCCCGGAGATGGGGGGTGATGGGGCAAATGTAGGCATTCGGTGATGCCTACAATATCACACAAAGCCGACATTATTTTCGCTGTAAAGTGAGTCTCTCGATCACTTTCAATTATCCTGGGAAAATCCCATCGGGAAAATACTTGTTCCCATAGTATTTTAGCGGTAGCCAAAGCACTATCATTTCAAGTGGGTAACGCTTCCACCCATTTGGATAACACGTCTACAATGGCTAACAAATATCTGAACCCCCCCCTTTTGCTGTAGGTAGAGGTCCTACATAGTCAATTTGTATGCTAGACCAAGGCCCATCCGCCAGAGGCACTTGGCCTAGCGGAACCCTTTTACCAGCCACTGGAGGATTCATCTGTGCACAGATGAGACATGCCTCCAGGCATTGTTTGATGTCTTTTCCCATTTTTGGCCACCAGTATTTTTGTGCCAACATGTTACATGTTTTATGGAGTCCACTATGACCTCCTATTCTATGATTATCCATAATAATGTCTTGTCGATAAGAAGTGGGTGGTATCCACTTCCTAAATCCTGGTCGTCTTTCCCATACAGCCATGTCTTTCCATTCTGAAACATGTCTGGTTGAACACTGTCCAATATTCTGCCATTGATTTTGACATGCCACTATCCAAGCATCAGTATCTTGGATACGTCCCAGATTTGGGACTTGTGAAATGGCTGCTAGCCACTTGGTATGATATGTATCAAATTCATCTATTTCCCACTCTTGGGTGGAATCCCCTCCCAAGGGGTCAATCCAAACATTTTATTGTTTGGCAGCCTTTTGTGCTAAATCATTTACCAGATTATTATTAATCTCATGTACATCTTTTGGATTTTTCTGATGTGCTCTAACTTTACATATAGCTATTCTTAATGGAGTTTGTACTCCTATGTCCCAGATATGTTGTAATATGGGTGCAAAAGTGACAGGTTCACCAGATGCTGTCCTCATGCCTCTTTTTGTCCAGAGGGGCCAAAAATCCAACAATGAATTCACCACATAAGCACAATCAGAAAAAACATTGATGGGTTCATACGGATAGGCCAGAATAGCTCCCCTAACTGCCTCTAACTCAGCCCTAGGGGCTGAGAAGGAGGAGGAGGGACATCTTATCAAAATCTCTTGTTTAGTACTTGGGGTCCATATGGCATAACCCGTATGAAAATGACCATCTTCCCAGAATCGCGACCCATCTACATAGACATCGATTCCTTCTGGGTGTCTATTTGGTAAGAATATGGATTCCCAATCCCGTATCATTGTCTCCCCACAATCATGTGGTTGTCTCTCCCATGCCATGAGCTCAACTAACATGGGACAGGTACATTTTTCCATTGTGATATTTTTCTCCTGCAACGCTAAAGCTCATTTAACCAATCGCTGTGAAGAAACCCCTTACATCCTTTTTAAACAAGAATTTAATAGGAGTGTGCATAGTTTGTAGGACAATTCTATTAAATCCTGCAATATGTTCTATGTCCTGAATGGCCCAATATACCGCTAATAAATGTTTTACACAGTCCTCATAGGTTTCTTCCACTGGGGTTAATACAAGAGAAGAATAACCCACAGGGCGTAATGTTCCTGCTCGCTCTTGCAGCAGGACTATATTGATTACTTGATCAGTTGCTTTCACTTGTATGACAAAATCCGTAGATTTAGACGGGCTGATGAGGGCCGATGCCATCATCAGTGCTTGTTTTAAGGCAGTAAAAGTCTCCTCATGTTCTGTAGTCCGTACAAGGACATCAGTCTCCTTCCCCCCTTTTAGGAGAGTTGTATAGCAGCTACGTCATACTAGAAAAAAGCCTCATAAAATCTCTACAGAAACCAACCATGCCCAAAAATTGACGTAATGCAGTTTTTATTTTGGGTCTCGGCAGCTGCTGTACTACTGCATTTTTATCTGGATCCACAGTCCTTCCTTGTTTGTCTATACAGATACCAAGAAAAGTCACCTGAGCTTGGCCAATCTGTGCCTTACCACGGTTTAATTTCAAACCTCCAATTTCCAACACAGTTAACAATTCATCCAGGTAATCAATATGTTCCTGGGATGTGTCTGTCTGTAACAGTATATCATCCACATATTGGATGATGGCATCAGGGTGGGAAAATCTCAGCAAAATCTTCACTAGGCACTGATGAAACAAAGTAGGGGACGAGTGGAATCCCTGTGGTAAGCAAGTAAAAGTAAATTGTTTATCCTGAAAAGTAAATGCAGATTTATACTGACTGTTAGGATGTACCGAGATGGACCAAAAAATGTTTGACGCATCTAACACCGTATAAATTGTAGCGGTGGGAGATAACAGAGAAATTAAATCTGGAAGTCTCGCTAACACCGGTGTCACGAGAGGAGTGACCTTGTTTAATACCCTGTAGTCCACTGTAAGTCTCCAAGTGCTGTTCGGCTTTTGAACCGGCCAAAGTGGGGAATTTACAGTGGAACATACTGGCCTAATCAACCCCTGTGATAACTGAGTTATGGTGGCACTGATCTCCTCATATGCCTCCTGTGGAAAGGCATATTGCTTTTGTGGAGGTGAGTCTGGCCGTTCAGTTTGAACCTTCATATTAGTCCCTTTACCACATTCTGTAGCCATTTTGGCCCATATGTCTTTGTGCTTTTTAACTATTTCTTTAATCCAGTTTGGTAACTGATTCCATAGATCTCCCAAATCATATTTTTTTAATGATTTTATGGAATGTACCCTATGGGAATCATCTAAATCCCATTGTCGAGTTAATATTTCTTCCTGCCAGAGAATCATATTACTCAAATCAACCATTAATCCATGTTGCACCAAAATATCCATACCCATGATGGTACCCTCATGAGTAGCACATTTCCAGAACATACATTTCAACTGTTGTTCCCCAATGTTAAGTATCACTGGTTTTGTAGAACATGCTTTTATAACATCACCCGTAAACCCTTGCAGGAAAATACACCTAGGATCTTTATCAGTGGTAGGCATATCAGCATTAGTAATGCTTACGGTAGTACCTGTATCTATTAATATCACCATCTGGTGGCCCCTCACCATGGCTGATATTGTTGGGCGTCGTCCCTCTGAATCTTCCTGGAGATCGGCAAGAATATGGAAGGACAGGGCCTCGTCCTTTCACCTTTCATATTCTTTATCAAATTTTATAAGTGGGACATACCCATCATCATATTCAGCCTCACTATCACTTGGGGCAGTTGGTTTTTGTCCAACTGTGGCAATTTTCTTAGTGCCCACTATTTTTGCCAACATTTGTAAACATTTTTGCAAATCCCCTTTATCTGCTGTGTCAGTGCCATTTTTCTTAGGTCCACCAACTAATACTTGCCTCTATCTAACACTTGCTCTTGCTTTCCCTCCATATCTCCTCCTGTGACCCAACAGTCCCTCTTAAAGTGACCGGTCATGTTACAATTGTGACAAGTGAACCCTCTTTTCCCTTCTCTTTTTACTATGGCTGCTATTTTCTTCCTAGCACCACCTTTACTTGACACATCATCCTGTTGCATTCTCCACCAGTCGGTTAACAACTTTTCCTTTGCTGACACTTTTTTTTCTTGTTTACACATCATTCTGATTGAATCTGGAACAAGTCCTATTTGTTAGTCAATTAAACCTAGAAAAGATTCACTCTCTTTATTGGGATCTACCACCCCTCCATAGGTTGCATAAGCAGTATACAGTCGATTTATGAACATCACCGGTGATTTACCAGGCTGGAGGGTGATCTCATAAATCTTGCTCCAGTCTGTGTGAGAAACCCCATGCATGTTTTGTAATATTTCCTGTATGTCCTCTATGGTAGCCCAAGTTCTATCATCTCCTGCCATCTCACGGTCCCCCATTATATTATCCAGGAGACTTTGCAGCAGTTCTGCAGGAAGTGATAGAGTTACAATTTTACAAATATCTTTATTTGTCAAATTAAAGTTTGCTTTCAAAGTCTTCAATTTATTACAATATGGAAGTGAGTTTTGCCCTGGTTCTCATTTTTCCAGTTTATCAACTAACTGCATTGACTCCTGAATGGTGAGATCTCCCTGAGACGTCAACATCTTCACTTCTGCATCCTCCTCGGCTGCTCGAAGAGCTTTCCTTTTGGCTGTATTTGCCTCATCCTCTGCCAGTTTTGTTTCACCCTGTGAAATAGCTTTTTTAAGGCCCTCCATTATTTGCCTTACTCGTTCTTTCTCCCTAGCCTCATCTTCCCCGAAGGCATCATACTCATTACTTCTCTGAACCATCAGCTTTTTATTGGTTGAAAGAGTATCTTCCACCTTTTCCTGCTGTGTTTGAGAGAGTACTGATATATAACAGTGTTTACTTTCTACCTTTTTACCTTCTGTTTTCATTTTATGGGTTACGGGCACCATTCTTGTCTTTTTCCTACCCTTTTGTTTAAGGGGTGTCCATTTCGGACCCGTCAGAAGCCACCGTTTCACTGGTGCTATCTGACTCATACCAATGATGTCCACCTACACAAGTACAGGGACGCGGGGTATTCTGTTTAATTACTTTCACCACCACTAGTTTCCCTTTCTGTACTTCCTCCCTTAACTCTAACATGAGCCAGGTCTGTATCTGCATAGCATCTTGTGCTATTTGTATATCTTGTTTTAAATATGCCAAATCTTGTACATGCTCCTGATTTGCATGATCTAACCTCTGTTCGGCTAGCTGTGTTAACCTATTCGCTTCTTTTACCTGCATCCTATTTGGCATTGTTTATTTATCGCCCCCTGCATCCAACTGGCCTCTCCTTCAGGCCTTCTGCCAAGGACTGCCCCCACTTGTTCCATTCCGAACCCTCCCCGATGCCAGCTTCCCCCCTGATCCCAGATCGCAGCCGACCAGGGTAGCCCGATGTAACCCTTCTTTGGACAGGTCCCCTCCTTCCGGAGGGAAATTGCCTTCAGGCATTCTTGCTCTCAGCCCTGATGCTGCTGGGGTTGGGGATCCCCCTGGCTCTTTGGGTGTTCCATGGAGGCGGGGGGTTCAGGCGGCCATCATCCGGTCACTCAGATGCCATTTTTTCTGCTTTTCTGGTTTTTCTCCTGTCATGCTGCTTCTTGTAGTGCCCCCGGTCTCCACCGGGGGCTGCTACAGAGCGAGGCAAGGCCCTAACCCAGCCCCAGGGAGGAGAGCAGTCCTTAGTATGCTCAATCCTCTCCCGTCCCCTGCCGACCCCCAGTGACCAGAGTCCGTTCCCGAACCTGGGTCGCTGGCGTGGTTTGAGGTAAGGCGCCCGCGCCTCAACCCTCTACGCCACTGGGCTGGCTACCTGCATCCCACTTTGGGTCTCCCTATATTTACCAGTTTTCTCTAACTTAGCTATTGTATTATGCAAGTGTCCTACAGTACCCTGAAGCACATTGGCTCTATATTCTTCTTCTTTTCCATCAGCGATATATATCGCCATTGTAGTAACATATCTGTGTTCATTGTCACCTACTTCCCTTTTCAGTCTACAAAATCGCATGGTAATCTCTGCCTGATACTGAATAAACATTTGACAGATATTAGCTAGTTTAGTTTTATCTATTATGCCCTTTTTAGCATCATTTCTGTTACAGCATTGAGAAGACAAACATGAAAATACATCTGCATCTTCTGCGGGTGCATTATAGGGTCCCTTCTTTAGATGGGACTCCTAAAATGTACATAAGACAGAACCATACTTACGTCAAGTAATGGCCCATGGGCAAACCACGTCTGGCTTTGTCTCCGCGTCCTTCAATCGTCACACAGACCTCCCTCCATAAGTAAGTGATCGGTTTACATATGGCAGGCGTTCCTCGCACTCTCAACCTGCAGTTCCTCACTTGGTTCATTGGATATCATCAGCACCCGTATAGACTACGTTCTGATATCCGAGTCACGGCACCAATTGTAGCAGACCCCTGCGTTGAGTTGGTATATAAATTTCAAGCCACACAGAAGTTGGTAAGTTTCTCAGTAAAATTTATTGTTGCGAGTTCATTCCTCTCAGTACATGTATTTCAGTTACTTGTGTCTCTTATCATAGCATACAGGACTTTTCAGTTGTTTCTAAATGTCTCTACTTAGAGAGTATATATAGGATTTGGTTTAACAATACATGTCACAACTTTTCACACTGCTGGTGTACTTCCACCAATCATATTGTCAACATAATAACATTATGTCTTCATCATAAAACTGTATTTAGTTACTGCACTCATGACATATTTCCACATATTTGGCCATTTGTTCTTTTATACAAGATAACAATACCCAAAAGTACATCAACATCTATACCCCATCCCATTCTGATGGTTATAGTTAGTTGGTCATGTACTAACTTTATGCCTAACTCATGCACAAATATATTGTTCATATGAAATCAACAACTACACCTTTGTATGTACTCATTGTTTAAATGCCTAGTGTTTTGCTCTCAAATGTTTGTAACTGTTTTTCCTCTGTATTGTTTTTACTGATGTGGAACCTCTATAAATGAGCCTCTGGCTGAAAGGTATTTCTGATGTACTAAATAAATAAATAAATAAAACCTGAGGAGTTGGTCTCAGGGGAATCCGTGGGAGGTTTTAAGAAGAGATGGGATAGGTACATGGGTAGGGTACAGTTAGAGGGGTTGAGTCCATGGGAACTCAAAATGGAAATCAGAGGAGGGGTGGAAGGAAGAGTGGGGGGGGCAGCAGCCGTTATCAAGCTGTGAGCTGCATCTCGAGCAGACGCAATAGACCTTGTGGCCTAATCTGCTGGCATTTTTGTATGTTCGTAGTGTTGTAAAAGTCTACAGCAGGGTGCTATAGAGTTAGGTTTGTCCTCCATCATGAACCAGGCTCAGATCAGTCCTTCCTAAACTGGGAAAGAAACATTCAGAGCGTGGGACATGTCGACTGATTTCTCTGTTCTGTGTTGACCTGAAGATGTCAACTAGTATTCTGGTCTTTAGACTGTAGAAGCGTATCTTCCAGATAGTAAACGCAGATCAAATGGATTTTATATAGGGATGTCTGTTACACGGCAATATCAGGTGGTTGTAAAACATTATCTCTGGTATGTGGTCACACAAGGAACCTCAACTGGCTGTCTTGATGGATGCAGAGAAAGTGTTTGGTAAGGCTAATTGGCAGCTTTTAAAATTTACACTGCAGTCCATTCAATTTGGCCCCAGATTAATTAATTGTGCAGATACCCTGTATACTAAACCAGAAGCAGTGGTCAAGGTCAATGGCATGAATTCAAACCAGTTTCTTTTGCAGACAAGATAGCCCCCTGTTGCCACTGTTGTTTGCAGTCAGTCTGGAACTACTGACATTAGTGGTGCATCAAAATCCTCATAGCAGGGGTCTTCATAAGGCAGGAAGAACATTGTATTCATCTGTGCTGATGATACCATCCTCTATTTATCTCTTATCCAAAATTTAGTCCGTGAGCAGGTGAAACTGCTGCAGGAATGTGGGGATCTTGCAGGTTATAAAATACATAATTCATAATCAGAGGCCTTTGTGATCAGTGGCACCTACACAGTGGCATTTAAGGACTCCTTTCCAGTTACATGGACAAAAAATAACAGGTTCTGTTATTTAGGGTGCAGGCAACACCAAGTATTTCAAAATTATTTAGAACTGAACTACCTACCTTTATTTGCCAACATTCAAGCTGATGTGACCAGGTGTTGTCTGTGTTAGGTAGAAGTCCTGGAGAGGGCCACTGCCCCTGGCTTGCCAGCCGTTACAAGGCCCAGGGACCTGGGTTCCCAATAGCTGACCTATGGGGGCTAGTCTGTCTATCTAATTGTCTGCTGCAGACAGGGCCGCAGTAATGGGGGGACAAGTGGGGATTTGTCCTGGGCCCCAAGCTCAAGGGGGGCCCACCTGGGGACCTGACATTACCCCTGGCATTAGCTGGGATGGGAGACGAGGCCCATTTCAAGTGACTTGTCCTGGGCCATAAAATTCTTAGCTGCATCTCTGGCTGCAGATGCCCAAAACCCAGACCCACAGGTCCCAGTTCATTTCCCCACAGTCCAGTACCTGGATACCCAGTTTTTATTAAATACAAAAGAATCCAGCACTCACCACCACATAGAATAATGGATGCTGCTCTCTGTTAATGTAAAAAAAAATGCCCAAATTTTATTAAAGTGCTACAGTTATCTTGACACATTTTGGATACAATAGATCCTTTGATAAAGGATCTATTGTATCTGAAACACGTCACGGTAACTGTGGCACTTTAATAAAATGTGGGCATTTTTTTACATTAATAGAGAGCAGTGTTCATTATTCTATGTGGTGGTGAGTGCTGGATTATTTTGTATTCATTATATATATTTTTTATCCGATGCACCCCAGCCTAGTGTGGGTACTCTGTTTTTAAGCCTGTTATACCCAGTTTTTAGTTGCAGACCTGAGGTGCACCTGGTGGCTGGCATTGGCGCGCTTACTTGAATTAAACTTTTTATATTTCTTTCTCTCTGGTTAGAGCTAAACCTTTACCTTTCCCTCTAGTCCTTAGCTCTACCTCCTGCCCTAGTTGGCCAACATATTTACAATCCCCAGGTGCAGGGCAATTCCTGCTTTTTACTCATGGTTCTGCAGAATCGATCCTTGGATGGTACAGTTTACTGAAGTCCTGGGGATGGATGGCACAGGCAGAACCGGGCACAGTGCTTAAACAGGGGCACTGAGGCTGCAGCTTGCTCTCTCTCTCTCTCTCTCTCTTTTTCTTGCTTGCATATCTTTCAGCTTGTCCCCTTCGGCCCATTACCTGCCCCGTCGCAGAGCATGTGTGCAAGGCCTACCACCACAGAGGACACAGACTGGGGAGTGGCCCAACCGCCCAGCTCCCTCCGATCAGAGTGACCTAGCCCGCGGGTACAGGACCCATGACCCCCTGCAGTGGCACATCCCACTTGATGGGGGTTAGCAAGTTCCCCACCTGGCCCTGGGTGTTAGCTGAAACACTTCAGCACATTCTCTTCTGCTTATTTTCATTCTTCCTCTCTTTCTGGCCATGGTGTGCAGCCACAGCAATCCCTTTTTTTCTTTGCTGTATCTCAGGAGCAGACAGCAAGCACTCAGACCAGAAAGTACCTGGCCATTCTTCTGCTTTCACAGTCTCTCAACTTTAACACAGCCACCTTTTCGCTCTGGCTCACACAGGCATCACCTGCACACTCACAGTCCAGTTTCTCTGGCTCGAAGAGGCTTATTCTTCCTTTCCTCTTTCCTCATCACATTTATATTCTTATCCTCTGTATCCCCATCTTTTCCCAGGTTCAGATGCAACCTTTGTTCTTTTTCGGGTTCAGAACACAACCTTGGTCTTTTTCCAGGCTTAGACCCAATCTTTGTCCTTCTATTCAGGCTCAGGACACAACCTTTCCTCTCTGCTTCTTTGCCGCCCCGCTATGGTGCAACTTCAGAACACTGCAGACAATTCAGCAATCTGCAGCTTTCCTGTTTTTTCCAAGCTACTTCTCTCTTTTCGAGATGGGGCAGGTACTCTCTGCCCTGGGGAACAAATTGCTGGCAGCCCCCAGGCAGGTCCATCTCGCAGACCCAATCTCTCAGAGGCAGAGCCCCCTCCCTCAGGAGCTCCCGAACTGACTCCAAGCCCAATAGTGCTCAAGTGTTTGGGAGCCCTTTCCTCACTCCCCATTGGCTGTACCACTGTCCTTAAGCAAAAATTAATATGTATGAGGCTCCCTCGATGCCTCATTGGTGCAGAAAAAGGCGCCTAGATATGCCCCAGTATTCTCCCCCGAAAGTCCTTTCAAACTGTCTCGGAGTCCCTGGCAAGAAACCTGGCTTGGTAGCTGGCTAGCTGGTGTCACATGGCTACAAACATGGTGGCCGTTGTAAACAGTGTCCCTCAGTTTACATAGAGTCCCAAAGTTTTAAGCACTCCTGCAGTCAAACTATTTAACTTTATCTCACCATTTCCCCACCATTTGGTAGCCACCCCTGTGCTCTGTAAAGCGACTGCCTCCATTTACACACTTATCTATCCCCTTTCCAGTCACTGCTGCTCTTAATTATTGCCCCTAGGCAGCACACACATGGTACCACTTCACTCTCTGACTGCAGTTTGTGGCATCGCTTTATTTCCCCCACAGACTGGCAGCCTTCCCTTTCACTGGCACATCCCTCTTTCATTTATTTATTCACTTTATCCCCTTGTCCCTGTCGCTAGTGCCATTCCTAATTCCCCAGGTGCTGCACAGGACCCAGCTCATACATCAAAGGGATGCCACCTCATGAATATTAATGAGGCAACTCCTGATCCCTCAAGTGCGATTGGTGCTCACTAAAAATAGCTTTCCTTGCTCTCAGTTGCCTCTCCCTCATAACCAGGGTCCCCGGTCCCTCTCTTGCCTTTCCCTAGGACTGGGGCCACTGGAGAGGCAACCCCAAAGGCCATCAAAATGGCCGCTCGAAAATGCACATGTGTAGACCTCGCCGGCACTGCAGTGCCATTTCTTTTTTTCGATCTTTATCCCACCTAACCTAGCTGCCAGCCGCCCGGTACTATTCGGCTCGGTCACGGGCCACAGACTTCCACCCCAAATCGGCCTCGGGCCCTCCGTACCCTGTGGCTTACCCCCCACGGCGGGGCTGCGGGATGCGGAGGGGGAGACACCACCGCAGACACGGGATAGGGCGGAGGGCTGGCCTGGGGCTAGTTGAAGCCGTGGCGGGCTTCATTGAGGGCGGCTGGCAGCCATCCATTTTCCGGTTTTCGAGGGAGGCGGGGTCGTGCAATGACGTCAGAAGTCTGCCCCGCGTCCGACCCTCTCACTTCTAGTGTCGGCTGCCTGGAACTCCCGGCCTCCGCCAGGGGTCCCCAAAGCGCGAATGCTTGCCCCACCCTCCCCGGAGAAGGAGAGCTGTCCGTCGGACTCGATCCTCTCCCCCTTGCCGGCCCTCCGATGACCTGGGTCCGTTCCTCAACCCGGGTCGCCGGCATCGCAAGAGGAAATCCAACCGCTGCGCCGGCGGGCCAGCAATGCAGTGCCATTTCTAAAGATGGCGGTTGCATGCTACAGCTCTCTGGCTGTGCTCTCTCTCAAAACCATTGTGGGAGTCGGCAAGAGAGGATTAAAACACAGGGGGCAAGCCAGAACTCCGAAAAGAAAGAATGCGGGTGGGATGAAAACCCCTGGGGGAACAAGGCTTTCTTGGGGGCTTTCAGGTAAGCCCCCATTGGGGGGGGTTACACACTCATGACTGGGGCAAAACAAAGGACTGAGTGTAGATGGTATGGTATACCATGGAAATGGCTTGAGCACCAAATGACTGCTGTTCGTCATTCCAAGAGGAATTCTGAGACAAGGTTCTAGGACAAGGATGGGAAATGTCTTGGACAGACACTACCTGGTGATCCTTGAAGTACCTTTGTCAGCTTACCATTACCCCAGCACTGTTTGGCTCACTGACATTATTTAGACATTGTGAGAGCTTTCTGCCCCCTTCCCATGGCTGACATAAGGTGTCTCCACTGGGAGCCTCGGGACCTCACCAGATTCTGCTAATGTATTTCCCAAGGATAGTTAATGTCATTTCAGAAGCTCAAGCAGAAATACTTCCTACAACATGTTGTGCAAGTTGTATTGTCTAAACCTCTCTGGGCAGAGTTCTCACCAGAATATTTAGGAAGGAGATACTCCTCCAAGCCATTAGCCAAACATAACTCATTTCAAGGTTTCCAACAGTCCATGATGCTTCCCTACAGAAATTTAAGTCTGCTGTTATCCTCTTCATCTCTCTGACTGGCTGTGTTTTGTTACTTAAAGAAAAATAAATTGTTAACTAGGTACACACTTTGTTACTTCCTTTTTACTGGTTAAGAGATGTCTCCCCACAGATTTCTTCTTGGATTAAGAGAACACAGGAGGGAAGAAGAAATGGTGTACAGGATAGATCATACAAAATGGTCAGAAGATTAGAAGAAAACAAATGGCACACGGATGCAAAAGATAAGTCAGTTCAGCTGGTCTGGTGGTGCTGAGCATTGAGGCACAGGATGCGACACCATGCTGGTGACCTGGGTTCAGGAGTGGACTCAGGCCACCTGGGGCTGGCAGGGGAGAGGAAAGATTGAGTGTCCTACGACTGCTCTCCTTTCTCTGGGGTGGGTAAGGGTCATGCACCGCACTGCAGCAGTGACTGGCGGAGGCCAGCTGCACTACAGTTGCGTGCAATGCTTCAGTGGGGGGGAGCATGGCAGGCATCAGAATGGACGTGCCTAGAATGCCATTTTATGACCAGCTCCCCAGCAGAAAAGAACAGCGGAAAATGGCAGGATGATCTTGTGGCTGATGGCCGTGCACTGCATCCCCAAGCATGAGAGGTGCCTTGTTCGGGGAGGGGGGGCGACCCCTGTGGCATGGGGCAATTATCCACGCACCAGACTGGGCTTGGGGATGCGGGTGCTGGTGGCCGGAGGTTGTGGGCCCACTCCACAGAGGGGGAGAAAATATGTAATGATAAAAAAATAAAAATAAAAAAAAAGTCGGTTCAACAAGAAATCCTCATAGTGAATTTTGTTTACCACCATCCTCGGATAGGCGACAGAGGGTGGTGGTGGTGGTGGTGATAAACAGAGTTCACTCTGAGGATGGGAGGGTGACCAGTGGAGTGCCTCAGGGATCAGTGCCGGGACTGGTCCTCTTTAATGTCTTTATAAGTGACATTGCAGAGAAGCTGGAAGGGAGTGTCTGCCTCTTTACAGATGGCACCAAAATCTGCAATTAGGTGGATGCTCTTGTGAAGGTGGAAGTGATGAGCAGAGACCTGAGAAAACTAGAAGAGTGATCAGTGGTATGGCAGCTGGGTTTCAATGCAAAAAGTGCAACATAATGCACTTAGGGCACAGAAACCCAGGGACAGAGCACAAAATGGGTGGAGTGGTATTGGCAGCTACCAAGCAGGAAAGAAACCTGGGCTAAGTGTGGCCAGACAGTGAGACAAGGCAGTCCGGAAGGCTAGTGGGATGCTGGGGTGCAGAGGGAGAGGCATCACCGGCAGAAAGAGGGAGGTTGTGTTGCCTTTGTATAGATTGCTGGTAAGACCCCACCTAGAGTACTGTGTCCAGTTCTGGAGACCACATTTCTGGAAGGACATAAACAGAGTGGAGGTGGTCCAGAGGGTGGCAACTTAAATGGTTCCGGGTCTCCACTGAAAGCACTATGAGAGATTATATACCTCAATATGTACACCCTGGAAGAGAAGAGGGAGACAAGGATGTGATAGAGACCTTTAAATACCTCATAGGAGTAAATAAATAGCATAAGGGAAATTTTTTCCAGAAAAAAGGTGCTTAATAACAAAAAGACATGCTATGAAGATGGGGGGGGGGGGTTAGATTCAAGATAGATGTGAGGAAGTACTTCTTCACAGAAAGAGTGGGTGATTGCTGGAACAGCCTTCCAGTGGAGGTGGAAACAGTGGTGGGGCTCAAGAACACATGGGATAGCACAAGGGAATCACAGTGGAAAGGAAGGGGGGAGAGAAACAGCTGTAGATCAAGACCAGTATGATCTGCAACAATAATGTTGGTAGGGAAAAAGAGGCACACTGGGTGTCAAATTCTGTGTTAATCCCTGCAAGATCATATATGACCCCTAAAAGAACAAATAAAATTAAAAAACCTATTCAGAGGAATGTTGACATGGATGCAAGGAAGTAGGAAATCTTTCTCGTATGTTGTGAACACCTCAACAAAAAGATAAAGAACACATTTCAAAATGGAAAGGCTATGATCCACTATAGCAGTGTACACACAAGGGATTTCTTGGCATCCTTGTAACTTGTAGATGTGTGCCTGCATATCCCCATTCACCAGTTACATTGCCAGTTTCTGTTCTGAGTTCAAGGTCAACATTTTCAATACACACCTCTCCTGTTCGGATTATCCACTGCATCAAGGGTGTTTATGAAGGTCATGCTGGTGCTAGCAGCGCATCTCAGTGAGAAAGGCATACATGTTCATCCCTGTCTGAATGACTGACTCACCAGGGCATCGTTACTGGCAGCAGCACAGGGAGCAGTTTCCCAAAGTCCCAAGAACACTGCAGCACTATAGCTGGATAATAATACACAGCAAGGGCACACTGCAACCAATATGACAAATTCAGGACCTGGGCGGTGCTGTTTAGTACAGCTAGCGCCATGGTGCCTGTCACAGTGGACAGAATGCAGAGCCTCTTTCCTGCTTGTGAGACTCTCCAACACAAGTCTGCAGTGATGGCAAAGAAAATCTTGCACATGCTGTATCTCATAGTGGCAAGAATTGACTTTGTACAGTGGGACAAGCTCTACTTTTGTCTCCTTCAACTCCACCTTCTGCAATTGTGGAATCTGGAGATGATTTCCTTGTTGGCCACTATCTCTCTAACCTCATCAGCGAGATCATCCCTCAACTGTTGATCACTGCAGATGGACATGACTGGAAAAATGTCTATTTTGGATGTGCAACGTCTCACATGATGGACGCCAGTCTGGTGGGCTGGGTAGCAAAGCAGGCATGGCATTAGATTAAAGGAGCATGCAGTATGGTGGCATGTAAATTCCCGTTCGTGTTCTTGAGATGAGAGAGGTTTTCAGGGTGCTGCTTATATTTAAGGGCAGACTGAGGAACCAGGACACGGCTCCTAAGTATAGAAGATTCATGAGGGCAGGACACTTATATCCATACCTTGGTGCAATCCAGATAAGGCTTTACAAATAAGACCTATAGAGTAGTTTGGGATACGTTCTTGTCCTGGTGCACCCCTCTGGGGATCCAGACCCTCAGCAGCCTCTCTGTCTAATACTTTGGAATTTCTGTAGCAGCGTCTATGCAAATGATTGTCAGATAGCTCTCTCAAGGTGCAGGTGAAGGCACTCTAGGCTGTCAGGTTATGTGGGGTTGCACTTTTCAGATCTCTTCTAGATGTCCCTTTCCTTAAAGTCTGTCAAAAGCTCCACCCAGAAACCAACAGATATCACCACTGTTAAGCAAAATGTAGTCCTTGCAGCTCTGATGGACCCCTCTTCAAGCCTCTCCACAAGGTGTCCCTGTAGAGCTATCCCTTTAGGTTCTCTTTTGAGTGGTCATTTGTTCTGCTCAGAGAATAAGCGAGACAGGAGCACTTTTGCACAAGTGGCCATATTTGGTGTTTTACACATGTGATTACAAACCAGCAAATGTACTGTTCTGTATGTACCACACCTGATGCACACATGCCTGCATATTTCCCACCTCTTTATAATGTACTGTATATTACCATAGCACCACTGTGTGAGACAGATGCAACTGAGTGGTTCCTTAGAATGGTGCCCTCCTTTCTTCCTAAGATGACATCCATCTTCCACAGGTAACAGCAGACAGTGTTGAAAAAACAATAGGCTGCTCCGAATATAGTCAGTGCATAGGGTTGCCACCTTTGAATGAGATACAAACCAGATACTAAAGCACACCTTAAACTCCACCTCTAGCCATGCCTCTTTTATGAGTTATGAGTATGTGGCTCCTCCTCCAAAGCCATTTACAATGCCACAAGACATTAATATTTATAGGCATCTTTATACTGTTAAATAACCTTCCATTTTCCTTTCCATGTCAGTCACATATTCTGTTTCTGTTATGCTTTGACTCAGTGGTTAAAGCAGACATTCATAACAGGGAGAACCCTTTAGGCAAAGGGGCACCAACAGGGGTGTTATGCAACCAGAAAATTTGGAGGGGTACAAAATCCTAATCTCTCTAAGGGTGTCCTGGGGCATGCTCCCCTGGAAAAACTTTTAAAAATTGATGCCAAATGGTGCATTTTGATGGCTTTTAGCAGACTGTAATGCTATCCTTTTAGGTGGAAGACTAGGTTTGCTGGCAAAGGCACCTAGCTTCACCTGAGCTTTTATTGCAGGTTTGCTTGTAAGGACAGAGCAAGGAACATTATCAGAGCATGGAAAAATATTAAGGCTTCTTTTGGCTAGGTAGATTTACTGTGTGTTGTTATTTTCTTTTGTACTTACAGTATTTGTTACTGTTTGTTGCTAAAATGTTACTGCCTTATTGTTCTCTGATTCAAATTGCTGTTGCAGGGTATAATTTCTGCTGCATTATTATAGAGTGTGCCTACAGGTTTGGGTTTACAGATTACTGCTGTAATCTTCTCTGATTCAAATTGTTTTATGCAAGATATATCTTCTGTTACTGCTTTATTTTTATCTGTAGCAAAGTGTTTTTTACAGGGTATATCTTCTGTGAAATTATTACAGGTGGTGCTTTACAGTTTTATCTATCATTACACTAAGCTTTCAGGACTACTGCATTTGTTGTTGGTTGATTGTTTCTGCTCTTACTTCCTTGTTTCTTTTGTCTGTGGTTCTTCTTTTTTGGCAGGGGAAGGTCCCAGCCACCCACCCCCATCCCCAACCACCCCATGCTGCACTCCTTTTATAGGGTAGCACAGTCATGACATTTCCTGCAGCAAAGCAGGAAGGGGAGGATCAGAGGGGTATCCACACAGTGACTTCACTTACAGGGGCACAAGTAATTTAACTTGTTATAACAAGTTATACAAAAACAAACAAAACACAAAATAAAACCTTTGGTTTCATTTTCCTCCTTCTGATTACTCGGACCAGGTTATAAACCCAGCTACTCATCTGGAATGGATATTATTAACTGCAGGTACTGTAGGACACTTTTCAAAATGGCAGTTATACAGGATTTAGGATGCTGTCCTACATGCTGGACCACTGGAGATCTAAGGGCTCAGCTCCAGGCAGCATGGGCAGAGATTGCACACCTCAAATCACATATTCAGGAGGAAATATATTATAAGAACCACACGCCATTTCCCCAACATCAGCTCCTCGACTGCAGAGGGTAGTTGGTCTGGGAGGTTGGCAGGTGGTTAGGAGGGGCAAATCAGGTGCCCCATAACTCAGTACTCTCCAACGTATCAACTCCACAAACCATATAAAAACTACAAACAGGTATCTTCCTCTATCTCCAAAATCAAACAAAGGGGTAGAAGACACTACAGAGCAGGACATTGCAGCATAGGAGCTAGCACAACAAAACTTGCCCAAAACAGGGACCAAAAAAAAAAAAAGCACAAAGGAAATCCAAAACACTTCTGATCATAGGAGACTCCATGATTCGGGGAGTTGATGCCTACCTCCAGCCGGGGGTAATGGTCAGATGTCTCCCAGGTACATCAGCGTGGAGAGACACTAACCGCATTGCTAACATCGTGCAGGAAGCAGGAGAAAACATCAACGTCCTGGTACACATAGGGACAAACGATCTCGCCAACCAGTCAGTTGTGGAGACCAAGGAACACCTGATCAGGCTGGGAGACAAACTGTCATCCATTTCATCTGGCATCTCCTTCTCTAAGATCCTGCCAATCTGAGAGAGAGTGGCAGATGGATGGAAGGGCAGAAAAGGTGAGATAAGGGAGCTAAACATGTGGCTCAAGGGCCGGTGCCAGGAAAAAGGACACAAATTTGTAGGTAGCTGCAACAGTTTTGGGAGCGAAAGTTCTTTAAATTTGGTGACCTGCATATGACTAAAGAGGGAGTCAGTGCATTTGGACAGAAGTTGGAATTCTTTGCAGAATATTTAAACTAGCAAATGGGGGGAGGGGTGCAGCACCCGATACATCGAATGGGAAGAACACCCACCCCCTCAGTTAGTGATCAAACAGGAGTTCAGCATGTTTGTAGTTCATTTGCATCACCAGGTAAGGAACAATCCAGCTCCCCATATGATGCACAGGGGAAATGCCTGACCTCGCTCAACAACTAACACACCGAAATCTGGCCAATGTAAAATCATATACACAAATGCTTGCAGTCTGGGAAACAAGATCCCAGACCTGCAGGCAGCAATGACAGAGGCTAAACTGGACATAGTAGCCATTAACGAGACATGGTTCACCAGTAACCACACTTGGGAGACTTAGGTACCCGGCTGTGTACTGTTTAGAAGAGACCGAGGTGCAAAAAGAAGGAGTGGAGTGGCCCTTTATGTCAGTGAAGATATCAAAGCTACAGAAATTCAGAATACACGTAAGGAGCCAGAACAACTGTGGGTCACCCTGGAAACTGGAAATGGGACAGCGATACGAACTGGGGTTGTCTACAGACATCCAGATCACGGAGAGGACATAGACACATTACTGTTAGAAGATATACAAAACATGACAGCTAAAGGGGAGGTTCTGATAAAGGGAGACTTCAACATGCCAGATACAGATTGGTCAATACCAGCAGGAACATCCGCCAGAACTAGACATATAGTGGATTCTCTGCAGGGGGAAGGCCTCAAACAACTGGTAGAACAACCCACAAGAGACTGGGCTATCCTAGATCTAGTACTGACTAATGGGGAAAGGATCACAGATGTCCAGGTAGAAGGTCACCTGGGGGCCAGTGACCATCACATGGTATGGTTCAGTTTGGCCACTAGAACTAAAACATCCCATTCTAAGGCAAAAATATGGGACTTCAGAGGAGCTGACTTTAATAAGATGGCCAACAGAGTTCAGTTAGCCCTGGCAAGAAGAAATGCAGGTAAGGGGGTACAGGCAAAGTGGGCAAGCATTAAGGATGCAATGCTTGAAGCAACATCCCATTGTGTTAGAGAGAAAAGCAAGAGCAAAAGAAGGAGAATACCACTTTGGTTCTCAAACACAGTAGCAGAAAAGGTCAGAGCCAAAAAGCTGGCCTTTAAGGAAATACAAAGGAATGCACCAGGATAAAGATAGGGAGGCATACCAAATGTCCCTAAGGGAAGCAGGGAAGGCAGTATGGCAGGCAAAGGCCCAAACTGAGGAAATACTAGCATGAACAGTAAAAGAAGGGGACAAGATTTTCTATAGATACATTAGTGAAAGGAGAAAGTCCAGGGTGGATATTGCTAAGATCAAAGGGGATAAGGGGAAAGTGTATGGAGGAGGACCAAGAATAAGCATCTATCCTAAATAGATACTTCTGCTCAGTATTTACTGAGGAGAAGGTAGGGTATGGCCCACAGCTTAGCACCATGGACACAAGGGGGAAGGAGGTATGGACTGGTCCCTTCACAAAAGAAAGGGTCCTACAAGAGCTCACTAAGCTCAGTGAGGACAAGGCAATGGGACCTGATGGCATACATCCCAGGGTACTAAAGGAGCTATGGAAGGAACTAGCAGAGCCATTATCAGAACTGTTTAGTGAGTATCTGAGCACAGGAGAGGTCCCAGAAGACGGGAGAAGGGCTCATGTGATTCTACTCCACAAGAGTGGTAGCAGGGAGAAGGCAGGGAACTACAGATCACTCAGTCTTACGTCAGTAGTGGGCAAGATTTTGGAGGCACTCCTTAAGGAAAGGACAGGGCAACACCTGGAATCCATAGGAGCACAGGATCCAAGATAGCTTGGGTTTACAACAGGAAGGTCCTGTCAGACTAATCTCATAGATTTCTTTGACTGGGTAACCAGAGAGGTGGACCAAGGGGGAGCAGTAGATATCGCCTACCTTGACTTCAGCAAAGCTTTTGATACTGTTCCACATAGAAGATTGATTAGTAAGTTGGGTAGGCTCAGGGTGGGCCAGAAGCTGGTCAACTGGGTGGCAAATTGGTTGACGGGCAGAAAACAGAGAGTGGTGGTAAATGGTATACAGTCAGAAGAGATACAAGTCACAAGTGGGGTACCTCAGGAATTAGTCCTGGGGCCAGTCCTCTTCAATATTTTCATCAGTGACATTGCGGATGGACTAGAGGGTAAGGTTTGTCTGTTTGCAGATGACACCAAGATCTGCAACAGAGTAGATGATCCAGATGGGGTGGGCAGAATGAGAAGAGATCTGGATAAACTGGCAAAATGGTTGGAAGAGTGGCAAATGGGGTTTAACGCAAAGAAGTGCAAGATCGTGTACATAGGGAAGAGAAACCCTGAAGCCACCTATAGGTTGGGAGGGGAGTTGCTGGCAATCACAATGGAAGAAAGAGACTTGGGCACCATCATCATCACAGATGGCCTGAAATCATCCAAGCAGGCCACTAAAGCAGTAGGTAAGGCTAGAGGGATGTTGGGGTGTATTAGCAGAAGTGTTGCAAGTCATAAGAGGGAGGTAATAATCCCTCTTTACAAGACACTGGTTTGGCCCCATCTGGAGTACTGCGTGCAGTACTGGAGGCCGCACCTGCACAAGGAAATTAATAAAATGGAGGCAGTCCAGAGAAGGGCAACCAAAATGGTGCAGGGACTGCATCAGAAAACATATTAGGACAGCTTAATAGCGCTCAATACGTATACCCTAGAGCAAAGGAGGGAGAGGTGTGATGTGATCGAAACATTCAAACATCTTAAGGGCATTAACAAGGTGAAAGAGTCTAACATGTTTCAATATAAGAAAAATAGCAGGACAAGAGGACACTGCATAAGATTAGAGGGAGGCCGATTAAGAGATAATGTGAGAAAGTTCTTTTTCACAGAAAGGGTGGTGGATGCATGGAAGGCCTACCTCAGGAAGTGGTGGATTTAAATAGGGTGCAGGGCTTCAAACAGGCATGGGATAGGCATAAGGGAGCAATACAGATAAGTATAAGTATGTGGGGCAGCAGTCTTCCGGGAGTCTTTCTGGAGGCTGAGATGCTGCCCTATTTGCAAACAACTATCTGCCCTGAGGGAGAAAGTTGCCCGTCCTCAGGCCGCACTGGACAGTAGTAAGGAAACCTTCCCCAGGCCACACTGGACAGTAGGAAGGAACCTCCCCATCCAGGGAGCACTAGTGCCACCACCACTACCTCAGAGGTTGCGAAGAAAGCACAGCAGTTGGACCACAGTGGGCTCAGGGAGGTGAGGATGGTGGAACAGAGGCACCCAGTCAATTGTTCCACTCCACAGTCCATACACCATTCTAGGGGGCATAGCTCCCTATGGATGCACCATGAGAATACTGATGACAACTGTCACAAGGGAGGCCCACAGGAAGGAGGCAGAGGACACCACAGGAAAGGAAGCGCTCCTGGTGGGGACTCAATTATTAGGGGTATAGAACTGGGGGAGCTGGGAAAATCTGAAGTAAGGAGCCTGCCTGGTGCTATGGCTTGAGGGACAGGAAGCGCATCCTTAGGATCACGAGAACAGCTGCAAGGGAGTCTGAGCTGGACGAATTGTCCACCTAGGGACAAATGACCTGGCTCATCATGAGATTAGAGCAGTGCAGGAGGACACTGCAGAGTTGAGAGGGGCCTAAGACAGTAGCACACAGTATCCTTCTCAGAGGTGCTGCCTGTCAAAGGCATGGGAGGTGAGGGTAGGTAGCACCATGCAGTTTAATGAATGGTTGAAAAATGGTGCGGAGCACAGGGCTCAGGCTTCATTGGGGACTGGGGTTCACACCTGAGGACACCAGCCTATACTGGCAGGATGGTCTGCATCTGTCCAGGTAGGGAACAAGTCTTTTGAGCAATCGGTTTAAATGCTTCATTTGCAAGCTTTTAAACTAGTCAAAGGGGGAGGCACTGACAAGCAGCAGGAAAATCCCAGCCTCTCGCTACAAAACAGGGTACTAAATGAGAAAAAGACTGAGGTAGAATGGTCAGTGGGGGATGCTGCAACAGAAGGTAAAGCCATCAAAAAATGGAGAGCAATGAGTACCAATGCCTGCAGTCTGGGTAACAAGCTTCCTGAATTAGTGGCCTTGATGGAGGAGGAACAACTGGATATCGTGGCAGTCACAGAAACATGGTACACACAAACCATGACTGGGACATAAACATACCAGGATACACTATCTACAGGAGGGACAGGGAGGGTAAAGGGAGGAGGTAGTTCTTTACATAAGGGAAGGAATAAAAGCAACAGAACAAAAGGGTAAACAGGGAGGAGAAGAAGTACTTTGGGTAAATTTGGAGACAGGCAATGGCACCACAATCCGCACAGGGGTTGTATACAGACCCCCTTCTCAGGGGGAGGAAATGGACAAGGAAATGATAGAAAGTATACTTAGAATGGCAGAAAAAGGGGAGATATTGCCGATGGGTGATCTGAATTTGCCAGATGTTAACTGGAGTGCAGTTATTCTAGATGCCCTACAGGGGGCATGCCTTAGACAACTAGTACTGGAGCCCACTCGAGAGGGAGCAATATTAGACTTGATTCTCTCAAATGGAGATGGAGCGAGGATCACAGATGTAGAAGTGGGTAGCCATCTGGGAACTAGCGACCATCGAACAGTATGGTTCACAATAAACACAGCAATAGAGTCAAGCCATACAAAGACAAAAGTACTGGACTTTAGGAGGGCTGACTTTGCCAAAATAGGTGAGTGCCTAAGGAATGCACTAGCAAATGGGCAGGAAGGAGGGTGGAAGAACAATGGGAATAATAAAACTGCCATCACAGAGGTAACAAGCCTTTGTGTGAAGCAAATAAACAAAACAAAACAATGTAAGAAACCACTATGGTTCTCAAAGGAAGTGGCAGTGAAGGTTCAAGAAAAAGAAAGCATTCAGGAAGTACAAGGAATCATGAAGGAGCAGGACAGAGAACTGTATCAGTTAAAGCAAAAGGAGGCTGGGAAGGCAGTCAGAACAGCAAAGCCCAAACTGAGGAAAGGATAGCCAACTCAGTTAAGAAGGGATAAAACCTTTTATAGGTACATCAGGAGGAAGGAAGACCAAGGGAGGGATAGTGAGGCTTAAAAGGGAGGGAGGGTGGGCAGAGGAGACTGTGAAAAGGCAAAGATACTAAAACAAATATTTTTGCTCAGTATTTACAAATGAAGAGGGGGTACATAAAACAAACAGTAGAAACACTCTGGATACAGAAGTTGATACCAGCCCATTTACAGAAGAAAGGGTTCTGAAAGAACTCTTAAAGCTGAAGGTGGACAAAGCAATGGGGCCTGATGGGATTCATCCCAGAATTCTAAAAGAGCTAAGGGTAGAACTAGTGACACCACTGACTACCCTTTTTAACAAATCATGGGAGGATGGGGTGGTACCCGAGGACTGGAGGAGGGCAGGTGTGATTCGCCTTCACAAAAGTGGGAGCAAGGCAGAAGCAGGAAACTACAGACCTGTTAGTTTAACCTCAGTGATAGGGAAAATTATGGAATCACTTCTGAGGAAAGAATTGTCGGTATCTAGAGGCCAGAGGGCACAGGACCTAGGCAGCATGGATTCACAGTGGGAAGGTGCATGCCAGACCAGATCTGATAGATTTCTTTGACTGGGTGACCAAAGTAGTAGATCAGGGAGGGCTGTGGACATGGCCTACCTAGACTTTAGCAAGGCATTTGACACAGTCCCACACAAAGATTAATATACAAGTTAGCCAGCCTGGGAGTGGGTCCCAAGATGACAGCCTGGTAAAGAATTGGCTGGAGAATAGGACACAGAGAGTAATAGTAAATGGAGTCCACTCAGAAGAAAGGAGGGTTACTAGTAGGGTACCGCAGGGTTCAGTATTAGGACCGGTCCTCTTCAATGTCTTTATAAGTGACATTGCAGAAGGACTGGAAGGAAAAGTATGTCTCTTTGCAGATGACACAAAGATCTGCACCAGAGTTGATGCACAGGGTGGGGTGGAAAGGATGAGAAGGGACTTGGCAAGGTTAGAGGAATGGTCAAATGTATGGCAGCTTAGATTCAGTGCTAAGAAGTGCAAGGTAATGCACCTGGGAAACAAAAACCCAGGGGAAGAGTACACAATGGGGGGTGAGATACTAACAACAACAAAAATGGAAAGGGACCTGGGGGTAGTCATATCAGATGACCTAAAGGTGGGCAAACAATGTGAGAGGGGCAGCAAGGAGGGCTGGGGGATACTGGGATGCATAGGAGAGGCATCACCAGTAGAAAACAGGAAGTTATTATCACTCTGTACAGACAGCTGGTGAGACCCCATCTGGAGTACTGTGTGCAGTTCTGAGACCCAATCTCTGCAAAGACATAGACAGGATGGAAGCTGTCCAGAGGAGGGCAACTCAAATGGTGCAGGGTCTGCACGGAAGACATATGAAGAGACTTAAGGAGCTTAATATGTATAGCCTCGAGGAAAGGAGGGAGAGGGGGACATGATAGAAACATTCAAGTACCTCAAGGGAATCAACAAAGTCCAAGAGGGTAGCATCTTTAAAAAAAAGAGGTGTGCAAGAACAAGAGGCACAATTTGAAGATAGAGGGGGGCAGCTCAGAGGTAATTGAGTAAGTATTTTTTCTCAGAGAGGGTTGTGGATGCATGGAACGGCCTTCCGGAGGAGGTTGTGGAGTCAAAAACAGTGGTCGAATTCAAACATGCATGGGACAGTCATAAGGCAATTCTAGGGGGTGGGGGTAGGAAGAAGTAGGCTGCTGGTTAACTAGGATCTGCAGCTTATCCAGTAGGTAGGGAAATGGGCAGACTGGGTTGGCCAAGCGGTCCTTATCTGCCATCAAATTCTATATTTCTATGAATAGATAGGCCATTGACAGAGTAAAGGCCTATGGCACATTCATAAGATAGAAAAAATGGGCAGACTGGATGAGCCTTGTGATCCTTATTTACTGTCAACTTCTATATTTCTGTGACTGTGAAGCAGCTTCATAATAGCCTACTAAAACCTGTTATCTGAGTTTTTGTTTGTTTATTTTTTCCACAAGATCCCTGCAAAGGCCTGCTTTGTTTTTCCTAAATGTTTCTGTCCCCCTCACTCAAAAGGCTCGCTAAAATCCCCACTCAGGCATCAGCCCCTCCAGCACTTGCTGACAGCCCAGTCAGCTGACACTGCAGCCCTCGAAGCAGCCCTGTAATCTGATGCTTTTTTAAGTTTATTTTTCCACAAAAGATCCCAAAAGGCCACCGCAATGTTCATCATTCAATCCACCCCACACAGCCCTTGCTCTCCCCTCCAGCAGGAGACCCCTCCCAGCTGCAACCCTCAAGCTCAGGATCTGATCTGATCTGATTGTTTCTTTTATATTTTTTTCCACGCAGACACAGCCCTGCAACAAACAGGGCTGTTGCTGTTGGCTTTTTTTTTTTTTTTTTAACAATTGTTAAGTTCTCTGGCTTGCTCTTGGATGAGTCGTAGTGCAGCACTCTTATTCATTCCCCCTGCCACTCAGACCCTACTCTCCCCTGCACCTCCAGCAAGAGAGCCGCAACTGCAGCCCTCAGTCAAGCAGCTCAACATCTCATGATCTTTGCTTTTTTTTTTTATTATTTTTGTTTTCTAAACAACCCCTAACAAACAGGGCTAGGGCCGTGGCAGTAGCTGTTGATGTTTGCCTTTTTTTAAACAATTAGTGGATTGCTGACTCGCTTGCTGCCCGCAGCACTTCTTCTGTGACAACACTCAGTGCGTAGTGAGAGAGGTCTAAACACGTCGACTGTGCATGTGCAATCGATCTGCACATGCGCAGTTGACGTGTTCGAGATGTCTCAGAGGTGGATGCTGCCTCTGTTCCTGCTCACCACTACTAATGCTGTGGAACAGATTGGGTCAGGTGACACAGTCAATGATGGTCCCCTGGTGCCATGTTGGTCTCTTTCTTGGCAGTTGGCAGCAACAGGCAGAGCGGGGTGAGGGGCAGTATGGACGTGCAATGCCATCACTTCAGGATCAGTTTCCTCCCTGAGTTCCTACCTCAGTATTCTGCTGGGCCCTAGTGCCAACGTCTGTATCTTCCTGAGGTGCAGATACACATAAAGGGCCAGTATACAGTACTATATATTAAAAAACAGCTGGTGGGGGTGCACATGAGTTCCCCCTAATATGAACCATGTTGAGGTGCAGGGGGATTAGTTCCCCCAAGTTCCCCCTTATTTTAATCTCTGCTTTGACCAGTTTCTAATACGTTAAGTATTTAGGTTTGTGGTGCCCTCAAATATATTGTGCTTCCTTCACCTCGGCAGCTACTGCCCTTTATTTTTATGTTTCTAAGATGTTCCATGATGACATCAGTCACAAAATTCCATGCTCTTCATCTAAATAACCTGAACTGTTGTAACCGACATCATGGAATGTCTAGACAGTATGGAAACTGAGAACAGTAGCTGCTGAGGACTTAAGAGAGGGATTCAATGTAATGATAAAGGAAATATAAAAATAAGTTATTACTTTAAGAAACAAGCATTTGTCAGTTCCAAATGTTTGCTTGCTTGTATGTGCTGTGTAGTTGTTGGGTATAGACAGCACAGTGGCAAAAATTAGCAGATTAATAGCTGGAGTTATAATGGTGAGACTGTCTTCATTACCATAGCTTTTTTAATTAATTTCACTTCATGTGATTGTGAAATTGTATCCTCAGTCATGCAGACCCTTTAGAAATGGAATAAACAGAGTAGTGAAGATATTCGAAACCCCATTTTTCATGCAAACCCACTTCTCCTGACGCAGTACGTGGTCCCATCAGGCCGTGACATGCACGGCAACCCCTTGTGAGAGAAGGCCCACCCTGCCCATCACAAGGTGTTGTCGGAGTGACACAATACTTCACAATACCTTCCCGGGGCTCAGAGTGGTGGTGTATGATAGTAGTGGTCCTCATTCTTGTGCTGCTCAGACAGCTTCCTGAGCTTGTCCCCAGACTTGAGTCACTGGCACAGAAAAATAACCCGCTACCTGCTAGGCCAATGGCTGGCCCTGCACACATTTCTTCATAACTTTTTTTTTGACATTTTGACCCCAGATTTTTGGCATTGCCTTTTTATAACCCCCTTTCTGAACATGATAGATGCCATATATAAAATATTACCTGAAACATTATTTTGTGTCACAAGTGCGAAAAGACATTTTATTCAGGATTTTAAAATCAACACCTATTCCATATATGAGATAGTATGAAAAAAAAAATGGCTGTATTGAAAATTTGGGGTCAAAATGTTGAAAATTACTAAAGTTATGAGTGAATGTTGAAAAATGTCAATGTACCTTCATAACGTTGGTGTTTTTTTAAGATTTTGACCCCAACATTTTTAACATAGTCTGTTTATGATCCCACTTCATGAACCTGGTAGGTGAAATTTCTAAAATCCTGCCAGAAAGGTGATTTTGTGAAGCGATTGTGAAATTACCTGTTGGGCAGGATTTGAAAGACAGTACCTGTCAAGTTCATGAGGTGTTGAAAAAAAATGTCTTTGTTGAAAATTGAAGGTCAATATTTGAAAATTACCAAAGTTATGAGTGAGTGTTGAAAACTTTAAACACATGTTCATAACTCTATTGATTTTTACGTTCGCTTGCGCGCATGCGCAAGGAACGTTTTGGGAGAGTAGCACACTTGGAGGTGTGCCTCTCCCATCCAATGCACTGCTCCCTTGAGCAGGCGTGGCGGTCCTGTACCAATGGGTGCAGGAGCTCAGTATGACAGCAGTGTTCCTCTGCTTCAAAGGAAAGCACCGCTGCCATGCTGAGCGCCGCCGTCACTCCGTCCCCCCCTCGCATCATGCGCTGCCTCCCCAGAGCTTTGGTGCACGCTGGGAAGCCCACAGCGTGGCAAACGGTGTTGCCGGCCAGGGGTGCCCAATCCCTGTCAGCTCCACGGCCCCAAGCCATCCTACTGCCACGCTGGGAGCCCACCCCAGCATGGCAAATGTTGCGTTCTTTTGCCGACGGGGTGCCCACCCCGTCGGCTCTCGCCCCCGCCGTAGTTGCGGCGGACGGGTGCCCAATCCCGCTGGCTCCTCGGTCCCCTCAGCCATCTTCTGCCACGCTGGGAGCCCACCCCAGTGTGGCAACGTCCCCAGTCGTCTTTTTTGTTAAACCTGTAAAACAAAACGGTCCCGCGCGCATCTCCCAACCCCTCCCACAACCCGCACCCACCCACTGCTCATCCAGGCTCCCACCCCCCTCACCCCATACTTACCTCTGGACTCTGTGCGACGATCTTCGTGGACCGGGAACACGTCTGCACTCTTCAAAGGCGACCGTGAACTGAGGAAATGCCGGTAAGCTGTATAATGGGCTAGATAGGGGGTTTCAACTTTTGCATATCTCAGTCATTTTTGGAATTTTGCAAAATTTTCAACATGGGGTTTTGGGACCCTTCCATGAATGATGTCATTGTCATGGTAGATTCGGGCCCAGGGTGATTTCGCAGGCACTGCACAGTCACTGCGCGAAATCACCCTTCAGCCTCGAATAACGCCATGACAGTGACATCATTCATGAGAAGGGGTCCCAAAAACCCCATGTTGAAAATTTGGTGCAAAAATTCCAAAAAATGACTGTTTTACGAGCGTACGTTGCGCAGTTCCTACACAGGCTCGTAAGTTCGCGAATTTTCAATATTTTCACTCCAGATTTTCAGCATTGCCATTTTATCACACCTTCTTATGAGCTGTACAGCTGTCATTTTTCACATCTCACCCAAAACATGTTTCCGCCCATGTAGCGCACAATGGCACAGTCGGTGTGCGAACTCAGTGTATGGGACACATTAAGAAAATCACAGTGTCACTGTTCATGAGCAGAGATCTTAAAATGGCTATGTTGAAAATTTTGCGAAAAAATTCCTGCAATAATCTGTTTACGACCGTGCATTGTGCGGTTCCTACGCACGCTCGTAAGTTTGCGAATTTCTAATATTTTCACTCCAGATTTTCAACATTGCCATTTTACCACACCTCCTTATGAGCAGTACAGCTGTCATTTTTCACATCCTTCCCAAAACATCTTTCCGCCCATGTAGTGCACAATGACGCAGTCGGTGTGCGAAATCAATGTATGGGACACAGTAAGAAAATCACAGTGACACTGTTTATTAGCAGAGGTTTTAAAATGGCAATGTTGAAAATTTGGTTAAAAAATTCTTAAAATGACTGTTTTATGAGCGTGCGTTGCACAGTTCTCTACGCACGCCATAGGTTTGCGAATTTTCAGTATTTCCACTCCAGATTTTCAACATTGGCATTTTACCACACTTCCTTATGAGCAGTACAGCTGTCATTTTTCACATCCTGCCCAAAACGTGTTTCTGTCTATGTAGCGCACAATGGGGGTAAGAAAAAGGTCATGCTGACAATTTATTGTGCAAATACCAGCAATCGCACAGGGCATTAGGGTAAAGCACCATACATGCCAAACACCACTGCAAATACCTGCAGGCGAACGTTCGGCATTGACAAATGCTTGTTTAGTATCTTTACCCCAAATTTTCAACAAAGCCTTGTTATAATGCCCCCCTCATGAACATGGTAGGAGGAGAGTTTCATATCCCAGTTGAAAGGTGTTTTGTGGAGTCTGTGTGAAATCACCTTTCAGTCTGGATTTTAAATATTTCATATCACTTGTTGATGAGGTGGGGTCCCAAAAAGACCATGCTGAAAATCTGGGAGAAAAATATATAAAAATTACCAAGTATAGGTAAAAGTTAAAAACGCTTTGAAATACATTAACTGCGCTTACTGGATTTCCTCATTTCCTGGTTCAGTGTTGAAGAGTGCAGACATGTCTCTGGTCCAGAGAGGATTATGGCATTGGACCCTATAGGTAAGTATAGTGTGGGGGCGGTGGGTGTTGAGTTCGGGGTCAGGGTGGTGTGGAGGGGGGGGTAAGGCCAACAGTGCTACAGACATCAATAGACAGTTTTTTTTGTTACAGGTTTAATAAAAAATAAAGGACATGACAGGGCATGGGAAAGGATTGGAAGGTGGGTGGGATACTTAGTAGTGGGAGACAGTTTGTTTGCTGGTAATACGAACATATGAATATATGAAATTTGCCAGCAGATAAAGACCTAGAGGTCTATCAAGTCTGCTCGAATGTGCAGCTAGCACCCCTTATTCTGCAGCTGCCCCTCCCTTCCACCCTTCCCCTTCATTAACCCTCCCCCTTGTCCTGTCCCATCCTCGTTTGAAGCAGTCCACTGTTCTACTGCATACCACTTCAGCAGGTAACGCATTCCACCCAGCCACCACCCTCTCTGTAAAAAAAAGTGTCTCCTCATCTCCCTCCTGAACCTTCCTCACTCCAGTCTCATATCATGGCCCCTGGTGCCCTCCCCTCCCTTACTTTGAACAGCCCCTCTGTACCCGTCTTGTTTATTCCTTTCATGTATTTAAAGGTTTCAATCATGTCACCCTGTCTCTCCTCCTCCAGTAGTACATGTTAAACTCCTTCAACCTCCTTTCGTATGATAAGTCCCCCAGACCCTTGATCATCTTTGTCACTCTGCGCTGCACCCCCTCCAGTAACTTAATGTCCCTCTTCAGATATGGATGCCAGTACTCCAGGTGTGGTCTAACTAATGACCTATACAGTGGCAGAATCACCTCCTCCCTCCCCGAGGATATACCCCTTGCAATACAACCCAGCATTTTGTTGGCCTTTGCAGCTTCCTTCCTACATTGTGCCGAGTTGTTCATTGACCCTGTAATGAGCACACCCAGATCCTTCTCCTCCTCCTCCTCTGACTGGGCTGGCTGCACTCCCCCTAGCTGGTAACTCCTCCTTGGGTTCTTCATCCCAAAATGCAGCACCTTGCACTTTTTGGCATTAAAGCCCAGTTGCCAGGTGTCTGACCAGGTTTCAAGCTTTGCCAGATCATCCTGCAACCCCTGCCATCCCTCTAGGTCATCCACCACTGCGCCTACCTTAGTATTATCAGCAAACAGACTGATCTTGCTCTTGATGTCCCATGATATGTCTGCAATGAATATCCCAAACGACACTGGTCCCAACACCGAGCCCTGTGGAACACCGCTCGTCAGTGCCCTTGGGTGTGAGAGCTCCCCACCCACCACCACCCTCTGTTGCCTTCCTGCAGCCAGTTTCCTACCCATCTCACCAGCTTTGCACCCGCCCTGTGCCTACTAACTTCCTTCCCAGCCTTCCATGTGGCACTGAGTCGAATGCCTTACTGAAGTCCAGATACAGGACATCCACTGCATGGCCCCTGTCCAGTTGCCTAGTTACCCAGTCATAGAACTTGACCAGGTTGGTTTGGCAGTATCTGCCACATATGAAGCCATGCAGTCTGCTGTCCTGTAGTCCGTTGGCCTCTAGGAGGGCCACCAGCCTCTCCTTTAGGATAGTCTCCATTAGCTTACCCACGATGGATGTGAGGCTCACTGGTCTGTAGTTTCCTGGTTCATCCTTGTAATAATGTAATGTATAGAGGCTTTCTTATCCCAGGAGATAGAAAAGATATGGTGAGATGATCCTTAAACCAGGATAACCAACACTGAAAGAATTTCAGTGCCTAGTGGAAAAGTAGTTACTTTGTTGTCAGAGTTTTTAGATGAATGTTTGTGAAACTTGAACAAGGTATACACACACATAGGCATTAGCACTTTGTTTTTTTTAATATATGTTTGTACTGACATTGAGAGTCTTGGCTGGGCAGGGCCCTGGGGACATTGGAGCTGACTGTGATACTGCTCAGCTGCTTGCTGGGCAATGTCATGCTGATGAAAGCAAAAAGCTACCATGTGATACGGGTGGCTCTTTTCTTTCAACTTCACAAAGTTTCTGCCCAGCAAGCACAGAACAGTGACATGATCAGCCTGGCTGATCATAGGCCTGACATTTTTTAACCCACTGCTGACTGCCCTGTATTGGACCTGACAGCAACACACCTCTCAAACCCACTGTTGTAACAGTATGTTCACTATGTGCAAGTGCAAGCAAACATAAAAGTTTCTGAAACATAAGAATATAGGAGAGACAAAATCAAAATCAGGAAAGCATATATGGTAAATGTATAACAATGGTTCCCTGTCACAGTAGTTAAGGAACATACATAAAATGTGGAGTACAAAGTATTAGGTTAATTTACTGCTAATGGTCTTAATAGCTATGCTTCATTAACAGACTGACTGGTTTTGCAAAAGTCTATATGACATCAGAACATAGTTATAACTTGGACATGCAGCCAGATAAGGACCCTAAAGGCTGGATTATTTATTCCAAAACTGTACAGGTGGCAACCCTAGTGCTGCACTGTATGAGAATTCATACAGTACTTAGAGGAGCTAGGTAACAATGCTGCACCAGGACAGAAGACAGGAACCAATCCTAGTTTCAGGATCAATAGGAAGCTTATTTTATCCAAATTTTAGAAAGCAGCAACAAAACTGACACCACAAAACATCCAACATTTTGTGTGAACATCTGTACTTTACCAAGGATGTGTACCACCTAATGGCACTAACAATTTATGCAACTCCATTAAAGTGACAGTGAAATAAGAATAAATCTTAATTGTAAAATAATAACAAATGCATAAATAAAATAAATAGATAAAATAATAAATGCAGGAAGGCAGCTGCAAAGGTCAGCAAAATGCTGGGTTGTATTGCCAGGGGTATATCTTCAAGAAGAGGGGAGGTGATCCTGCTGTTGTATAGGTCACTGGTTATGCCACATTTGGAGTACTGCATGCAGTGCTGGTGCCCATACCTGAAGAGGAACATTAAGTTACTGGAGGGTGTGCAGCGCAGGGCAACAAAAATGATCCAGGGACTAGGGGACATACCCTACGTGAGCAGGCTGAGGGAGTTGAACAAGTAATCATGGGAGAAGAGGAGAGACAAGGGGGATATGATTGAAACCTTCAAGTACATGAAGGGAATGAACAAGACAGGCACGGAGGGACTATTCAAGTTAAGGGGGGGCAGGGACACTCGAGGTCACGATCTCTGATGGGGAAGAAGGTTCAGGAGGGAAATGAGAAGTCACTATTTACAGAGAGAGTGGTGTCTGGATGGAACGTGTTGTCTGTGGACGTGGTATCCTGTAGAATAGTGGACTGATTCGAAAGGGGATAGGATAGGGTAAGAGGGAGGGGAGGGAGGGGCAGCTGCTGTATAAGGGCTGCTAGCTGCACACTCGAGCATACTCGATAGACCATAAGGCCTTTATCTGCTGGCAAATTCATATGTTTGTATGTTCGTATGTAAATTTGCATAGGTGAGCACCTTAGAGAAATTGATAGAATGGACCCATACAATGTCCTAGCATAGCACATCACTCAATGGGGAGATTTAAACTCTTCAAATCCCTAGGTATTGAGAAATTGTTTTTAATACCTAAGGGGTGGAGATCTGGACAATAAATTGTTGAAAATGGAGGCCTTTTGGCAATTTAAAGTGAAAACCAACAAACCTCCAAGGCTTAATGAGACATTCAGTTTGGCCGTTTTTCGGTATAATTTGGATTAACAGTTTTGCTTGTGGCTAAAGACCAGCTAAATACTGTAGAGCACAATCTCCAGTTTAAGTGTTGCTAACAATTCCAGCATATGGCCCTAGTACCTGGTTCTTACACTCAATGCTTTTTCTTTTAATAACAGTTTTTTTCAGCTGGTCAGTGGAGTTGCCATGGGTACCAAGATGGGTCTCAGCTTTGCTAATCTGTTTGTGGGTTGGGTGGAGGAACATTTTTTTCTCTCATTCACAGGGACTGTGCCTGAACTCTACAAACGCTACATTGATGACTGTGTGGGGGCCACCTCCTGCTCCAGGGAGACCTCCAAGTCTTCCTTGACAAGCTCACCACGCCCATCCTTCCCTTCAGTACACTGTTGAAGTATCCTCCTACACTGCCTTTTCTGGATATCCAGCTCTCAGTCCAGAACACTGGTCTGAAGACATCAGTCTATTACAAACCCACTGACTCTCACAGTTTCCTCCTCCATAGCTCCTTCCATCCTAAACATGTCAAGAATGGCCTGCCTTATTCACAGTTTCTTAGACTTGAGGGTTATGCAGTGAAGAGGATGATTTTGCTGAGCAGACCCAAATAATGCATAGTTTTTATCAACAGGGGATACCCTAAAAGCACAGTGGACAGAGCACTCTCCCGGTCAGTAACATGCCCAACCTTAACCTCGCAGGAGGGATACTGTCACACGAACAACGGCGAATTCCCACTGCTCTTCCTTTCCATCAGAGCACACCTTCTCTTCACAGGATCATCACTAGTAACTTTCCCATTTTGCAACTGATTCTCACATTGGTGCTTCCTTTACAGAACCACCTATTGCCTCCTACTGCGGCCACCTAACCTCATGGAATCTCCTGGTTAAAAGCAGCCTACCCACTCCTAACAGTTCCTCCCCCAGGTACCAAACCTGCAACAGGGCTCGCTACACCTGCAAATTTATTTCCAGTGTGACTGAGATTCGGGGGCTCACAGGTGTTTTTCACATCACCAAGGAGTTCTCATGCACCTCCACTAATGTGGTGTATTGCATTCTTTGCAGGAAGTGTTCAGCTATTTACATCGGAGAAACTGGAAGGCGTCTTGCTGACCGTTCAGGAACATTACAGAGCAGTCAGGAATGGTGAAACTGCTAAACCCATTGTATCCCACTTTATCTCCAGGGACCACAATGTCAATGACCTTTCTGTTTGTGTCCTTCAGCAGGGCTTCCAGGATCCTGACCATAGAAAAAACATGGAAGCCAAGCTAATCATCCGCCTTGGCTCCCAGCAGCCCTCTGGTTTAAATGATAGACTTATTTTCCACTAACATCTTTCAGCTATCCCTTTTTTTTCCCTAAAGTCAATTTGTTTTTGTACTCATTTATTTTTCATTTTCACCATATGTCTCCATTTCTGTCTCCTTACCACACATTTGTTACCTTTCAGCCTTCTTACAAGGCCCTGTTAATTAGTCTCCACCTGGGAACTTCCCCAGCTCTTTCGCTCCCATTATGCTTTATCTTTCCCATCATCACCTTTTTGTTTCTCAGATTCTGTCTTAATCTTACCATTTATCACTTCTTCTCCCTTAGCCTCCCCCTTCTTCTTTCTCCACATATATCTCTCTCTCATTTTACCTCTCCTCTACACTAACTTGTTTTTTTTTCTCTTTTAGATATTTCCTGAAGAAGACCTAAGGTCGAAATGTAGATTTTTAACTCTATTTTCTATTTTCAGTGTGCATTTAATATAACCATTTTGTTTTGCTTCTAGTACCTGTATTCTCAAATCTGTTACATATTTATTGTTAACTTTCCATTTCTGCCACCTACATTCCCCAATCAAGACCTTCTTGCATTAAGCCTAAGAGATAATTCTACATGGAGGAACCATCCGGGTGTCTTGCTGTCTGTCTTCATTACTGCTTCTCTGTGCTACAGCTAACCCCCTCAGCTTACACTGCGAGGCAGGACCCTGCCTATCTCCACAATAGGCACCCGCCAGAATCTAGAGCAAAGAAGGATATATCAGAGAAGACAAAATCTGGTCAAGCAGCCATCTTTTAACTCATGGACAGGCCAAAGTAATGTGCCCAATCAGGAGTATTTTCTTCCTCTATTGTTTCACTTCCCCATCACATTCATAGAAGACATTTAAAAATTTAAAGGGGAACAGTAACCCTGTTTTATACATTTTTTGTTACAGTATATGTGAAAATATGGGCATATGTGAAATATGTTTAATACCCCCAGTGTTCCCCCATGTATTTAAAGTCCCTTGTTATTGCTGCCTTTTCCTGCCCAATATTCATTAGTTAATTTCTTTTTAGTTCTGGAACCCAGTAACCTCACTTGAATGGAACCCTAGAGAAGCTTTCTGTGCAGGCTTCCAACAAGGCTTATCTTCTCTTTATAGTGAGAATCTATTTTACAAGGACAGCATTAAATAGTGATCTCTGTTCTTTGTTATGGTGGATCATTCTGCATGAGCACACTGCCTAACTGGTATGCACAGCATGTCTTTACCCACCCTGGAAATGAGGGTTCTGTGAGAGTCAAGCTGGCACATATCTATGACATTAAATGGGAACAGTCACTTCTAAGGGCCCCCACACTCAATTGTGGGGCTGGTCCTAAAGTGTGCTTTGTGTGCAAAAACATTTTGGTTTACTTACTGTTTACAGTAGTGGAAGCCATTGGCAAGATGGCAGAAAAGGGGGAGGTGCTGCTGGTGGGGGGACTTCAGCCTGCCGGATGTAGATTGGAGCCTCCCAGCAGTGGCTTCAGTTAGAAGCAGGGACATTCTGGACTCTTTACAGAGGGAATTCCTCAGGCAACTAGTCAGTGAACTCATGATGGGGCAGTACCTGACCTGGTACTCACTAACAGGGACTGTGTTGCAGATGTCAAGGTGAAAGGCCACCTGGGGAACCGTCACCACCATACAGTGTAGTTCAAAATACAGACAGCTATAGCATTGAACCACACAAGGGCGAGGGTCCTGGACTTCAGGAGGGCAGATTTTATAAAGATGAGTGAATGCCTCAGGGATGAACTGGCAGGGGTGGGGTGTGGGGTGGAGGAACAGTGGATGAGGCTAAATGTGAGAATAGCAAAGGCAGCAAACCCTGTGTCAAACAACTGAGCAAAAGCAAGAGGAAAATTAGACCGCTATGGTTCTTGAAAGAGGTGGCTGAAAAGGTAATGGCTAAAAGTTTAGCATTCAGAAGGTATAAGGGGATGCAGAGAGAGAGGAGGATAGGGAGGTGTATAAGGGGAAGCAGGGAAAACAAAAAGGAGAGCAAAGGCAAAAACTGAAGCAAGAAAAGTCCGGGAGGTAATGAATGGGGACAAAACTTTTTTTAGGTATATAAGTGAAAAGAGGAAGACCATGGTGGGACTGTAAGGTTAAAAAGGGAAAGGGGGTTGGGCTGTGCAGAGTGGGACCAGGAAAAGGCAGACATTCGATCCTGAACAAATGCTTTTGTTCAGTGTTCACAGAGGAAGGAGAAGGAGAGGGGCCCCAAAAATGTAACAGCAGCTTTGGAGGGAGGGTGGTGGACATTACTTCATTTTTGGTGGAAGGAGTCCTTAAGGGACTTGCTAGTTTGAAGGTTGACAAAGCAATGCTGCCAGACAAGGTGCATTCACGGGTATTGAGGAAGGACAAAGACATATTGGCTGCACCTCTGACAGTCTCGTTTAACAGCTCACTGGAAACAGGAGTGGTTCCAGAGGACTGGTGGAGGGCAAATGTAGTCCCACTACAGAACAGTGGTAGCTAGGATGAGGCTGGCAATTTTTGGCCAGTCAGTCTGACAGTGGTGGTGGGAAAGTTAATGGAATCATTGCTGAAGGAGAGGATTGTAGAATATCTTGAATCCAGTGTGATACAAGACCCAAGTCAGCATAGTTTCACAGGGGGGAGGTCATGTCAAATTAATCTGATAGACTTCTTTAACTGGGTGATAAAGGAATTAGGTCATGGTGGACTGGGGGACATGGTCTACCTAGAAGTCAGTAAAGCTTTCAACACTATTCCACATAGGAGACAAGTAAGCACACTTTGTAGCTGAGGAGTGTGCCAAAAAGTGGTAAACTGGATAAGAAATTGGGTAGGGGATAGACAACAAAGGCTAGCGATAAATGAGGTTCACTGTGAGGAAGAGATGGTGACCAGCAGGGTTCCATGGGGATCAGTGCTGGGACTGGTCCTGTTTAATGTCTTTGCGGATAGTACGGGGGGGGGGGAGGTGAGCAGAGACCTGAGAAAACTAGAGAAGTGGTCAGTGGCATGGCAGCTGGGTTTCAGTGTGACAAAATGCAAAATAATGCACTCAGGGCACAGAAACCCAAGAATGGAGTACAGAATGGGTAGAATGGTGTTGACTACTGTGCAGGAAAGGGACCTGGGGTAATCGTATCTGATGACTTAAGGTGGCCAGGCAGTGCGACAAGGCAGTTAGGAGGGCTAGTGAGATGCTGTGATACATAGGAAGGTATATCACCAGCAGGAAGAGAGGGGTAATGTTGCCTTTATATAGATTGCTGGTAAGACACCACCTGTAGTACTGTGTCCAGTTCTGGAGACCACATCTCTGGAAGGACATAGACAGAGTGGAGGTGGTCCAGAGGAGGGCAACTAAAAATGGTGCAGGGTCTGCATCAAAAACCCTATCAGGATAGATTAAAGGACCTGAATATGTACACCCTGGAACAGAGGACAGAGAAGGGGGATGTGATAGAGATCTTTAAATACTTCACATGGGTAAATAAGGTACAAGAAGGAAGTATTTTAAGAAGAAATGGTGCTCAAGAACAAGGGGACATTCTGTGATGCTGTGTGTGTGGGGGGGGAGGGGGAAGATTCAGGAGAGATGTGAGGAAGTACTTCTTCACAGAAAGAGTGGTAGATTCCCAGAACAGCCTTCCAGCAGAGTTGGTGGGGGCCAAAAAAGTGGTTGGGTTCAAGAATGCATAGGATAAGCACAAGAAAATCATAGTGGAAAGGAAGGGGGGCCGGAGAAAAAGCTGTAGAGCAGACATGATCTGTGGTAATAGTGTAGGTAGGGAGAAAGGAGATGACTGGATGGGCCAATCAGTCCTTATCTGCCATCAAATTCTGTGTTTCTACGAGGTAGGGGTGACACTGGGTATTTGGAAGTGCTTGGAAGAGGATGGTAGACAGATGGGTTGCCACTGAACATCAGGGAGTGCTTGAAAGGAAACAGAATAATGAGCAGAGGGTGTCACTGGACACCAGAGTGTGCTAGTGGAAAGGAAGGGGTGGGGGGGTTGAGGGAGAAAAGCTGTAGATCATGTATGGTCTGTGATAATAATGTAGGTAGGGAAAAATAGGCAGACTGGGTGGGCAAGCGGTTCTTACCTGCCGTCATATTCTATGCTTTTGTGTTTCTGTGTTTATAGTAGATTGTATCAGACTAATTTTGCCTAGTTGTAGGCTGACATCTTCTGTTACTGCAAATCCCAGAATCCCCTGCAGATGACATCAGAGCAGTAGGCAGCTGTGAGAAGACTGAACAGCTTGCAGTGCATGTTAGAGTTTATATGAACTATGAACTTTTGTTTGCTGATCCCCCTGTCCCTCATAGGCTGTGTACAGACACAGAGAACGATATCTGGCCCTGAGAAAAGCAGTACTGGAAAACATCTGATCGGAGATTATAAAAGCTTCAACATGCAGTACAGGCTATTTAATCTTCCACTGCTGTCTACTGCTCTGATATCAGCGGCAGTGGATTCTGGGATGTGTAGTAAAGGAAGTTGTCAGTCTACAACTGAGCAAAATTAGTCTGATATGATCTACTGTACTACAGTAAGCAATATGTAAACCAAAATGTTTTTGAGCACAAAGTGCACATTGGCATCAGCCCCTACTGTTCCCCTTCAGTGAAAGCCACGAGTTGTCTGCACCAACAAACATTTTTTTGCCATGATGTATTTCAAGTTTTAAATATTGCACACATAAATAGTGGCATACATCTCTTAGTATCCATAAACAGTGACATACATACGTAACAGTATCAATAATAGACTTTCTTAGGGTTTGCATTAAGGCATAAATCAGTTCATTGCTAAATACAGCAAATAGAATGCCTATAAAAGTTCATAACATATAGAAATAAACATTAAAACATGAAATTGGATATTGTTCATGTACTGTTGTTTATTATCTGCCATGGTACTCTTAAACAGAGAAAGAAGGTATTATTAGTTTTATTACCCTGTTAAAAGCACAGACAAGCTGTAATGTCCACAACAAAACCAAATACTTGATCAGAAGAGTAATGAAAACTACAGTACCACTTTCCTAGGTCATATTTAGTAAACAGAACCTCAAATCTTCCATAATCTGATTTTCTCATTTTTAACATTGTTTCAGTATTAAGAGATTTGTTCAACATTATCACTTTTCATTATTGCATGTTATAAAAGATCTGAACAATCCCCTCATTCTGTTTATTTTGTAAAGCAGCTGTTGATGATGTAATATAGTACAGAAAGCAATGCAGCTGTTCCATTCAAGTTTATTCAGAGAGGATACATCATGCTCTTAGCAGAGATTTTATCATGGTACAGAAAGGAATAAATGATTATCTTTTAAGTCTCTGTGCCACGTAGTAATGTTTTAAAGTATCAACAGTTTTGAATGATTGGCATCAGAACAGACTAAAACAGATCTTCATAACAAAATTTAAAGGGGAACAGTAACCCTGTTTTATACATTTTTTGTTATATGTGAAAATGTGGGCATATGTGAAATATGTTTAATACCCCCAGTGTTCCCCCATGTATTTAAAGTCTCTTGTAATTGATGCCTTTTCCTGCCCAATATTCATTTGTTAATTTCTTTTGAGTTCTAGAACCCAATGACATCACTTGAATAGAACCCTAGAGAAGTTTTCTGTGCAGGCTTCCAGCAAGGCTTATCTTCTCTTTATAGGGAGAATCTGTTTTACTAGGATAGCATTAAATAGTCATCTCTGTTCTTTGTTATGTTGGATCATTCTGCATGAGCACACTGCCTAACTGTACCTTTTATAATGGCTTCTAAATGAGAGCATTACTATTCAAGTTGGTTATGGCCCTTCTGAAATAAAACAAAGAGTGGCTTAATCATTTAGGAAGGCTGTCAGTACATGAATTTGTCTTCTGGTTCCCCATGATAACAAGGAGAAATATTTGCCAGTATTCATAATTTAACACAGTTAAATACACAATCAGAAAAGTAAGTTATTGCTTAAAAATAAATAAATAATAATGTTATACAAAGAAAAGAAAGGTTTCCTCCTCCATCCTTTCCTTCTTTCTTGTCACTAGGATGCTGTGAATCCTTGATAGAATATCCATATTGTAAGGTCTACCTCAAATGAGAACACAAAAACCAAACTAAACTGTAAGACATACCCATGCTTCTTGCCCTCAGCTAACCTGCTACCACTTTGTTGTCCTTCATTTAAGCAGGAAGAATCATCTACTGGCTAAAGAACTAAATCCTGAAATGAGATCTTGGGTATGAATCCCATCATTGTGCCTGACTCACTGTGTAAAAGCAAACAAGTTACTTGACTTCTATATGCGTTGGCCTCCCAGCTGTAAAATCAGGTAGAAGCAAGATCCCACTATACGAGATCTTGCACAAAGTAGAGAAATCAAACATCAGGTGAAAAAGTCATCACATACGGCGATTGGAAGACATTGTGTTTTCTGGTTTTCTCCCTGCCCTCCCAGAACAGTGGTGGATGCGATGAGCATGCACACACTCCTTGAAGCCGAGTGCCCCTTACCACCCTTCCCTATGTTACGTCAGTCCTCGACTGTGCTCTTGGGTGTCAGCTGAGAGCGAGGAACTGTACCTCCCCAATCCAGGAGATGAGAGCAGCCCAGTGGCTGCTACAATCATCTCCCAGCCCTCCACCCAGACAACTCCTGGGGGCTGAGCTCACTCTTAAACTTGAGTTGTCAGCATGGCGCGAGGTGTGGCATCCAGTACCTCAACCCTCAGCACCACCAGGCCAGCTGGACAGCAAGATGTTCATGAATTGTATAGCTGCAGCTGGAGCCATGCTGCCACTTCAGTTGGAGTAGTAAGCCATTGATCCTCTGCACTCTTGCTTTCTGTCTATCTAGCTATCTGTCTGTCTGTCTGCCGATCTGTCGGTCTGTCAGTTGGTCGGTCTGTTGGTCTGTCTGTCTGTCTATCTATCTATCTATCTTCCTGTGATTCTATCTATCTCTCTCTAGCTATCTAAATTGATAGCAGACTGGGGATCTCACCCCTGGTACTGCTTCTTTCTCCCTCCTCCCCTTCAGGTTGCCTGCTCCCTCTTTCTCATATTGAATTTAATGTTGAATAAGTGGACCAAGGTGCCTGCCCATTGTACTGCTTCTCTTCACCCTCCAAGTTTCCCACCTCCTTCCCATTATATACATGGTGGCAACGGGATGCCCACCCCTGGTGGCACCAAATAGTAGCCTGACACTGGGGTGCCCAGTCCCCAGTTTTGGAAAGTCCCCTGAAACAAAGAAAACCATTCCTCCTTGACTTTTTGTTTAAATCTGTAAAAAAAGAAAATAGCCTCTCGTCGATCTGACAGCACCACACACTTAACCCACCAACCCACAACGACTTCCAAGATAGCACCCCCACTACCTCATACACTCACACTCACCTGAACACGTCCTATGATGTAGATCCTCTCTCCAGCTGAAAACTCTTCTTGCTGCTCAAACTGGTGGCTACACTGTGAGAAAATCAAGTAAATATGGTTTAAATGTATTTCAATGGGGTTTGACCTTTTACTCATAACTTTGTAATTTTTTTTTAATTTTTTACACCAGATTTTCAACATGGCCTTTTTGGGACCCCACCTCATGACCAAGGGCAGTGTAATTATAGAGATCTGGCCCAAAAGACGATTTTGCAGTCACTTTATGAAATCGCCTTTCAGGTGGGATTTGAAATATTTCACCGCCCTTGTCCATGATATGGTGTCATAAGAAGGTTATTTTGAAAGTTTGGGGTCAAAATATTCAAAAAACAACAAAATTATGAGCACACGCTGAAAGTTTTCTATGTTCACTTATAACTTTGGTAATTTTCAGTATTTTGACACCAAATGTTCAATATAGCAATTTTTTACACCACCTCACAAACATGGCAGCTGTTGTTTTTCAGATCCTGGCCAAGATATATGCTGACACCTGTGGCACAGAATGACATTTCAGCAGGGATTTTGAACATTTTTTGTGCCTACCAGGTTCATGAATTGGGGTCATAAGAAGGCTATGCTGAAAATTTGATGTAAAAATATGGTAAACTTACCAAGTTATTTTTAGGTTGGCAGTTGGTGGCATGGGATCAAAGCAGAAGATGGCAACTTCCTAAGCTAGAAGGAGGGCTGTGTCACTTACCCACTGTGGGCCCAACAAGAAAAAGACTGTATCTAGGATAGAGTAGTATGGGTGCCATAGGGTGAGCGGCTGATTTTGTAGGGAGAGGGTTGGGGGGGGGGAAGAGGAGAGGACCTGTGCACAGTAGATGGTTGGGTGAAAGAGATTGACTTTGGTGTGGTGGGAAGAGGGTGGGGGTTGTTTGTTCTCATTTTTATTTAATTACAGGTTAGTAATTGGCAGTGGAGGTAAAGATGGCAACTGGCTGAGGTAGAGAGAGGGCTGTGCCAATTGCCCATTGTGGACTGATGTATAGTATTTACTGGGGGGGCGGTCATAATGGAGGAGGAGTTTTTTTTTTTTATTATTATTTACAGGTTTGTAACTAATGGTGGAGGATGAGACAGCAAGGCCCTGTCCACACTGCAGCCCGAAAACCCTTCTGTAACGTTACAGAGGGTGTAAACCACATCAGGAATGGCGTGGTGGTTTCCATAACGGTTATGAAACCGGTCCCACCCTGGGACCGTTAGCGGTGGTAGTGTGGACTGCGGTAATGGTCCCTGCAGGGCACAAAGCAGCGCGAGCTGCATTGGTGGGATCGGGCGCCGCTGAATGGTCACCCGGATCCCGGCGTGTGGACTGCGGTGCCGTCCTGTGAACGACACCGGGCCGAGGTGTGACTCCACTGCACCACTCTGCGGCCGTATCGGATTACATCCATTACCGGGCACAAGTGGTGTAGTGTGGACGGGGCTCAAGTGGCAGAGGCTGGGAAAACTGTGCTGGCCACCTGCTATGAGACTGAAGGTGGATGGATGCCTGACTGTAGGTGAGTGTAGGGGGTTGTCTTTAAACATGGGGGCGTGTATGTTAGCCACTTGAGTTGGGCTCCCAGTGGCTGCAAAACCCTTTTTTTTTTTTTATGCTGGCATGCATCCAACACCAACACCAGGATTGAGTACCCAGTGTCAGAAATGGGTTCGGGGGGTAACCAGCATTGGGATTGGGAACCTCGTGTTGAAAACTGTAAGAAATGTCAGGACATATATATTTTTTGTTTTTTTGAAGCTTAATTTTTTTTTTTATTGAATACAGTCAGATATTGAAATGAATATATTACAAGTTGATTTCTGTTTCCTACCACTAGTGTAGGTACATTCTGTGTGATTTAACTTTAAAAAAATAAACATTTAAAGGTACTTACTGTCTGTGACATCCCTCAACTCCCTTGTTTTGAGGAAGTATTCTCAACCCTTGTGGTGTCCGGTGTATTAATTCACAGTCTTTATACATATTGTGATCCAAAGTCTGAATTTGTCAAGTGTATCATAGTGTTAACATAGAAAGGAGAAGAAAAAAAAAATAGTTGCAGTAGCTTCTAATCAGGGACAGATCTTACCTTTATTAATCTAAATTCTTCCCCTCCATGGCCAGTGCCCCCTGTCCGCACATTCTGTCCCACTGTTTTCCTATGAAGGAGGAGTAGTTGTTTAAAGAATAAGGCCTTTCCTGTTGTATAACATATTGGTGACAGTACCCTTCTTTGGTTCCATTCAACACATGGTCATGCATTCATGTCCTCTGGTGTTCTTCAGCAATCTTGAATTTGTTAACTGTAAAGTATTAACACAAAACAAACAGAATGTGTGTGTATGTGCACCCCATTCTGCTTCCCCTCCCCTGAGTAATGAGACTACTTTCTAAGTTAAAATGGAACTCAGTTGTTCTTTTAGGAGTCCATCGGATTCATATGAGTTATCCAGACCCTCTAGACCTCCCTGAATTCCTCCTCAGTCAATCAGAGTTTTACTGTTGTGTTTCCTCTGAAAGATCTGGGATACCCTCTCTCCCTATTCTAACACACTTAGAGAATCCGGATCTAACCAGTGAGCTGTCAGTGTCTTGAGGGCTGCCATGATCATGCATCTGAGCACACTATCCCCTACCCGAGATGGAACACCAGGGATCCTTACTCCCAGTAAGTAGTATATTTAATAACCTGGCATCGGGACACCCCATAATATTAAAAGTTCCTATCTAATATGAGTCCCGTATTCACTCAGTTTGGGACATGCCCATAATATATCCAGGTGTTTTCCCATTTCCCCATATCCTCTCCAACACAGATCTGTGGTCATGGTCCCAAAATGTTTGATGATTCTGGGGACATAAAAATATTTATTAACTACCTTCCAGTGAAATTCTCTCCAATCTGGTGATGCTGATACCTTCCACCCTCTAAGACAATCCTTCCACTGTCCCTCTGAGATGAGCACCCCTGCCTCTTCTTGCCACCTGTCTCTCAGACTTAGTGCAGAAGTCCTCCCCTGCCCCAGAAGCAGCTAATACATCAGAGAGATGTATATTGATCTGTCCTTAAGGATTGTGGACCAGTATAAAAAGTTCTTCCACTGGGTCATATCTCGCAGGATAAGTGATAATCTGCCTTCCTCCATCGGGTAGCTACGCACCTGTGGAAATCTGTAAAAGTCCCCTTTGTTCACAGAGTATTTTGTTTGAATTTCCTGAAATAAGGCACAGCAGTTCCCCTGTGCTATCTGCGTGTATTTGGTTAGTGCTAATCTCTTCCATTCCCTAAACCTCATAACTGTGCTCCCTGGAGGAAAGTCCGGATCGCCTATAACTAATGTGAAAGGTCCCAATTCGTTAGACGTGTGAGTAAGGGCTCAGATCTTCGGCAGTATGTCAAGAGAGTGCAAAACCCACCTATTGGCCATCTGTTTCCTCCAGAAGAGAGTGCTTTTCATGGCTGGGAGTGCATGAAGTGGAACTGGGTGGACAGCGGCCTTTTCCATGACATACCACCTCGACTCTACCCTCTGCTTAGACCACATGATTAAGGGAGGGGGGTCTGAGCCACCAAATATATCTTAAAGTCTGGGAGACCAAGGCCTCCCTCTTCTCTAGGTAAGGCAAGTCTCCTGTGGGCAACCCTGGGTTTTTTACCTGCATCAGACGAACTTTAGAAGGTTTTTATCTAGCTGTTTCCAAAAAAAACAAAAAAAAAACAACAATTTGGTATCCTAATAGACAAGGTTTGAAACAGGAAGAGATATCTAGATAAGACATTCATTTTCAAAATTCCCAGTGCCTCAGGTCCACTGTAATTTCCCCCTGCAGTTTCTCGTAATTGAGTCTAAAGAGGTCAGTGACCTTAAGGGCAATCCTCTCCTCGAAGTAGCAGATGATATTGTTCTTAGCCCAGGTGGATAGAAAATGATTATCCCCATCTGGTGGGATTCTACCAATAACCAAGATTGCTTCTGATTTCTCATGGTTCACCCTGTACCCAGAGACCCCCCCACCCCATAAATTAGTAAAACTTCCTGTAACCCTGGCACCGATATTTCAGGTTGCTTTATAAAGATCAGGATGTCATCTGCATATGGGGAGAACTTATGCTCTTCTCCTCAAACCACCATGCCATTGATTCCATCTGTTTGTCAAATTTTAATGGCTAGATACTCTATACAGAGCCTGAACAGCGAGGGGTGGGGAGAGACAGCCTAGTTGCGTTCCTCTGGCCAGAGAAAATCTGTTAAAGTTCACCCCATTGACCATAACCACTGCTTCTGTTTGTCTGTACAGTGCATTAATGCAGTCTTGAAATCTCTGGTCAAAATTCATGGCCTCAAAGACCCCTTTAAGATAGCCCCAGTGCACCCTATCAAATGCCTTTTCAGTATCTAATGAAAGGGCCAGTTGTATCTGCTTCATCTTTTCTTCGGAAGAAAGGATGTTAAGCATCGTATGAATGTTACCTTGCGGTACCCTACCCTTAGTGAATCTCATTTTGTTTGCATTCACCAGGTCTGTCACTACCTCCGACAGCTTGCCTGCCGTGATGGATGTAAGCGGAGGTCAGGACCCTGCCCATGAAAAAAAAGAGCACTGCCTCTTTAAATTTTTCTGAGCTGGGGGAGCTGACATTGGGACAGCACTGCCCATGAGGCCAGCATTCTATGTGGTGCTCGCTGGTTGGCCAATAGCTGATGCCAACTCTTCCCATAACTCAGTTCTTGTCCGCCAGATGAGGAAGAAAGGATAAGGATAGGGATAGAAAGAGGGCAAGGGTGACGGAATGATAAAGGGGGGGATACACATAAAGCCGACTGAAAGAAGGGGGTATAGCCAAAAGAGAGAAACTAATAAGGTAGGGGTGATGAGCATGCTGGGCAGCCCGAAAGGCAGAAGAAAAATAGAAAAAAATTAGATGAGGAAGAAAAGAGGGAAAAGAGCTAACAGTCTTTCCCTTAGGAGGGTATCCATTCTCCCATGGCTCCTCTCCCTCCTAGAATTAAGTTCCCTGCATGAGGACCAGAAAGGCTCCTCAGACTAAGAATTGAGGGCGGATTTGAAGATGTGGGCCTTGAAGAGTCAGAGACCCCGAGAAGCTCAGCAGTCCTTGACCAGAGTGCTGTCACAGAGATAGGAGAGAGAAGGACAAAGGGAGGGGATGGAGAGAAAAGCTTCCCTAATCCCCAGGAGGGAAACCATCAGAGGCCTAGATGGCCACCCTTTCTTCCAACAGTTTCAAAGGGGTTTCCAGGAGAGATCCTGAAGAGAAAAAACCCACAGAGAACCAGCTCATACTAACATCCCTCCTGTTTTGTCTTCCCTCATCATCTAAGGGCAAGAAACTGACGTCTGCATTGCTGAGTGGCAAAAGCAAAATATGGAAAACTTGTGAGTTTTATAGGTTGGGATACCTTTTAACCTTGAAAGGTGAACAATCAGGTCACAGTCTGATTCAAATGCAAAAGAAAGCATAATTGTAGATTTGTATTCAGAAGATGGTGCAGAAAGATCATTATTGGAATTTCTCTTTTTGGTCACTGAAAGCTCTGGTGATAAAAGGTGGGTTGTAGGTCATAAACATTTAGGAATATATCTTTTATCATGTCTCAGATGCTCTGAAATTCTGAGTCTAGTGAATTGGGCAGGCCCACCAATGTGAGATTTCTGTACCAAGCTTGGTTCTCGAAGATCTTTATTTTTTGATTTATTGTAAAATTTTCTCAAAGATTTGCATTCATAAGCTCAGTTCCAGTTAACTTATTTGAAGATGTAGAAATGGACTTGGGGTTTTGAACAACCTGTTGTCCATTCTTTCAATTTTTTCTTGGTTGATTTTGGCATCTCTTTGTAACTAGTCTACTTTTTTATTTAAAGCACGGTCGCGAACTTCTCTGCTAAGGAGAGAGAATCTTTAGTTTTTATACCTAACGCTGTGGTCTCAGATGTAATTGGAGAGGCAGGAGAACTGATATTCTTCTCCTCTGGTAATTTATTAGACTGCTTAGACTGCTCAGGACTCACAGGCTTCGGCTTTTGCTGTTGTGAACTGCAGGCTTTGTGGTAATTAGTGTGGTACTGTGTGTGCCAGAGTGTACTTCAGATGTTCTCCCACCCTCCATGCCGGTAGCAAACTGATAATACTTTTCCAAAGGTCTAATCCTGTGAGACAAGTATTCATCAGATGAGGACAAGGAGATGGTCATGTGATTTTCAGTCATTAAGTTTCTCATTAAACTATCCAAACTAAATTTTTTGAGGTAACAGTCATTTGTTGCAGGAGATCAAACAAGCAGCAGCTGTCCTGTGGCCATCTTAGTTCCTCCTCTTAAATCAGTTTATGTCACCTTTCCGACTGACCTTTCAGACACCAAGGCAGGTTCTGGGTATTTTTGCCATGCCCACCTTCTCTGCGGCGCATGAGGCTCTTCTCAGCTCCGCTGCCTGACTGTGCCTTGTTGACATTTTTGCTGTTTATGCCATCTTTGCTATTTACAGTGTCATTGTTACTGCTGGTCATGACTTGGCTATGCTTCATCAAGGGTCCCACATTGTGTACAGTCCTCTATCTTGTGTAGCAGCTGTTTCACATTTCTGTCAACGGGTTCCCCATCAACGCTTGCACCTTCTTTCATCATTTGACTTCACCTTGTTGATGTATGTGCTGTCTAGTTGGGTCTTAGTTTTTTGTGCACAGCCTGGCCCTGTTTGTCACCACCGTTACAGTCATTAGCTGTGGTATTCATCATGTAGCTCTGTCTTGTAGGTGCCTCTAATTTCTGCACTGCCCTCTGTTTTGACATAGTGGTTTTGTTGTGTCTTCATCGCTGTGTTAACCATTGATGTCTGCTCTGGTTGTCACCTGACTTTGCCTCACTGATGTTCTGGCTGCATACCCATGGCTCTGTATATTATTTGTTGTTGCCTTATTTGGCGTTCAATGCCTGTTGTGGTGGTGTTGGGTTTTGTCTTGTCAACATCTTATCTGTTGTGTGACTCCCTGCTGCTTTCTGTCAACATTCTTGTCTTCATTTGGTATGGGAGTCTTCTTTCTCACTGGTCTTGGAGTCTCACTATAACTTAGTGCTGCCAGCATGCCTGTGCTTTGACCCATGGCCTTTATTCCTTGCCTTGTTGCACTGTTTCTAGTCTTTCAACTATTGAATTTTCATCTCTGTTACTGGTGTCACTTGCTGCCTTGTGTCTTCTGTTATGGGCTCTTGGCTGTTACATGTTTTTCCAGGTCATTGGTCCTACTGCTTACTGGTATGGATTCTGGCTTGCTGGTCTGCCTGGTTAGGGCTCTTATTTGCTTCTTTTCTTGAGCTTCCCTTCCGCATATTGTTGTGGTACTGCTTGGGAATCATGTTGCAGGCGTGGCTCAGTGTAGTGAGATATTCTTTAATAAGATGGTTCAAGTTACTTACCATAACAGTAGATCTTTGAGGAATCTCCTCCACTGAGCCACAGCTCCCCATTCCTCTGCCACTCTCACCCCTAGGCATGGCTCCTTTGTGTGGGGGACATTTCTGCTTTTACTGATTCAGCCTTTGTTTTATGCCTTTTATTAGCTTGTTGTACAGTCTTTCTCTCCCTTACTGCTCCCGTTGATTGGTACAGTAGTCAACTGGGGGAGTTGGGTTTGTCTCTGGCAGGCAGAAAGACATGAGTAGTATGAAGACCGCATGCTGTATAAGTACTGACAGTATGCATCAGCATGGGTGGCCTCAGCTAGGCAATACTTGACTTTCCTGCCCCTGGCCAGCCTCAGATGCCCCAGGGTTGCTCCCAAACCAAGCTGACAGGCATCATGAGTGGTAGCCCCACCGCTGCTTGCACAGGACAACCATTTTCACAGGCTTTTGCATTTTCAGTGGCTCAAGTCAGAGTTCCAGGTTGATGTTTTATATTTTTTTTCTGTTTTACTTGGAAGTGATCTGGGTTGGAAGGTCAATTTACAGCCTTACCTGGGTTGGAAAGGTAGAGAGGGCCACTGTAGTTTCTCCTGCTGCTTCTACTTTTCTAAGTCATTCAGAGATGTTTTCAATAGTATTTTCAAGTGACCTTTTCTCCTCCTTTTTAGTTGAAGCTGCTGCAATAGTATCTAGCCTTAGTTTGCATTATTTGACACCTTTGATAAGTTGCTTATATAATTGAATAGATTCTTAATCTTTTTTGTTTTGCAATTTATTTACCTAGGTTAGCCCAGCTGAGATGTAACAGCTCGCTTTCAGTGGGGTTCTGCTTCTACCCATTTTCACAGCTGTGTGGACTGGAGCATGAGAGAGGTTAAATGCCTTGCTCAAGGTCACATATTGAGTAGTTGGCTCTAGTGGGGTCTACACCTGCAGTCTCCCAAGTCTTCAGCTAGTGCTCTAACCCCTAAACTACAATGACTTGTCTCGTCTAAGTTACCTAATCCCTCTTTCAGCTGCAGTGAGGGTCCCTATATTACTTGCTTTTGCCTGTGTGTGTATATGTGAAGATTAAGCCTGTCAGCAGCATAGCCAATCTGGCCACTGCCTCACCCTGCTGTGGCTAAACTTGGGAAGCATTCTATGGATTCTGGCTGACTCATCAGTTGAGGAGGAACATTCTTTACATAGTTTTGGCTTTTGTCTTATTTGCAGATATTCTTCCCTTATTTGGTTGACATTAGCAGGTTAAACAGAGAGTTCATTAGCTTAGCAAATAGAGCAGGATGGGGCTCCTGCAGTGCTACCATCTTAGTCCGGGGGGGGGGGTACTGGGAGCAGAATGCTGGGGAACAAGGGAAGGGGGAGAGAACCCACCAGTGCATTAGGTCAGTGGGATGAGGTAGTATACTAAGGGCAGACTTGGTGGATCATCTGTCTCCTTCTGCTGTCAGAATCTCTTATGTTTCTATCTTAGATCTTCAAAAAATAGTCTTGAAGCTGAGTTTCTTTGCTTCTCTTTGAACGTTAGAATAAGCAAGTAGATTGTGATTCCTAGAAAGGTTCTGGTCACTTTTTTCAGTAATTGGAAGGAATGAAATGGAACTATATGCTTCCTGTTAAGCTATCTTGACAGCTGAAGAAATTGCATCTAAGCAAGTCCTAAAATGGCACGCAAGTCTGAAATTCCTTTCATTAGTCCCTAGGACCTCTAGTCAGAAACTAAAAAAAGATCAGCCTCGTCAATGCATGGTTGCAAACCTGGACAAAAGAGAAAAACTACTGTTTTATTAGGCACTGGGATACCTTTCTGAATAAACCAGATCTATACTGTGGAGACGGGCTGCACCTGGGCTTTAAGGGTAGCAGAGTATTGGGTATGCACCTAAAGAGGGAGATCAACATTAATTTAAATTGATGAGTAGGAGGTAGAGGGAACTGGATACCATGCAAACTGAGTACAATATTCCTAATAAAAGATGAAATAAGGTAGCAAAAGAGGCAAGAGTAATGTACTTAAATGCCAGGAGTTTAAATAAATACAAGATGGCAGAGTTACAGCACCATATAATAGCTGATGAAGTAGATGATATAGGGGTCACTGAAACTTGGAACAGTAACAGTGATTGGGGTAAGGAGATGCCTGGATTCCAGATTTTCAGCAGAGATAGGGAAAGGTGCAGAAGAGGAAGAGGAATAGCTATGTATGTTAGCAACAACATACAATATTCCACCTACAAACCAGATATAAATCCTGGTAATATTTTTGAGACTCTTTGGGTGGATATAACTGGTCTTAAGGGCAAGAAATTTAAAATAGCCATTTTTTTACAGGCCACCAGATAGCCCTGTACATGAGACAGAAATGTTTATAGAACACATTATTGATGTAGCCGAGGGTGACGATGTATTGGTCATGGGGAACTTAAACTCACTAGACATAGATTGGAGAGATGATAAGACTAATAGTGCCTTAGAAAGTAGTGTTCAGTCTGTCCTACTGGCCTCTGGAATGGAACAATGTATAACCTTACTTACATGTGGCGAAAATATACTGGATGTGGTATTAACTAATATAGGTACTGACATCCTAAACATCATTACAACCCCCCCCCCCCATTGGGCAGCAGCGACCACAACATCATAGGTATCATAGGTGTATTCAAGCCAGAGGATAGAATACTACCCCATAAGGCTTGCCATCCTAATTTTAATATGAGAATTTTTTGTTACCAAAATGATTGTTGATCCCATTTTTGAATTCATTCATGGTGGTGCAATTGACAAGTTCTGTTGGTATCGTTCCAGACTCCAAGTATTCTACAACTATACCATTGTTTCCTAAAATTATGCTCCCATGTTTGTTGGAGAAATTGTTTCTTATGTTTTCTTGTACTTAATCTACCAATGTTTTTCATGAGTCCCTGTTCCTCCATTAAATTTACATCATTCATATTCTTATATAGAAAACATAAATCACCCCTTAATCTGCGATAATATAAAGAATAAAGATTGAGGCTGACTAGTCTATCATGATAACTTTTGCTAGATAATCCTTTTATCTGCTTTGTTAACTTCCTCTGAACCCCTTCTATTGATAAGATGTCTTCCCTATTTTGAGGTGTCCAAACCTGAACACAGTACTCCAAGTGTGGTCTCACCAATGCACTGTAGAGAGGAATCAGTACTTTCCTATCTCTACTTGCTATGTGTTTGAGTATACAATTTAGGTTTTGAATTGCCTTCCTAAGTTGTATCCTACAATGTGATCTGAATTTCATATCATTTGTAACAGTAATTCCCAAATCCCTTTCCTCATTTACTACCCCCAAAATTGTATTATCCAAAAGATATTCTTCTTCCTGATTGTGATTTCCAAGGTGCATAACCATGCATTTAGTTTTATTTAATACTAACTTATTTGAGTAAGTCCATTCATATATTAAATTCAGAGCATGTTGTAGGGTAGCTTTTTGTTCAGCATCATTAACAACTAGGCCTAGTCTACAATCATCAGCAAACTTATACATCCAAATGTTCTTATTTCTAATTTTCAGTGAAGCGATATATATATTAAATAAACTAGGACCCAACACTGAACCCTGTGGGACACCACTAGTAATAGGAGCCCAAGCAGAATATTCCCTGTTGATGACTACTCTCTGCCTTCTATCTTGGAGCCAATTTGAGACCCATTTACAGATATTACTAGACAATTTAATGCCTTCCAGAACTGCCAGTAATTCCTTATGAGGAAGTTTATCAAATGCTTTAGCGAAATCCAGGAAAACTACGTCCACCGAATTTCCCACATCCATCTCCCTATTCACTTTTTCATAGAAGGCCAGTAGATTAGTCTGGCACGATCTATTTTTTGTGAATCCATGTTGAATGGGATCAACATAATCAAGTTTGAAATTAATAAAGCCAGGAGATTTACTATGGGAACAAGTGAGTAGAAAAACTACACTAGGGCAGGCTTTGGAGCAACGAAGAGACAACTAGTAAAACTGGACTGGAAGGGATTAACTGCAGACTTTGATGTAGAGACAAAATGGAATTTACTAACACAGACTATTTCAGCCCTGGAGTCTAGGTATGTCCCTACAAAAAAAGTTTATAATAAAAGGGATACGAAACCCTTATAGTTCAGCATTAGGGTCAGGAATCTCATCTGTAAAAAGAAAAACAGATTTAGTAATCTACCCCCCCCACCCCCACAAATTGGGGTTTACTATAATGTCTTCCTGGGCTCCCTAATGCCCACTGTCAGGCTGGTGTCCTGTTTTCAGCAGTTCTATTTGTCTGCGTGAGAGTGCCCTAGCGAGCCTCCTCACCTGTCTCTTTAAGAGCTTGGCTAATCTGTATTTAGAAATCAGTCTGGGCTGGGTCCAAGTGATTTAAGGCTTGCGACTGGCCAGACAGTCTGTTATTCTGCTCCATTTGCAGTCGCTACTTGTGCAGAGAGAGCCTGTCTAGGAACTGTGATTATTTACTGTTTATATGCTGTTATAGTAAAGATAGATAAGTTTGTCTAACCTGCTTTTATTGCAGCTTGAACATTTGGATGGAAGCCACCATGTTTGGTTCTGGACTTCCATTATTTGGACCAATCAAACCACTGGGGACCTAAAATGGAGACTGTCCCCAGGGGTCTTGTGGGAAGGAATTCTGTAGTTTTTGTAGTTTTAAGTGTTGGTGCCCGAATGGACCCGGAAGGGGAGCCCTTACTGTGACTGACAGTTCCATCAGTTAACCATACCTTTTGGATTACAGAGCAAATAGTCAGAACTGCCTGAAGCGGTAGATAAGGTAGAGTTGGAGGGTGAAGAGTGAACAGCTTGAACTTTCGAGCAGCTGCTCCCAGAAGGAGGTAGGGGAATCAGTGGGAAGAGGCTTTGCTGGCCTGCCTGTCATGTTCTCCTGCCATTGAACTGCCCATTGCAGGAGCTGGATCCTTGCTGATTTTCCAGTTTGGATCTGCAGCAGAAGAAAGAAGAAGTTGTTAGTGAGACTGGTGAGTTGGACCGAAGATTTGCAACAGAAGCGATCGGCCCAGCTTGTGAGAGAACTTTACTCATATTGGAAGGTTTGCGCAGTGAAGCTGTCATTAGCAACCAGACTGTATCCGAACTGTTGTTTAGAGAAATTAGTGATTTCAATGTGCTGAATGTGTTTTGTGGGTCGTGATTTGGTTCCCTACAGCAGAATCTTTTATGCCAGCTGGAGGCTTCACCAGCAGAAGATCATGAACTCTTGCAGAACTGTTCATCCTGCCTGGGCCCTGCCATCTTGGCCTAAGCTACTACTCCTGCTCCAGAGACCATCTCGGCAAAAGACCAGCTTGGGGATTCGGCCCCTTGCCCAACACCATTGAGCAGGTAACGACCACCCAGAGGTGAGTCATGTCGGCCCTGCTTCCCCTGGCCTTCCTGATCATCACCACGAGGTCTACATCTCGACTGTCCTGCATCCTGGTCTGGGTAGCATGAGTACAATCCAGGGTAGCTCCTTACAACAGCAGCCAAAATCATTGTGGTACCATCTACTTATTTCTTTTTCTGGGTTAAAGCAATGGACTGAGCCATCCAGCTTGGATTACAAATAATTGGGTCATGTGCATGTTTAATTGTCTTTCTTTTCCTAAGGGCCCCAATGACAGCTACAACGCCGGCCACCCTGGGTAACGCTTCAGGCTAGCCTGCATGACATACTGGGTACCCAGTGTTGTTGAACTGTCTAATTGGGACTTACAGTGCATGCTGAACAATCCTGATCTAAATCAGATTGCTACTCATTCTGCTAGATTCACGCCCCTCGTTTGTTCACTGCCCCTAAACAAATCTGATTGTCTTTTTTTCACATTTAACCTGGCTAGTGTGCATATTATTAGTTGGGTTACAGTGGTAAGATTGTATTGTTACATTGCTGATCTTATTTTCCAGGGGGGTCTCCAGGGCAGTTGCAGCAGATCCAGTCCTGGTGGTAAGTGAAAGGGGGTGTGAGCATATTACTGCTATCTAGCAAATGTGACTGTACCATTGTGTTACTGTTTAGGCCACTAGAAAGGTTGGTGGGTGGTTATATCATCTCAGAGAGCTATACCAGAGCAATTAAGCTACCCCAATACCATCCCTCTGTGTGGAAGCACCTGATTACAGAACTCAGGCCCCTCAACCTGTGTATTGCCATACCAGCAGGGGTAGTAGCCCTTAGAATAGTGCTGCCTAGGGGTTACAGTAAGATGAAATAGAATCCTATATCTAGAAACATAAAAAATTATAAACTGGTGTTGAAACAACTTAAAAATGAGATTGAGATATCTAAGGTTAGCAGCGAGTTCAGGCTGGTTAACTCCAAAAATGACATCAAGGGATTCTACTCTTATGTAAATGATAAAAGGGGTAATGACAGAGTGATTGGACCATTAATTATGGATAATACAACATACAATAATCCTGAGGACATTTAACAGTTACTTTGGTTCGGTTTTTAATACAACTGAACGATGAATTAGCCTGCCAGCTCATGGAACAATCAAGCTGGACACCAGTAAAACTATCACAATTAATAACGTCCACAAGAAACTACAAACACTTAACGTTAGTAAATCTTATGGGCCAGATGAGCTATATCCTAGGCTTTTGAAGGAACTGACTAGCATTCTGGCACCTATTATAGCTGATATACTGTAGGCCAGAGGTCATTACTAGAGGCATATGTACCCCAAGACTAGTGTAGAGCAGTGGTGATACCTATCTATAAGAAGGGTAGTAAGGCGAACCCAGCAAACTACAGACCAATAAGCCTAATGTCCATTGTGGGCAAGATAATTGAAGGTACAATCAAGGATGCGTTATCCAGAATTCTAGTTGATAAAGGACATGTTGATGTAACGCAGCATTTTTTCACTAGTAACAGGTCCTGCATAACAAACTTGATCAGTTTTTACGACTATGTTGGCTGCAATCTGGATCAGGGTAGGGAAGTGGATGTATTAATGCTTGACTTTAGGAAGGCATTTGATGCCCTGTCACACAACATCTTGGTGTCAAAACTACTTCAAATAGCAGTTGATCTTCCATTGGTCAAATGGATATAGAACTGGCTGTCAGACACATGCCAGACCGTAAGAATTAATAGATACCAGTCATCTGAGGTAGAGATCACTAGTGGAGTACCCCAGGGATCTGTGATGGGTCCCCTTTTGTTCAATATCTTTATAAGTGACCTCAGAATTAATAACGGTAGCAAGCTGATCAAATTTGCAGATGATGCAAAGCTAGGCAGTATTGTGGACAGAGATGTACAGAAGCAGGATGCTGAGGGACTTAGAGGACATTATTAATTGGATGAATAAAAATAAGATGCAGTTCAGTCTAGATACATGTGTTGTATTGCATTTTGGCAGGAATAATACCATGCAGAATTATTATATTCAAGGGAATAAATTGAGAATTGTTAGTAAAGAAAAATACCTAGGAGTTAATCTCAGCAGAGACCTAAAAAATAGGATCCAGTGTAGACAGGTGGCCAACAATATTTTTCTAGGTCAGAATCAGTGCTCCTACCCTTATATAAAACCTGTATCTGTCCTCACTTGGATTACTGTTCCCAGCATTGGAGTCCGTCCGTATCTAAAGAAGGATGTGCATATGGTCGAGAGAAGTCAGAGGAGGTTTACCAGACTGGTCCCCTGATGTAGGAATCGACCATATGAGGAGAAGCTTAGGGACCTGGACCTATGGCACTCAACACCAGGGTTTTATTTAACTCTAAAAATGGATTAGCATTTTGCTCATAAAAGTTCTAAAACATTGTGAAAATGCATAGCACTTGCCTCACTGTGTTTAACAAACATAACACTTCTAGAAAACCTATATAAATGCTTTCTGTACAGTTAGTATTGTCCCAAGGAAAAAAAGTGCTAATCAATTATTTAAAACCCTGAACACTTAGATGAACAGGGGTGATATGCTACTCACGTACAAAATACCGGCGGATCCAATGTCGATGGAAGAATTAGGACTAATGCACAAGGATCTTAAATACGACCTAAGGGGACATACGTACCAGTTGGCGGATGTGGTACCAAAAAACGAATTAAGGAAACATGATTATGTTTCTAGAGCTATAAAATTATGGAACCAGTTACCTGTGGATTTGACCCATGCACCTAACTTGTCCACGTTTAAGACAAAATTGGACAGTTACATTCGGGATGGTAACATTGGTTACCACCACTGAGTGGTGGGGACAACACTCATGGGCCTAGGTGTTCTCTTGTCCTAATATTGAAGTATTAACCGAAGTTATGAGTAATGTTAAAGTTACAAGAGTCACAGAAGTTACTCAGAGTCCTTATTTTCTGCTCCTTTTGCTGCATGGTGCTAACTTACCTAATGAAGATGATAGGTTTTGTTTTGTACAGCATTGCAATGACATAATTTTGTGCAGTTTGACATCACTGTTGAGCCATTTAAAAACATACCACTTTTAAGGGCACTGGTTGAGTTAATATACCAGCAGATCAACTCTTGAAACATAAAACTGCTATGATAAGAAACTAATTTTAGGGATACAGAAATTGAAATTAAAAGGATTTTTCTTCTAGTGACTGTTGTCTACTGCTTAGTGGTTATACCCATTTATCCTGTTTGTCTGCCTGTCTGGCAGTGTGGTCTAATGGTTAGAGCACTGGCTTGGGAGCTGGGAGATTGCAGGTTCAAACTCTGCTAGAGCCAAAGACTAACTGTGTTTCTTGTGCAAGTCACATAACCTCTCAGTGCTCCAGTTCACACTGCTGCAAAAATGGGTAGAAGGAGGACTCTACTGGAAACGAGATGTTACATCTCAGTTGGGTTATCCTGGTTAAATAAACTACAAAAAATAAAAACAAAAAAGCTCTTGTATAGTCTTACTAAATAGGTTTATACTGTAAACCTTATTTTGTCATATGTTCCACATGCCCAATACTCTTCTTTTAAAATAGTATTCTCTTATATTCCTTTTAAAAAGTATGCCAGTTTCCATGACTTTTGTGTCCTCTTGTATTTTTTTCCTTTACTTGTTAAAGTGATGGGTCATGGTTGGAGTATAACAAACAATTTGACATAGTATATCTACAGGAAACCTGGACAAAGACCATAATTAATTTGATCTGGTAGGGTTCAAAGAACCTGTAATAACAGGGAAGAGAGTTACCAGTTGGGGTACGCATATGAGGGGCTAGTTACCCTTATTTCAGTAAAGTTAGATCTTGAAGTTGAACTTATGGATATGTTGTGAATATTTTCTGATGATTATTTTACATATGCCTGATGGAGAAAAATGGTACCTTATTAATACAGTATTTACATACCACCCAGTGTGTTGTGTGAAACTTCTCACAAATTCTATTGGAGCTTTCTAAGGGTATTAAATAAATAAATAAATAATCTGTATGATGAACTACATGCTGTCATTAGGGGTGACTTAAATGCTAGGGTAGGAAGTGCTCAAAAACTGGAATCAGGGCCAGTCTTAGGGTGTAGGGCGCCTCTTAGCAAACTTGCAAATGGCTTCCCTGAAAAAAACATTACTCAGTCATCTCCCCAATAATGAAGGTCTTTTTCATTATGGCAGTTAACTATTTTCATAGGTAAGTAGGAGTAGCTGTCCCGCTCTCAAGGCAAAGTCACGCATTACAGTGAATTTAATTGTAAGTGGTAGGTGGGGAAAACCCTATTTCAAATATTTGCCAAATATTCATATTTGGGTCCAAAAATCTTCAGAAATTTGGTATTTGTATTCATTATTCATGTACCTTTGGTGGAGAAGTAACAAACAGCACCCCACCCTCCTCCCCACCCCTAAAAACACCCCTGTCCTCCTACCTTGTGCAACAAGCCCCCTCCCACCCTCTTCCCCCAGCACCCACAATTGAAGCTTTCATTAAAGGTTAACAAAAAGACTCCCACTAAGAGTGACCTGCACCGCCCACCCACATCCATGGCTGGATGCCATCTCCTCTTGCCATGTTGATAGACTGAAATGGTGGGTAACTGATAAAGCCATTCTGTCAAATACGCAGGCAGGATTCTGGGAAAACAGGGCCGACACTGATAATTTCTTCATATTAGACCCCCTATATAGACCAGCTTTTGTCAATGCCGAATGTTGTCTTGCTGGCATTGGCATTGGCATTGGCAGTGCAGGAGTTAGAGAGATGCACAATAGGAATGGCAGTGAAGTATGGAACTGATGCCAACCCCACTCCCACCCTGCAGAGATTGACAGCCATTGAGATGTGCCTTTGGGTCGTTGGCCATAACGTTCATGCCATTTCATCTCACCCTACCCTGCAGACACTGACAATTGTTGTGGTGTGCCTTGGGGTCTTTGGGCCTTACACTTATATAGCAGAATGGGGTGAACTTTGAGGCCAAAGAGCCCAAGGTACACCTCGGTGCCTATCACTGACTGCAGGGTGAAGCTGGGGGTGGAATGGCATGAGCATTACAGCCGACAATCCCAAGTCACACCCCTGATGTCTGTCGGTCTCTACTGGGAGGGCATTACAGTTGGAAACCCTAACGCCCCAGGCATTTGTTGATATTTGCACTCCAAATTTTCAACATAGGCTTTTTGTGACCCCACCTCATGAACAATGGCACGATCAGTTCGTTAGCCAAAAGGTGATTTTGCACAGAGACTGCGCCATTTGGTGCCACAGGTGCGAAAACACATTCTGGGAAGGATGTGAAAAGTGACAACTGCACTGTTCATGAGGAGGTGTAAAAAAAAAAAAATGGCAATATTAAAAAATCTGGAGTGAAAATATGAAAAATTGGCGAAGTCACGAGCGTGCATAGAAACTGCGCAATGCACGCCTGTAATGCAGTTATTTTGGGGATATTTTTAACCAGATTTTCAACATAGGCATTTTGTGAGCTCCACTCATGAACAGTGTCACTGTGATCTTTTTAATGTGTCCTGAACATTGATTTCCCACAGCAACCGCATCATTGTGTGCCACATGTGCAAAAACACATTTCAGGCAGGATGTGAAAAATGACAGCTGTACTGTTCATAAGGAGATATGAAACAATGGCAATGTTGAAAATCTGGAGTGAAAATATTAAAAATTGCTAAAGTTATGAGCGTGCATGGAAACTGCCATTTTGTTAATCAGTCCCAAAAGGTGATTCCGCGCAGTGACCGCAAAATTACCTTTTGGGACCAAATAATGAAAAGACAGTGACTGTGTTCATGAGGTAGGGTCCCAAGAACCCCATGTTGAAAATTGGGGACCAAAACTCCCTAAAATGGCTGAGATATCCTCCTAAATTGAACCCCCCCCCCATTGATTGCCATTATAGGATTTACTGTCATTTCTTCAGTTTGCAGTCGGCGTTTGAAGAGTGCAGACGTGTTCCCGGTCCACTGAAGATCACTGGTCCTGACTTCTGCAGGTAAGTATGGGCGAGGGGGGTGCAGGGAGGTGGGGTGCACAGAGAGAGGGTGCGGGTTGGGGTAGGGGTAGGGGTAGGGGGGCCGGCGGCAATGATGAGTGACTGTTTTCTTGTTTGTCAGGTTAAAAAACTAAAAAGATGTCGTGGGTCCGTTGGTTTTTTTTTTTTTTTTTACAGGGAAGCCTGGATGTCAGCACACTGTGGTAGGTTCCCAGTATGCCACACTACTAGGGGGTATCAATGCCAACCCAGGGATTGGGCACCCTGAGGTCAGAAGATATGTAGGGGGGTGCACATCTGACACTGGGAGTGAGCATCCCAGTTTCGGAAACACCACAGCAGGATTTGGCACACTTGGGTGGGCTCCCAGTGTGCCACATTAAATGATGTTTGGGGGGGATTAAGCACACCAGTGTTGCCAGGCAGGGGGGCTACCACCATGCTCGGGGTTGCACTTACAGTAAAAGTGCCTCACCTGATCACTTCCAGTCTGCATGGGAGCTTAGGCTGTGGCCTGCTCCACATGGCTGGGAGAAACTTTCCAGCCTGGAGACGGCGGGAAGTGGAGGAGGCAGGAGAGGAAAGCACGTCCTCCCACCATTCAGGCAGGGACTGGTGGAGTGGTGAGGCAGAGAGGTTACAAGGTTTGCTCTCCAGCTGCCACTGCCATGTTTATTGAAATGTTTCACCACGAAAGGCACATAGCAGAGGTGTGTCATCTGTGCCGCTGCATGACTAGGTTGTCTCTGATTGCAGCGGTGGATTAGTTTCAAGTTGGTGGCACTTTGCATAAAACTTGTGTCACCACTAGCATGCTCCTAATTGAGGAATGAGGAACGCACCTTCTAAAGTGTGCCCTGCATTCACCAAAACTGACACACCTCTGCATTTCTCCTACTGCCACAAAATGTTGCTTGCGCGTGTGCAAGACAACATAAAAATAAGTGGAGGGCAAGAAAGGTAATGTCTTTTTAGCCTTCATTTAGCCTTCTGTGATATGAAAGCAACTTTTGAAAATGTGTGGTGTGCTAAACTTTGGAACATATGGCTTCATTAGAAATTTAGCAAAGGCTGTTAGCTCTGATAAAACTTTGACACAGTGATACTACAGTTAGAATTCAGTATAGAAGAGCAGGAGATTTTACTGACCCAGTTGTTATTCAGAAGGGAGCAAAGCAGGGCTGCTGCTTGCCACAGTGTTTTTTAACTTATGTATTGATTAATATGTTCAAAATATGGCAGCTATAGATACTGATGCACATAAAATAGGGTGTCAAAAGATAGGAATTCTACTTTATGCATGTGGTGCATTTCTGATTTCACAGTCTACTTGTGGGTTCCAGCTCCAGGCAACACTGAATAACTGTATTAGCAACTTGTATATGTTAAAACTGGAACTGAATGTATAAAAATAAAAAATACTGGCTTTTGGAAAACCCAGAAATCTCCATTACAAGTGGTCTATAAAAATAGTTTCCTCGAGCAAGTAAAAAATGATGTTTATTAAGGCGTATTGGTCAAAGGGCTTGTGGGCCCACAGTAGTACTATAACTAATGAGAACAGCAGAAACGGGAATCATCTGGTCTGAAATTATAAAAGCTGTAACATGCACTGCAAGCTGTTCAGTCTCTTCCCACTGCTGCCTGCCTCTCTGATGTCAGCTGCAGGGGGTTTGGGATTTACAGTTACAGAAGATATCAGGCAAGAACTAAGCAAAATTAGTTTGACACAGTCTACTATACTACAGTAAACAGCAAGTAAAACAAAAGGTTTTTGGCACATGAAGTGCACATTGGGACCAGCCCCCTTTGTTGCTGACTGGTACCCCTTTAAAGAGAAACTCCCTTAAGTGCAGTCCAACAGTAGATGCGTTAGGCCCCTCTTGATTAACAGCTTACCAACAGCAGTACTGTTGTGCCAGCAAGGGTCTTCTGTTATTTATTATCTTAATTATCTGGAGATTCCTTAATTCACACGTCCTGTAGAGAATGTGTATCACTTTATTTAGTTAATAATAGCAGGCAAGGTGGTCTAGTCATCAGAGCACTGGCTTGTGAACTGGGAGATCACAGATCTAAACCTCAGCAGAGTCAAAAACTCACTTGGGTAAATCACATAACCTACCAGTACTCCAGTTCACCTGGCTATGGAAATGGGTGGCAGCAGGAACTAACGGGGAATGTGATGTTGCATCGCAGCTAGGCCATCCTAGGTAACTGAGTTGTAACAAAAAAAAAGTGTTTAGTGTTTTGGTAGCACACACTGAGAGGTATAACTGCTACCATCTCCCCTTCCTTTTCCCCGTCACAGTTTTTTTGATGCTGAGGTTAATGGTGTCAGTTGCTTGGTACGTAGCATGCTCACCACTGGGACTGGAAGATTAGCAGGTCATTGGTTCTTGCCCCACACTAGGTACCTGAGGTAATATCCATAACTGACCTGGTAGTGGTGGTGTATGAGGAGGTGCTGCACCGTTGAGGTGCTGTCCTTTTTTATTTTTTTTATTTTACTCTTTTTTCCTGCCCTTGGCCGCTGGTACATCTGCCCATTCATGTACCCCTGAACTCCCACCTCCATATCAGTCACGGCTTCCCCGACACCCCTGGCTTTTCCCCCAGGGTGGGGTTGCGGCACTGGAGCTAATACTGGGACTGGATCGGGGTGCCAGCCTGGAAGATGATCACAGCCAAGGGCTGGCTTCACTCGTGGCAGCCGTAGGCTATTTTTATTTTTTTAGGTATACTCCCTGGGGGTGGGGACATGCAAAGACGCCTGCATCTGCCCCGGCCTCCTCCGAACTAGGTGCTGGCAGCTTGTGATACCCCCAACCTCCGCCAGGAGTCTCAGAGTGCTGGGCACACACCCAACCCTTCCCCTGGAGAAGGAGAGCAGCCCAGCATTCGCTCTATCCTTCTCCCTCTGGCCGTCCCTCCAGTTCCCTGGGTCCATTCCTGAGCCCGAGTCACCAGCATTGCAAGTGGAAATCCAACCGCTGTGGTGGTGGGCCAGGTGAGGTACTGTCCTTTTGATGAGATGCTAAACCAAGATGCTCTCTACCCATCTCTGGTGACTATTGGGGTAGAAGTTAAAGCTCTCATGGCATTTACTGAAGAAGAGTAGGAGAATTTTTATTTAAATGAAGAATATAATACAGGCGTGTAACAAACTGAAATCATATACAGTAAATAAATATTAGCGTAATCAAACAAAAAATCAGTCAAATGAAGCAAAGTGAGCAGAGTAAATAAAAAGGTTTAAAAAAAATACAAAAACCGGGTACAGCAAAATAGTAGAAAGGTGGTAAAGTCAATAGAAAACAGTAACCCATTCTCATATTCATGATCTCCCCTGCTAATGACTTTCAGTATCTTGATAAAACAGTTTTTCCATAAACTCCCATTTCCCCATCATATCTGATGCTCTCAATCGCCTCTGTCTGTTCTGCTCTTATTTTGGCCTCCCCCTCCCTTTTCCCCCAACTCCTTACTCTTTACCTCTCCCCTTTTCCTTTCTCCCTGTCTTTCTCACACTCCCCTCCCACCTGTCTCCCCAAGTCCCAGTCATATCCTAACTCCTGAATCCCTTGTATTCAACTTCTCTGTTATCTCAGTTGTACTTCGCCAAGCAGTCAAGCACTTAGAACTCTGTACTGATCACCCTGTATTATTTGTGTTATTATTGAAAATGTATTACGTGTTATTATTGAAATGTATCTCATGTTATCCACCTCCCTTCTCCCCCACGATGCATCTGGAAACAAGCAATTGGCTCAGTATGCCCTTCCTGGCGAAACTTTTAAATAACTAAAATAAATAAATAAGAAACGTGACTTCTGTCACACTCTGTTTTCTATGTTTTGTGTCCCTAAATGAAATGCCTATTTTCCTTCATAAAAAATATTTCTGTAGTGACGTCAGTGGAAAACAATAACCCATGCTCTTATTCATGATCTCCCCTGCTAATGACTTTACGTCAGTATGTTGATAAAGCAGTTTTTCCATAAACCTTTCACCTTAGTTGCTGGAAGTACTTTCTTATCCTTATGGAAAGATAAAAGCATAGACCCCATAACAGGCATACAGATCGAGAACAACTTTTTTTTTGAGGGAAAAAGCATACCTCACCTGCCATATGCAATATTTCAGAATTGTAAATATCACTGCCAGATTACTCCTGTCATAATTTACTTACATAGGAGGAAAAACTCAAAGTACTACAATCTAGTATGATAAAGTGGAGAAAAGAGGTTCCTTCCACTTGTCCATCTGATAGTTTTCTGGAACTATTACACAGGGCATTTTAGAAAAACAGATGAGACTGGGTATCTGGGCCAGTCTCACATCCTATCCTGGGACACTTTCTTTCTTCCAAATGCTTGTTTCGTAGAATCCTTCATCTGTCGGCATCCATGGCAACTGAGCCATGGTAAGTTCCACGTGGGTGGAGGGATTCTCTTATTTACCAGATGTTCAAGGTGCACTGAGTTATGTTCCACAGGACAATTCTTGAAATGTTCATCAACTGAAAAAATTTGATTGCAGAAAGGTGTAAATGTGTTTTCTAGCTGAGACCCTGATTTCCTCTGGAAGTACTTTCCATATATTTTTTTACTTTAATCAGCCTTTCCCTAACATATGCAGGGGATTGGAGGTGGCATTTCTTCCCAGGGAGGCATAGCCTGTCCTGTTCCCAACCTTGTAAATAGGGCTCCAACCAACTTTCTACTATTGGGACCCAAGAAGAGATGGGGAGGTTCCCCAGTGACATGACCAACATTCCCTCTGTCAATAAAATGGGTCCATGTATTGGGAGGCAGTATAGTGCAGTGGTTTAAGGCTTTGAGCTGCAAATCTGGTGACATCCAGCAGACCAGACCTGGGTTTGAATCCCACAGCTTCCACTTGCATACTTTGTGACCCTGAGCAAGTCACTTAACTTCCCTGTGCTCCCAGGTTGCACCTGTAAAAAAAGCTTTCAGCTTAGTGTGCTACTCCTGGTTAAACAACTAAATAAAAAAAATAAAAACCCACAGAATGCACCTGGAAATGTGCTGTCACAGCTTTGTCTGCCTTTCCTGGTAAAATTTTGAAAATGAATTACAAATAAATAAATGTGTACATGAAGACCTGCTAATCATGTCTTGCCATCTGCTACTCTTCGTGAAATTGCTGCCAAGTAAACTGGAGCCTGTTTTTATTGGCAGGACCAAGGTTACATTGCGACCTGACTCAAGTCACTTAACCATACTTTGCTTCTTCTCTCGACTACTCAGTGAAACTAAGTAGACATATTGTACAATCCCACTGTAAATTATATATTGACACTTAGTTTTAAGTGTTATTTATTTATTGAATTTTGATAACCGTGTAGGCCAACTGAGACAAGACAGTCCCTTTTTCAGTGGTGACCCAGGAAGTGCAATACATTGACAGTGCAAATCGTTGAAACAATACATTAACTATCCCACAGAGAACATACAATGCAGTTGTAGAAAATTCAAGATAGGGGGTCAAGCAGACACCAGACAATGACATTGCTATCTAAATTAGCAGTACTGATGCATGCATTACATTTACACAAAAACAATTCAGTAATTTAGGTAAAAAAAACAATATAGCAATAGTAAGCCTGGGACAGGCAACAACTTATAGAGTACAGCCACACATGAGATCACAGTTTGTGCTGGAAAATCGGAGGGACAAGCGTTCACTAATATCATACACTAAATACATTTAACAGTTAACAGATATGCTATGCCACACCCACAGGGTAAGTAGTAATTGGTTTGAGTTGGGCATAGTATAAAAAAGAAGGCAACATAGTGGCAAGGAGTAATACCAGAGAGTAGGAGTCAGTGATAGCAGGTACAGTGTGTAGCAGCAAGGTGAGTTTACAGAGACAGTTGAAAAGGAGGGAGAGATGAGATGGACAGTACAACTAGGGGGAGTGAGTTCCAATAAGACACACCTGAGGCTGTTTGTGGTTAAAACATTGGGCTCAATTTTCAAACATGCCCTTGGATTGACACAAGCTGTGGCAACCAAATGGCAGTGCACCCGGGACCCTACACCTGATTCTCAAACTGGTGGGGTCCTGGCACTAAACTTCTGCAGTTTACAGCAACCACCCCCATGCAATAAGCAGAAGGTGCACTGTAGGAGAATGTTGCAAGATATGGGATGGTTGTGCAGTATGGCAACTAGTGCCAGAGACCCACCAGCTGTGCGTCTTGGTGGTCAGTGGAGGCTGTGGGGAATGGGAAGGGTCATGTCAGGAGCAGGTGGGTAGCATGAACCCCTGACAAGGACAGACCAGTGTGGGATGCTGCGAAGGATAAGCAGCACTATGACTGGTGCCATGGGGGACCACAGACAGGTGATAGTCCACCAGCTCTAGCCATCCCTCTGAGTTGTGGCCAAATGTACAGGAACAGACAGATGTCAATGGACTGTGCAGCAGTCTGGGGACACAATATGATGCTTCGTGTACCCACTACATGGGTGCAGCAGACGCATGCACGTGGGTACCAGGAATGTCCTATAGGCAGCATACACAGTGCTTGGTCAGAATTGTTGTTGCTGCTAATTCTGTGTTTCCTGGAGTTGGCCTCAGAGTACAGCATAGGCATGCAGGGCACGACATATGTGGGTACAGCAGCACAGAACAGCAGCTGCATAGGCGTTCTGGTCCTAGCCGCAAACTGGGCACATACCACCCCAGAACATGTAGCATGTAGTGCCATGCTTCCTGCTTCAGCTGCCAGTATTCCCATGGCACACCCATGGAGGCATTGCCCTCTTACTCCCTCTCATGCCCAGGGGATGGACTGCCCCAGCTGTGCAATTACAGCAATATGGCCATTCCAGGCACTGTGTCTGCAGATGGCATGTGTGAGGGCTGACAGTACTGGGCAAAGTCCTGCTCACCACACTACTGTGCCTGGCCACTGCCAATATACAAACATATGAACACACGAAGAAGCCAGCAGAAGAAGGCCATTTGGTCTGTCAAGTCTGCTCGTATTGCAGGGTCCACAGCTTGAGCTAATGTCCCTGCTCTCCCTCTCCACTCCTTCCATCCTCCCTACCCATGATTCTTATCTTCCCCCCATGCCTATCCCAGCCTCTCTTAAAGCTGCTCACTGTCCTTAATGAGATGACCTCTCCCAGCAGCGCATTCCAAGTGTGCACCACCCTTTTTGTGAAGAGGTGCTTTCTGACATCCCTCCTAAACCTTCCACCCGCCAGCTTAAGACTGTGCCCCCTCATGATATGGTTGCTACTCAGCTTAAATAGACTTTCCTTATCTACATTATTTATCCCTTTCAAGTACTTGAATGTCCCAATCATGTCCCCTCTCTCTCTCTCCTGTCTTCCAGGGAGTACATGTTCAGTGCCCTCAACCTTCTCCTCGTATGCCTCGCCCTGCTGACCAGCTATCATCTTTGTAGCCCTCCTCTGTACCTTCTCCAGCAGATTAATGTCTATTTTGAGGTGTGGGCACCAGTACTGAACTCCATACTCTAGATGCGGCCTTACCAGTGACCTGTACAAGGGCAGTATAACCTCCTCTCTCCTACTACTGATCCCCCTAGCTATGCATCCCAGCATCTTGTTTGCCTTTGCTGCTGCTTTCTTGCACTGTGTGGAGTGCTTCAGGTCACTAGTGATCATCACACCCAGGTCCTTCTCCTCCTCTGATGCAGCTACTTGGACTCCACCCAGGTAATACTCTGTCCTGGGATTCTTGGCTCCAATATGCATAACTTTGCATTTTTTGGCATTAAAGCCAAGCTGCCAGATCCTGGACCACCTCTCCAGCTTTTCCAGATCTTCCTGTAGGTCCTGTATCCCTTCAGCTGTGTCCACTCTCCCACAGAGCTTGGTGTCATCTGTGAATAGGCACATTTTGCCTTTAATGCCATCCTCAATGTCATTAATGAAGACATTGAACAACACCGGCCCCAGCACTGAGCCCTGTGGGACCCCACTGGTTACATCTCTGGTGCCAGATAACTGTCCCCCCACTACAACCTTCTGGGTTCTGTCCCTCAGCCAGTTTTCCACCCATCTGGCCATCTTCTCCCCAACTCCAAGATCCACCAACTTCCTGGTCAACCTTTTGTGGGGCATAGAGTCAAAGGCCTTACTGAAATCAAGATAGAGGATGTCTACTGCTTGGCCCCTATCTACTGTCTTAGTGACACAGTCAAAGAAGTCAATCAGATTTGTTTGACACTTTCTCTCCCCCCCCCCCAAATGAACCTGTGCTGCCTCTCATCCTGGAGACCATGCTCCTCTAGATATGCCACCAACCTTTCCTTTAGTATGGTCTCCATGAGCTTGCCCACAATGGAGGTCAGACTGGTCTGTAATTCTCTGGATCATCCTTGGGACCACTTTTGTGAAGGGGCACTACATATGCTGTTCTCCAGTCCTGTGGTACCACACCTGACTCTAGTGAACTATTAAATAGGTCTGCTAGTGGCCCTGCCAGCTCCTAAGCCAGTTTCTTTAGTACCCTTGGATGTACTCTGTCTGGGCCTGGTGATTTGTCCACTTTCAATGCCAGGAGACCCTCCCTCACTCTATCCTCCTCTATCACTATGTCTGTGTCCCCCCCCCGCTCTTCTTTTCCCTCCTGAAGGTACTTGTCCATCCTTCTCCATGGTGAAGACAGAACAGAAGTATTCATTTAGTATCTCTGCTTTTCCTCCATTATCCTCCACCCACTCCACCCCTTTCTTAAGCCTAACAATCCCTCCCTTCTTGTCCCTTTTCTCATGTATATAGTCCCCATATACCGTCCCCAGCTGCTGCCACTGTTCTCTGTGCCAGCCATTTACATCTGCAGGCCCTAACCCAGTAGCACAGGGGCCATTAGACCAGCTCTGTGTAGTCTGTGCATGGGCGAAGTATGTGGCTACAGGGGGGATTGAAAATCCTGCAGTCAGGGATATGGCAGATACCTAGTGGTACAACACCCCTCGGTGCCATGGTGCTACCTTTGCATGCCACAAGCCAGGTGCAAGCATCTCTGCTGCAAGGGGTCCTGATAGTGTTACAGGCACTGTTTGAAAATTGGGAATGTTACAAGGTGTGGTGCAGTCAGCCCCTTGAGTCATATCTCTTTGACGAATGCACCTTGTGTCATTTCTGATGCTTTGAAAATTGAGCCCAATGCATCAAAATTGATAATTTTGCATAAAGTCAATTCTTCTGTAGTTTTTTTTTTTAATAACAAAGTACAGTGGTAGGGTCTGTGGGATATTTATTGTCATTTTAATTGTTGGGGGTTCTGGACTTCCTTTAAAAAAAAATTTGAGTCCTGGAAGAACAATCCGGGAGCATATACCTGTAGTAAAAAGTGAAAAATTGTGGAAAACAATTACTGCAGTTACAGTTCTGGATTGTTGGTCCCCATGCAGTGTCATGGAATGCTGTCATTGATGACACTGCAGATGCTGCTGCATGGATGCCACTCCCCGCATGCCCCCCCAAGCTGCGGCCCCAGTGCTTTGCCCTCCTGCTGCTGCTAGGGGACAGTCTAATGCTGAGAGCCGCACCCCCCCTAAAGGGGGACGGCAGCCCCTTATACACTTTATTCCCCCCCCCATCCGACCCTTTGACATCCCAAACTCACTTTCAAACTCTGGTCATTTGTGCTGCAAGTGGTAACCATATTGGTGCATTGGTGGGCTGGCAACAATGTTTCCCTCTTAATAACTGTGGACAAACTTCTGAAACCGTGTGTCCTTCAAGGTATATTTTATTTATTATGGAGCCTTGTTTTATCATTTTAAAAGTTTCATAACGTACCACTCATTTGAAACTTTTAAAAAAAATAAGATATATCTTTTATGTGAAACTTCTTTTGCCAAAAACATTTTGAACAGTCTAAGATAGAAAAACGCCTAATGTACTTGCATTTTCACTAGCTCACTGTACCTGAATTCCATGCTATTCCGTGAGAGTAAGCATTATGTGCTGACAAGTTTCTACATGGATTTGTTATGTAAATCTCTGGGAGTATGTGTAGCCGCATCAAAGGGGCATTCCGTCACACATTGTTCCCAGAATTAGTTCTCCCCTCCCCCCCAGATAGAATCTCATAAAGCATGTTTTTTCTGCTAGTAGCAGTGGTTAAATTGGAAATGTTTAGGTGGGGAACTCTCTAATCTAGATTTCTGGGTGGTCAAACTCCCGTAGTAGTCAACGGAGAACGATGACAGAGGGGGTGGAACTGTTATACCGTTTCTTAAGAGATGGTAGAACTGGGTTTTTTATGGGCTCCTGCCCAATTTAACCCTTGCTAGTAGGTTACAGAAGTTGTACAATCCTACATATAAAACAATGTCTCATTCACAGAACAGTATGGAAAAGGGTCTTACCTGAACTTTGAGCTATAGATGATAAACATGAGCAAGCTTGTTTAACTGTGTGTTTCACTTTATATGGTGGCAGGCCTCGCTCCTATTTTAGAAAGTACTTTGACTCTATTTTCTTAGTACAGTAACAACATCTTCTAGAGTAAAAGAGCTTATGTCAAAACACTTTACATAAGGAATAACACAATTGATTTCTCTCTGCTTTCTGTTTGTTGCTGGGATTTCAGATGTGTTCTTCCCCCTTTGAAACGTTATTGCACACTACGTAACTGACCATGTTTGAGCAAACGTAAATGTAACTGTGTAACGCTACAGTAAAAATATTGCCATTGGTATATACACAGTGTGTGCACAGTATAGCATTGTATAAGAAGTGGACTTAATTCCATTCCAATATAACCTTGTCAGTTGTCAACATGGTAAGAAATAATTCCTCTGATAAGTGCATTCTGCCTCTTAACCTCAAAGATGCTCTTCTAAGACAAATCCATTGTAGTTACAAAATAAAAATAACATCTATTACCCAAAACAGAAATAATGTCTTCTACTCTATGATTATTAAAACAAGAGCTCTTGTAAACTGCATTTTTAACACGTATATAATAAAAAATTGCAGGTAAACATGTCTTAGCTTTGCAAAACATGACTGACATTCTCATTGCCCTCACTTAGTTATAAAGTGCTTAACACTAGCTGTGCTTATAGTCCATTGTACGTTTGGAAAGCTCTCCGCAGCTGTGGTTCATGTTCTGACACAATCCATTCAAGCTGCAAGCTCACGGAAGCCTGCAGACATCAGCACAGTGTTTTGTTTTGTATTATGGTGTGAAAACAATTGAAAATAACTTGCCTATTTAATACTGTCAGCAGCTGTCCATAATGAATGCTGACAAACCTTTGCTTGCAGTTGCTGTAGTCCAATTTTAGTTATCAAATCTAAACAAGGTTAATGGAGAACTGTAGTAGCAGTTACTGTGCAGTCTTATAAAATAAAACTAGCTGGACAATTAGTCTTTGAAAGGCTCTTTTCAGATCTGTTGTAAGCTACTGCACGGACATCATCACTAGTGAGTTGCTGCTGGTACTCCTTTAATAATGGTGAGTCTTGAGATATATAGATGAAATTATTGTTTATTCTATTAAACAGTGTTAGCTTATTGATGAGGTTGTGTAACTGGTACAGAATGAGATGCTTCATTAAATCTAGTACAGTTAGATTTGCTTGCTGTCTTTTCAGACTCACGTATTTTATTACCTTCCCAGTATGAGTGAACAGCTGTTCATTTATTAAACATTTTTCTAGCAGTGTTAGCTTATTGATGATGTTGTGTAACTGGCACATACTAAGATATTTCATTAAATCTAGTAGTGCTATCAGATTTGCCTGCTGTCTTTTTAGACACAAATATTTTACAACCTGCCCAGTGTGAACAAACAGCTGTGTATTTTATCTGTGTCAGATCTAGTACTTCAGTAGTATTTGCTTTGTATTCATTATAGTATTGTTGAAAGTGTGACTTATGAATGCAGTAGTTTGTGGATCTCATGTTTGCTGCCTTTTGCATTTATTGTAGTTCATATTTTTAATATTGATGTAAACACCTTGAGACCATGTGATATGTGTTATATATGTGAATAAATAAAACAAATCCATAAAAATAAATGGATTGCCTGCTAGTGTTGTATGGGTATCCAGTTTGTTTTTTTTAGCCAAGATGTTTACACTAACAGACCACAAGTTTCCTGTGTCCACACAGGAACTTTCTAGTGACTTTTTAACAAAACATAAAAAAAATTTTTCAAATCTTTATCATTTATACAGAAGTGGTTTTCCAGACCATTGTTGTATACTGTGTATTTAAATGGCCTTTGAAGTGAGCACTATCTAGCACTATGGTTCATTTAATTCATAAAGTTCCATACAGGCTGGCAGCATAGCCTAGAGGCTAGAGTAACAAGCTGTTAGAGAGCTTGGAACATATAGCAGACCTGGTTTTGATTCTGACAACCTCCACTTGTGTACTGTGTGACTCTGAACAAGTCAGTTAACCATCCCAGTGCTCCCAGGTTGCCCCTGAAAACAGGCATTTGTGCCTAGCAGGCCTTACCTGGTTACCAAAGAATAATAATAATAATAATGATAATAATAAAAAATGAGCATTAAAGGGAATAGCTAGGAGCAGAACACCAGTGGTGGACTCATGTCCACCTACACAGCAAATAAGGAAAGGCTCTGTAAGGCTGACAGGGGCTGTATACTGTTATTTTTCAGGAGCAGAAATACTATACCATCAACCTATAGAATTCTATTACGTTCCGAGTTCCTGTTTTGAGTCACAATAGTACAATGTAAAGGGAATACAAAAACTCCCCATCAGGGGACTCACCACAAATCAGCATATGGCACTGAAAAGGATGCAGTGAATCTTCTGTATCATATGAACAGAATCCAGTCAGTGTGGAGGAGTGGCTTGAATTTCAAATGAAAGCAAAATTGTTTCCCACCACCACTAATGTTTGATGCCCACAGCTTTACACTAAGTCATTTTGTGAGGCAGTGTGTCCCAGGTGATCCTGAAAATGAACCTGCAGTCCAGTCCGCTCACCTGATAAAACAAACAAATAAATAAAATCCATAAAAAGTTCTGTGGCTGATGCCTCAAAGCTTTAGTTTAGGGAAATGCGTATGTTGCATAAGGGGTCTGTTCCATCCTTGCCTGGACCCATAAACCCACAATGTTATGCTCCCCCCCCCCCCAACTGTTAGCTCTGGGTGTCAAGCACAGAATGTAGATGTTGGTGTTTTTATTTTGTGTTGTGCTACCTGACCCACATGTAATCGACAGAGCCTAAATCTGTGAAGTAAAGTGTATCTTCCCAAGTTTCCAGATTTGTATTTGAAACTGTGAATTGCAGAACTCCATCAGAACAGGCACTGTATTTATTATTCAGTATGCATTTTGTTGCTTTTCCCCCATAAAGGTTTTTATTTCCTGATCTATGGCCAGCTTCTTTCAGGCTTTGATCACCCACCCCATCACCCCACTCATCCCTAAGTCCTACCTCTCTTCCAGGTGATTCCCCCATGAATTGCCCCTTGTGGTGGGGCCATCAAGGCTCACCAGGCTCGTATGTAGCATGATCCAAACTGCCCCGGAGGAGGTACCTGGTCAGCGGGTACGGGGCTTGTGGAGGAGCATACTGTCATCCTGCTTAGTCTGGACTTCTTTGCCTGCTGTTTCCTTCCCTAAGCCCTTGTTGTGCAATGACATTGGTACGTGTTCATGTGGAGGCACGCTCTCACTACACGTCTTATGTCAGCCCTCCTCTTGAATCAGTCTCACTGCACTACTGCCAGTCTTCCTCTTGGTAACAGTCAATGAGCGATGTGACCATACCCCACTCCCTGGGACAGGAGAGCCGTCCATGAGATACTCAGTCCTGCCCCTTCCAAGCTGACCTCCAAGCGACCCAAGTCTGCTCTCAAACTCGAGTCACTGGGCAGGCAGTATTACTACCTGACAAACCACCTGTGGCTAACTATTAAAGTCTTTCTAAGGGTAATGCCTTCCAATCAAATGCATTACTCAAAATACTAAGATATCATTTTGAGTATTATAATGGATAAACATGATAAATTCTGATACAAAGTTAAAACACTGTTCCATTGTTTCAAATTAAAGTGTAATACGCAAACCTATAAGTCCTTATGGTTTCCTAATAGATTTAGTTTACCTTTAGCCTTCAACAGAACAAATCCAGCATATTAAAAAAATACCTTGTAAAGCCATGTTGCAATTTCTGAAACTATAGTATGTCATGATACTGTTCCAAAAAATTGTTCTTTGAGACAGATGCTGATTTCATTATGGGTATTTTGTGGACATGTGGTTTCAGATTTAAGAATGATTATATCAAGTTGAAGAGACTTTCAGTGAGGGAATTTACATGTACTGTAGTTGAAACCATGCTATGCTACACTGTGTTACACTACAGAGTTTCTATGTAACTGATTTGTGCCACAAAATTACAGCCACTGACTTTTGAAAAGCTATAAAAACTGATTTAATTTCTCATGTTTGCTTGTTCGTCTCAGTAAAGGTTTACAAGCAAAATCCCATTTGATTCTTTTTAAAGTATATTGTATTTTCCTTAGAAAATTTATTCCCTGTTATCACAGATTATCAAGTAAACAGCCAAGAAACCTCCTGTTTTTAAGCGTTGCTGTAATTCACAGATGCCTACAGTTATTGTTTTTCCAAATAACAAAGAAAGTGTACCAAAAAACATTAAAGGTGATTCTACAGAAAACCTTTACTAAAATGAAAGAGAAAAATGACAATTTTAGCTGCATTTAAACTCTGAGTGTAGCATAATGTAGTGTTACCATAATTACTCTTATGGTCATGAATTAGCAGTGTATAGCTCATAGGAATGTCTGCTAGAGGCTTTGCAACAAATAATCAATTTGCTAGCACTTTATAAATACAACAGTGACAAATGTAGTCATGTGAGAACTTAAAGATCTGCTGACACCGATTGGGCAGGCAGCTCATACACATAGTTGCCTGCCACTGGAGCTTTGCAGCCAGAAAGTAAGATTTTCTGCACTGTGAAATTTAAAATATTTGACTCCTAGAGCCCCACTTGTACCTTCCTGGTATGAGCCAAGCAGCCGTTGTGCGCCGCAGTCCTGCCCCCAAAAACAGCATAATTATAACACAAGATCTGGGATGGGGCTGTAGGCGGTCTATAAAGAATTTATTGTAATCAGGTGATGGGGCTGCCAGAATGTACTAAGAATATCATTGCTGGCATGTTTACATGTATGGGGCTAACGTATATTATATATATTAGCCTCCAGATTATTACTCCACTATGAATGATTTCAGAGCACTAGAAAGTTGGTTTCTGGCCAACAAACTCTTTCTTAACGCCAAGAAAACCAAAGCAATGCTGTTCGGTCCCAAAAAACTAGGCAAAGATAGACAGTGTCTCCTTAAACTTACCCCTTGCGCCAGAGTCAACCTAGAGGTGGTACAGGTGTTTAGGTACCTAGGTATGGTTCTGGACCAAACCATGACCTGTGAACCACATGTGGATGCACTAACCAAAACCCTAAACTTAAAACTCGGGCTACTTTATAGACTCTCTCCCTACCTAACTAGAGAGGCACCCTATACCGTTGCTAACAGCACCCTCCTCCCCCTCTTACTGTATGGTGTCCCTGTACTACAGTCTGCTCGAGAAGTCACCTTCACCAGGCTTAAGACACTATCACAGGATTGGGCGATTTGTGAGAGGTGCACACCCTAGAACTCACCACTGCACAGTACTCACAACCCTGGGATGGCCCTCCTTTGAAACTAGGCTGTGCTACCCCCTATACTGCTTTACCTGCAAGCTATTGCAGTCCCCCTCCTCACCCAGTCTCTCTGGCATTATACAATGCTAGCAGTTTGCCTGACCTCTTAGAACTGCAGCCCTCCCACTATTGGAAGTCGTAAGATTTGGTATGAAATCAGAAGGACGTACTTCTTGTTCACTGCCCCATACCTGTGGAACTCCCTGCCCTACCATAGCACAGTTTAAAAAGAGACTAAAATCCCTCTAATGTACTGCAGCTTCTTTTAACTGTTTTTGCTGAATCCCATGTCCCAGCATCCTCTCTGTCCCCCTACAACTCTGCTGATACTTGGACCATAGCCTGTTCAAACTGTCATAATTAATAGATCGCTTCCTTCTAATAAACAGCAATTGTATGCATATATTCATAGTCATTGAAGGAATGACAATAATATGTATGCACTCCTCTATGTAAATATTCATAGTCATTGAAGATAATTGTATGAATGTACTCTTAGCTATAACATGTAACTAACTTTTCGTGTCTATATATGCATACATAATCTTGTATAATATTGCACATTCCTGTCACTTACCATATGTAACTAATTCCAGGTTGCCCCTGAAAAAGGGACATCTCATCTCAGAGGGCTTACCCGGTCACCAAAATTCAAATAAATAAAGAAACAATACATGTAAACATGTCAGCAATGATACTCTTAGTACATTTAGGCAACACCATCCCTCAATTACAATAAATTCTGCTTAGACATCTTGCAGATCTTGTGTCATAATTATACTATTTTTCGGGGTGAGGCTGTAGTGCTCGGTGACTGCTCAGCTTGTACCGGGAAGATATGAGCAGGGCTTTATGAGTTAAATATTTTAAAATTCACAGCACAGAAAATATTACTTTCTGACTGAAAACACTGCAAGGGCAGGCAGCTACATGTAAGAGTCACCTGCCTGATCATGTCAGGGGCTCTTTAAGGTTCTTCATATCCTGAATGTGTGTTATCAGTGTTGGGCCTCAGTCTTGATGGGAGGTCCCAGAGGCAGCAAAGCTTGAAAACGTCAGACTTGGTGCTAGAACAGAGTTTAAACAGTGGGGGAGGAACACAGGATCTAGTTAAAGTTACCACTAGTATCAGCTTCAGCTCCTACATTTCTGATGGTAGGAGAATCTTTAACAAATAATTTGTGCTCCATTGCTATCATAGTATTTAGAGCATTTTTTAAATACTCATAAAAATGAACAATATCGAACAAAAAAAGTTTGCTTTTATATCATATAGCATAGTAGAATGGTTCAATTGTATGGCTGTCAAATCAAAAAATGTTCTAATAAACGCATTAAAAATCATGCTGTAACAAATCATTAAAATTAAATGGAGACATTGTGTATACTTGGCTTAAAATTGAATTTCCTTGGTACATTTCTGTTGCTGGACTGTAAGCATCATTTTTGTTAAGACTTTATTTTATAGTAGACAAGAAAACTCCCCATCTAATTGGTTAGTCTGGATTTTTACCCATGAGTGAATCTTATAATGTACACACTGGAAAAGCCTCAGCTCTTAGTTGTAATCTTAGTTTTTTTTCTTGTCATGATTTCTTTGAATCCATTTTAGTATCACAGTAATGCACTCCAGGATGTGGATTGTTGTGTGATTTACACACTTCTTGTGTGGTATATGGCACTCAGCTGTGCCTTATGCCACACCACATGAGGTGTGGGTAACTCCCACAACACAACCCTGTCTTGCCCTTGATCAAGCCATCTTTTAGAATCGAACCACAACCATGGTTCTGAGAAGTGTTCCTGCCTGACCGCCTCTTCCACAGGCACTGGCTGCCCTTGATCGGGCCATTGTTTTGAATCAAACTGCAACCATGGTTCTGAGAAGCACTCCTGCCTGCCTGCTTCTGCCACAGGTACCAGCAACTCTCCGCTCACAAGTCCACAGATTTTGAATCTGGTGCCTTTCCTGCATGTTCACACTGGTGCCTGATTCTGCCCTGCAGTATTCTTTGCTCAGTGGCTAACTCAGCTAGCCTGTCACCACTGTAATTGGGAATCCTTTATATTTTAATTGGGAATCCTTTATATTTTAATTGGGAATCCTTTTACTCTGTGCATCTCCTGCTTCTATGAATTTTTTCTCACTGTAATTTTTGGTAATTGTGAATGTCTATTTAATTAGAGTGGCTCTTAAAGCCAATTAGATGGTTTTTGCAGGTTTAAAAATTACTATTTGATTTTACCTCTGCCCTCGCTCTGTCCCCTGCTCTAAGCCCTTTTCCCCCTTTTCAACACTCTCCTCCCATTCACTAGCCCCCACCTCCTGTCTGCCTCCTTCTTTTATTCAGTCCCCCCCCACGATTTAGCTCCCATACTCAATCCGCTCTTCTGTTCCTCTTCCCCCAGATGCTGGCTGCCCTTGAGCAGACCATCTTTCTGAATTAAACCGCAACCATGGTTCTGAGAAGCGTTCCTGCCTGCCTGCCTCTGCCACAGGTACCAGCAACTTTCCGTTCACAACTTCACTGGATTTTGAATCTGGCACCATTCCTGCATGTTCTCACTAGCTCCTAATTCTGCCCTGCGGTATTCTTTGCTCCATGGCTAACTCAGCTAGCCTGCCACCACTATAATTACTCAGCTAGCCTACCACCACTATAATTGAGAATTCTTTATATTTTTTCCTGCCTGCCCACTCCGACCCCAGCCTCTATTAAATCCACACTAACCCCATTCCCCCCCCCACCATTGGCTGTGGCTTTTGTGTAAGTCGTCCAGTCTTAAAGGGCTACCTGCTCTTTTCCCCTGTGTCTAAGATTCTCAATTCCTAACTCACGTCATCAGGCCTTACTAAATGTGTTGCTTCTTGGCTGTCTGTCCCTTTCTCCACATCTAGTTCTTTTAAGTATAGTGTGGCTTGCTGCAAGTGCAACTGAACAACCAACACAGCAGCAAGCCTCACATCATAACTAGAAACCATCTAATTTCTGTACACTCAAGTGATCTTACCACAACTGGATGGAGCTGAGCTTTTTTACCTCTCCACATTGCACGCTGACTCACAACTCCCAAAAGTTAAAAATGGCTATAGATTTTCCTCTGCCCTGCTGTCTCACTCTCCTCGTCATTAATACTGGCATATAGGCATGGTTGGTGAATGTTCTCTCCACCCCATCATAGCACACACTATTGAATAATCTCTGTCCATATACTGGACAGCTACCACTGGCACCGACCAGAACCACACCAATCACGACTCCCTTAGGCTATAGCAAATTCCACTGTATGCCCACAACTCACACAGTAGTCACACTTTTCTCAATACACCACTCCTACAGTCTGGTTTCTGGTCCACGCATCGTCTAGTTGGCAAGGAACCATCCTCGAAGAGAGAACGCTGATTGTGTAGCAAATACCTTAAGGAACTAGTTAAATGCTTATTACTGTTATTACTACTCATCTCGAGCAACATACACCCCAACCCTGGACCTCCTCAACCTGGATCTAATGTCAGTGGAAAACAAGGGACCTTATCCCTGGCAAGCATAAACATCTGCAGTCTGCTTCCAAAACTTGATGCCCTTACAGCCTGGGTCACTCAGCACACACCTGACGTCTTATCAGTTGTTGAGATGTGGCTGTCACCTAAGATCCCTGATACTGCCATAGCATTATCCGGCTACACAATCTTTAGGCAAGATAGGCTGTCCAAAAAAAGGAGGGTGCTGTGTTCTTTACTTAAAAGAATCCTTAAAGAGTCATGCCCTGACTCTGCCTAGCACTGGAAATGACATACAAGTCCTCGCCACCAAGATCCTGCTTGGAGCACACAACAAAGTGATGACCATTGCATCAATTTACATTCTACCCAAGCAGACACAGCAAGGGTTAAACACTTTCCTTGATTGTATCAACAGTCTTGGACTTTGCTCAGAAGTCATAATGCTTGGCAACTTCAATGTAAACTGGCACTCTTCCAGTGCTAGTACCTAGAAGGATGCATTGTCTGCCTGAAATAACTCTCAGCTGGTGCAGTTACTGACTAGGGTAAACTATAAGATGGGTACCAGTACACAACTGGATTAGGTGTTTATCAGTCACCCTGATCATATCACAAACACTGATGTTCTCCCTGATACTCTGATAACTTAAGTGACAATTCCCCTATCTACTGCACCTGGACAAATAGATTCACAACCCCCCGGCTAAAATTATTAATAGCAGAGTGTTGTCCCATGGCCACCTTGGGCCACTTAAAGTGCAGCTGCAAAAACAAGACTGGTCACAAATTGACACTGCCACTGATGTGGACACTGTCCTGGACTATTTTATCTCTAATTTCAGTGCTGCTTGTGATTCCCATGCCTCATTCAAAAAGCACAAAACTAAGGGCCTCAACAATCCTTGGATTATACTAGATCTCTTAAGAAATGATGAAATCCCAGGACCATCTCTGGTATCGAGCAAGGGCCACTGGTAAACAAGCAAACATGCAGGCATACAAAACTGTTAGTGATGCCTGTACCTGAGCTTCCCAGTCTGAGAAAGCCAAATACTACAGAAGTGCCCAAGCAAACTCCTGGAATGACGGTAGGAAATTCTGGAGTAACATGTCAGAGGTGACTGGGAAGAACTCTAATTTTGCTCCCACAATGCTTAACATTGAAGGCACCATCACCCTTGATCCTTTAAAAATGGCCAACACTTTTAACACTGCATTCACGGACCTTAGTCACGTGCTATCCCCAAACTTTTTTGATTCCTCCCCTGACACAGCAACTGATGTTATTGCTCCAGGAAAGCAACAGATACACCCACTGTTCTATTTTAAAACAATATCCGAGAGTGCAGCCAAAAAATATCTACTTAAAGTTCTTGGGAAGTCCAGATTAAGTGGGGATTCTCTTGACCCGAAGCTAATTGCCGTCACTCTGGATGCAGTCCTGTCCCCTCTTACTAAGATAATAAACCTCTCCCTCAGGCTTTCTCAATTCCCCAGTAAATGGAAATCAGCAGTGGTCACCCAGTCCATAAAAGTGGTGACAGAACTTTACATAGCAATTACAGACCCATCTTCATCCCGCCTCCCCTTTCCAAAGCAATTGAACGAATCGTGGCTGACCAGCTTGTAGATTACATAGAAAATTATAACTTGCAATGTCCACAACAACACAGTTTCAGGGAATTTCACAGTGCTACCACTGCCCTTCCTGAATTCACGAACTTCATCCACCGTGCCTTGGATCGTGGCCAACTCACTGGCACCACATTTATTGACCTTACCAAAGCATTTGATATGGCCAATCACTCCTTGCTGATAGAACAGCCATCTCACTTAGGTCTCTCAATGAATACTGCATATTGGTTTGAAAGCTACCTCAGGGACCGTTCTCAACAGGTGAGGATCGGTGATGTGTTCTCTCAGCAAGGCAACTAGTCAGATCTGGAACACCACAAGGTTCAATCTTGGGCCCACTTCTATTCAGCATTTTTATGAACAAGCTCCCTACTTTCTGCAAAGATAGAATTCTTCTGTATGCAGACAATGTGGTAATCTACTCGAGTAATGCTGATCCCTCCCTCCTGGAGAATGAGCTTCAGACAAGTTTTTCAGATGCTGAGGCCTGGTTCAGCTCGCAAAAGCTGATTCTCAATTGCAGAAAAAAACTAAAATTATGGCATTCCATAGTATGCATAGCAAGAAGAAAGACCTACAACTTACTATTAGTAACAGGTCTGGCATTGCACTAGAGCAGATTTCCTCCTTCAAGTACCTGGGAGTAACTCTTGGCAGCACTTTATCATAAGCCACTCATATTGACAATTTTGCTAAGGCCATGAACATTTGACTTGGGCTCCCATACAGGCATAAGCACTGCCTGACACCTGAAGCCCTCAACTTGGCAATACAAAGCTCAGTAGCCTCTGTTATTGATTACAGGCTTGTGATCTACGGTTTGGCCACAGATGCTGCCTTGCACAGCATATATTTGGTTCTAAACAAGGCTTGTAGGCTCCTCATTGGTGCAGCATGCCTGTCACACACTTGTGACATCTATGAGCAGGCTAACTGGCTCCAGCTAAACAACAGAGTCACATAGTCAACCTATCTCTTAGCTAAGAAGACCTCTCTTGGTTTTATGCCCCCTGGGTTCCAGAGGATTCTTTGCCCATCTTGCAACCTGTTGACACACTAGAAGCTCTGAATGCCTAACCTTTCAAGTACTCCACTGTCGCACTACTCAAGGTCAGCGCTCTTTTGTAGTAAGAGCTTCCAAGTGAGTCAACTCTCTTCCTGCTGATATCATCAACACCGCAACACTGGGCATTTTAAATGCAAACTTCTGCAACTCCTTCTTGCTAGAGCCACTTGTGACTGTTTTGCATAATATGCCAGTCCTTCTCCTCCGTCAGTTACTTCCTGCCTCCCACATCTTGCCCCTGACTCTCACCTGCTTCTAACCACCCTTCACCTCTTCCACCATTCCTCAGCCCACACACCTCCCTTACTACTCTTCCCACTGCTGCCCCACTTGCCACCTTTATTAAATCTTCCCCTACTCTAACTTCTACACACCTTCTAACTCTATTTAACTGCCTCACCCTAACCTTCAACTCCCTATCTCTCCCCTTACCTCATCATTTGACTCCTGCAACATTCTTTTCTCTCCCTTCTATTTTATTTCTTTTGAACACTTGACCAGTGTTACCTTGACTCCCCAATATCTCTCCCCTTACTTTGTCAATTGCCTCTTGCAACATTGTTTTCTCTCCCCTGTATTTTATTTTTCTTTTGGCCCCTGGTACAGTGTTAGGTGGAATTATGGCATACGGCATTTATTACCTTAAACTGTGTTATCCTTCATACTTTGTACAAGGCCTCTACTCACTGTTGTTCTTAGTTTTGCTTACATCATACCAATGCCACTGGCTGCATTACTGTACTTTTATTTCATGTCCTTTGTAAATTACATGTACTTGCTGTTTTGTCTGTGTTTGTACCTGCTTTTAACATGACATTGAACCTTTGTAAAAGAGCTCTCTGGCTCAAAGGTGTTAATCCCGAAATCCAAATAAATAAATAAATAAATTATTGCTTAAATCCCTGTATTCCTTCTTTGACTCTTTTATTCCGTTTTTCTTGTTGAAGTCTTACTAGAATTGGTGGAGCGTTTGTTATGTTATGTTCCCTAAGCTTACATTTTTTTTTATTTCTGACCTGGTGCTGGGATTGTGCAAAGCTTACTACTTTCTATTCAAAATTCAGTGGCATTTGTATTTAATGTAATATTTAGAGTAATTACTTTATATGGAAATACATAAAGTTTCATTGAGAGTTACCACTGACTGAAGGTGTAAGCCTTAGCTTGGTTTGCAGCAGACAGTTTTGAACAAGAAATGTTTTTACTTAGATGACAAAATAAATGAAAATAAACTGATACAGAAAAGGGACCAGTACAAATGCTGAAGAAGTCCTTAGTGGCAAATTATAATGAAGTTGCGCATGCATTGGTAACTCTGAAATTGTTAAAAAACAATCATTACTATGTGCATATACAACCTCCTTTGATAGAAATCATGCCTACTCACAGTCTTTTAAGACTTCTTAGTGCTTCAGAGATCAACATTGAAGCCGCCCCTTTTCTAACACCAGGGACTCAGGTTTTCTAAGACCTGGCCTCAGGTATGTTCTCAAAGGTGCTGTACTAGTTCTAATGTACTGAGGTGCCAGTTTCAGAGGGTGAACTTGGGCCCCAGAACTAGTCTACATGTCCATTAGTGGATGCAGGGACCAGGGACTGAGCTGGCTGGACCTTTTCTAAGGGCCCAGCTGACATTTATTTATTTAAATTTGTTGACTGGGAAGGAGAACTAGACAATTTTTTTTGCATATTTTCAGGGGTTAGGGGGATACAGATGGATGCCAACTGAAACTGAACCGATTTTAAGCTGTTGGTGGTATTATTTTAGTGAATGGGGGAAATTTGGCCAGGTCACTGAGGAAATTCCCCTACTCTTTTCGGGAAGTGTCATGGGATCCTTAACATCCACCTGAACTACCACCAGCACAGGTGGATTATGAGTAGGCCCTGAACATGTACTCACTGGAGACCAAAATGGAGAGGGACAATATACTAGAGACCTTTAAGTTCCTGAAATACTGTATACTGAACTACTGTAATAGCCTCCAAAGAACAGAAGTGTTTAAAGACAAGATGGAAGCGGTTTAGAAAATTGCACCTGCTGCCACCAAATAGGTGATAAATGCAGCAGGTTCTGCCAGACACAGACACATCCAGTAGATAAGTCTGAAACATGGCTCATGAAAATTGGATCCCATATGTGAGGATGCCAGTACAACCTTGTAACGGACAAATCATTTCAGGGACATGAGGAATTTATTTAGTTCAGAAAATCCAAGGAAAACATTGAAACATAGAAAATGTCAGCAGAAAAAGATGTTCGGTTCATCCAATCTACCCTGTTTTACCCTGTCTTAGCCTGGGACCTAATGTTTAGTCGGGGGTATGGCCCTTCCACCCTCGTGACCTTCTGCTTTCTCCCTGGGTAACTATAAAGCCTTTTACTCCTTCTCAGCTATGTTTGAAACCATTAAAGTAAATTTCAAAGTATGTATGTGTGTATATATATATATATATATCATATATGTATTGTGTATTTGATACTGGAGAGACAAAGTGTGACATTGATGTCCCAAATTGTTTTTACTTAAATCCATAACTATATCGTTATTACATTGGGTGCATATGGAGATAATATAATACCAAATATAAAGATAGTTCATCATCTGGATGTATAAGAAAATGAATCTTTAAGTTAGCACATGAATCAGGTAACGTACGTAACATGGCGTCCCTTCTGTTGAATTTTCAGTTTAAATTTCTTTTAGTTTTTTTTCCAAATTAGTATGGTTATTGAAGCTATTTAGGTACAATAGTATGCAGCATTTCAGTATTTTATTCTAAGCATTACCTGATTGTAATTATGCAACAATTTATCTTTAGGCACCACTGCTGTGAAAACACGACATGTCAAAGTTTTGCTGCTGATTGTATCCATTTGTTTTTACCATCCCCTTTTTTTAAATCTGGTATGTGAACCTTGGTGGATATGTTAGACACCACTGAGTTTCCTAATTGCTTAGTGCAATTTATTCAAAAACAGTTTTTTTCATAAGACGTCATGTATGTAACAGTGACACCACAAGAAGTCATGTACATAACAGTGACACCACATGAAGTCATGTGGTTAACAGGGACCCAATAAAACCAACAGTGTAAGTATCCAACAAAGTCCTACTACAAGAAATACTTGTGTTAATGTACATAAAGCAACCATAGTTATCTTTAAACATTTACTTTTGAATGCATTTTCACTGGGCATGTCAACATTTACCTGCTGATTGTATCTGTTTGTTTTTATAGTTCTCTTTTTCTTAATCAGCTATATGAACCTCTGTGTTGAAGTTAGACACCACTGAGCAACAATATAAGTGTAACTATCTGATAAAGTCCTGCAAGAAGAAACACTTTTGTTAATGTACATAATGCAACCATAGTTATGTTTAAACATTTACGTTTGAATGCATTTTCTCCTGAGGTGTCAAATTTTACCTGCTGACCGTATCTGTTTGTTTTACAGCTCTTTATTTCTTATTCAGCAATTTAAATCTTGGCTGAAAAGTTAGACACCACTTATTGTCCTAATTATTTGGTGTAAATTATTTAAAAGCAGTTTTTTTCATAAAAAGTCATGTACATAACAGTGACACCACAACAAGTCACATATGTAACAGTGAGAGGAATGGAGACACCAGAAAAAACACTCACCAGGATGAGAAGTAGAAAGGAAGTTTCTTGGGCAGGTGTGGGGCTTTTAAGACCTTCAAAGGCTTAGCAACAATACAGACAAGTGCTTTTAGTTCTGCAAATGGACCACTGGTGGTGTGGAGAATTTTTGGACCAATAGTCTTGTACTTAACAGGGGGACGCCAAGAGAGGAGGATCCAAATATGTAATTAAAACATCATGAATACCACAAAGTCAAGAAAAAAAAATTAGAAATGATGTTAAGGAGAGTCAGAGGCGCTGCAATTGGGGGGTTTTATTAGAAAAAAAGTTATTTGAAAACCAGGGCTTTACAAGTCCTGAAAGTACTGTAGGGGACACCACTGGTTCGTACGTTACCGGGAAAAAAAGGCATATAAAACTATATAAATTATAAATTTAGAAATAAGAAAGTTTTAAGAAGCACAAGAGCTAACTATGAAATATTAGCATACAACTTTTTGTTTCTTTAAAATGTAAATGTTGAGACTGAAATGAGGCACTCTATGAGTGACATGGAACAATGTCACAAAATGGCGTCTTTCTTAAGGGGGAAATATGGCACTCCAGATGGGTCCACAGCAAAACAGCAACACAACAGAGGCTGATGTTATTTACAGTATGTCCTTATTGAGTACAATACTAGGGAGTAATAGAATAGAAACATTTTATTAGTTATTTAAGAAGTTATAGGCCATTATTATAGAGGTGATGCAAGTCTCTCCAGTACTGTACACAGACAATTTATATAGATATACATACACACTTCATGGCCAATTACCTGAGGGCAGTGGTACCATATTTCTGTACAAAGTTTAATTTTTTTAATGAAAACATTTTTGGGTAGGAAGGGATTGTAAATAGAATAGAAGCCACAGTGAGCTGATCCCTTCCGCATCCCGGTCTGCTGGTTCTGCCCATGCTCCCAGACATTTTGTGGCATCTAACCAGGGAGAGCTCTGGGGCATTCCCCATTGAAGTCTATGGGTCTCGTTTTCAAAATGTTTTTACAGCTGTTTAAGCAACCTTTGATAAAAATGAAATCCACTGCTCAGCTAATATGGACCCTATTAGTTGAGCGGTGGATTTCATTTTTATCAGATTGCTTAAACTTCTGTAAAAATGTTTTGAAAAAGAGCCCGATAGACTTCAATGGGGCATGCCCCTGTGCTCACCCTGGTTGGATGTCACAAAATGTCTGAGTGCAAGGGCGGAATTGACAGATCAGGAAGTGAAAGGGATTGGCTTGCCATGGCTTCAGTTCTATTTATGATCCCTTCCTTCCCAAAAACATCATCATTAAAAATTAAACTTTTTGCAGAAATGAGCTACCTCTGTCCTCAGGTAATGGGCTATGAAGCCTAAGTACTTAAATAACAATCTTTGTAGTTTACTTTAATGTTTCTTGCACCACAACCTCTTCTGCTAGACTGTTCATGGCTCAACCACTCTGTCTGTAAAATAACATTTTCTTACATCCTACTCAATCTCCCCTCACCCAGTTTCCACTCATGTTCCTGTGTTCTAGATCTACCAGTCCTGCTGAATGTTTTCTTGCAATTTACCTTGTTCATTTCTTTTTTAGGAACATGAAGGTCTCTAGTATGTTGACCCTCTCCCTTTTGGTCTCCAATGAGTACGTGTTCAGGGCCTACTTAGAAACAGAATTTGTCAGCAGAAAAAGACTGCTTGGCCCACCCAGTCTACCCAGATGGCCCCTGTCTAGTCTATTTCCATAGACCCTAATTGTTCTTAAGCAGCCTTCCCTTCTCCTTGCCTGTTTACAAATATTCTCCTTCGTCTATCCCATGCATGCTTGAAGCCTTCTACTGTTTTCACTTCCACCACTTATGCTGGTAGTCTATTCCAGGCATTTACAACTATATCCCTTTTAACCCCCCACCAGCTTCATTCCATGTCCTGAGGTCCTGGTGTTCATTCTCATTTGAAAGAGACTTCCTCTTTATCTTGTTTACCTCTTTTTCTGTCCATTTTATAAATGTATATACACCAGAATGCAATATTTTTAACTAGATAAGATCTCTCCTGTCCATAAGAGTTCTACTGGAAGAAAGTAGGCAAAAATTGCTTCACACACACACAATAAGAGTAATACTAGAGTTTGCCCTTGTACTTAAGTCAGTTTGTACAGTAGTTGAAAGCACTGACTAGATCCTTTACACTTATTCTGTTTTTTGGATGTCCTGAGGTAAATACATTTAGAACATTAGTTCTCAGACTTAGTCATAGTAAGCCTCCCCAAGTGATGCAAAAGATCTTGAGCCTCCTTCAAATGTTGAAATAATCTTGGGCCTCCTCTTACAAAAAGAGCATGCTTAGTTTGCACAGTACATTAGGAATGAAGTGGAACTCCTTTGAATAGTTGTCTCTCCTGTTATTCAGTTTATTGTAACACTCCCCCCAGTCAGCCCACTTACTCTGCTATTTTGACTCTCGAACCACTGTTACCCCTAGTTGCAATACCTCCATGGGTCATACTGCTTTCTCTGTCTGTTTCCCTCTATCAGGAATAACCTTCCTGCCCACCTCTGCCTCTCCCCACCTTTCCCTGCCCTTAAGCAACTTCTCAGGGATCCTTTTGCTCCCTCCTGTCTTGCTCCGAGTACTTCTGTGCTGTCCCTTGTATTTGGACTGTTTTGCCACCAGTCTCATTTTACCAATTGTTACCTTACATTATTTGTTTATTGTTCCTATTTATTTGCACTATTGTTCATTTTGTATTGCTTGACTGTTTTGCAGTTAACCTTTAGAATTGTATTCACTCCCTTCCCTTCCCTGGGTACACCTGAAATGAACCTTGGCTCAGTGTACCCTTCCAGGTCACTGATATGTAAATAAATACATAAATTCACCTGCTATTATCCTCTTTCAGTTTGCCTCATCCCTTTACACAACATATCTTTTTTTTTTTTCTATCGACACTCTTTCTTCCTCCTCCACTGCGGCAGTAGTCATCTGGCCACTGGCACCCACAGCCCCGGACCCTGGTCTGGTCAGTGACTCACCCTCCCCATGCAGGCTGGCACGCACAGTGTCCCCCTCCCCCGCGGTGACCCAGATGCAATACCTGGAAGGCACACCTCTCTAGGTCCAGGAGGTGCAGTGCATGGCCATCAGCCACCACGATCACCCTGCAGTTTTCCACCTTGATTTCAGCCCCTTGGAGCTGGACATGCAATGACGCCAGCGCACTAATGTGCTGACGTCCACTGCGCTCCAACCCTCTTCTGTGCACCGCTCCTGTAGTGCCCCTGACTTCAATCAGGTGCCACTGCAGAGCAACACAAACCCTTTGACCCACCCCAGAGAGAGAGAAGAGCTGTCATGGGATGCTCCATCCTCTCCCTCCCCTGCCGACCCCCAGTGACGTGAGTCCATCCCCGAACCTGGGTCAATGGCATGGCATAAGGTGTAGGGTCCAGAGCTTCAACCCTCAGCACCACCGGGCTAGCCCACACAATATATCTAAAACTCAAAATTTAAAATATAGTACTTTTTCAGACTTGCTAGAGCTTTATCTGGAACCGGGTTCAGCCCTCTCCAGGGAGACTGGCCTCACTATTTGAGAAATCCTGATTTAGAACTTTTCCTGATGTTGTGTTTGCATTTCAGGCTTGTTCTCTTATTCCCACAACAAGCTGGGCATTTAGTGCACTTAGAGCTAACATACCAAAGAGGCATTTTACAAAAAGAGCAGTGTGTAGAATCTATACTAGGATACATGGAGAGAAAAAAAATATCCAAATTGGTTTCTGTGCATCTCTTCAAACTACAGGAACCTAACAATTTTGATATTTGGTATCTCCTTGCATCCTTTTAATGATCCAATGCACTGCTCTGTCTGCAGACTGCCTCTTCAGTACGTTGTCTCCAATTGCACTAAATGCCCCATTTCCTTTGGGCTGACTTGGTTCTGGGTAGAGACAGCAACTCCATTACACTGAGGATTCCAAACAGGATGCAACACGTGTTTGTGGTTTCTCATTCTTAGCCTATAATGCATCAGATGTGCAAGCCTTAAAGTGATATTTGTTCAGACAAAGCTTTGTCAGCCTGGGCATTACAAGGATTTGCATAGACATAATGCCTTGTTTTGGGGTTGAGGCATTAGAGTATACCTGTGTGGGTTAGAGAGATGCCCAGAAAAAGTCACACTGTCTTTGCACACTTTTGTAGGTTGGTAACCCACTCTGGTAGCTGTTGTTAAAGAACTGTGCTTTTGCTAACATAGTAGAATAAAAATGGTGCACTCACAACAACACAGTATATATTAAAATTTAAAACTATTGTTTGCAAGATATAAATTAAAGGCTAGCAAGTAGCAACATCATTGATATAGTGCATGAATATCACAACGTCATTCAGTTGTAAACAATTTCTTTTGATTTCTGTTGTATACTGTATCTTCAGGAAACTGTGAGTTGGTATAAATAAGCATATGCCTACCTTTTTGTAATTGTGCAAATTCATGTTATGCTGGTGTGAGAAACAAAGCCCACACTACACAGAAGGATACTCCTGGAACAGAGAAATGCAGTAAACCCAGGTGTATGACATGCAGTATGATTGAAACATGTGACTCTGCAGAATACAAAATAAAAGGATCATTCAAATATAACACCAGCAGTGTGATCTACCTGGTCAGATGTCACAAATACCCACATGCATTGTATGTGGGTGAAACAGAGCAGACAATCAGGAAATGAATGATAAATGGACATAGAGTCAGTCTTGGGTACCCAGATAAGCTCTCACTCCTGTGAGTGAACATTTTTGTCAGGAAGGTGGCTTTCAGAGAGATGAAGAAGAAGAATCAGCATTTATATAGCACTTTTCATGCACAGTGTGTCCCAAAGCACTTTACAAACAATGCTAGACTGGTAGTGAAGTGCCTGAATGTGTAGTGGTGGCTGTATTGCACATCAACACCCACACATAGCCTGGACAATTGCGTGATCCTGTTTTATGGGAAGGGGAATGTTGGCCAGGACACCGGGAATGTCCCCTACTCTTTGCAAAGAGTGCCTTGGGTTCTTTTACTTCCACCTGGACACCCACCAGGACAGCACCAGGATGGGTAAAAGGGACCTCAGTTTAATGTCTCATCCAAAGGATGGCACACCCCAGCAGTACAGCACCCCCAATACTGCTTTCGGATGCTAGCATTTTAGATATTAGTTCAGTCTTGGTCTGGGACTAGAAACCACGACCTTCTGGTCCAGAGGTGGATGTGCTACCAGCCGAGCCAACTGACACACAGATCTTAAAATGACAGTGTTTGTTTTTTCCCAAAATGCTAGTTTCAGGTAAAGTATTAAAAATTTTAGTTTACACATCAAATTTACTTTTGTAAGTGCATCATATGTTGAGTACCATGAGTTTTATTTATTTCTCAAACTTAATCTTGCCAGTGTCTACAGAGGAATTTCTAACCCCAATATGGTGGCCATCTTTTTTCTTGAGAAGAAAAATACATTAAAACATTTATAAAATACTCTAATGTTGGTGGAACAAGAACATTTTATAACCAAATAAAACTGAAAGATGTCTGGAATCTTTTATAGGCAAAACTGCTAGGGTCAAATTTTTTGCCCAGTTTCATCACATCGCTGCTTTAAAGAGAACTTCAGAAACCATCGGGAAAGGTTACTCTGGGAGACTGGATTTCTAAATATCTTTGGAACAGAGGAACACGGACAAACAAAAAATAGGCTTTCCTACCACTATAAAATCACATACTGACTTTGAATGAATATCCCTTGAACTCTAAACTTTGTTCAAAGTACTTCACTCCACTCCACTCTGTTTCTATAGCAGACATTTTTTTTTACTTTTTTAAACCAGACGTGCTGAGCGTGCATTAGTGTGAACTATCTGATTGTCTTGACCTAAACTGGCTACCCCCTACTTCTTTACGAGATCTCGTTCTTGGCTGCGTGACTGATAATATTCTCAGAGTAGGTATCCCTGCCTCACTTGCCTCACTGCTTACCCCATTGTCTTCCTCGCACAGTCTTCGATCATCTGATAAAGCCTTGCTGCTACTAACTAGATGCAAATCTAACAAAGGAATCCTAGCTTTCTCACACTTGGCAGTCAAACTCTGGAACTCCCTACCTCTGGATGTCCGTCTAGCTCCTAATCATGTTAATTTTGAAATTGAATATTCCTCCTTCCTCTTTAGCCAGATCTCCTGTACCTGCTTCAACCCCCCCAAACATGGCACCCTGCATCTGCTGTCACTTTTTCCCCTGCCGTAACTTTGATCTCCTCACTCCAGGCACTTAAGCTCTAAATTGCTAATGTTCAATGCCCTGAAACTGATTCTGTTGTTTGCATGTTGTGTTGCATTTTATTATTTTTTTTCAGCTTACGTATGTACTGTAGACTGCCTATTCTTGATTACCTCTGTATTTTGTCTCTCCCTCAGAAAATATTATGTTTTTCACAGTTGTACCTCTGTCTCACCTCAACCTCTTGGGGTGTCTGAAGAATTAGTCCAGTTTCTCCGACAGAGCCCTTATCTGGCATATTAATGCTAATTACCTGACTATTTAACTTCAAAGACGGTTTTGAACCTACTGTGCAAACAGTGCTACCTCTGTTTTGTAATCTTCTCCTAAACTCTGTACCCTATATGTTAATGGAAATCCAGATGTTATCTTACCTTGCTTTTGTACCTTTTTCTGTATTTGCCACTGTCTGATAATTCCCTGTAATTTGCTCTGTAATTCTCCCGGGTCGTGCCTGAAAATAGTCACCCCTATGGCTAGTGCACTTACCTGGTAAACAAAAACTAAATAAATAAATAAAATAAATAACTCTTGTCTGTCACGTCTATGTATTGCTATGCTCATCCTCCAAGAAACATTTTTCTGACTCCTCTGGGCAACTACATCAGCTGTAATGAATCCCTTTTAATTGGTTTATTTCTGGTAAACGGGCTTCGATCATTTCAACTAATTTATATAAATCCTGACATGCTAGTTACTTTTCATTGCACCTGCTGAAGAGACTTTTGTTGGTCCTGAAAGCTTATGTACAGAGCACTCTTCTCTTTGTTTCATAAAAGGCATTATTAAAAAACTGCAAACTATTCTTAATAAATGGACATGCTTTTTTATTCATACTTAGCAAAAATTAGTTATGGATGTATGGCTGAAGGTATGTTACTTGCGTCTGGATTTTCATTGAAAATGGGCATTTATGCCCTTGGGTTCTTATCTGGGTAATAAATTTTAAATAAATAAATAAAATGCTGATAGTCACGGCTGCTCTCCATTAAGGCTTCTCAATAGGTTTTCCAAGGTAAGTGTTTGCTACTTAATTGCTTTAGCCTACAGCGTTTTGAATTCACTACACTCATGATGACTGAGTTGCTGTTTAATGCTTTGAAGACTTAGACTTAACTACGGCAGTTAGATGTGAAGAAAGCTTATACTAGATCTGTCAAGTTCAGCAAGGTGAACAAAACATTGTGACTGAGTCAAATGGCTGGTTCAGGTCACAGACATTTTATGTGTGATTCAGAAATTACAGACTACCTTTAACTTGAGCTGGCAGGTATAAAAAGCAGCAGGTTTGTGCACCTTATAGTTTGTGCTTTTTCAAGACAGTCTTAAGAAAAAATCTTCAAGAGCTTGTTTTCCTAGATTGTTTAGCATATAACTGTTGCGGAGCGTTCAGAGCCTGGCATGTGCACTGAGCTCTATGAGTAAATAGCAGCAGCAGTAGTATCTCTGTTTAATTACCTTTCTGTTAGTTGGTGACTTTCAACCAGTAATAGCAGTGGTTAGGTGTCTTATGACTCATTTTTAACATTTGTGGTCTGTACATAATTTACAGTAGCAGTTTGCTAATTAGCATTTTCATTGGGCTTTGGTTTAGCAGTAAGTTTGCTTTGGCTATCTTCATATAGATCATAGAAACATAGACGTTGACGGCAGATAAGGACCGCTTGGCCCATCTAGTCTGCCCATTTCCCTACCTACAGGATAGGCTGCAGATCCTAGTTAACCAACAGCCTATTTCTTCCTACCCCCACAAGAATTGCCTTATGTCTGTCCCATGCATTCTTGAATTCTCCCACAGTTTTAGACCCCACAACCTCCTCAGGAAGGCTGTTCCATGCATCCACTACCCTCTCTGTGAAATAATACTTCCTCACATTGCCCCTGAACTGCCCCCTTCTATCTTTAAATTGTGTCCCTTGTTCTTGCACGTCTCTTTTTCTGAAAGATGCTACCCTCTTGACTTTGTTGATTCTGCTGAGGTACTTAAAAGTTTCTATCATGTCCCCCCCTTCTTTCCTCAAGGGTATACATATTAAGCTCCTTTAGTCTCTCCTCATATGGCTTCTCTTGCAGACCCTGCACCATTTTAGTTGCCCTCCTCTGGACTGCCTCTATCATGTCTATGTCCTTGCGGAGATGGGGTCTCCAGAACTGGACACAGTACTCCAGATGGGGTCTCACCAACTGTCTGTACAGAGGGATAACAACTTCCTGTTTTCTGCTGCTGATGCCTCTCCCTATGCATCCCAGTATACCCCAGCCCTCCCTACTGCCTTCTCACATTGCTTGCTAACCTTAAGGTCATCTGATATGATTACCCCCAGGTCCCTTTCCTTTTTTGTTGTTGTTACTACCTCCCCCATTGTGTATTCTTCCCCTGGGTTCTTGTTTCCCAGGTGCATTATTTTGTACTTCTTTGCATTGAATCCTAGCTGCCATACTTCTGACCATTCCTCCAACCTTGCCAAGTCCCTTCTCATTCTTTCCACGCCTCCTTGTGTATCAACCCTGTTGCAGATCTTTGTGCCATCTGCAAAAAGGCATACTTTTCCTTCCAGTCCCTCTGCAATGTCACTGATAAAGACATTAAAAAGGACTGGACCCAATACTGAACCCTGCGGTACCCCACTAGTAACCCCTCTTTCTTCAGAGTGGACTCCATTTACAATTACCTTCTGTGACCTGTTGTGCAGCCAATGTTTTACCCAGACTACCACCCTGGGACCCACTCCCAGGCTGGTTAATTTGACTATTAATATTTTGCATGGGACTGTGTCAGATGCCTTGCTAAAGTCTAGGTAGGCCATGTCCACAGCCCCTCCCTGGTCTACTACTTTGGTCACCCAGTCAAAGAAATCTATTAGATCTGCCCGACAATGACCTCCACTGTGAACCCATACTGCCTTGGGTCCTGTGCCCACTGGCCTCTAGGTACTCAACTATTCTTTCCTTCAGAAGTGACTCCATCACTTTCCCTACCACAGAGGTCAGACTGACAGGTCTGTAGTTTCCTGCCTCTGTCTTGGTCCCACTTTTGTGAAGGGGAAACACATCCACCTTCTTCCAGTCCTTGGGTACCACACCATCCTCCCATGATTTATTAAAAAGAGTAGCCAGTGGTTTCACTAGTTCCTCCCTTAATTCTTTTAGAATTCTGAGGTGAATTCCATCAGGACCCATTGCTATGTCCACCTTCAGTTTTAGGAGTTCTTGCAGAACCCTTTCTTCTGTGAAAGGACTGGGATTGACCCCCCTATCAAGAGTGCTTCTGTTAATTGGATTAGGCACTTCCCCCTCCTCTTTTGTGAATACCGAGCAGAAATATTCATTCAGTATCCCTGCTTTTTCACTGTCCCCCTCTGCACATCCACCGTTCATTCTATTCAGCCTCTCTATCCCTCCCTTTGTCTTTCTACGCTCGCTGTTGTACCTATAAAAGGTTTTATCCCCCTTCTTAACTGAGTTGGCTATCTTTTCCTCAGTTTGGGCCTTTGCTATTCTGACTTCCCTCCCTGCTTCCTTCTGCCTTAACTGGTACAGCTCTCTGTCCTGCTCCTTCTGTGTTTCCTTATACTTTCCGAATGCTATCTTTTTCTTCCTGACTTTCACAGCCACCTCTTTTGAGAACCATAGTGGCTTTTTCTTTCGTTTTGATTTATTTGCTTCACACAAAGGCCTGTTGCCTCTGTGATGGCATGTTTTACAAAAAGAATGATTAACACAGCAGACCATGTTAGGACTTTTGGGGAGCAATTTACTTAAAGGGGAACTGTCATCTACAGGGTTTCTTAATATCTGAAAGCCCTTAAAAAGCTAATTTAAGTGAGCCATTCTGTTTATCTGTCAGTCTTTGCAGTCCAGAGTTATTTGTATGTAAATCAGCTTGTAATTAAGGGCTGGGGGCAACCATATGTTTTAGGCTCCTGACAGGAAATGATGCCACTGAGGGTCTTGGCTCTCCATTTACTGTATGTTAAATAGGAAATTGTTTGTTTTATCAAATGTGTTTTAAGGTGTTAGTACAACACTTTCTACATTTATAATAATTGTTTTGTATGTGCATTGAATCTAGTGAGTTATCACCTTTACAGTTCAAACTGTTAGTAAAAATAATCCATCTTTAGGATTGCTTTAACATCTAGACTATACTGTCAGCTGATCATCAAAAACTACACATCTCAAGGATGGCTCTGTGGTGCCAATAGGTATTGGGGCCCCATACCAGGATTTCTAAACCCCTGTCTGTGTTCATATCAGTACAGATTTCTAGGGCTGCCACAGCACCAACTTCTGTCTTTTTCCATTTGCGCTCTTACAGCCTTTTCTCTCTCTCACAATTTCAGGTGTGAACTCGGGTTTACAAGATGCAAATGTGGCTACATGCCTACTGGTCTGGCATCATGGGGCCAGCCTTGAAATGTGTAGTTTTTGATTATCAGCTGGCAGTATAGCCAAGAACTGTGAACAAGCTTTGTTGATCCAGCAGAATTGGTTTTGATTCTAGCATGCTGTACTTGTATATTGTGTGAGCAGAGCAAGTCACTTAACCTCCCTGTGCTCCCAAAAACACACACTGGAACAAGCTGTAGTTGTGTGTCTTTCCTGGACAAAAGACAGTAAAAACAATCTGAGCATGTGTTATGTTTCTGAAAATATTATGCTCTTTCCATCCAGATTTGACTTGAAAAGAAAAAAATAGGACACCATTACTTGTTTATTAATTGCAAAAACGCATAGATGGACAGCACAGTTAAAACATGTATAACCTAAAATGTATTATTAAGAGTATTTTACTTCTTTTGATGAAGTTAAAAGTATTTCAGTTTCTTACTGAAATACTTTAGATGGAATGGGATTTTCTACTGTAAAGGAAAAAAATCAATCTGGTTGATCCTGCCACTCATACCCTTTTACACTCCGCAGCTATGCGGATGGACTGCAGCTTTCCAGAATTCCATTCCTACTGTAATGTAAAAAAACAAAGGAATAAAAAGGGACAGACAGAGTGTGTGTGAGTGTGTGTGTCAGTCTCTGACAGAAGTGCTGCACTAACTGAACTGTGCTGAAAAGAAAAAAAAAATCACTATTAATTAAATAAAATAATACGTGGGTGGGTGTAAAAAACAGAATTCTACACACACCCTCAGTGTGGAATGCCTTTATAAACACCTTGGACTTTGCCCTTGGGGTTAATATAGCATCCCACACCTGAGGTATGTGTAAAATTCTGATTACACACCCCACCCATATTTTATCCTATATTTTAATAAGGCAGTTCAGATTATGCATGTTTTAACAAAGTTGTCCATCTATGTGTTTTTGCAATTGATAATTAATGGTGTCCTATTTTATTTTCTTTTTAAGTCAAAATCTGGATATAAAGTGCATAATATTTTCAGAATCATAACACACGCTCAGATTGTTTTTACTGTCTTTGTCCTGGAAAGGCACATAGCTACAGCTTGTTTATGGGTGTGTTTTGGGTGAACAGGGAGATTATGTGACTTGCTCTGGTCACACAATATACAAGTAGAGCATGTTGGAATCAAAACCCATTCTCCTGGATGAACGAAGCTTGTTCACAGACATTTGCTTTAACCTCTAGGCTATACTGCCAGCTATTAATCAAATACTACACATTTCAATGCTGGCTTCATGATGCCAGGCCAGTAGGTACATAGCCACATTTGCATTTGTAGACCTGAGTTCACACTCAAAATTGTAATAGAAAAGGCTTTAAGAGAGGGAACGGAATAAGACAGAAATTGGTGCTAGAACAGCCCTAGAAATCTGTACTGACATGAACACAGCCAAATTTTAGAAATCCTGATATGGGGCCCCAATAACCTGTTGGCACAACAGAGCCAGCCTTGAGATGTGTAGTTTTTGATGATCAGCTGGCAGTATAGCCTAGAGGTTAAAGCAATCATAAAGATGGATTATTTTCAATAACAGTTTGAAATGTAAAGGTGATAACTCACTAGTTTCAATGTACATACAAAACAATTATTATAAATGTAGAAAATGTTGTAATAACACTTTAAAACATACTTAATAAAACAGATGATTTCCTATTTAACCTACAGTCAAGGGAGGTCCAAGACCCTCGGTGACACCATTTCCTATCAGGAGCCTAAAACATATGGCTGTCCCCAGCCCTTAATTATAGGCCGATTTACTTATGAATAACTCTGGACTATAAAGACTCGAATATAAACACAATGGCTCAATCAAATTAGCTTTTTATGGGCTTTTAGACATTAAGAAACCCTGTAGCTGACAGGTTCCCTTCAAAAGTGGGTGTTTTTCCTTCCAAATGATTTGTTACTTCAAAATAGTTTAATAGTTTGTGAAATAGTTTAATAGTTTGTGTTCAAGTTACAATTAAAATGAAAATGTTAATTTTAAACAAATTCAGCTTTTCAGGATTGTCCTAATTAGGCCCAGCCATACCTGAGTAATAACCTTTTTTCTAACAGTTCACAAGAAAGACTACTACTTTAAGGTATGTTTTTACCATAGCAGTTGCATGCTTCTACCATATCAATGCTGTTTTAACTCCTGATCACAAAACGAGAAGCTCCTTTCAAAGCCCTTTTGCAAAATCTGCAATTGGAGAACACACCTTTAGTTACAGCGACTAGAGCGTGTAATGAGCTCCTCCCAGAACTTAGAGAAATTACTTCCAATGTCAACGTCAGGGTCAAACTAAGAGAATTTCTGTATGCTGAAATGGTATGCACATGCTTTGGATGACACTTGTTGATTCCTATAAAATGGTGTTAGCTTGCTAGTTTATTCATTTGTGTCATCATTCTACTGTGCATTCCATGGTTGCACCTGAAAATGGGGGATGTGTTTCACCAGTGCACCTACCCTGTCAACAAAGATGATAGATAAATAACTAAATAAATACATTTTTAATCCAAACTAAACTGTAACAAATCTGACAAGCAGCAATTTTCAGCACAGCTAAACTCCATCAGAACAGTGGTAGGCCTACTGCTCACATTTTTACAACAAATGGTTATTTGCTACAGAAAATTGCATTTCAAATAGTAATTTTGATTTTCACTGAACAGTTGTGGTTGCAGCATTTTCAGATTCACTGGGCATGCTTTAAACATTTTGCCATAAGATCAGTGGTCAAAACTGGAACCTGCTCACTAGTCAAATACAGGTAGACTTAATATCAGGCTAGTAAATGTTTCCTTTAACTAGCCCTGCCGACTTGTATGGGAAAAGGTAACCCTGCAATAAGTGCATCAGTTTGGCCAGTGAAAATGTCTGTGGGGCCAGTGGAGTTTCTTGATAACTAGACTGGCTAGCTAGTGATTGCAAAACTTAAGTTCCACCCCTGTAAGAAGTAAAGATAGGAATACTGTAAGTACTATATGTTTAAACTTGAGTGATGAGGAAAACGTCTTCTAAACACTTGAAAAAAAACTTCCAGAAGGTATAGGTAATGTTATTTAGAATTAGCATAACATTTTTTTGCAGATGCCATAATATTTTATTAAATTTAAGGCAAGATTTTCTGGACCTACAGGATGAAGATTATGTAAGAAATAACGCACAAGGGTGTGTGGTTTATTTAAGTGATAACATTCAGGTAGTCGGAGTATATGAAGGAATAACTGGCTGAAGTGGATGATTAAATGCTGAGGCTGAAGGCTGAGGCATTTCATCAAGCCATTGAAGCAGGTTATTCTGAGTATACTCCAGCTAACTGAATGTTATTACTATTATATGACTAAAAATTTTGTACCCAGCATTTTAAAAGTGCTGTGATAGTTTTTAAGTGATGTGCTGATAATTACACAGTATACAAATGGTGGCTGTGGGATTCAAGCCCAGTTCTCTAGATTTGCAGCTCAGAGCTCTTAACCACTGCACTATACTGTCTCACAGGAAATAGTTGAAGAGGAACATGCCTTTGTTCCCCCTGTTTTGTCTGTGGACTAACTGGATAACCTATTGTTGTTGTGTCTGAAATGTGAATAACCTACTGTGGGCATCTCCAGAATGTGGATAACCTACTATGGGCTTTGCCAGAATGTAGATAACCTACTGTGGGCATCACCAGAATGTGGATAACCTACTGTGGGTGTCTCTAAAATGTAATTGTAGTAGTTTGTGGGATAATTGACAGTTTTCTTGTGTTCGGGTTGTCTTAGAACAGATACCTGTTGCATAATGTGTGATAAACCTATGATTAGGGGCATGGTGAGGCATAAGACCATAGGCCAAGTGCCTTACTGTCACTAGAAGTGCATTTATCACACACTAACCAACACCCTGGGGTGTGTTATTGCACTTATAAAATGGATGAATGTGCAGAAACTGATATTTAAAAAACCAAAATGGTAAAATAAAAAAAAAAAAAAAGTATTTCATTTCAAATAGTCCCTCTGCTTTTCCTAGTGATGCTGTTGTATTTGCTGCTACCATTACAAGGGTGCTGTTTTGCGGCATGATCAATACAACCATCGGGTTGCTGCCTTGGGCCTCCAGCAAGACCACAGTTTCCTGAAGGTCTTTCTGCCAGCACTCTGCCATCTGTGGTAGCATGTTTTATCAAACTCCCGGCAGTCTCACTCTACTTGTGGGTCAGGAGGGAGGTCATACTGTCCATGATATATGTGCCTCAGGAGAGGGCGTGGCCTGACCAGGCAGAAGATGGCAGCATAGTTCAGAATCTCTGCAGGAATGACTTCAATCTAAACTCATCCAGCCTTCACCAGACCTTTCTTTGGTACCAACTCCTGTGACCATCCTGTAATCTTACTGCCTGACACAGTTTGTAAGTCATTTTTGATCCATCATCTACTTATATTCAATTATTCTACACTGTACTGCAGCATACTAGGCGTCATCCTTCAGCATTATGGCAGATCTCCAAGTACAGCAAAGCTCACTTGCTAGAGTGGAAGTAATGTTTTCTAAACTGATGGCTGTGATTAATGATCTAAAAACCTCCACCCAACAGAATGCAACCACTCTTGAAACTTTTAGCCAGAAAATTGCATTTAATGAGAAAAAAACAGCCTGTAACGCCACTACTATTCATGACCTCCAGGCTACTGTCCGCAATCAAGATCGAACTATTAAATCTCTACAAGCCAAAATCGATGATATTGAAAATCGTAATTGTCACAACAATTTATGATTTTTTGGCTTCCCTGAAGGTGTAGAATTAGGAGACACTACTGCCCTTTTTGACATGTGCTGCCTGCAAAGCTTAAACTGCCTCCTGACCTAACGTTAATCACTGAGCGGTCTCACCGCACTCTGGGTCCCAGGCCAACATCAGACCAGTGACCAAGGTCTATCATTGCTCGCTTCTTGAACTATTCCCACACAGAAGTAGTACTGAAATGAGCCAGAGAAATGGGGAAACTTCAGTGGCAAGAGTTTAATATTTCCATCTACAGAGACTTTTCAAAAGATTTAACCATCAGAAGGAAGGTCTACAATCCACTTAAACAAATCCTCCACCAAAGAAGCATTAAATATGCTCTACATTACCCCGCGACACTACGCCTTTTCTCACGCTCTTCCTTCAAGGATTTTGAAACCCCCGACGCCTTAGCCAACTATCTGTAGGTCTCTCTCTCTGCAGTCTTACCCTGGGAGGTTCAGCATCAATTGACAACCTGAACACAGCTTTAGTATCCGCATGGAGGGTGGACGACAAGGTACAGGAACGTGGGGAAAGTGTTGCAGAACTCGCAGCCCCAAGCAGCAATGCCGCAACTGATTTGACCCCAAGGCAATCAACACGGCTGCAAGAGAAGCTTCTGTTGGGGCATTATTCTTCAAGACTTTCATGTTGTTCTAGCAAGGTTTCACCCCAAACACCCCAAGCTGTAGCCTCTCACCTTCAAATCAACCCCACTATTCCCTTGAGCAATAAGTTTGCTCTCTTGGAGGATGACATGCATTCTTCACAGGAGGATCTTTCCCAGCAAATGTCAGATGAACATCCCTCTAATTTGGGCCCTGTGCCTCAGGGATGTATTTCTGCTGATAGTTCATGGGCAGAAGTTGTTGCAAGTTTCCCACTCAAATCTTTAGAGCCGCCCACAAAAAGAAACATAGGGCAAAGACCAAAAGCAAGAACATCAATAGTCACACTCCTGCCAATAAATCTAAGGTGTCATGAGCTTATATGGTCAGTATTATGGTCACAGTTGGTATAGCTTGATAGGTTTTGCTTCCAGGATACTTAAAGGGAGTGCCAGTACACTTTTTCTGCCTAGCCACCTGCTGTACAGTCTATGCTACCTGGTTGCTTTCACTCCCAGTGGGTGCAGAAAGCAAAGGCTGTACATTGCGGTGTGATCAATTTACTTTTCAATGCAGTATTTCAACGAGCAACTTAAAGGTCTTCAAGGGAACTTTGGTATATCAGCAATGCTTTTCTAACCCATTATTTTAGTGTTAATCTTATACATTACCTCACTAAACAGGCTCTCTGTATTTAGCCTTTTACTCTCCAGTTTAGCAGTGCATCAGGTTTATAGTCTTTTGGCTGTTCAGTTGCATATCTTCAATCGGTATGCATCCGGATTATTGCCTTTTCTTTTTTCATATGTGAATTATTATATATTACAAGGCAACTTACCCCTTCCCTCTCCTGATGACAGGTTCTTAAGTATTATTAACAACTACATTTAATCTATCTCCTTCCCTACGCTCCATTATTCTTACTACCTCCTGTTTACAATATGGAACTATCATTAGCACTCAAAGAGGTGGGCTATGTTTGGTGTACTGTTGCAAAGAATTGTCAATCTGCATCTTTCTTATGCTCCTTATTTTACCGAAACCTACAGATATTATCGAAATCCACTGCTGTGTGGTCCCTCCTGTTTTGAGGCTCACTGGGCCTAGTCTTCTAGACCGAGTCACCCCATATAACACCTATTTAGGCGATTTTCGAGTAATCAGAGCTGACCTTTACTATGACTATCTCTTCTGTCTACAGTTATCACTGAAGCATATACCTCGCCACATAATTCCGATTTGCATTTGGCTCAGGGCATAAGGGTTTTAATTGACCTCCCCTTTCTTCTTTCCCCCTCAATATTGTATTTATTATGTACTTATTCTGTTGCACTGCAAAGTATACTCAGTCACTTTAATGTGGTAATGATCTACTTTTCCTTTTATATTTGTTCATTTGCATTCCACCTGGCTCCCTGAATTCCTTGCTCTATGTCTAGGCTGTACTGGCATCTCGTATATGGTTCTTTAATTTACTGTTATTTCGAGTTGTTATATCTTATACTATTACTACTAATGTTTATAAATAAGTTCTGGTGTTTAGCTTTATCCTTATACCTTGTCCTGTTAGCTTAGAATTAAACTGAGGTTATTACAGTCCCCTGCCTTTCTTGGTATTATTCCCTTTCAGTTTAGCTTATTAGGAATACTTACTTTATTATATTATTGGGATCAGACTTAGGTTTGGGCCGATATTTCTAACCGGTCCTCCCTAGTCTCCTCCCTACATCGACGCCCCAGAGTGTGGTGAGAGAGTCTCTTAACCAGTTGGCTGACCCATATCTTCTCACACATATAAAATGTTTTCTTAGTTATTTACCTTACTAGTATTGTTGTTGTTGTTAATGACTTTTCTCCTTCCCCATCTCTAGTCTAACTTTAATATCTGTGCTACTCATGTATCATACACCTCACTTTTTTTGGCTTGAATGTTCCTGCCACTCTCTGCATATACGTAAGCTCTCTATATTGTATTCTAATCATTCTCTGCCTCATTTATTTGTCCCTTCCTACTCCAGCAATTATTCCCTTTCTTTAACACTAACAATATGAGTGACATACTTTTATATACATGGAATGTGAAGGGTCTTAATTTTCCTTGTAAGCGGAAGCAAATTCTTTTATACCTCAAAAAACATAAAACATTGCTTTCCTTCAGGAAACAAAATTATTAGCAGAGGATGTTCATACACTTAAAAAAGATTGGGTCGGTCAGATCTACGAATCATCCTATACCTCAAAAAAAAGAGGAGTTGTTATTCTTATTCATAAGAGTCTCAAATGGTCCCATGTAAACTCAGTTTCTGATACTGACAGCAGAAGGGTGATGGTCAAACTCAGTACCAGCTCTGGTCCTCTTCTGCTTGTTAATGTCTATGCACCCAACTCCGATTCCCCAGAGTTTTTTCATAATTTAGCTCAACAGATTCTATCCTTTAACACTGATAATATACCAGTTATTCTTGGAGAGGATCTTAACTTAGCTTTAGAAGCAAACATTGACAGAAGTAGCCCCACTACAGATGCCCACCCCTAGAAGTATAAAAGCCCTCTCATTACTAATGCAAGATGTTGGATTAGCTGATGTATCGTGCTTTCTTCACCCCCATGATCAAGAATTTACTTTTTACTCCTCTCTGCATAAGACATGCAGTAAAATTGACTACTGGTTAGCCTCTCCTGTTATAATGGAAAAAATATTGATTCATCCATCTCTCCTATCATAATCTCGGACCATGCCCCTGTCAAATTGCAACTTTTGTGGGGCCCATTAGCACCTAAATCTTCTTACTGGCAGCTGGACCCTCTCCTTCTCAAGGATCCCAATTTCTTACCCATGATCAAAGCACAAATTCAGGACTTCCTCTTTCACAGTACCCCCGACTGAATCTTCTGTGTCCTCTCTATGGGAAGCTCTTAATTTTCCCTCGAATCGTAGCTTTATCAGTTATGCTGCACATAGGAAAAGAGTAAGAGAACAACAGCTGGCGGACTTGGGAAAATCTCTTAAGGCTAAAGAGAATTTATACTTTCTTCTAATGAGCACTGTCCTGATTCTCAACTTCATCTTGAAATTCTTCAACTTAGAGCTAAAATTAATGAATTTCTCATAAAACCAAACTGGCCTTGTTTAAACTTAAATATAAGTTTTTGGAACACGGTGATAAAAATGGGAAACTCCTCTCTTACCAGCTCAAAGCACAACAAATGGAACGACACATCCTAACCCTAAAAGATGAACAGGGTACGATTCACTCTGACAACCCCTCTGTAAGTCGTATCATGAAAACCTTTTATCAAAAACTATACTCAAACACAAATCCTCCATCTACTGTACAAATTCAACAGTTCCTTAAATCGTTACATCTTCCTCATCTTTCTACTCTTAAAACAAATTCTTTAGATGAACCCTTCTCACTGCAGGAAATCCAGAAAGCTTTGTCTTCCTTGAAGTCCGGCAAATCCCCTTGGGGTGACAGATTCCCTGTCGATTTCTATAAAATGTTTTCTGACACCTTATGTTCCCTTCTTCTTGATGTTTATCAAGAAGCTTCCAATACTGGCAAGCTTCCCCCATCTTGCACTGAAGCAATCATAACCCTAATCCCTAAGAAAGAAAAAAACCCTACTCACCCCGCAAGTTACAGGCCCATCTCTTTATTAAACATGGATGGGAAGATATTTGCTAAACTACTAACTTCTAGACTTGAAGCCTTGATTCCCAAGCTAACTTATTGTTCGCTAGCTGGTTTTATTAAACATAGATCTGGTTCTGATCATCTACGTTCCTTATGCCAAATCCTTCAAGACATTAGCTGCAGCCATAGCTATTGATTTTGAAAAGGCCTTTGATTCCTTAAACTGGGACTACCTTCATCAAGTTTTATCTTATTTCAATCTTTCTCATACCTTTTGCTCCTGGATCAAGCTATTATATAACTCCCCTGTTGCTAAAGTACTTACTAATTCCACCCTTTCCTCTTACTTTCATCTAGCAAGGGGAACTAGACAAGGCTGTCCCCTGACACCTTCCCTGTTTATTTTAGCCATGGAACCCCTGACTGCTTGTTCACGTCAATCTTCTGGCATTATGGGCATACCTGTGAGCAATTCAAGATATGTTTCTCTCTCCTACGCGGATGACCTCTTAATCTTACTTGAAAACCTGAATGAGACTGGGCCCCTGTTGGTTGATTTGCTTAATAATTTTACTAACATTTCTGATGTTGCTTTGAATTATGGCAAATCACAAACTATGCCCCTCAATGACCACTGTAACGCCTTTACAAACATACTTTTGGATTCCTCTGGTCACCATAGGGTATAACATATCTAGGAATCAAAATTATTAGTAATTTAGGAAAGATATGGGACATTAATTTTAAACCGTTATTTGATAATATCAAAACAATTCTGGACAGAAGCTTCTTAATCTCTCTCACATGGGGAAAATTGCAGTCATTAAGATGTCCATTTCTCCCAAAATTCTTTACCTCTTTGCCAATATTCCTTTAGTCTTACCATCCTCCTTTTTTGCTAAAGTTGATAAATGAATAGGTAACTTTATCTGGGATGGGAAACCACCAAGATTTAACCACAACAAACTTCGATCACATTGGAAAAAAGGGGGATTCGGACTCCCCTGGTTCAAAGGCTACCTAACATAGAAACATAGACTTTGATGGCAGATAAGGACCACTTAGTCCACCCAGTCTGCCCATTTCCCTACCTATTGGATAAGCTGCAGCTTCTAGCTAACCAACAGCCTACTTCCTGCAACCCCCCACTATAATTGCCTTATGTCTGTCACATGCATGTTTGAATTCCCCCACTGTTTTAGACCCCACAACCTCTCCAGGAAGGCAGTTCCATGCATCCACCACTCTCTCTGTGAAAAAAATGTCCTCACATTACCCCTGAGCCATCCCCCCTCTATCTTTAAATTGTGCCCCCTTGTTCTTACACATCTTTTTCTGAAAGATGCTACCCTCCCGATCTTGTCGATTCCCCTTGAGGTACTTAAAAGTTTCTATCATGTCCCCTGTCCCTCCTTTCATCAAGGGTATACATATTAAGCTCTCTCAGTCTCTTTTCATATGGTTTCTGATGTAGACCCTGCACCATTTTAGTTGCCCTCCTCTGGACTGCTTCCATCCTGTCTATGTCCTTGCGTAGATGAGGTCTCCAAAACTGCATGCAGTACCCCAGATGGGGTCTCACCAACTGCCTATACAGAGGGATAACCACTTCCCTTTTTCTACTTTTGATGCCACTCCCTATGCATCCCAGTATCCCCCTGGCTCCCCTTACCGACTTCTCACATTGCTTACCCACCTTTAGGTAATCTGATATGACTACCCCCAAGTCCCTTTCCATTATTATTGTTGTTAGCCCCTCCACTGCTATTGTGTACTCTTCTCCTGGATTTTTATTTCCCAGGTGCATTACTTTGCACTTCTTTGCATTGAATCTAAGTTGCCATATGTCTGACCATTCCTCCAACCTTGCCAAGTCCCTTCTCATCCTTTCTAGCCCCCCTTATGTATCAACTCTGTTACAGATCTTTGTGTCATCTGCAAAGAGGCATACCTTTCCTTCCAGACCCTCTGCAATGTCACCTATAAAGATGTTAAAGAGGACTGGATCCAGTACTGAGCCCTGAGGTACTCCACTAGTAACCCCCCTTTCTTCAGAATGTGTTCCATTCACTATTACCTTCTGTGTCTTGTTGTGCAGCCAGTTTGCTACCCAGGCTACCACCCTGGGACCCACTCCCAGACTGGCTAACTTGATTATTAATCTTTTGTGCGGGACTGTGTCAAATGCCTTGCTAAAGTCTGGGTAGGCCATATCTGTAGCCCCTCCCTGGTCTATTACTTTGGTCACCCAGTCAAAGAAATTCATTAGATTCATCTGACATGACCTTCCTGCTGTGAATCCATGCTGCTTTGGGTCCTGTGTCCCGCTGGCCTCTGGGCTTTCCGAATGGCCCAAACCATTAAATGGTTTCAGAAACCTTCCGCTCACTCACTACTATGGGTTGCAATGAAATCCGCATTGTGCCCGGGAGGAGTTCCCACTTCCTTCATTTTTAATCCCATTTCCTCTAAACTAAAATCTCACCCGACTATATGATCCTCTGTTCCTTATTGGAAACTAACCCACAAATTCTTGAAATCCAATCCAACACCCTTGTTGTATGCCCCTTATGGGGCAATCCACTGCTCACTCTAGAAGATCACCCAATTTTCTGTCATACATGGAGGAACAAAGGCATTTTCTTTCTCGGAGATATCTTGGACCAGAATTCACTCACTCTTAGATCATTTTCGGACTTGCAGGTCACATGGAAACTTCCAAAACAGGACTTCTGGAAGTTTTTAAAAATTCGGGCAGCTTATAAATCTCTCTCTAGTTTAGTGTATAGGCATACACTTCTAAACACATACATCTTGCACTGGACTAATTTATCAGTAAAATTAAATAGCTCCATTTACAAAGACATTATTGTTAATCTACCTGATAAGTCTATACAGGCCAAAAATAAATGGAGTACTCTTCTGAACTGCAATATTTCAGACGCACAATGGAGTAATTGTTGGCATATTGCACATAATACTTTTAAAGATGCCCATAGTTCTTTAATACAAACTAAAATCCTACAACTTTAGTATAGAACCCCCCCTCTGTGCTTCAGTGAATGGGCCTATTAAATAATAATTGCTGGCGCTGCAATTTGGCCAGCAGGGATCTACTTCATATCTTGTGGTCTTGCGCTCTCATTAATAAGCTCTGGCATAAAGTCTGTTTACTTACCTCCAGAGTAACAGGTCAAAAACTACCTTTTGACCCCAAGCTATTCCATCTAGGCATCCTTATCCCCAATAACTCTCTCCTCTCACATGCACATTTTAGATGGCTAAACATACTTTCTCTTCTGGTCAAATGTCTGATTCTTATGAAATGGAAATCAACTCTGGTGCCTTCTCTCTTTCAGATGTTCTTCAAAGCCTCTCTCAGTATGCCTCCCTAGACCGATTATCTCATGTTACTCATAACCGACTCACTGTATATGATGGATGTTGGCAGGATTACTTCAAGTACATCGAGCCTAGTTCTTCTAGACCCTAATTCTTAGGGATATTTAGCCCTCCTTCTTATTTTGCTCTCAGATTAGGTTTTCTCGAAACTTTTGTGCACAGAATTCTCCTCTTTTTTCCCTTCTTCCCAGTTTTCTCTCTCTCTCTCCCCTTCCCTTCCTCCTTGCCTTTTATCTTGCCTTTCTTTCCTTGCACAATTTTCTCTTATCTTCACCTCTCTATTACTGAACATTGTTCATATTACCACATTTATCACTTTTTGCAATTTACTGAATGCCTTGCCATAGCCTGCCCTAGCATGTATTTCGTACAGGGTTGTTATTTCTGATCCTATAATACCCTATTGATTGTAACCCTTCTGCTCTCCACTTACGTCCTGTCTAGGTTTGTGTTTTATTATCAGTACATGTATATAAGACTTCTCCAATATGTTTACCCTAAATACTGTGTTTTGTTAAGTGATATGGTGTATTTTACATGAAGGATAGTCTTCTATTGTATTAGATGTGTGCTTTCTTATATACTCGAATTTCAATTAAAAGATGAAGTGAAAAAAATACATGTGCTTCAGGAGGGGGGAAAGTGGCTTGGGAGGGACAGCATGAGGAATTTACCAGCCAAAATAACTCTTTTTAAGTGTTGTCAATGCTTTCCAATATTTAGGTGTCTTATTAGACCCTACTTTAAGGTTTGAACCTCATGTAGCCAAAGTAACCTCAAAAATCCACGCTAGAGAGGCATTATTATACAGTTTATGTTCTTTACTTATATCCAAATCAAGAATGGTTGTAGCTAAACAGTGGCTGGCATCTATTATTAACTATGTTGCATTAGTTACTGATAATACATCTTCTAATATAATATCTGAGAAATCTGCATTGTTACAATTGATTGGTAAATTTGCCTTACAGGTTCCTAAAACTACACATCATTGTTTGATTTTAAAATGGATGGGTTGGTTGCCAGTCCATCTGAATTAAGCAATAAGGCACGACAGGGTGTGGGTTATTGAGGGATTTACCCATGCCTTGTGTGGTGTGTCACGAGGTGCAGCCAAGTGACTTAACCACACAAGAAGTGGGTAAATCCCCCAATAACCCACACCCTGGAGTGCCTTATTGTGATTATACAATGGACCCATGTGTAAAATAAATTTAAAATGTGTTTAAGCATGTTTTTTTATAAATGCCATTTCTTAGCTGTGGGTTATTGCAGGATATACCACGGTCATGTGATATGTTTTGACCAATGAAGTTACAGGATTTTCATATGCCATTGTATAATTTTAAATATTTGATGGCCAAATTTACATTTAGAATTCTGAGGTCAGGGGTTCCATTAAGTTTATTTAGGTTTACAAAAATATGATCCAGGTTCTCATTCACGACTGATGGAGGACAAAACAATCTTGAAACCCCCTCTTATGAGAACCACTTCTGGGCAACATACTTTTGCTTATTTAGCATCTAGTAATTGGAGTAACATACTGGTTGCAATTAGAAATGTAACAACGTTTAAGTCTTTTGCATATTTTTTGCTACAGCATTTTGATACATTATTTGACTGTATTTGTTTTAATTGTATTGTCTTGACGTGGGATTTTTATTCCTAATTTTATGTATTTGTAACAATATGTGTATTGTATGTTGTTTTAACTTGTATTCTGTTGATTGTGGGTGACACCTGTAAATGGAATTAATTTTCCAGTGCGCTTACCTGTTAAACAAACAAACATTTTTGGTGCATTTCGTGGCAGCAGTGTTATACACCTCACTCCATTGTCAAATAATGGGAGAATCATCTTCATAATGATCTCCCATCGAGCAGGTAAGGGGATAAAGGCCTTGCTTCTGTAGAGTGAGCTGAGCTTAGGAAGAAATCAAGTTGACTATCCTGCCATACACCTAGGTGTTTAAAGGAGGAAACTTCCTACAGCCGGGAGACATCCAGAGTCTCAAAGACCAGGGAATATGGATTATAGCCTGACTCTGCCTGATACCAAATATCATGGTGACAGTATTTTTTGGCATTCTGTGTAAATGTCTTGTTGGAGTTGCATAACCAGGTCGGGGTTAGAGGGGCAACAGACAAAGAACACAATGTCATGTACATGAGTATAAGGGGAGTCGTATGCTTTGGGGAAGTGCATCAGGAAAATTAAGAACAAGATAGAGCCAAGGGCAGAGCCTTGAGGAACACCTGATCCATTAAGATTGTGGGGGGACATCTATGAGGATGGCCTGGGACCTGTCCACTGGGTTGAAGCTGAATCATTTGACTGTGAAGTCTGACTGCTCAGCTCCTGAAACTTGTCAAGTGGGAGGGAGAAGGCAGCTGGGCAGTAATGTCAGGGGAGGAGGTCATGTCAAACAGATTCCATAGATTCTTTTTTCTGGTTAACTAGGCAAGTGGATCAGAGAAGGGCAGGGGATGTGGCCCCTGTCTGTAATTCACTAAGGCCTTTGACACTGTAGCACGCAAGAGGCTGATAAAGAAACTTAGCAACCTGGGAGTTGGGGAGAAAGTGGTAAGCTGCATACCAAACAGGTTGAAAGATAGGAGGCAAAGGGTGGTGGTAAATGGTAGTCACTTGGAGGAGGGGAGAGTGACAGTGGAGTACCATAAGGATCAGTAGTGGTCTCTGTCCTCTTTAATGTCTTAAGTGATATTGCTGATGAACTGGAGGGGAAGGTGTGTCACTTTCCATTTGACACAAACATCTCTAACAGGTTGGACACCCAGGAGGGGCTAGAGAGAATGCAAAGGGATCTGGAGAAACTATAGGAGTGGTCTAGGGAGTGACAGCTGGATTTCAACACCAAAAAGTGTAAAGGCATGCACCTGGGGTGGGGAAACCCAGGGACTATGAATAAGAGGGGGGGGAGGGTACTCACAGTTGCTAAGCAATAGAGGGGCTGTGGAATGATCATATCTGGAAATTTCAAGGTGGCAGGGCAGTGCAACAGGACAGTAGGCAAGGCGAGTTGGATGCAGAGATGCATAAGGAGTGGGATCTCTAGCAGGAGAAAGGAGATGGTGTTGCTTCTGTATTGCCCACTGATGAGTCCCCACCTAGAGTACTGTGTCCAATTCTAGAGGCCACACCTCTGCAAAGACATCGACAGTGTGGAGGTGGTCCAGAGGAGGGCTACTAAAATGGTACAGGGTTTGCATGAGAAGCCATATGAGGAGAGACTGCAGGAGCTTATTTGCTCCTTAGAAGAGAGAAGAGTGAGAGGGGACATGATTGAGACCCATAAGGACCTCGTAAGGTTGAACAAAGTGCGGGGGGGGGTCTGTTTCAAAGGAGAAGGGAACACCAATTCCTAGGGGCATGCTATGACACTTGATGGGGAGACGTTTGAGAGGGATTTGAGGAAATACTTATTCACAAAAAGGGTGGTAGATGCCTAGAACAGCCTTCCAGAAGAGGTGGTAGGGGTGAAGTCAGTGAGGAGCTTAAAGCATGTGTGAGATAAGCACATGGATTAATGGTCAAATTAACCAGCCTTGGAGTGGGTCCCAGGGTGGTAGCCTGGGTAAAACATTGGCTGGACAACAGGACACAGAAGGTAATTGTAAATGGAGTCCACTCTTAAGAAAAAGGGGTTACTAGTGGATTACTGCAGGGTTCAATACTGGGTCCAGTCCTTTTTAATGTCTTTATGTGACATTGCAGAGGTACTGTAAGGAAAAGTATGCCTCTTTGCAGATGACACAAAGATCTGCAACAGGGTTAATAAACTAGGAGGCATGGAGAGGATGAGAAGGGACTTGGCAAGGTTGGAGGAATGGTCAGAAGTATGGCAGCTTGGTTTCAATGCAATGAAGCGCAAAACAATGCACCTGGAAAACAAAAATCCAGGGGAAGATTACATAATGGGGGGGGGGGGAGTAACAACAACAGAAATGGAAAGGGACCTGGGGGTAATCATATCCAAATGACCTTAAGGTTAGCAAGCAATGTGAGAAGGCAGTAGGGAGTGCTGGGGGTATACTGGGATGTATAGGGAGAGGCACCACCAGCCGAAAACAGGAAGTTGTTATCCCTCTGTACAGACAGTTGGTGAGACCCCATCTGGAGTACTGCATCCAGTTCTGGAGACCCCATCTCTGCAAGGACATAGACAGGATAGAGGCAGTCCAGAAGAGGGCAACTAAAAGGGAGCAGCGTCTACAAGAGAAGCCATACGAGGAGAGACTAAAGGATCTTAACATGTATACCCTTGAGACAAGGAGGGAGAGGGGGGACATGATAGAAACTTTTAAGTACCTCAGTGGAATCAACAAAGTCCAAGAGGGTAGCATCTTTCAGAAAAAGAGATGTGCAAGAACAAGGGGACACAATTTAAAGATTGGGGGGGGCAGTTCAGGGGCAATGTGCGGAAGTATTTTTTCACAGAGAGGGTGGTGGATGCATGGAACAGCCTACCTGAGGAGGTTGTGGGGTCTAAAACTGTGGGAGAATTCAAGAATACATGAGACAGACATAAGGCAATTATTGTGGGGGGTAACAAGAAATAGGCTGTGTGGTAGGGTCAGTGACCCCCCCCCCGAACTTGGATATGCTCTCATGGGTTCGGAGCATATGTAATTACCTGCCTGAGTTTGGAGGTAATTCGAGTACATTGTGGGCAAAAACATTAATCTAAATCTGTTGCAACAGTCTCCTGCTCTTCTAATTTCTTCCTTTTACTATCGCTCCTTTTCTGCCATTCCCATACTCAAGCTTGGCCACCTTTGAGTATTCTTACTGTCCCTTACCTTATTTCCAGTTTGTTTTCTCAAAATAATAATGCCCCAATGTTCAGAACATTCTGTGCTTGCAGTACTAGTTAATTATGCTAATTTTCCTGCACGAATGTGCGAACGCATGCATCAAGCGATCGCATGAACGCATGAAGACGCCTGAAAAGGGTTGATGATGGCGTTTTCAGATCTAGTGAATTTGGAACAAATTAGCAGCCTTTTGTTGGTTTTAGTGTAAGAAGTTCAGAATTATGTTATATGTCAACATTGCAACTGAGAATCATTTGAGAAATGGTGTTTATTTGTTTGTTTAAATAAAATGGTTAAAACCTAGTACTTTTAACAGAGAAAGGGCAATGTATGCCACAGTTAAAAGAGAGAGAGAGAGATAAAACCGTTTAACATAAAAGGGATAAAGTCTCCTAATGTGATCCAGAAATGACTTAGACTTACATCTCTCTTTGAAATGTGCTTCCAGCTCTGCTCAGTCCAATTTCCTTATAGGACTGAGCGGCCCTGGTTGTCCCTTTTTTATGATGTAAGTTGGGGGAGGAGCTATCTGAGTCATGTACTCCTCCACTGATATATAAGGAGGTGAATGTGAAATGTTGTCAGTGTGTGTTAGGAAGGCATACCTACCAGATGCCTAGCCGGATTCTAGGTACCTTTATGACAGGAATTGTTTATTTCTTGTAAAATATATGATTTCCTGTATTTTATTTTTGTTAAAGTTATCTACAAGTTCCGCTTTAAGTTCATTTTAATTTTTTTCTGTTCCTAATAAATTTTGAAATATCGGATCCTGACTGCTCTCTGGACTTTATTGGACACCCCCACGTGCACAGGCTGTTGGTTAACTAGGATCTGCAGCTTATCCTGTAGGCAGGGAAATGGGCAGACTAGGTGGGCCAAGCAGTCCTTATCTGCCGTCAAAGTGTCAATGTGTCTATTAAAGATAGAGGTAAGGATGGAGGGAGGGACACCTGTGACCAAATAGGGGCTAGGACGCAATGTTAGGCAGGGAAAATAGGGCAGACTAGACTGGCTTACCAGTCCTTTTCTGCTGACACTTTATGTGTTTCTATGTTTCTGTGTCAAAGGCATTATTAAGGTCAGCAAAGATAGCAAAGATGACGTGTCCCTGATCTATCCTTTTCAGGATATCCATTCAGTTCAGAAGGGATGTCACAGGGGAGTAAAATTTGCTAAACCCACACTGATGATGGCTAAAGAATATGGAGGAATCAAGGAAAGGGTAATTGGGGGGGAGCCTAATGCCTTTGCAGTTTGTCCAGAGCAGGGAGGAAGGAGATTGGGTAGCAATTTCCTGGGGAAGAAGGGTCACTGACTACATAGAGGGGGATGAGTTTGACCTTCTTCTAAATACCAATGACTGTGCCCAAGAGGAAGGAAAGGTTAAAGGAAACAGTCAGCACAAAGGACCCCCACACTTGAGTGTGGGGCTGGTCCCAGTGTGCACTTTGTGGGCAAAAACATTTTGGTTTACTTACTGTTTAATGTAGTAAAGTAGATTATATCAGACTTACTTTGTTTAGTTGTAAACTGACATCTAATCTCCCACTAGATGTTTTCCAGTTCTGCTTTTCCCCAAGGGCTAAGTACAGATCTCCCTGACTGTATGTAGCCGAGAGAGGGCAGTGGGATCAGCAAATGAAAGATCAGAGCTTATATAAACTTTATCCATGCACTGCAGGCTGTTGAATCTTCCCACTTCTGCCTACTGCTCTGATGTCTTCTGCAGGAGATTCTGGGATCTGTAGTAACAGAAGATGTCAGCGTACAACAAAGTAAGCAATAACCCACTCCAGGGTGTGCGGTTATTGGGGATTAATCAACAACCCAGGTGCATTGTGAGGCACGAGGCCACAGGCCGAGTGTCCTCACAGCTCCTGGGGTTTTGATTAATCCCCAATAACCGCACACCCTGAGTGGGTTATTGCGCTTATAACATGGGGTCAGGTCAGTGTGATAAAAATTAAGCAAAGTCACAGAAAAGTATGAAAAACTAGACAGCTCTGTAAGTATCCTTCCCCCGTAAAAAGCAGTTCCACTGTTCTAGTGGCTGTGTTATGCATAACTACAACACTACACAGACATTTATGTGTGCTATCACACTGCAGAGGGTGCCTGTGTGCAGACACGACAGGGAGACTGTGCAGACTACAAAACTAGAGACATACAGAAAGACAAGTCACTGCTGTTGGTAGCTATCTTCCAGCTGCAGGAAATGTGAGGCGAGAGAGAGAGTGAAAAATTCCCCACTCCCGTTGCTCACTGTCTCTGACTGTGCCTTTGCTATTGGTGCAGCTCTCAAAACTCACACAGGACAGTGGCTACAGTGTTTCGTCTCTCTCTCTCTCTCTCTGTGTCTCATGGGGTGGGGGGCAGTACATTGGAATGGGAGGGCAACAGAACACTGCCAGTGGGTTGGATCGTTATGTGTAGACAGAGGGAGAGAGACACACACATACACACTTAAATTGACAACAGTCTGGGAAATATGAAAGACACACTCTTCTTAGTGTATCTCAGTCTCTGTCATTTACTCACTCTGACTCTCTCTATCTGGGTTTATGAAAACACACACACAAAAAAAACCCAGCTCACACAGTCTGTTTGGTCCACTCTCTTGTGTCTCTCCATTCAAAGTTCTGCCCAACCACAGAGAAATCATTGAGCTCCCCTTATGGTACAAGATGGAAAGGGAGGTGATGATGGGGATACATGTCTATAACGGGGGTTCGCTAAACTCTCTGTCACACACCCACTCTCACACAGACGGGCAATACAGGAGGGGATAGTGTACATCACAGCTAATGGTGGGGTGGAGGGACAGCACTGCTCTCCCAACTGGGGTACCCAAATGCTGCTGCTGATGCCAAAAGTTACTGTTTCTCTCTTTCTCTCTTGATAATAGGAGAAAGTGCTGCAGAACTCAAGACACACAGGAGAGTGGTGTGGGGGCAACTGCAGGATTGCGCACTGCAAACTGGACAAATACTGTGGCTGGGGATGCCACAAACAGCAGTTCAGAATGGCAATGGTGGGGAGAAATGACTGCTGACATCTTCACGCACTTGCGCTCTCTCTCTTTCCACATCATGGGAACGAGGACAACAGAGAACTGTCTTGCTGTAAGATTGGACTTCTGCGTGTCTGTGTTGGCACTGTCACTGTGTGTGCTCTGTCACCATGCTACTCTCCGTAGGGTGGTTCTGGAAGGGGGAACTGAGACTGAGATGTTGTCTGCGGAACATGGACTATCGTTATACATTTCCCAGAGGGACAACTGTGATGCACTTGTGAATTACATGTTATACACTGGGCATGAGAGAGAGAGAGAGAGAGAGAACACTGCATTGCTTTGCGCCTCTGTGGCACTCCATAATTTAGGTCTGCCTGTCTGTTTCTTGAGGTGCAGGGCTGGGAAACGAAGGACTCCACACACAGACAGAGAGAGCGAGTGGCACACTGTGCTGCTGGCTGTTGGTACAATGGGATGAGTCAGGAGGGGAGGAGATGAAACAGAAGCAGTGACAGTTGGAAGGAGCTTTAGGGAGGACACCTTTTCTATGGTAGAGGATGCCAAGAAGAGTCAGCAAATGGCCTACCGTACATTAACAAGGTAAACAGTCAACCAGTCAGTTGGGGCTTCACTGTGCACTCTGTTCTCGGAGGTCCGCAGGTGGGTGGGGAGCCAGAGAACAGCGATGGGAACAAAGTTGTGACTAGTAAATATCTTGCTACGCTCTCTCTCCCAACTACCCCAGACTGCATGCCCACCCATCTCTTTGTGAGCTACCTCCTCTTCACCACAGAGCTGCCTATCACCCACTTTGCTGTGCATTTCAGTAGCTGCCATTGCAAAAGCATTTGCCCAGCACATAAAAAGTGCAGGTCTGCCCAGGGATCTCTTCTGCACAGCCACTTCACAACTAACTGTGCGTATATCATGGATTAATGAACAGTCATTTGATGGCTCTGTACCAAACAGGTGCCTGTTTTTCTCTACCCCGTGTTATAAACAAAATTAGTCTGGTACAATATACTATACTAGAGTAAACAGTGAGTAAACCAAATGTATTTGCACACAAAGTGCACATTGGAACCAGCCCCACACTTGAGTGTGGAGGCTGTTGGTTGTGACTGTTCCCCTTTAAGGAGATCTGAAAGGGTAGAAGCTATGTGAGTGGTAGAGAGAGACAATAGTTTGGGGTCAAGCCCTTCAGAGCTACTATCTTTAGAGGGATTGAGTGATAGTAGGACTGAGAAAATAGCTGTCAGAGTGGTAAGGAAGAAAGAGAAAGAGTGTGGAGGAGGAAGTGAGGAGAAAATGGATGTGAGGAGCAGAGTGAGGGCACGTATTCAGAAGTGGCTGAATAAGGCAGAACCTCGTTGAGGCAGAAATGATGGAGCTGTCTTGTTTGAATACAGGGATGGGAGACTGGGAGGGGGTATCATAAATGGAATTCACAACTTTCCAGAATTTAGAGGGGCAATTGTTATTTTGGAGATTGGAAATAAAATATACTAACTGAGTCAGTCTGGTATGGTAGCCTTAGTTCAGTCATTATGAAGCTGTTTGTACCTTAGCATTTGATCAGGCAGTCTTGGGCATTGAGGCACATGATGAACTCCCCTGAGACCCGAGTGAAGTGAGAGCCCTTGGCATGAGGATGGATGGGGGTTGGGGATGCGTCTGTCTCAGGCAGAAGAGAATTTAGATTTTTAAGAGGGCATCATATATACCAGTGGTGGTAGAGACAACAGACCAATCAGTGGCATAAAGGTTAGCTAGAAGGGCAGACAGGTTTGATGACCTAAAGGACCGGAGCTGGATAACCTGGGGGTACTTTCTAACAGTGAATCTTACACACACAGTAGGCCATGTAAAGGTCACTGAGAGCATCAGGGAGGATGCTACAGTAGCTTTCACTCTGCTGTTGAGTGGAAGGAGAGAATCCAGTTAGGGAGCTGTTAGAGGAGGAGGCTAGAATTAGACAAGATTTAGCAGTACATCATGGGCCATAAGGGGCCTGGGTATAGAAAACATACCCCAGCACACCTTAGGTCACAAGGTGCCTGGGAAATTTTTATTTATTTATTTATTGAAATTGTTTCACCAGGAAAGGCACACTGAGCAAGAAGATGCTTGTCTCCCGGTGCAACCTGGGGGGTGGGGTACAGTGGGAGATAACTCGCAGGTTATCAAGAAGTTACATATAACAAGGATACAGTAGACCGAAGTTACAGATGTACAAGTTACAGTAATACGGTAGACAGAAGTTTCAGTTGTACAAGTTACAGAGGTAGAGTTATAGTTATACAGTTACAAGATGAACAGGGGTACGACATTCAATACAGTTCAACAAGCATCACAAGGAAGGCATTGTTTGTAGTTTAGACATTTACAGCGGCATTGGATTGCTGATTAAACTTGTAGCACATGGATTATATTGGATAACTGTAGTGTGGCACATGGATTGAGAAACACTGAAGCGAAAAGTCAAAGTATCAAGTGCAATTTGGGACAGGACAAATAACATGTACCAAGAAGTGCTGTAGTTGGTATAGATAAGCCAGCTTCCATAGCGTAAGCTAGGTGCTGCTGGTCAGGCAGTCAGGAGGAGAGGGGCCATAGGGGAGCACATGTGGGGATCAGGTGCAGGAGCAATTTACTGTGAGGTAATTTGCTAGTGCTGTAGAAAGGGAGTGTGTAGCGGAGGAGTGGTGAATTTGAGAAGGGAGCTCATTCCAGAGTTTGGTGAAGTGATGAGAGAAGGCTGATTGCCCGATAGTGGTCTTCCGCCTTGGGATCTGTAGCTTCCAGAGGTCGAGGGATTTAAGGGCACAAGAAGGGGAGGAAGCTGGGGAAAGTAATGAAAAGAGGTAGGATGGAAGAGCATCATGCCAGAATTTAGCTACAAATTTAGCACAGTGCTGTAGGTGGCGGTTTTTGAGGGATGGGAATACGGGGGAATAGTAGAGGTTGCAGTGATGGGCGTGGGGGGTGGCATTGAGGGCGAGGCGACAGAAGGCATGGAAAAGTGGGTCCAGTCTGGGTAAGGTAGATTTGGGAGCAGCACTGCAGACTATGTCACAGTAGTCGAAGGAGGGAAGGATCATGTTTTGCACTAGATCACGCCTGGCCGTGAGAGGGAGGCTATTGCGGTTCCTGTAAAGGGCACCGAGCTTGGGGCACAGTTTTTTCATGATGGCGTCAATGTGGTTGGAGAAGGACAGGTGACAGTAGAGCCATACCCCAAGATACCAGAAGGAAGTGACATCCTCCAGTACTGTGCCATCAAGGGTGTGGAAGGAGGGGAGGGAAGGGAGCCTGATTAGACGTTGCCGATTGCCGAAGGTCATGGTGATAGTTTTTTTAGCATTGAGAGAGAGTTGGTGAGAGCTGAACTTTGTTGACGTCAGCCTGGAGGTTGGCTGTTACCTCATCTGGGGAGGAGCCAGAGGCAAAAAAGGACAGTATCATCTGCATACATATGAATAGAAGCAGATGAGCACACTAGAGGGAGGTTATTGAGAAAGATGGAGAACAGGATAGGTCCAAGTACTGACCCTTGGGGGACGCCACTGTTCATAGGGAGGGAGGATGAAGTGATGTCTGCAATTCTAACTGATTGTGTTCTGCCTGAGAGGTAGGCATTGAACCAGTTGGTAGCTGAGCCAGTGAGGCCAGCTTCTGAGAGACATTGTAACAGCAGGAGGTGGGAGGCCGTGTCAAAAGTTTTGGCAAGGCCAATGAAAATAGCTAAGGTGATCAGCCCTCTGTCCATTCCAGAGAGGATGGTGTCCATGAACCTAACCAGGGAGGAGGCAGTGGAATGACCCTTCCTGAAACCGGACTGGAACAGTGTGAAGAAATTGGAATCGGAGAGAAAGGAGGTGAGTTGGTTGAGCACTAGGTGTTCTTGTAGTTTTGCAAGAGCTGGGAGGAGGGAGATGGGTCAGTAATTTGAGGGGGAGGCAGTGGCGCCCACTTTAGGGAGGGGGATGACGATGGCATGCTTCCAGATATGGGGGTCAGCAGCAGTGGAAAAGGAGAGGTTTAGAAGGTTGGCGAGGGGGGTTGCTATGGCAGGGGTGGAGAGGTGGAGGAGTTTGCAGTCGAGACCATTGGGGAATTTACCTTTTGATGGGTTGAGAGCCTGTAGGGTGTCAAGGACATTGGCTGGCAATATATCCTTGAAGGAAAAGGTGGAAGGCCTGTGAGAATTTGTACATATGGCAGGAGGACTGTATAGCTCAAAAGTGGGCAAGGAGGAGAGGAGGGCAGAGGCACAGGAGGAGAAATATGTGTTGAATTTGATGGCAACAGCATGTGGGTCCGAGAGGAGGGTGTTATTCACGATAAGGAGTGGGGTAGGGTGGGTGGCTGGTGGGGAGAAGAGGGAATGGATGACCTTCCAGAATTTGGATGGACTATATCAGTTGGAATGGAGGGAGGAACTGAAGTATTCCACTTTAGCTAGACGGGTTGCTCTGGTACATTTGTTATGTAGAGTCCAATAGATGGCAAAACCGCGTGGGTGGCGTGAGGTTTTATGAATACTCCATGCTTTGTCCCGTGTGATTTGGCAGGCTATAAGTTCTTGGGTGATCCAGGGCAGGTGGTTGCTGTCACAGATTCACTCAGCAGGTCAGGCCCTCTACTCCCAAAGTGCCAACCTCTGAGCACAGTCTTGTGAACAGTGTAACAGACAAGGTAACCCTCTTGTCTGTTTTTGTGAGTTCGGATCAACCTTTGGTCTCAAGTTCTGGAGAGATTCAAACTGTTAGCCTCTTGCTAGCATACCCAATGCACAGGCTGAGATATATCTGTCTTCAGGGGGCCAGATATCTTTGCCTATGGGCACCTAACCAGGTATTCAGAGATGAACCCTTAAAACTTTAATGAAGACCTCAGATTTAAAACGCTTCTCTTTCCAGTTTGGTACCACCATGCAAGCTCATGTCTGCTGTCTGCTATAACCATAAATATTTCTTAGCAAAAGAAAGCAATTCAAAGACAGGCCAGGTATGCTCTAAAATTAGAGTTTTTACTAAAATATATAATAATACGTCAAACATAAAATACAGAACTCATATCACAAGACATACTTATCTTTAAACAAAACAAGGTTTAAAACAGTGCAATTCCTACAACAATATTTAGATTTATCTAGCTTTCTAAATACCTGTTTTCAGTGCTCAGGTGTTTTCTTGGTCACTGTCAGATAAAAGTGTGTCTGTAGTGAAACAGAATAATCTTTAAAAGCTGGTTTTGCCCATCTCTTTAGCATGAGGTAATCTAGCTCCTCCCTGTCAAAATATCTAAAAAATATATATTTCTATACAACCATAGGATGTAATTTCAAAGTATTAATTCTGCAACCTTAGCATAACTCAATTTCAAATGACACCTCTTTGATCTCATGCTGTATCCTCCTCACACAGGCTTCATAGGGCATTTACAACCTTCACCCCTATGTAATATCCTAGCTTCCTTCTAACGTCATAAACCTTGTTTATGATTTCTCTCTTAACAAAATTAACTTAAACAAGTCTGTAATTAACTCAGAGAAACAGTATCCTTGATTAAAGTCTTCCATGTAACACATTGCCTCTAAAAACTGAGTGTGTGTGATACACATGTTGTCAGCATTTCTCTTAGCTTGCATCTGTCAGCTGAAAACTGGGGGTTGGGTGGGGGTTGAGGTTACTCCTAGAGCATTTGACTTTTCAGCAGAGATAGTCATTAATACATTTTATATAAAAAAATTATGATACAGCACTCAGAACTGGTTGTCTATGTCACACTCCTCCCCACCTAGACTGAATTTGGGGGATATATCCCTTATATGGGATGAGCTTCCCAAATCAGTTCACTCCTCATAGACCCTAGACAGCCCATCTGAGTTCTTTTTCTTCGCTCCAGCCCTATGTATGATTTTTAGATCATACTCTTGTAAAGCAAGACTCCATCTTAATAGTCTCCCATTGCTCTTTCCCATCTGCGTCAGCCAAACCAGGGGGTTGTGGTCAGTCTACACCACAAAATGCTGCTCATACAAGTATGGCTCTAATTTCTTTAGGTCCCACACTGTGGCAAGACACTCCTTTTCCACCGAGGAGTACGCTTGCTCCCTGGGAAGCAGCTTCCGGCTCGGGTACACTACCGGGTGATCTGTCCCTTGGCTAGACGTCTGGCTAAGTACTGCCCCAATACCCACATCTGAGGTGTTCGTCTGAATTATAAAGGTTTTGCTATAGTCTGGACTTGTCAAAACAGGAGCACTGCACAGTGCCTCCTTCAGTCTGGTAAAGGCTTCCTCACAGGCTGGGCCGCAGGTAATTTTCTTTGGCATCTTTTTCTTTGTCAGGTCAGATAGGGGAGCAGCCAGGGCACTGTAATTGGGTACAAATTTTCTGTAGTACCTTGCTGTCCCTAGAAAGCTCCTGACCTGCTTCTGGGTTTCTGGTCTGGGCCATGCCTGGATCACCTCTATCTTTATTTGGTTAGGACGGAGCTGTCCCCAGCCTACCACATGCCCAAGGTATGCCAGTTCTCACATGGCCACCTGGCACTTCTCGGATTTGACAGTGAGCCCAGCCCTCTGTATCCTGCCCAGCACTTCCTTAAGGTGTGAAAGGTGCTCCTCCCAGTTGGTACTGAAGATGGCAGTGTCATCCAGGTATGCCACGGCATACTCCTCAGCACCATTTAACACCTGGTTCACCAACCTTTGGAAAGTGGCCTGGGCGTTCTTCATTCCAAAAGGCATTACTTTAAACTCAAATAAACCTATCAGAGTGATGAAGGCCGACCTCTCCCTAGCTCTGTCTGTCAATTCTACCTGCCAATACCCCTTGGTCAGGTCAATAGTCATAGGGTGGTCGCCTCCCAACTTGTCCAGGAGTTCATCTGTCTGGGGCATCGGGTGGGCATCAGACTTCGTGACTGCATTCAGTCCACGATAGTCCACACAGAAACAAGTTGAGCCATCTGGCTTAGGTACAAGGACTATGGGTGAGACCCAGGGGCTGTGGGATCTCTGGATTACCCCTAAATCCAGCATCTCCTCCACTTCCCTCCTAATGTCCTTTTGGACAGCCTCTGACACCCGATATGCTGTCCACAGAATGGGCATCTGTGTCCCTGTCTCCACCTCATGTGTCGCTAAGGGGGTTAGTCCAGGCTTGGTGCTAAACAAGGGGGCAAAGTCTGCTAAAACCTCCCTTACTTTCAGGATCTGGCCTGGGGTCAGCTGGGGAGACAGTTTTACTGCCTCCAAAGAGGACTCCCGCTAACTGTCTTCCACCAAGTCCAGAAGGGGGTCTCTTTCGTCCGTCCCCTTCCCATGCCTACATACTGCGAACACCATGTCAGCCCTGTTTGCATATGGCTTCATCATGTTGACATGGTACATCCTTTCTGTCTGTCTACGTTCAGGTAACTCCACAATGTAGTTCATGTCATTTACCTTCCTAACCACTTTGTATGGTCCTGCCCACTCAGCTTGCAGCTTGTTTTTCCAGACCAGAATAAGGACCATGACTTCCTGACCCACCATGTACGAGCGAGCTCTGACTCTGTGGTCATACCACACCTTTTATTTCTGTTGGGCAGCTGCCAGGTTGCTCTGGGCTGTCCCCATAAGCTCCTTCAGCCTTTCTCTAAACCTAAGGACATAATCCACAATGGGAGTTCCCTGGGTGGCGTGCTTGCCTTCCCAGTCCTCCCGGATCAAGTCTAGGGGCTCACGTACCCAGCGTCCATATAAGAGTTCGAAGGGGAAAATCCTGTTGACTTGGGCACCTCCTGTATGCAAACAACAGGTGGGGAAGGTATTCTCCCAGTCCTCCCATGCTGTTCAGCAAACGCCCGGAGCATTGACTTTAGGGTACCATTGAATCATTCCACAAGCCCATTGGCTTGTGGGTGATATGATGTTGTGCATCTCTGCACCACCCCACACTTCTCCCATAAACATTTCATCAGGTCTGACATGAAGGAACCCCCTCGATCGGTGATTACCTCCTGCAGAAACCCAACACAGGAGAAAATCCCAAGTAAGGCATCTGCCACTTTGTCTGTCCTCAGTGAGGATAGGGCGACTGCCTCTGGGTACTGGGTGGCATAATCCACCACAGTCAGGATGAATCTCTTCCCTGAGGAGCTGGGGGTATTTAAAGGCCCCACAATATCCATTCCCACCCTCTGGAATGGCTCCTCCACTATGGGCAATGGGATCAGGGTTGCTTGGGTTTTCTTGCCCGCTTTCCCTATTTCTTGGCACCGGTGACAAGACCTGCAATACTCCTTCACCTGCTGGGTGAAGTTAGGCCAGTAGAAATTCTGGGCCAACTGCTGTGTTGTGCATGATCCCCAGATGACCAGACAAAGGAATATCATGTGCAATCTTGAGCAACTGCTTACAATGCCCCTGGGGAATGACGAGCTGCCTGCCTAGCATCCCTCCCTCTGTCTGTACTGCCTGTGTATACATAAGTCCATTTTACCAATAAACCTTATGTCTACCGTCACCTCCCTGTGTGCCCTCCGAGTCTGCCCAAGCCCTCAGCTTCTCTAAGCTAGGGTCACTCGTCTGAGCAGCTGCAAACCCCTCACACATTCCCAAGGCATGGGACAGGTTCCCTTCAGTTGCTAAACTTGGGCCCCCAGCACTAGCATCAGGGCCCTCAGCATCACTGTCAATCCTAACCCTCTGATAATTGGTCACCCCTCCCTCTTCAGAGTAACCTTCCGTAGCTGTGTGGTCACTTGCCACCGGGGAAATTTCTATCCCCTTTTTATCAGTCTCCACATCTGGAGACACAGGCTGGGGAACCAGCCTCTCAGTGGTTTTCACACTGGTTTCTGTGGGGTTCAAGGAACTATTATTTCCCTTGCCGCTTGGCTACAGGTAACTGCACATACCACCCCCCTGCTGGAGATTGTTACCCAGGATCACATCCACTGCTAATGTGTTGGCTACAGCCACCTGCTGCACAGTTCCCCCTGTTTCACCCCAGTCTAGGAGAACACTAGCGAGTGGTGATGTTTTCTCTTCACCTATAAACCCTTGTACAGTTATGTATTTATTGGGTATAAGCTGACCAGGCTGTACCAGAGTCCCCTTTACCAATGTCAGGGATGCCCCGTGTCCCTTAACCCCTGTGTCTGTACCCCATTCACCATGACTGGGTGCATGTGTTCCCTCATGTTCACTGGAATGCTTCCAGGGACACATAAACAACCCACTTCTTTTCTAGCACCCTGTTGTGTATTATGGCTCACCTTTTTGGGGCACTGTCTGGCAATATACCCAGTTTCTTTACACAACCAATAGGCATTTCTTACTTCAGAGAAATCTTTTCTTTGAAACCTGGGGCTAACTGGTTTCGGTGGAGGCAGTGAGGGTTTTAGCTGTCATGAAGGCGCGCTTTTCCCTTTCTGCACTGCCACCCTGCCCCATTCATTCTCAGAGCAGGTCTGCTCTTGGCATATCGGTCCGAGAGTTCAGCAGCCTCTTGCACTGTTTTTGGATCTCAGTCCTCTAGCCAGGGTTTTAGCTCTGCTGGGCCTGCCCAATAAAACTGTTCTAAGAAAATCACATTTTCAATTTTATCAACAGAATTTGCCTCAATTCCTTCCCACCAATGTTTTAAAAACTGACATTGTTTCGTGGCTAGCTCCTCATAGCTCATATCAGGGCTTCTCCTGAGCTTACGGAATTTAGCTCTGTATGATTCAGCAGTTAATTCAAACTTTTTTAACAGTGCAGCTTTTAGCTTGCTGTAATTATTGCTGTCTTCATTGTCCATTTGACCCAATGCATCTCGAGCTTTGCCGGTAAGTATCAGGGATAGCTGGAAGCTCCAGGACTCTCTAGGAATTTTAGCCTGAATACAAACTTTTTCAAAGGAATTTAAAAAGGTATCCATATCCTCCCCTTCCTAAAACTCAGCTATTAGTTTGGAGTTCAATTTGTAACCCAGTCCTGCAATCCCAGTTAAACCCAAGCCACTTACCTGCTCTGTTGCCGCTGGTCGGAGTCGCATCTTCTCCAGATCATGTTGCCTCTGGTGCTCCTCTCTCTTCTCCTCTGCAGCTCACTGGCACGCACACTCCTCATGGTCTGGCTCCCTCTGTTGTCACTCTGCCTGTCTGCATTCTTGCTCTGCCTCACGGTCAGCCTCTCGCTTTTCTCGCTCTCTCCTCTCCTGGGACTCCAACTCCATCCTGCGCAACTCAGTTTGCAGTGTAAGTACCTCTGGAGTCAGGATACTGGTGGCCATTCCCTGCTGCTGTGGCCCTTCACTGACAGTGGCCCTGCTGTCCTTTTCAGTCACGGTCAGTGATACGCTGCTCTGGGTATCTGCTACCATCAGGGCCTCTATGAGGTTCTGCTTTTGGGCTGTCACCTCAAATGGGACTCCCCTGTCCCTGCATAACTGCTTCAAGTAATCTACAGTGTGTCTGCTGTAGTCGGAAGCCATCTTCTTCTTCTTCCCTGACTATGGCTACTCTGATTTTGCACTTTAGAAAAAAAAAATAAAATAGGTAGGAACTTGACTGTACACCAAGTGATTTATAGGTCTGTTTCCTTTTTAAAATAAAACTCTGTCTTTTTCTTTCTTTGCAAGAGAGCTTACGGTCTCAGCTGACACAGAACAATAAAGCATGTGATACCAAAATTATGCCACCGCTGCCAACCAATCTGTCACAGATTCACTCAGCAGGTCAGGCCCTCTACTCACAAAGTGCCAACCTCTGAGCGCAGTCTTGTGAACAGTGTAACAGACAAGGTAACCCTCTTGTCTGTTTTTGTGAGTTTGGATCAACCTTTGGTCTCAAGTTCTGGAACGATTCAAACTGTTAACCTCTTGCTAGCATACCCATTGCACAGGCTCAGATATATCTGTCTTCAGGGGCTAGATATCTTTGCTTACGGGCACCTAACCAGGTATTCAGAGATGAACCCTTAAAACTTTAATGAAAACCTCAGATTTAAAATGCTTCTCTTTCCAGTTTGGTACCACCATACAAGCTTATGTCTGCTGTCTGCTATAACCATAAATATTTCTTAGCAAAAGAAAGCAATTCAAAGACAGACCAGGTATGCTCTAAAATTAGAGTTTTTGCTAAAATATATAATAATACGTCAAACATACAATACAGAACTCTTATATCACAAGATATACATATCTTTAAACAAAACAAGGTCTAAAACAGTGCAATTCCTACAACAATATTTAGATTTGTCTAGCTTTCTAAATACCTATTTTCAGTGCTCAGATGTTTTCTTGGTCAGTGTCAGATAAGTGTGTCTGTAGAGAAACAGAATAATCTTTAAAAGCTGGTTTTGCCCACCTCTTTAGTATGAGGTCATCTAGCTCCTCCCTGTCAAAATATCTAAAAAAATATATATATTTCTATACAACCACAGGATGTAATTTCAGAGTATTAATTCTGCAACCTTAGCATAACTCAATTTCAAATGACACCTCTTTGATCTCATTCTGTACCCTCTCTCACACAGGCTTCACAGGGTCATTTACAACCTTACACCCCTATGTAACATCCTAGCTTCCTCTTCTAACATCATAAACCTTGTTTATGATTTCTCTCTTATAAAAACTAACTTAAACAAGTCTGTAATTAACTCAGAGAAACAGGATCCTTGATTAAAGTCTTCCATTTAACACATTGCCTTTAAAAACTGAGTGTGTGTAATACACATGTTTTCAGCATTTCTCTTAGCTTGCATCTGTCTGCTGACAACTGGGGGGAGTTGAGGTCACTCCTAGAGCATTTGATTTTTCAGCAGAGATAGTCATTAGTACATTTTATATAAAAAAATATGATACAAAACTCAGAACTGGCTGTCTGCGTCACAGTTGCCATGTACCCTAGAGTGACGCAGTGTGGCGTGAGTGTCCCAGACATTGAGGAACATGTTTTGGAACTGGAGCAAGGCATCGTCTGTGGAGCAGAATTTGGAGGGGGATTCCCAGCTTGAGAGTGCTAGGTCTTCAAGCACAGTCGTGAGGTTTAATGAGCTGTAGGAACGTTGGACTATGTACTTCGGGGCGGATTTAGGTCAGTGAATTTTCTGGACTAGGTATATAATATGGTGATCACGTAGGGAATCAGGTAGTAGCCCTGAAATTCTGACCCAGTGGGGGTGACTGGTGAGAGCCCAGTCTATTAGCAAGTGGTTGCCCGTTTTGGGGTTTAGATGTGTAGGTTTGGTGATGGTTTGTGAGAGGTTTAGCTTGGATTGTCAGACCGGGTTTTGTTGAAAGAAGGAGCTAGCCACTTGTGGTTGAAGTCGCCCATGATATATAGTTCTCCAGTAGGGGTTAGGGAGGCAATTTGCACGAGGAGGTCGGTAACATATAAGGCTGGTATACCAGGCCGGCAGTAGACTCCAGCTATGTAGATTGGGAGAGAGAAAGGGAGAGTCAATTGCAGCAAGAGAAGTTCGTAGGGGTGGGGTTTGGTTTTGGCTAGGACTACTGAGAAACGCAAATCAGAGTTTACGTAGATAGCCATGCCACCGCCTCTAATCGACCTGTCCTGATGGGCCATCATGTAGCCTGGAATAGCAAGCGAGGTATCAGAAAAATGCTTATTTAACCATGTTTCAGAGAGGACGATGACATCTGGGGCATAGTGAGCTGCAAGTAACTGGAGGGAGTCAAGTTTGAGGGGTAGGCTTCTTATATTTAGATGCAGGAGGCACAGGCCATGTGGGAGGTGGTCTCTAGTGAGATTTGTGGGTGCAATTGTATTTGGGGAGGGTCCTGCTGTTGTTGGCAAAGTGGGATTTTTGGGGGGGCCTGGGTTTGGGTGTATGTCCCCTGCTGCAAGGAGTAAGAGACCAATAGTAAGGTAGCGTGTGAACACTTGTGAGCACCATAGTGCTGTTGACCGCCGTCTTGGCAGTGAGGAGGAACAATTATGAGGGCAGGTCGGGAGGTAGTTAGGTGCAGAATAAACCAAAAGTGCCAGGGAGCAAGGAGGAAGGGGCAGGGATGCAAGGTGCAGTGGGACCAGTTTGGTCTGGGAGATGAGATGATCACCGAATTAGAGGGATAAAAAGGGCCATTGAGGTGCAGCAGGATGTGGGGGGGCAGGTTGGGGAGAGTAGGTGGGATGTTGGACAGGAGTGGTGGGAGGCAGATGAGTAGGGTAGTAAGGAACAGCATATGTCCAGGTAGGAGAGACATGATTCCTGAGCTCAGGGAGTAATAGTGCATAGAAATTCAGGGAGCACTGTAGTGGTAGGGGTAAGAGGTGAGGAATAGGCAGCCAGTAGCAGATTGGTTGCAGGCAGAACTTGGGATGGCCAATGAACAGAGGGGTTAGGTGGCCAATTGGAGAGGCATCTGGGAATTGGGGAGGAAAGAAGTATATTTAATCAATGGAGGGGTGGGGGAGGGTGGGAGGTAGGGATGAAAAACCGGGTTCTACAGAGGTCCCGGTGCTGGCTGAGATACACTATCTGTGGATTTAGCCCCTGGCCAATGGGCTTGAAGTATCAGCATGCGGCAACCAGTGGGAGGCTGCGGTGCTTCCGACTGCTCCAGTCAGCTCACGGAGTGGGTCCCGGGTGAACGACTGGCTGCTCACCTGGGATCGAAGTGTATGCGACTGCTGGAGCTCCTGGCAGGGGTCGGTGGCTCGGTTCTCGAGCCCAGGCGGTCTGTCCATCTGAGCGAGGTCTGCCCATGTAGGGCTGCCTGGGATCAAAGTATATGCGGCAGCTGGAGCTCTTGGCAGGGGTTGGTGGCTCGGTTCTCGAGCCGAGGTGGTCCGTCTGTCTGAGCGAGGTCTGCCCACGTAGGGCTGCCCCTAAATAAAAGCAGCACTCCGTACAACTCTGGTCATAAGGTGCTTGAGAATAGAAAAAGTACCCCAGCACATCTTTGGTCATAGAAACATAGACTTTGACGGCAGATAAGGACCGCTTGACCCAACTAGTCTGCCCATTTCCCTACCTATAGGATAAGCTGCAGATCCTAGTTAACCAACAGCCTATTTCTTCCTACCCCCCACAAAAATTGCCTTATATCTGTCCCATGTATTCTAGAATTCTTCCACAGTTTTAGGCCCCACAACCTCCTCCGGAAGGCTGTTCCATGCGTCCACCACCCTCTCTGTGAAAAAATACTTCCTCACATTGCCCCTGAACCACCCCCCATTTTCAAATTGTGTCCCCTTGTTCTTGCATATCTTTTTTTCTGAAAGATGCTGCCCTCTTGGACTTTGTTGATTCTAGTGAGGTACTTAAAAGTTTCTATCATGTCCCCCTCCTTTACTCAAGGGTATACATATTAAGCTCCTTTAGTCTCTCCTCGTATGGCTTCTTTTGCAGACCCTGCACCATTTTAGTTGCTCTCCTCTGGACTGCCTCTATCCTGTCTATGTCCTTGCAGAGATGGGGTCTCCAGAACAGGACCCAGTACTCAAGATAGGGTCTCACCAACTGTCTGTACAGGGGGATAACAACTTCCTGTTTTCTGTTGGTGATGCTTCTCTCTATACATCCCAGTATCCACTCAGCCCTCCCTACTGCCTTCTCACATTGCTTGCTAACCTTAAGGTCATCTGATATGATTACACCCAGGTCCCTTTCCATTTTTGTTGTTGTTACTACCTCCCCCCCCACTATGTAATCTTCCCCTGGGTTTTTGTTTCCCAGGTGCATTATTTTGCACTTCTTTGCATTGAATCCAAGCTGCCATACTTCTGACCATTCCTCCAAACTTGCCAAGTCCCTTCTCATCCTTTCCACGCCTCCTTGTGTATCAACCCTGTTGCAGATCTTTGTGTAATCTGCAAAAAGGCATACTTTTCCTTCCAGTCCCTCTGCAGTGTCACTTATAAAGACATTAAAAAGGACTGGACCCAGTACTGAACCCAGTGATACCCCACTAGTAACCCCTCTTTCTTCAGAGTGGACTCCATTTACAGTTACCTTCTTTGTTCTGTTGCCCAGCCAATGTTTTACCCAGGCTACCACCCTGGGACCCACTCCCAGACTGGTTAATTTGACTATTAATCTTCTGTGTGGGACTGTGTCAAATGCCTTGCTAAAATCTAGGTAGGCCATGTCCACAGCCCCTCCCTGGTCTACCACTTTGGTCACCCAGTCAAAAAACTCAATTAGATTCGTCTGACATGACCTTTCTGCTGTGAACCCATGCTGCCTTGGGTCCTGTGCCCCACCGGCCTCTAGGTACTCAACAATTCTTTCCTTCAGAAGTGATTCCATCACTTTTCCTACCACAGAGGTCAAACTGACAAGTCTGTAGTTTCCTGCCTCTGTCTTGGCCCCACTTTTGTGAAGGAGAATCGCATCTGCCTTCCTCCAGTCCGCAGGTACCACACCATCCTCCCATTATTTGTTAAAAAGGGTAGTCAGTGGTTTCACTAGTTCTCCCCTTAATTCTTTTAGAATTCTGAGGTGAATTCCATCAGGCCCCATTGCTTTGTCCACCTTCAGTTTTAGGAGTTCTTTCAGAACCCTTTCTTCTGTGAAAGGACTGGGATCAACCCCCCCTATCCAGAGTGCTTCTATTACTTGGATTAGGCACCTCCCCCTCCTCCTCTTTTGTGAATACTGAGCAGAAATATTCGTTCAGTATCCTTGCTTTTTCATTGTCCCTGTCTGCCCACCCACCGTCCATTCTATTCAGCCTCACTATCCCTTCCTTTGTCTTTCTACAATCCCTGATGTACCTATAAAAGGTTTTATCCCCCTTCTTAACCAAGTTGGCTATCTTTTCCTCTGTTTGGGCCTTTGCTATTCTGACTTCCCTCCCTGTTTCCTTCTGCCTTAACTGGCACAGCTCTCTGTCCTGCTTCTTCTGTGTTTCCTTATACTTCCTGAATGCTACCTTTTTCTCCCTGACCTTCCCCGCCACCTCTTTTGAGACCCATAGTGGGTTTTTCTTTCATTTTGATTTGTTTATTTGCTTCACACAAAGGCTTGTTGCTTCTGTGATGGCAGATTTGATGTTTCCCCATTGTTGTTCCACCCCTCCTTCTAGCCTGTTTGCTAGTCTTTTTCTAAGGCACTCTCCCATCTTGCCAAAGTCAGCCCTTCTGAAGTCCAGTACCCTCACTTTTGTATGGCTTGACTCTTTAGCTGAGTTTATCATGAACCACACTGTTTGATGGTCACTTGTTCCCAGATGGCTACCCACTTCTAGATCTGAGTTCCTCTCACTGTCCCTATTTGAGAGTATGAGGTCTAAGATTACTCCCTCACAAGTGGGTTCCAAAACTAGCTGTCTGAGGCATGCCACCAGTATGGCATCTAGAATGGCCCTGCTCTTGGATGTGGCTGCAGCAAATGTGCTCCAGTTAACATCTGGCATATTCAGGTCTCCCATCATAAGGTCTTAAGGTGCCTGGGAAATAAAAGCAATGTTATACTGTAGCACACCTTGGGTAATAAAGGTGCCTGAGAAGTATAGGGAGCTCTTTACACACATTGACATCGGTGTCCGAGAAATATAAACGTTAAGCCAGAACACCTCGGGTCAGAAGGTGCCTGGCAAACATAAGCAGCACTCCAGCACAATTCCAGTCATAAGGTGTCAGAGAAATGTGTGCAACAAACCAGCACACCCTGGATCATCAGGTGTCTAGGAAATATACAGTAAGCAGCACCCAGTGCACCACTGGTTGTAGGGTGCTTGGGAAATAAAAGCAGCAATCCATCACAACTTGAGCAATAAGGTGCCACTTTGGGTCATAATGTCCCATTTTCCCTTTCATACCCTTGTTCTTCCCTTATCCTCCTCTTTTAAATAAATTATTTGTTGAACTGTATTTCTATGTTTGGGGTTGTAATTGCTTTTTCAATGTCACATGCTTTGGGGAGGGGTTGTATAAGTAAAATTATTGTTCCAGGGGAGTGACAGCATTGTTTGCAGATATCTAGGTACCCGCTATTGCTACCCCAGGTGGAGGCATCGTATCACTGCTAGACTGGCGTGCACAGTGCAGCACAACTTCTGTCAAGTCAAGTCATTTTTATTTATAAAGCGCCTTTCAAAATCAAGGCGCTGTACAGAAATAAATAGAACAATAAAATCCAAACATTAAAACGACCAAAACTAAGACAAATAAGCCAAGGTAAAAAGATATGTCTTTAAAGCACTTTTAAAACTATCAGCGGTTGGGCATTCGCTTAACCAGCGAGGTAGAGAATTCCACAGGGTTGGAGCCGAAAAGGCAAAGGCACGAGATCCCGATAACTTAAGATGAACCCTGGGAATCTCTAGCAATCCCTCGCTGGCGGGACGGAGGGGGCAATAGGGAATCAGAAGATCTTTCAGGTAACCGGGTCCCTGGTTGTGTAGGGCTTTAAAGGTTAGTAAACCAACCTTAAAGGTGATCCGCCACCGAACAGGCAGCCAGTGCAGTTCGTGGAGCACAGGTGTAATATGACTGGTTCTAAGAGTCCCAGTCAGAAGCCTGGCTGCAGCGTTCTGTACCAGCTGAAGGCGGCGGATATCAACCCCTGGTAGCCCTAGGTAGAGGGAATTGCAGTAGTCCAGACGGGTAGTGACAAAGGCGTGGACCAAAGTTGGAAGGTCCTCCTGGGGAATCAGATGTTTCACCCGGGCGATATTCCTCAGATGATAGAAAGAGGATTTGACAACAGCTGACACCTGAGATTTCAGGGTCAGACCATCATCAAAAGTAACGCCCAGATTTTGCACCTGTCGACAGGTAGAGAGCGGAACGCCACCAAGTACTAAACCTGATAGCTGTCCAGCACCCAGACCCACCCCAGGACGACCTGGATCCACGACCAATACCTCAGTCTTATCCGGATTGAGTCTCAACCAACTCGAACTCATCCAAATTCTGATCTCATCCAGGCAGTTATTAAGTACAGAGAGTGCATCACTCTGATCGGGGAGAAAGGACAGATACAGATGAGTATCATCTGCATAGCAGTGAAAACTCAAACTGTATCGCCTGATGATTTCTCCCAATGGCAGCATATACACTGCAAACAGCATGGGAGCTAAAATGGAGCCCTGTGGTACCCCACAAGGCAGGGAGAAGGCGTCAGAGGAATAAATTCCGGCGACAGCTCTCTGAGACCTGCCAGTGAGGTAAGAACAAAACCACTTGTGGACTGTACCAGACAGCCCACAAAAAACCCGCAGTCGCTCCAATAGCACCCCATGGTCTACAGTGTCAAATGCGGCAGATAGATCAAGAAGGACCAGAATGGTACAAGCCTTTCGATCTCTGGCCATTAGGAGGTCGCCAATACCGAACAAGGGCAGTCTCAGTACTATGCCTTTTCCTGAAACCAGACTGAGAGTATCATAGACATTATGAGAAGTAAGATGATCATCCAATTGCAACGCAACTGCCTTTTCAATAACCTTACCGACAAATGGCAGGTTAGAGATAGGCCGTAGTTAGCTAGACAGTCTGGGTCCAAGGAGGATTTTTTAGGAGTGGTCAACTACTGCCTCTTTAAGGAGTCAGGAAAAACCCTCTCCAAGGATTTCCAGATAATGTCAGCAAGGATTGGGTAGATAATTTCTACACAACCTACTAACGGGTGTAGGACCCGGATCCAAACTACAACTAGTTGGTCGCATTGTTTGGATGATCTTCACAATGTCCACGAATTCTGGGCGGTGAAAGTCCAGCCAGACAGACCGAGGATAAGACACCACCAGTCGTCCACCACAATCCCCCATAGGAGAGGTCGGACCGATGCCGGACCTGATGCTGGCAACCTTATCTGCAAAGAAGTGAGCGAACTCCTCGCATCTAAGCTGAGAGAAGGCTTCTCTAGGCTGAAGACAGACTGGATTGCACAGTCTGTCCACAGTCCGGAAAAGCTGAGCCGGTCGATTCTTTGCAGCAGAAATCTCTCTGGACAGGAATTCTGCCTTCTTACGAGTGATTTCTGATTGGTAGCTATCATAATGGGCCAACAATCTAAGCCTGTCAGCATCAAGGCCCGATTTCTGCCAGGCTCTCTCCAGCCTTCGGCCTACTCGCCTTAATTCCTTCAAGGAGCCATCAAACCATGGACTCCTTGGACGGATGATAAGAGGCCGAACACGAACAGGTGCAATTTTGTCCAGAGCATCTCCCACAGCCTTATTATAGGCTAATACAAGACCATCTGGACTCATGCATTCACTCGACAGACTCGATAGATCCAGCACCGCCATTAGGTCATTGGGGCTAGTACCCCTTAAAGGGCAGTATTGGACCATCTCCGTAGGGGCAGACCTATTAGAGGGGGGCCCTGAAACTGAACCCTATGGTGTAATGGTCCGACCAACTGACTGGTTCCACCCCAAGTCAGTGATCTGCATACCCAAGAGAAAGACCAGATCTAATGAATGACCCTATATGGGTAGAGAGTAACAACCTGTGCCAGGCCCAGTGTATTCATCAACTGGAGGAGACGGACCAAAATGAGATAGTTCATCGCACCCAGGCGCTGAAGTCGCCCAGGAGTATTAATCTGGGAAACCTCAACACCAGGTCGACAATGAAGTCTGCAATCTCCTGTAGGAATTCGCCTCCATTACCTGGTGGACGGTAGATGAGGAGAATCCCACAGCCTGCACCCTCGCCCAGGATATATTCAAAAGATCTGGTGTTCCCCAATGGCACATCCACAAGGCCCAGTTCAGATTTAAACATAATGGCCACACCTCCACCCCTACGATCCAGCCTTGGACGGTGTATCACCGAGAACCCGGCTGGAGTTGCTAAGACCAATATAGGGCCAGGATTTTCATCCAGCCAGGTCTCAGGATACAAGCCAGATCATATGACTCAACAAGATCAGCTATAATAGCTGTCTTGTTTTTATAGATCTGGCATTGCACAACACCGCCAAGGCATGATGAGCTGTCGAGGAAGACCTCGGTACCTGTCCGATTCGGGACTCTGGGTATGGGGACAAGATAAGAGCAACCTCATCCTGACCCCATTTCACCCCAGGACGCCTTCTGGACCCTAAAACCCCAATCCGCCTCCCCCATCGTGTCCCCCAAGGCCCAGCTTTCCGCCTGCCTCGCCTCCTCAAGATGCCCAGTGCTCGACACCTAAAATAGGGGTTGGATGACAGAGGTGGGCACTCAAAGGGATGTAGTTCCCTGAGCCTACTGGGGGAATAATGCCCAACCATCATTTATTAAAACAAAAACAAAAATAAACCTACAAATATCGAACCTATAAATAGCACACACTGTGAATTACTGCTGATTATTAAACAAAATTGTGTTTTAAACAATGCAGCACCTCTCACGTGCAACACTGCAGAAGATGTTATAAAATCTCCCAGTACCACCTCTCACATGGCAGGGAATCAGTTAAATAAATCAGATTTATAGTAGAGCAAATAAAAATAAATAAATATACAACCACTCTCACCACCCTAATCCAGAAGTTGATAAAAACCAGAGAAAACAACAGTCCAAAAATGAATAAAATCCAAATAAGATCAACAAGTTCTCAGCAGGTAAATCAATAATAAATATACAAACGAACAAACAGGAGAGCCCAAAGGTGTCCGACAGATCTTCCAGCGGCTGCTCTTCAAAGACTGAAAGTTCAAACAGTCAATTCACCAAAAGCAGCAAAATACTACAAGGAGACAGAATATGTTTCTTCTGGGAGCAATGCCCCCACAAAACAGTTCTCCGTGCCTTCAAGGAAGCGAATTATGTTTCTTCAGGGAGCAATACCCACACTCAGTCGGCGACCTGCGGCTACAGCTGTCTCACAAGTCAGCCCGAACAGCCGACCCTAAGGCAGCTTAGAAGAGGCCCTAGTCCCCCCAGCTCCCTGGGAAGCACCCAGGGCGACTCCTGCCCGGTCTGTAACCCAGGTTGGCCCTTTGGTGGTTCAGCGACCCTGGGTGGCCATTACATATAACTCCTAAGTAAATAAATAAAAATAAAATAATTGTACTGCTTGTCAGTCCATAGCCTGGGAGAGCTGAACTAGGAGCAGGAATTCAGCAGAATTTATTGCTTTAGGTGCAATGCTGTTTTGATACATTACAGTACATTTTTCCAGGGTGAAGTTATGTCTCGTGGCATGGTGTAATCTACCATGAAATGACCTGGTATTTATGCCTGTAAGTAAGTTCTAACCTTTTCACTTCATTGATTTGACTCTAAATAGGTTGACATTGTATCCTCTAGTTAGGGTAACATGCTGTGAGTGAGCTTGGTACATCCAGAAGACCTGGGCTTGATTCCAATAACCTCCACTAGCATAATGTGCGACCCTGAGTAAGTCACTTAACCTCCCAGTACTCCCAGATCATCCCTAAAAGCGGGCCTTTTGCCTAGTGGGCCGAACCTGGTTATCAAAGGGAAAAATAATAGATCAGAACTTCTAATGGTACTTGACATCGTAGAAGTCGAATAGTTTGGTTAATCCATAACTTTTCATGACCTGTAATAATATGTCTAACTTTATAGTACAAAATATAAGCAACCATGGACTGTTCTCAGAGATACTATGTAAAGTTTAGAAAATGTTCTGTATCAAAATGCATTTATGAAAAGCATTCGAAACATCTGTAGTTCAAGATCCAGTTTATAATTACATAGGACAGCATATTGTGATAGTAACATGGTAGTAAAATGTTGTAAGGGAGCCGGCCCAGTGGCACTGGGGGGTTGAGGCACTGGCCGCCATGCCTCGCACTATGCTGGTGACCCGGGTTCGGGAATGGACTTAGGGTTGTCGGGAGCTGATGGGCAGATGGAGGATTGAGCATCCCAATGGATGCTGTCCTCCTCCAGGGGTGGGTTACCAGGGGTTCCCTCGTGCACCCAATGTTCCTGGGGGCCAGTGGAAGCACGTGCTTACAGGGGCAATGGTGGCTCTCTGGAGCCGGGGAGGATGCTGTGGGTGCTTGGCAATAGCGTGCATCAGTACATCGTCTGCCTGGATGCATGTCCTTTGCGCTGGCATCCTCGGGGGTTAAGGGGAGAAAAACGGGGAGATAATCATATACACCCCTGGCCCCTGAACATAATGAAGTTGGGGTAGGGGTAGCCTTGACTAGTCCAGGCCGACGGAGTAGGAAGGGGTATGAGGCCTCCTCCGAAAGCTTTGGGAGCCGGGCAAGTGCAAAAAAAAAATTGTTGTAAGGGACTCTGCATTCATCAGGTCTGGAATCAGCTTTTAAACTGGAAGTCCTTGGAGAGATCTGTGTACTGGACTTGATCTGTATAGGATCCTCATGGAGTCAGGACTGGTTTGGGTGAGCTGAATGTGTTTTGACTTTATGTTGTGCATCGTGGGATGGGACTCTTGCATTGAAAAACTGAGAATTGGAACTGACTGTCCCAGCGTTCTACTGGATATAAGTTGGCAGTGAGAGTGCCTTATCAAAAAGGTTTTTCTACTCCATCAAGCTCTGGTTGGTTGGTCAGATTAAAGTGAGAGTTTAGTCTGGCCTTCCTCTCTGGTCATGTCTGAAGAGGTGGAAGCTCTTCAGACCAAAATAATTCAAAAATCTGAGACTTATTTCACTGTGATTTTTCCTAACTCGGACTTTTATATTTTGCTGCTAAATTGTTATATAGGGAATTTTATTTGTTTAGTTTTTTGTAGACGTTTGTTAAAGTGTTTGATTATTTTATGTTTTGGGTGTGGGTTAATTTGTATTTTGGGATTGTTTATTTGCTGGTATTTGCCAAGTGTGGTAAATATGTGTTGGGAAGGCATAAGGACAATCGGGTACTATTCCCTCTCCAGGCTCAGGGACCTTTGTCCTTTTCTCTGTCCTCCCCTATCACCAGAGGTGTATAGATGGTGTAGGGCTCTTGGGATTGTTAGAAAAAGGAGGAGGATGAGAGTTGGGCCTGGAGAGGGAATTGAAAGGAGTGGTCGGATAGGGATAGTGGGGACAAGGAGATGCCCTGGGGTGAAATGGGTCCAGGAAAGGGGTCCTCTCTGTCTGGTTCCCATACCCAAAGGTTCTGCTTGTAGTCAGCAGGTAGCATGGTCAGCCTCGGATTCTCATCCTATTCGGGTGGTGTTATGCAACACCAGGTCTATTAAAAACAAAACTGCTATTATTGCGGATTTTGTTGGAACATCTGACCTGGCATGCATCACTGAGACCTGGCTGGATGAGAATGCTGGCCCTGTTTTGGCATCAGCAATTCCAGCTGGGTACTCAGTGATACACCACCTTAGGATGGATCATAGGGGCCGGGGTGTTGCTATCTGTTTTAGATCAGAACTGAGCCTAGCGGAGATACCTGTGGGAACTACCAACTCCTTTGAATGTATCATGGACGAGGGTGTGGGGTGCAGGATACTTCTCGTTTACCGTCCACCAGGTGACGGGAATGTTTTCCTGTGGGAAGTCACAGACTTCATTGTCGACCTGACATTGGGATCCCCCAGATGGTTGGTTCTGGGAGATTTTAATGCCTGGGTCGATGATGAACTCTCGCAGTTTGGTCAGGACTTCCAGCAGTTAATGATTTCACTGGGCTTCATGCAGGTTATTTCCTCCTCGACCCATATTGGCGGTCATTCATTGGACTTGATGTTCCTACTGAGGATGGAGATATCCGATTTGGTGGTGGAACCAGTCGGATGGTCTGACCATCACACCATTGGGTTCAGTTTTGAGGCCACCCCAATAGGCCATCCCCTATGGAGATGGTCCAGTAAACCCCTTTGAGGGGTGTTTGTCCAGATGACCTGATGGCGGTGCTGTACCTATCGGGTTTACCGAGTGATTTCATGGATCCAGGGGACTTGGTACTTGCCTATAATAAGGCGGTAGTAGGGGTCCTGGACTCCATTGCTCCTGTTCGTGTTCGTCCCCTCACTCTTTGCCCCAGGTCTCCTTGGTTTGATGAGACTCTAAGGGAGTTGAGGAGAGTCGTATGAAGGTTAGACAGGTGTTGGCAGAAATTGGGCCTGGATTGTGACAGACTTAGTTTGATGGACCATTACGTGCTCTATCAATCAGCAAGCTCTCATAAGAAGGCAGAATTCCTGTCCAGAGAGATTGCTGCTGCACAGAATAGACCAGCTCATCTTTTCCGGACTGTGGACAGATTGTGCAATCAAATCTCTCTTCAGCCCAGAAGAGCCTTTTCTCAAGAATGGTGTGAGGAGTTTACTCAATTCTTTTCAGATAAGGTTGCCACAATCAGGTCTGATATCCGCTTGACCCTCCCTAATGGGAGCTGTGGTGGTAGGCAGGAGATGTCGGACACCCAATTTGAGTGGTCTGACTTCAGCCTTCCCACAATCAGTGACATTGTGATGGTCATCCAGTTATTGCGTCCAACCAACTGTGGTTTGGACTCGGCCCCCACATGTCTCCTAGTGGGCTGTGTGGATAAAATCGGTCTGGTCCTTGCTGAGATAGTCTGGAGGTCTTTGGAGAGGCTGTGGTTCAGCCCCTTCTTAAGAAGTCCTCCTTGGACCCGGACTGTCTGGCTAACTACAAGCCTGTCTCTAACCTGCCCTTTGTGGGTAAGGTTATTGAGAAGGTGGTATGCCGCAGCTGGATGATCATTTGACCAGCCACAATGTCTGTGATTCTTTCCAGTCCGGATTTAGGAAGAGACATAGTACTGAGACAGCTCTTGTCCGGTACTAAATCACCTCCTAATAGCGAGAGATCAAGGACCTGCTCCATCTTGGTCCTTCTTGATCTTTCTGCAGCATTTGACACCATGGACCATGGTGTGCTGTTGGAGCGCTTGCAGTTTATCTGTGGACTGTCTGGTACAGTCCTCAGTTGGTTTCGATCTTTCCTCAAGGGTAGGACTCAGAGGGTGGAATCTGGGATTTTTTCCTCGGCATCATTCCCCCTATCCTGTGGGGTGCCACAGGGCTCTGTTTTGGCACCCATGTTGTTTGCGGTGTACATGCTGCCATTGGGAGCGATTATTAGGCAGTACAGTTTGAGTTTTCACTGCTATGCAGATGATACTCAACTGTACATGTCCTTCGAACCCTGCCAAGATGCTGCCATTTCAGTCTTTAACAACTGTCTAGCCGAAATCCAGGACTGGATGAATGTGAGTTGGCTGCGGTTGAATTCACGGAAAACTGAGGTTTTATTTGTGGACCCAGGTCGCTAGGAGGCGGGTTTGTTAGTGGGATCACCCTCGGGTTTATGGCTTGGGGGTGTTCAGCTAACTACCTCAGACCAGGTGTGGAACCTGGGCGTTGTGTTTGATGACTGTTTGACACTTAAAGCCCAGGTGTCGGCAGTTGTCAAAGTCTCTTTTTACCATATGAGGAACATCACCTGGGTGAAGCGCCTGGTTCCTCCTGACGATCTTCCTACTCTGGTCAATTACTTCGTTACCTCCTGCCTTGACTACTGCAGCGCCCTTTATCTTGGGCTACCGGGGGTTGATATTCACCGCTTGCAGCTAGTGCAGAATGCAGCAACCAGGCTATTGACTGGTTCTTCTAGGGCCAGTCATATAACGCCTGTGCTCCGCGGACTGCACTGGCTGCCAATATGCTGGCGAATCACCTTCAAGGTCAGTTTGCTAACCTATAAGGCACTACACGATCAGGGACCTGGCTACCTGAAAGATCTCCTTTGTCCCTACTGTCCTCCCACTCTCTCCAATCCACTGACAAGGGATTGCTGGAGATTCCCAGGGTTTGTTTAAGGACTTCTGGGGCTAGATCTTTTAGTTTTATGGCCCCAACCCTGTGGAATTCTCTACCTCGTCAGGTGTGAGATTGCCTGACTGTCCAAAGCTTTAAAGGGGCATTAAAAACACATCTTTTTAGCCTTACATATAATGATTTTTAATGTTGCTGCCTGGATTAATTTTAATATTGTTTTAACTATTTATTGATTTTATTATGTTATGCACAGGCGCCTTAGTTTTGGAAAGGTGCCTTTTTACAAATAAAGTTTGATTTGATTTGATTTTCCCCACGCCCCCCGCTTCATTAGCAGAAATTAATCAGTATGCAGTGCAAACATTTATTAATTTATAGGGCTACCCCCCCCACACACACACTTCTACTGCCCTCTAATTCTCTTGATAATCAGAAAATTGTCTAGGCTTACTTTGAATGCCTGTACTGTCTTCTTTTTCACTGTCTTTGTTGGTAGACTGTTTTTTAGGTTCACCACTCTTTTTCTGGAAGACATGCCTCCTACATTACCCCTGTATTTGCCACCAGTATTCTAAATACTTATTCTGGTACACATTAATTAGTATTACAAACTGGGGCACAAAAGTCCAACAACTGATTGGTTGAGCCCTCTTCTTATCCATCATTAAATTCCACAGCATAATCATAGATAAGAAAAGGTGCCAGTAAACTGATCATTTTATCTATTGTATATCCATCCACCCGTACATTCCGGCAGCAGTACAGCAGGGCTGAAGTTTCGGGTTGGTGACAGCAGCGGGTGGATCAATCACTTTTACTTCAGCTGCCACACACTGCCAGAAACTTAATTTAATGTCAGACTCCCTCCCCCCTCCCCAGCCTCTGTCACGCACCACAAGCATGTTGACTGGCAGTCTAACAACACACAGTCAACCCATACATTTCGGCAGCAGTGGGTGGTGGCAACAGTATCTGGTAGCATTAAACATGCCAAAAAGTTTTCTCCCCCCCCAAATAAGTGGGCAGTTGTACAGTCCCTCTGTTCACCCCCTCCCCCAGCAAAAGAAGATGACCCACTGACTGCAGGGAATGAGTGAGAGCTCAGGTGGCAGTTTCTGCTCTATCAAGTGAGATGGAGCAAGTAGCAGTTCGAGTGGCCACTCTAAGCAGCTATGGTAGTTTCCTGAATACTCCAAGAATCCCTAATCCTCTCTAGGTTCAACAAATTCCTACTCACTTCCAGTACTCTCTCCCCATTCCAATCTGGTTTCAGGAAATCCCATTCAACCACCTCCTTTCTCCTTCGCTTTACTGATGCCATTCACTCTGGCATGGATCTTGGCCAGATTACCTCAGCTATTTTCACTGACCTAGCAAAGGCCTTTGACTCTGTTTCCCACCCTCTCCTACTTTATAAACTAAGCTCTGTTGGCCCACCCCTGCTTCAGTGTCTTGGTTCAGCTCCTATCTAACTGGTCATTCCCAGTCAGTTTCAGTCAACAACGTCCTATCTTCCTCCCTCCTCATCCTTGCTGGCGTGCCCCAGGATTCTATCCTTGGACCTGTTCTTTTTTTCCTTTTTATTAATGATCTCCCCTCAGTATGTACCCATGCCAATATTCACATGTATGCGGATGACGCTATCCTCTTTTTTGTCTGGCCCGTACACCCAAGCCTTCCAATCCCCCCCTTCAAAATAATTTCACAGCAGTCACAGCTTGGTTTGCTGCCAGCTGCCTAAAACTTCTCCTCTGCAGCTAACAGTACACTTGACAATGTCTTTAAATGCAAGTACCTTGATGTCTGGCTCGATCCCTCCCTTGATTTCTCCTCCTACTTTAGTGCATTACACATCAAACTGTGCCATAAACGAGGGTTGCTCTACTGTCACAAGGCTAGTCTCTCCCTCCCTGTAAAATGCAGTCTCATTGTTAAATGGATCTTCCCAGCCTTTGACTACGCTGACATAGTTTTCAGAGCTGCCTCAGCCACCTCCCTTGCCAAACTCAATTGTTCTGTTTCATGCCTTTTGTAGGTTTGCCTTCAACTCCCCCTCATTAACTCACCACTGTGACCTATACCAGTGATGTAAGTGATGAACATGAAGTACAGGAACTCAAACACTGGCACAAATAAAAAGCAGAATTAAGATTCTCGCTCTGAAAGATAACTCTTGGGACTCGAGGGGTCGTTGGACTTTTTTCTGCTGTCGGTATCTTGTATCCATATTCTTTTCAATCCAGACTCATCCGTAAAGATACTGGTGCACCCAATCAGAGATGTCAGAGTATTTCTAAAACACATTAAATTGTTCTGTAAGTCAAATTTTGTGATAGAATCCACTGATGTCGGGTCATAGGCCAAGAAATTGTCATAATATTACTGCTGTAAGAATTTCATTTCAAATATTAGTAGGAAGAAGTACAGGAACTCTGTTCCTGCTACAAAAAAGGTACAGGAACTCCGTTCCTGCTCACTTTCATCACTGACCTATACTCTTCCCTTTCCCTCCAGTCACTCGCACAGGGCTGTACGCTCATATTGCCATATGGCAGTGGAGTGACTCACACACAAGTCAGTTTTACACACACAAAAAAAAACCCCACTGAGTAGGCATTTGGATTTTGGCATAATGCATTGCTAACAGGGTGTCTTGGGGGGAAGGGGGAACACACTATGTACACTGAGTACTGGTAGTTTTCCTTTGCAAAACTGCTGTGACTGCACAGTGTGAGTCACTCCTCTGCCCTTTAGCGATGTCAGCAGTACGGCCCTGGGGTCCACAGCAAAACCAGACTTGCTATAGAAGCTCTGGTACACCCTGCAGTTTTAGCAACTCAGAATGCAAAAACTAACTACAGAAGACAGTAATGACATACAAGTCCAGAATCAGTGCAAGAAGGGGTAATTTATGCATGAAAGTCAAAAGGACTGGGAAAGGTGCTCTTTAAGTTAAAATGCAGCAAATGCAGCAATTCATATAACTTCTGATAACAACAGTTTACCTCCTCTCTATTTTTAGAAACATTATTTTTGCAAAATTAGCAGCCACACAAATTGTCTTAAGACACTGGCTAAATACAGGCTTATGATATAATTCATTGTCATCTCCTGTATGAATTTTACATATAGTTGGAGTAATCCATACATCTCTTTCCTTCGAGAACAGTTTACATTGCAGAAGTAGATGAGGCATTGTTAATCTCAGATTATTATTACAAATACAATTGTCATAATCCTTTGTTTTGGCCCAAAAGCTCCAGGCTTGTGTTTTAAAGTTTGTTAGTCCTAGTCTGAGTTTAGCTAAGGCCTTTCTATGGGCAGTGTTTTCACAAAATTTAAGATAATAGTTGTGGTTCTTGTCTTGAAACTGTACTACCTCGTAATAAAAGGCTGTATCAGGCATTTCTGCTATATTGTTGATGCCAGCTGTGTATTTGTAATGTGGCAGTCTTTGCTTTGCCAGTGATCAAATGTTTTGAGCAATTACTACAACATAAGGGTCCCATATTGAATTAAGACCCTTATTTTGAAGATAATTGTTTAATTTCGTAAACCAGCTGTTACTAAAACATTTACTTAGAAATTATTGCCAACAAAGATTAGACAACCTGTTGGCTTCCATAGTTACTATTTTGCCCCAATACCCAAAGCCTTTAAAATATGCAAGGGTCTCTATCTTATGCATATTTGTCTCAGTTCTGAGTAAGGCAGTAGGGGTATCTTCGGGCAAGCCCAAAGCCATCCTAATAAAAAAAGTGAACAGCTGCTGGGAGTGATCACCATTGGGGCATCAACAGGGACAAAAAGGACAGTACAGCGGAACAGTGGAGGACATACCTGTATATGAGATGAAACAGTAGTGCCCAGTATGTTATTCGGCCAGTGATACCTGTTATGGTACTACGGCTGTATTATATTTTATGCCGTTATTTATTGAGATGTTTGCAGACCGATTGGCATGTTGATGTAAGGCGGCTTACAGCAGCCACATTGGCCAACACATGTAGTCTGTCAAGCACACATATATACAGGTAGTACACCACAGTATGGTGTGTATTGTGTAGGGGCTATGTTGTTCTCACCCCAACTGTATGCTACATGTACTGTCTGGATGGCTGTCAGTACTGTCCCTGGGCCAGTGTGTCCAATGTAGGATTTGATGGAACACTCCGTCCAACCCCTCCAGTGCACCTTCCATCCAGCACATGTATTGGCTTGTGCCAACTCTGGGGACTTTGGCACCAGGACTGCTGCTGTATCAAAATGCAGTGCAGGGTCCCTGGGAGCACCCGGAGTTTGCCACAAGCACTAGTTGAGCGCATGGTGCACCGCTCCAGATGACATTTGAAATTCCTGCCCATTATTTTTTACTTTTCTGAATTGATTTCTAGATCTAAGGAGCTCAGATGATTTACTGTCAAACTAAAGGCTCTCCATATACCCACTTAGGTTCTACTTAACAATTGCTGAATGCTGTAATGCCTTTGTATTTATCCCATGCATGTTTGAATCTTCCAACTGTCCTGACCCCCACACCACCTCCCGGGGGAGACTGTTCCAAGGGTCCACCACTCTCTCTGTGAAGATGAACTTCCTCATGTTGCTCTGTATTTTTCCTCCCTCAATCTTCATATTATGCCCTTGGGTTTTTGTGTAACCTCTACCACTGAACAGGTCTTGTACCTGAGTTTAGTTGATACCTTTTTGGTATTTGAAGGTCTCTATCATGTCCCCCCTCTCCCTCCTCTGTTCTAGAGAGTACATGTTGCATTCCCTCAATCTGTCTTCACATGGTGTCTTGTGCAACCCTTGTATCATTTTTGTTGTCCTACACTGAACCCTCTCCAACCTATCTATGTCCTTTCTGAGATGTGGCTTCCAGAACTGTACACAGTATTCCAGGTGTGGCCTTACTAGAGATCTGTAGATTGGGAGCAGCACCTCCCCTTTTCCTGCTTGTGATTCCCCTGCCTGTGCAACCCAGCATCCCATTTGCTCTAAGTGCAGCCTTTTCACACTGTTTGCTTGTTTTTAGGTCATCTATATTAAATCACCCCGAGGTCCCTCTCATGCTTTGTGACCTCCAGTCTCATTTCTCCCATGAAGTACTCCTCACCTGGGTCACCCTTTCCCAAGTGCATGATCTTGCACTTCTTCGCATTGAAATTCAGCTGCCAGGTCTCAGACCAATGTTCCAGTCTCCTTAGGTCTGATTTCATCCTTTGCACCCCCCCCCCCGAGGAGTGTCTACCCTGTTGCTGATCTTTGTGTCTTCTGTGAACAGACGCACTTTTCCCTCTAACCCTTAAGCTATGTCACTTATCACCGTATCTTCGTTTTAAAATATAATGCCTATTTCAGTTCCTCGTGTGTTAAGAGCTCCCTCGATATAACAAACATGCCACTATAATGAACGGAAGTCTTGGCTCACAACACGTTCATTATAGCGAGGGAGCACTGTACCATTGATTTTCAGTGAGAGTAAGTTCTCGATTCTTACTTTTGGGAGCCCCTACAGGCACATAGTAACTTCCCCTTTTGATTAAGACTTCTCTGTAATCATTATTCAATGTGTTTTATTTGTAATAACTGCTGGGGGCTTGAATCTGATTGGCTATTTCATACTGGCCACATTTCTGTTTGGATTATATAGTTCCCACTTTAAAAGTCACTTTTTGGCATTTGGTATCAATTTGAATAGGTCTGTATATTTGTTTTATATTAGCACCTGATATATTTAATGTTTTTTTGGAACAGTTTTCACATGGTTTTTTACTCTGTTCCTGTTTTTCTTGGTTACAGTCTTTACTTTTCTGTTTGTTTCTCTTGATACTCTGAACCAGTTTATCAATTTCCTTAGCTTACTGTTCAGCAGCGGTTTGAGTTGTCATTTTTATTGCTTCCTTATTTTGGGGGATTTTCTGAGCTATCTGTGGTTGATCCTCACTCTTAGTGGGGTTCCATGTCATAATGGTGAACACATAACAGCGCCGTACTTATGGGCAAGTGCACAGTGCAGCTTACAAATAGCAGCTGTGCGCTATGCTGAAACTCTGTATAAGGTGTCCGTGCCACCATACATTATCCTTATGTTCTTGTGGGGCTGCGGCCCCCCCACTCTCCCTTCTAAAAATAATCAATTCCAAGGGGGGGGCCTGACAGTGGAATAAGGGTCAACTCAGACAAAAAAATAACACCCAAACCATTCCCCACCCGAAAACAATAGCACACCAACCCAGGATCAAACCCAGGTCCTTCCACACTGGAGGCATACACTGCCTCCACAAGCCCACAGGGCCAGCTTGGCACTGCTTCCCCGAACTACCTCATATATCCTGCTTCCCATAATGTCCCTCCTACCAACGCTGTATTGTGCAGTCGCTGTTTTAACCCTTCTACCCTCGCCATTTCCACAGCTGCACTCCTTCCACAATTGCTGTAAATATAGTCGCTCAAACTGAGTCGCTCAATTTGAAGCTGCCCATATCACTGGATACTGTTAGTGGTTGCTTTATTATCATACGATGGTTTCTCTGTTCTGTCTTCTTGTTTTAGTAGCTCCATAATTTCTGGTAAACGTTGGTTACTCTTAACAATTTCACCCTTTATTTTGGCCAGGCCAATTTAACATTAAGGTCTGGGAAACAAAATATTCCACTGCTGGGGGAGCTGATGTTTCTTCTCTTCAGGCTTTCTTGTGTCTTGATCTGTTTTTGAATCCCCAGAATTTGCTGTCTGCCACAAGTATGTGCTATTGGGGGGTGCTGCGGATGGTGGTCTAAACTTAACCTTTTGTAATATGGTGATATAAATTGTTTGAAGTCAAGAAGAAATAATCTCATATCTATGTTATTTTTTTTTAAAGTTAGATTAGTGTCTACCTTTTTGTCCTGTGAAACCTGCTGATTATCTGCTTGTATCTTTGGCTGCTGGTTTGTATTCCCTTTCTGGGTAGCCCCCACTTGAAATTGGGGATGAACACAGATTACAACATTAGTTTCGATTGGTGGTGCCTTCAGGGTATTTTCAAATAAAAAGTGCTTTTGAGATTTTCCCATTTACCACTTTGGGCCTGTTTTGATCCTGCTACTACTCTCTGAGAGCCCTTAAGCTTCTTAATTTCTGTCATAGATACATAGACAGTGTCAGCAGATAAGGGCCTACGGCCCACTCAGTCTACCTATTTGAGCTTGTAAGTTTACTTTGTTTTCCTAGAAGTCTGTTGCCCCTTAACCCTGACCTCCAGAATTCCTTTATGTTTATCCCAGGCATTCTTAAATCCTGTCATTGTTTCAACCCCCACCACTTCCTCTGGCAGGGTGTTCCACTTGTCCACCACCCTTTCTGTGAAGAAATTCTTCCTCACGTTTCCTCTGAATTGTCCTCCCTCCAACTTCATCCCATGCCCTCTAGTTCTGGAATATCTTTGTCGCTTAAAAATAGTGTATTCCTGCACCCTGTTCCTCCCTGTAAGATACTTGTATGTCTCTATCATATCCCTTCTTTCCCTCCTGTCCTCCAGGGAGTACATATTCAATTCCTTCAACCTGAGGACTTGTGATGCAATCCATGTACCATCTTTGTTGCCCTCCTTTGAACCTTCTCTACTCTGTCCATGTCCGTATGTAAGTAAGGTCTCCAGAACTGTACACTGTACTCGAAGTGGGGCCTCACTAGTGTATTGTATAGTGGAATTATGACCTCCCTTTTCCTGCTGTTGATGCTCCTGCCCATGCATCACAGCATCCTATTTGCTTTACCTGCTGCCTTGTCACACTGTTTCCCTACCTTGAGGTCATCAGAGATGATAACCCCAAGATCCCTTTCCTGCTTGGTGCGTGCTATATCCTCACCCCCAACTGATGCATTGTGCCAGGGTTTTTGTGCCCCATATGCATTATCTTGCACTTTTTTTGCATTGAATTTCAACTGCCAAACCCCTGACCATTCTTCAAGTTTCTGCAGGTCCCTTCTCATTCTGTCTACACCTTTGGTGTGTGTCTACTCTGTTACAGAGCTTTGTGTCATCAGCGAAAAGGGAAATTCTGCCTTCTAGGTCCTGCGCAATGTCACTGATGAAGATGTTGAATAGGATCGGTCCCAGCAGTGATCCCTGTGGTACCCCACTGGTCACTCTTCCCTCTGTGGAGTGACAGCCATTTACCACCACCCTCTGCTTCCTGCCGCCCAGCCAGTTACGTACCTACCCACTGCACTATTGTCCTGCCCACACCCATATCATGTCATTATGGGATGCTCTTCATTTCCACCTGAGCAGTAATAGTGGCTACATCTGGGGTATCAGTGATTGACTTATTTGTTTTAAATTTTAACTGTGATGCATCAGCACTAGCCACCACGAGTTTCTTCCTTTTATATCCCTTTTTTTGTTCTCAAAGGGTTGTCTCTAACCAGTTTTACTGCTTGTTTAGCTTCCTGAATTTATTTATTTTGCTCCATATTTAAAAATATTTACAGAGCAAAAGCTGTGCTTTTAAGAATGTTATATCCCTGTAAACTATAAAAAAAAAGGAAAAATATCAAACAGTTAACGATAATTAATATTACAACTAAGTTTAAGAAAAGTTCTAGGTTTATGGCAGTATAGTGCTGGAATAGATGCTAAAAAAATCATCAGTTTTATCAGGCACAAACTGTTCATCAGTTTTATCCCAGAGGAGAAAAATATTTTCTCTCACAATTTGTCTCACAAATTACAGTATCTCATAACAGTTAGTTTCAAGGTAAAGAAAGGAAACAGACTGTATTTTTGTGCCAGAATTTCTCTTTGAATAACTGTGGTCCTCTACCCTGTTTCCTACTATTTTCAAGCCAACACCACGTATAACCAGTATTCCGTTAGATTAAACAAAAATATATTTTTGAGCCGTGGTACTATATTAAAGGGGTTATCACAGCTCAACCCTACTTTAGAAGGATAAAAATTGCGTGGCAAAACCCCTAAATCACTAAATCGCTATTATGAAAGTAATAAAAATGGTTATTTAATCAACCGGAAAAATAGCATTTGCTCCATTTGTTGTCAGAAAATTCATGTACTTCAATTTGGCTGCCTGCCTGCCACTAAATGACATTTTTCTATCCTCATTCCACCAAAAAACCAAGAAGGTACTTTGCGGAATTCAGAACTAAGTCTTGAGAAACCAGCAATTGAAAACGAAATTGCTATGGCTCTGCTTTTGTCTCTGCTCATTGGTCAGAAAATAAAAACTTCAGTACACCACACACCACACACCAAATGCCAAGCTGAACCACTGTAGGCTAGAGTTCCAACACAGACTGTGAAGCAGCCGACTTAAATGCTGGACATGTGCTGTGACCTTTGATAGTTGCTTCACAATTGAAATGCCCCTTCTACTCTTTTGGTGGGAAAATACAAGTTAATACGAATAAATTAAATCTTTTGTAAAAATATTTCACCCTAAAACTTTGCCTTTTATGGATAACTATAAAATATGTAAAGTACCAGGACTCCGTTCTGGACAGGCTTATAAACTCACAATCTGTAAAGTTATGAATTTAAGGCACCCCATACAAAGGGCAACATACAATATATAACATTGAAAAAGTTATTACTCCCCAGGACACCAGTTTCTATCTCAAGTGGATAAAACAGAAAATGCTTCTCATTTTCACATTGCTTGCGATTGTGCAAGAAACGTCCTGCTACAGAGAACGGCATTTCACAGGTGTGTCACTGACTAGCCCAAGGCAGGCCAAGGTGTGTTGGGCTCGTCCTTGACAGACCAATGATCATGTAAACTAAGTATGACAGTGGTTCACAGTTTATGGGCAGAAACTTTGTGTAGTTCAAATGAATGAAGTGATCCAATGAGCGAGCACTTCATCTGTTTCATTTGCATAATGCCATCCCCCCTCCTCTCTGTCCCTCTGTTTTCCTTGCTGTCTCTCCTCCCACTTACTATGTCAAAGTGTCCCATCCACCCATGGCCCGAGTAACCAGTGTGCTGATCTTTCCTCTGTTTCCGCCCCTAACTACCTCTCAGTCTTCAGTCTTGGTTCCAGTGCCCCCTCTTTTCTGTTCCTGGTACAACCTGCCCTTATTATCTCTCCAGCTACAGTGCCGCTCCCAATGTGGGCGATCTCTGTCTATGATACCACTGCCTTATATTTTCTTTCTTTCATGCTGTCTCAGTTAAGGATGCTTAGTTATCCCTCTATCTCTCCCTTCCACTGCTCCCTGTTATCAGTGGTCCATTACATGCTTTTTTCTCCCTTCTGTGCTGTTCCTGACTACTGGCGCTCTGTTATACACTCTCTCTACATTTGCTGTCCTTGATTACTGGTGCTCTGGGAGTTTGACACACTCTGTGCCTTCCCTGTCCCTGGGTACTGGTCCAGCAGCATTCCCTGATGAACCCTTTTCTCTCCCAGCTTGATGTAGCTGCACCACACGCATCTCTCTCATCTCTATGATGATGGTAAACATTCTGCCACTGCTGCAGAGCCTGGGCCATGCGGCATGCTCTGTATGAAACTATAGCACAGGCCATGCTTGCGGCCATGCAGCACACACTCTGGGTGAGACACAGGTTGGGCTCAGTCACACAACGTGCACTGGTGGCATGTGTGCCAAACACCTAAACAGCACATACAAGCAAGCAATGTTCAGCATTGACAAAAGCTTGTTAATCATGTGTCAATAGATACTATGACTATTTTATTACAGCATCGTGAAACAGTTACTAAAGAAATAGATCAGGGTAAATCTGTCAACCTTGTCTTCTTAGATTTTGCCAAGGCGTTTGGCAAATTGCCTCATTATGAGCTCATCAATACCTTAAGAGCATTTAATTTAGAAACTAATATCATACATTGGGTAGCTAATTGGTTAAATGGAAGACAGCAGAGGGTCACTATAAATGGTGAATATTCTGATTGGGCTCCTATCACGAGTGGTGTCCCTCAAGGGTCTGTCTTGGGACCTTGTCTCTTTAATATTTATGTCTCAACCCTTACTACCAGTGACCCTAATATATGGTTATTAAAATTTGCAGATGACTGTCGAGTAGGTGCTGTGACCAATAACCCAGAAAGTAGTACAGCTCTGCAACTAGCATCGGATAATATCTTGACTTGGTCCAGTATTAATAAATTAGAGTTGAACTGCACAAAATGCAAAGTTATGCATTTGGGTATGCATAATAAATATTACTCATACAAACTTGGGAATGCAATTCTCCTAGAAACTGAGCAAGAAAGAGATTTGGGTATATTTGTCAACCCTGATCTGAAATTTAGAACTCATTGTAGGACACAAATCAATAAGGCTAATCAGAATCTGAATTGTATATTAAGGCATATTTATAGTCGAAGAACTGAAGTACTACTCCCCTTAAATATAACCTTGGTGAGACCGCATCTTGAATATTGTTCACAAGTTTGGTCCCCATATTATAAGGATGACATCCAAAAAATTGAGAGAGTTTAACGAAGATTTACTAAATCCATCATAGGGATGTCAAACAAGACTTAAGAAACTAGACTGAAAATACTAAATTTATATACAGTCCAGTATAGAAGACTAAGGGGAGATATGTGCCTATTATTTAGAGCAATAACCGACCCCATCCTTAGTAAAGAATTAGGAATCGTCCTTAGTAATAACAGAGTAACTACTAGAAGACATACTAAACAGCTATATCTACTTAAATGGAATATGTTACGTAGAAGACATTAGTTCAGTCATAGGGTTGTGCCCATATGGAATCAGCTCCCAGTCGAAGTAATTGACAATCCTACCATGGATTCTTTCAAAAAAAATCTAGACTTGGCATTTGGAGATAATGTTAAATTTTGTAATTATTGATGTCTGGCAAGCATTAAGGACATAATGTCTATATAAGCTTGAAGTTCCTATAATGATGACACCTATGATGATATGATGACCCGCACTTAATACCAGAATTAAAAATAGAATACAAAAATACTGATTCAGTCACTCAGGACACACAAAAGAAACATTTCTACACACAAAGGCTGCAAATCTGTGGAATAAGCTTCCAGCAAATATAATAATAAGTGAAAACAGAAAAATATTTTAAAGAAACTTAGATATATTGCTAATGACGGCAATATGAGTTATTATAACTTGTTTTAAAGGAGCTGCATTTGGGCTTCTGCCTCTTTTGTTCCTTCATGCACTAAGTGACATAAGTGACCACTTATGCCCTAAGCAAAAATACTCTGTGCAGTCGTAACATTCCCTTTACTCTTATGCTTCCAAAGAGAGACCCAGAGACTAGTAGGCTCGATTTCATGAGCAGTTTTGCCTTTAAGCCTTAGTGCCCTGCCTGCCCTTCTGCTTCAGTTCAACTATTCAATCTATTCAGTATTTTTAAAATGTTAATATGCTTGTCTTGCTGTGCCACTCCCCCGTTTTGTCTTCTTGCATTGACTTCCTCCTTCAAGTGCATGACTTGTTTCACTACTTGAGGCTCTCTGTAGCTCTCTGACTCCCCGCTCACTCTCAGCAAACCCTCTGCAAACTCCACTAGCCCACTCTTCCAGCTTTGCCAGATCCACTGCCAATAAGGGGCCATGTCTTCCATTTCTCTGTAGTATTTCTGGAGTTGGTGAGTATCTATATCTGAGACATATAAGAGAAAAAGCACTTCACTGAGTGCAGTAACTCAGAGACCAATTTATAAATGCAGCTGATGTAACTACTGAGTCCCATTAGGTGTACCAATACATGAGAGGCATTGTATTAAAGCCGTGCATCTTTTCACAGTGAACCAGCTATACCACAGTGTTTCTGCAGTCCAGCAGCAGCAGTAGAATATCTCTAATTTCAATTGTTGCAAAAATGCCTTATCTTCTGATAATCTATAAGCAGCACTTCCTGTCTGTGCCTTCTGGTGTTTCTAACACTTGTACAGACTGTCTAGATCTTTACGGCTCATAACCTTTTCCTTGGTTGCTGTATGCTCTACTGTTGGAGAGTTTTACTCAACTTCCCTCCTCCAGCTCAGCTCTCAGGCTGGAGATCCTTTTGCTTCACACACCAGCTTCACACTTTCCTAGCGTTGTCCACTCTCAGATTCTCATGTCCCTTCAGGACACTTTCCTCTTCAAATGGACTTGAATCTATTCCCTCACTCCCTCTAGCCCTGCAGTGGTTTTGAAACCTATATGTGTCCCGTCCCCTTCCCTTCCACTGTGAAGACAGAACAGAAGTAATTGTTCAGGATTTTTACTTTTTCCTGATCATCCTCTGCACAGTCTCCCTCTGCACCCTCAGCCTCATAGTTCCACCCCTTGTCTTTCTTTTTTCACTTATATTCCTAAAAAAGGTCTTGTCCCCATTTGTTACCCCCCCTGGGTATTCTTTCCTCAGTTTGTGCCTTAATCCCCCTTCACAGCTTCCCTCTGTTATTGCTGGTATGCCTCTGTGTCCTGTTCCCTCAGCATCTCCTTGTATCTCCTGATTGCTGCCCTTTTTGCCCTTACCTGTGCCGACACCTCCTTTGTGAACCATATTGGTGTCTTTTTCCTGCTTTTGCTCACCTCTTTTGCGTAAAGGCTTGTTGCCTTCCCTATTCCATCCCTTAATTTGGTGCACTGTCCCTCTGATCCATTAGGGTAATCCGCCTGTCTGAGTGTCTCTGAAGCATTCATCCATTTTTGTTAAGTCTGCCCTCCTGAAGTTCAGGACCCTTGTCTTTGTGTGGCTCACCTCCCCTGCCATCCTAAAGTTAAACCACACTGTCTGATGATCACTGGACCTCAGGTGGCATCCCAACCTGACATCCACAACACTGTCCCTGTTTGTAAGCACCAGCTTCAGTATTGTCCCATCACGCATGGGTTCCTTGATTAATTGCTTCACAAATGCCCTCTGCAGAGAGTCTAGGATGACCCTGATTCTAGCTGAGGCCATGGCCAGGAGGCTCCAATCAATATTTGGTAGGTTGAAATCCCCTATCATTACTACCTCCCTCTTATCTGCTATATTGCTAGTGGCTTCCCCCATTTTCTATGACTAAGTGCTTCCACTACACTGGAGGTCTGTAAATCACCCCAGTGCAACTTGAGGCACCAGCTGCTGTCTCCAGGGTAATCCACAGTACCTCTAGCCCCCCCTACTCCCTTGCATTTTTGTTGCCTTGATATCTTCCCTGTCATATAACACAACCCCCTTCCTTCCTCCCCTCCCTAGCCTTCCTGAACTGTATTTATCCTGGTATAATCATGTCCCAATCATGGTTTCCTGTCCACCATGACTCAGTGATGGCCACTATGTCCAGGTATGCCTTTGCCATCATAGCCTCAAGATCTAGAATTTTATTTCCAAGACTTCTTGTATTTGCACACATGGCTTTCCTCATCTCTCACTTTGCTTGCAACCCTCTCTTCTTTCCTTTTGCCTTGCCTCATTTCCCTTCCCATATTACTGTGTTTGTTCCTTGCCTCTTTGTCTCCAGTACCCATTCATTTGCACTGAACCTATTCCTGGGGAGTTTTCTCCCCTCAGGTTTTCCTTCCCTCCTACTTCATTTGTGTGTGTGTGTGTGTGGGGGGGACAGTATATGCCTCCCTCTGTCTTTCTGCCACCCCACCTCAGCTATTTAAATGTTCCATCAAAGTAACATTTAAACCATCCACTGAGGACTGCAGTTCCTCTTCTAGATGGATGCAGACCATCACCTTTGTACAGGCCCACATGCTCCCAGCTTGGTCCCCAAAACCCAGTGCAGCCAAACACCCCTCTACACCATTCCTTCAACCATGAATTGAAGCTCCTGATGCAGAGTTTCCTTTCCTTTCCTTGGCCATATACAGGTAGCTCCTTGATGAAAGCCACCTTACATGCAACCTGTTTTAGGTCTCTCCCCAGATTCCTGAGCTCCCCCTGAACATTCCCAGCTGCATGTCTAGCTAGGTCATTGGTATCTATATGGACAATGACATCCAGCTCTACTCCCTGCTCTGCCACCCCTAGTGGTCCTTAGGATCTGCTGACCATCCCTCTGATCCATGGTACCAGATAGGCACCTTGCCTCACACTCCACCCCCCTCCCTGTTCCCAAATCTATCCCCTAAATAATCGATCCCTCCACAAGAAGCTGCTTCTTCTTCTACTAGGGTCCTCTGCCACCCACCTTGGATTCTTTCTTTCTGTTGATCCCCACATCGTCCTCTGCCACTACAATGACTGCCACATCCCAGCAGTCCCATCCTGACACAACAGCAGACAGAACAGCAACAGAGTTGAATAGTGGCACTGGTGGAGGAATATGTCACTGCTGTGCCACCACTAGCCTAGCTTCTCTGAACCCATCACTGTCCAGCCAGCATCCCCTCTTCCCTTAGGCATCCTCTGGAGCAGCAGCGGTGGACTTTGTGGCCCCTGGGTGAGGGACGAGGCCATCTGGAGCCTGTAATGCTCAGCTCAGAGTCTAGTGGCCTCCTCCCTCAACCCAGAGAGATGAGTACATATGTGGCAGCACCTCATTCTACAGAATCATGTTTAGAAAGTGCTTGTTGAGTGTGGGTAATTGGCCTTAGCTGTACAGTATTTCTAAATAATAAACACACTTCCATGAATAATTCATGGTTTAACCAAATTGCAAAGATTTTTCATTAATATCAAAAAAGAATATGGTCAGGAAGTGCTGTTTTTGGAGAGTTGAGAAGAGAAATTAAGCCCAAATTGCAGTGCGTGAAATACTGTAGTGTAATAGAGGGAACTGGCTCTTTAAAGAGCACAAGTTACACTCCGCTTACAGAAAGTCCACAAATTTAATAAAGCACCATTATCGCAGTGGAAATCTAGTCTTCTGCATTTCATTGAGTCATGGTTGAACCCAAGCCAAGCTAGAAAAAAAAATGCTAGAGGCACTGACACTGTGACTAATCTATACACGACAAAACTTGTTGGGAAATTTAGGGTACTGCCAAAACAAAACTGGGTGCTCAGTGTTTGCTGTCTTAGTGTTTATGCACATAGCTTACTAATAATGCATTTCCACTAAATTAACAGAAAGTAGAAGTTTCAATGTATGGATATAATGTACATTTACTTACGGTATGTGACCAGCCTCTTACCCCTTGCTCAGGTTCGAGTCTGGTTACTCATGAGTTAATGAATTAGAGAATGTGAGTCTGGAACTTTCCATGCTCCAGCAGGTCTGGAGCCAGACAGCTTATAACAGTACTTGAGAGACAGACCATGTGTCTGTGAATACTAATGATGTCTATTTAGCTTAGGTGCTGCCAGTCCCTCTCCCTGCCTTTGAAGGGGTGAGACGTGAAGTACAGAGATGGCTTCAGTTCCAGAGGAGTTCAGGAAACGTTAGTCTAGAGGAAGAATTCAGAGACCCTGACTGGATGGGGTGGTAAGGGGTATGAGGGGTGGAGGTGGCATCAGATATCTAGAGTGGGACCATTTCACTACCAGGGATATGTATTATTATATTTAATATCAGGATTGTGTGTGTGTGGGGGGGGGACTAGTCTACCAGGTGTACAGTTGTATTCTATTTAATACCAGGTGATGGTGAATGAGGGAGAATGCTAGACTACTAGGGATACATATGTAACCAGGGCGCCGCCTCCCAATGGACTACTACCCCTGCCTGCTGCACTTGATGCAGGTTGAGGGGTCTGGGTTCTGGTTTGGTAGTTACAAGGGGCTCAATACCAACAAGAGAACTATTTGCATGGTGCTGCCAACCAGACTGACTTTTAAGCAGGTTCAATATTAAACAAGCACAACCTTCTGGGAAGTTGTACCTGCTCACAGCCCCAACCAGTGGTCCCACACATGTATTGATATGAAACACCTGACTTGGCATTCAATGTTACAATTATCTAGTGAACACTAATAACATGCTCACACAACCCCACTTACCAACAGGATCTGGACCTCTTCAATACACCCTGTGCACCTGTAAAGAATGATCTTTAGCTATAACAATATACCTTTTAGCTCCCACAATGATCCAACACTCTATAATAATATGCTCATGGACCCAGATAACATTCAAATAGTAAAACTGATTTATTTGGGTGATCTGAAGATCGGAAGGGGATGCAAATTAAAGGTAGGTTTAGAGCAATTCTTAGGATTTTTAAGAATACATGCAAATTACAATCATTTCACATTGGTCAGTCCAGCTATTACTACTGGGTACCCAGATTTTACTTAGTTGCAGGCCTGAAGCGTAGCAGCTGGTTGGCTGGCATTGCAGCTGGTTGGGACCCATAAATAAATAAATGAGTATGGCTTTTTTGTACTTGGCTGTAGCAACATGAACAGAAGCAGAACACCTAGCAATTTGTAATCCACAGGCCCCGATGGCCTGAAAAACAGTATAAACCACAAATTGAACTTCAAATGCAAATCAGATGGCAAAACATTTTTATTTTGGGTTGCAGGGTCAAATCCTGTTGTTACTCATGATACCAGGACCTTGGGATCTGGAATGGTTGCCAGGTTGATTCCTCTCAAGGAACATTACTTAGTTGCAGGCTGCAGGCTTTGTCCTTTTTGCCAAGGACCAGGATACAGGGACCAGGGCTAACACGACCCACCCCCAAGGGTTTTCCCCCAAAGGTGGCAGCAACCTGCAATGAGCTTCTCCACAGGAGCTGACTCCCTGAATCGGTCTTCCAGCTGCTTTTGTCTCACAGGCAGCAACAGTTTCTTAGAAAAGTTGTTGGCATTACAAGTTTAAACTCTGGCAGAGTCTTAGTTAGGCCGTGTGCAGCTTACCCATTTGCAATCTGCAGTCTCTGGCATGTAAGCTGGCAAAATAAAGATTCAGGTCTCTTCTCTTGGCAAATAGGCTGGAGACAATTCCGTTAGCCCCAGGCTTCAGTTTTAGGCCACAGTCTCTGAGGCAAACTGGTCTCTCACCAAGGTACAGCTTAGCGGCTTTCAGGTTTACTAGTGCTCTACAGAAGTCCCTTCTCTCTCCCTCTTTGGAGACTTTTATCGCTAGTTGCAGCAATTGGCATTTCCCCACAATCCACTTGAGATTTCAGGCTGAAGAGAGGTAAATAGGCCTCTCCCTGAATTTTCCACACTGAGTACATTACCTCCTCTCAGACTAGAAGCTTGAGCCAGACTAACTTCCAGCCACTTCTTTCAGCTGACTCAAAACAGAATCCAGTAATCCGGTTGGCTGCCCAGGCTGTCAGGCATAGTCCAAGCATCCTGATTGGTTAAAAAAGGGTGCCAAACATACAGTTCAGAGTTTCTCCCAGCAGCCATAGTAAAAGGAACCATTAGGACCCCTTGAGTTCCGATTGGTTCACCAGTAGGATCAAAGTATCAACATGGCTGCTGGCTGAATAGGAGGTAAACAGTCCAAACTTCAAAGTTAATTTCAGGCACAACAGTTTAGCTTCAGCAACAAACATTTACAGCATTTAATAGGACTGCATCTGCACTTGTAAGCGACGGTATAATGGGACTTATAGGAGTGGTGCCTGGCCAGTCCCGAGCCTTGCTCTGCCTGGACCCAGCACAGGCTATACACTATATACACAGGGCTAAACCCCCTAAAGTCACAGCGCAGCGGTATTGATTCACACGTTCATGCAGGAACCAGGAATACAGCAACACTTTACATCTGGATCTACATTTACAGTGCTGGACACTAGCCAGGTTCAAAAGGCAGAACACAGGCTGGATCCAGGCAGAGGGCAATGCAGTGCCTAGGGAGAGATGACCCCAGGTAAGCCCGCCATTTTTTTGGGGGGGGGTTACACATAAGAACATAAGAATTATTGACAGAAAAAAGCTGTAAGCGTTTTTTAGTCTGTCAGCCACTGATCAAGGGTTATACCCTATGATTCCTGCAATAAAAGACACATGTGACTTGCTCTGTTCCACATGGACACCACCCTTTGTATAATGAAATTTAGTTTCTGATCACTTTTAACTTCCTCCCCCACTAGCTGGTAAGCATGACTTCTTGTACTATGTTCCAACGTACCCCAAGGGACTAATTTTATATGTAGCATTAAGACTGTATGTTTTAAATGCATTATATGTACAAACCATGCCTCCTCCTTACTTACCTGCTCTCAAATGAGAAAAATCCACATTCATCCAGCCGATGATGATAATCCCTGCCTGCAGTCCCTTAACCAGTCTCATCACTCTGTGCAGCATCCCCTCTAACCTGTCAATGTCACCTCTCAAATAGGGAGACCAAAAGTGCACGCAGTACTCAAGGTACAGAATTGTGTTTTGTTGCCCATGATGCTACTGCAGTTATTGACCACTTTTTCACAATGCAAACCAAATGTTTTTTTTTTTTTTTTTTTTTTTACAACTTATTTTCTGCACCCCAGCATTGGAACTCTCTCTGGCTACACCACTCGCCTGACCTCGCCCTACTGCCTGCTGTGGACCCTGCCTCTTCAAGAGACGTTACTTTCTCCCTGAGCCCCAGGTGGCTATAGGCCCAAGGAGACTGAAGGGGCAGAGGCAGGGAACCATCTTTGGGCGTCTGGCAAGGCCCTTCTGGGAGGGCCATTGCCTATCCGGGCTAGAGGGACTTTTCTTAGTAAACCCCCTGAACTCCCTCCTCCCTCCCAAGCGTGACATCCCCTGACATCTTGGCACACGGCAACCCTGCCGTCTGCCACGCTCACCCCTATGTGTGGTCTGCATCCTGCAGCACCCCTGCTGTCCACCAGGGGTCGCTGGGACACCAGACAACCCTGGCCTTCCCCCGGGAGAGGAGAGAGAAGTCCTGACGCCAGTTCTCTCCTCCCTGCCGACCCCTCGTGCCCATGCTCACTACCAACACAGGTCGCGTGTGGCGCGAGATGTGGCGTCCGGGACCTCAACCCTCAGCCCCACCGGGCCAGCACTCAAACCAAATTTAAAGTTGATAGAAATAATACAGTACTATTATCTTTAATATTGGGTCAGGGAGGTTGGAACACTACACTACTAAGGATACTACAGTATCATATTAGTACATGTATATGTAGCACAAACAATACAACATTAATCTTACAATGTTGTATTGTTTATACTACCCACATACTATTGTAATTGATCATTCTTCACAACCCTATGTAACCCCCTCTCCCCAGGTCACACCGTGAGACAAGCAACTTGTTGTTCAGTGTGCCCTCCTGGTGAAACATTTCAATAAATAAAATAAAAAAATAAAAAATATAAAATTTTGGCTGAGGAAGAGGGATGGGGAACACTACTGTCATTTATATATTTGTTCAAATCTGCACCAGATGCGCCAGCTCGGGATGGGAGGGGCTGTAGGATCAGACACCATGAGAGGGATAGCCAGCCACACCATCCAAGGAGCAACTGCTTGCACCTCACTTATAGTTTCATAGTTTGTTTACGAGTTCGGTAGGCATGGGATGCCTTTTAAGAACTTGCCACTGTTTTGTTTGTTGGAATTTAAATTTTATGTCTCCCATATGTGCATCTAATCTGTTTCTGAAGGTGTTAATTGTGTTGCTTTCTACGATTTTTTTTGGTAGAGCATTCAATGTTGAGATGACTCTCTAAGTATACCAGTGATTCCTCGTTAGTTTTATTTTGACTGCCTGTAAGTTTCATATCATGTGTTCTTGTAATTGTTTTAGTTGGATTTTTGATTAGTCCAATAGTCTCAAATGTTGATTTGTTATTTATTGCTTTGTATGTAAAGCAGAGGTCAGCCCTCATTCTCCTATATTGCATGAGGTATAGGCCTAGTTTTCCTCAGTCTGCTGCTATATTCTAAATTACTTACACACTTGATTTTTTTTGTTACTTTGCATTGTACTTTTTCTATTAATTTTATTCCACTAACCAGTTGTGGAGTGCAAACTGAGGAACAATATTTCAGATGAGGTCTTGCAAGGCTGAAGTAAAAGGGTATTATAGCCTTTTCCTGCCTGCTTTTGATATTTTTTAATAAACTTCCCAACATTAGCTTTTTTAACAATGTTTTTAGCATGCATGTCGAAAGATAAATTGTTTGATATAGTGACCCCAAGATCCTTTTCATTCTCTGTTGTTCGTAAAGGAGTATTATTTAATGTGTAAGTGACGCAGGGGTTGTTTTTCCCTAAGCGCATCACCTTACATTTAAGAGCATTAAATTATCATTTATTTTCAGCTGACCATTTCTCTAGAAGGGAGAGATTTTCTTGAAATGCTACGGCTGAGGTGGTGTCTGTTATGATACTTCCTAGTTTGCAATCATTGGCGTACTTCCCTGTCCAACAGTTTTTGTTTAGTGGTTGCATAGAAGATATTAATAGATTAAAAAGCACTGGCCCCAAAACGGATCCCTGTGGAACGCTGCTGGTGACTGGGCCCCAAGGAGATAGATGTCCTTTTAGTGAGACTTGTTGCGTTCTGTTAGTCAACCATGCTGCTACCCAAGATATAATCAAGGGGCGGATCTGTAAACTCTTTATCTGGTCTATAAGTATTGTGTGAGACACAGAGTCAGAGGCCTTCGAGAAATCCAGAAATATTACATCAACGGGTAGGCCTTTGTCTAGAGCTTCGCTAACTGGTTCGAAGAAGTGTAACAGGTTCGTTTGACAAGAGCTACCTTTGACAAACCCATACAGTGAGATATCTATCTACCCTAAATCATGAAGATGTTGCATAATTCTGTCCTTTAACAGTCTCTCCATTAATTTGCAAAAACTGCTGTTAAACTTATTGGTCTGTAGTTTTCTGCTAAGTTTTTGTTACCTTTTTTATGGATTGGGATAACTATGGCCTGATTCCATATTGGAATGGTAGACCCTGAGATAAGGGAGGTGTTAAAAAGTATGGTTAATGGGCCAGCTATCTGGTGAGTTATATTTTTTATGAAGTAGGATGGAAATCCATCTTGTTTTATTTATTCACTTGTATCCAGGTAAGGTAGGCTGAGACTGGAGTTTCTTTTATAATGTGTGTATATATATATATATATATATATATATATATATGTATATATTTTACCATGACTCGTAAAATCATAGCAGAAAACAACACATCAGTTTTACATATACATGACAGTAGGGCAGTCTGTGAGATCTAAATGTAGCAAAACACTAGAACTGAGATCTGTTATGGCCTGTATACTCTACAGTCAATCCATCTATCTTTCTTTCAGTCCATCTTTCCTTCCTTCCTTCCTTCCTACCTACCTACCTACCTACCTACCTATCTGGGTTAGTGACATGGGTCAAAACTCCCATTTACAAGTTCCATTTAAAATGAGTTTTTATAACAACAATAAATGTGTTTTTTCACTGCATTTTAAAATGATTACACAATGAGACAGAAGTAAATTGTTCTACAGCATTGTTTTTAAATTGTTTTAATTTGAGCAGAGAGTGGTGTAGTAGCTTATTCAGCAGCCATGAGCCCTAGGAGGAGAACATTTGTTCATCAGAAAGTAGTCCTAAATAGAGAGCCTGCTGGGGTAAAGGAATTTATGAGCAGGGTGCCCCAGGGTTTCGGTTTTAGTACCAGTTTATTTTAACATATTAGAGTACAGTGGACACTAAGGAGGGCATAAAGGCATGAAAATGGATCTAGAAACACTGTAGAGGTGGTCATGGGTGTGGAAGTTGATATTTTATTAAAATATTTGCATGGTAATACACATAAGGGCCAATAACTTAAGAATGGAATACAGGATGGATGAGGTGGTAGTGAGAGTACAGTGGAGGAAAGGAACCTAGGAGAGAGATAATGGAGCATTTGAAGGTATTGTCACTGTTTAATAGGGCTATGGGAAAAGCAAATTAGATGCTGGGATGTATCGAGAGAGAGAGAGAGAGAGAGAGAGAGAGAGAGAGCTAGCAGAAAGAAGGACATAATACTGTCTCTCTAAAGATCTCTGGTTTGACCATACCTAGAGTACTGTGTGCAGTTTTGGAGCCCACACTTGAGGAACGACAGGGAGAGGATGGAGGCAACGCAGAGAATGACTACGAAACAGAGGCAAATAAGGGAGGTCTTATGAGCAGTGCTGGGAGGATCTTAATATGTACACCCTGGAGGACAGGAGGAGAAGTGGAGACATGATTGAGAAGTTTGAGTACCTCTGCAGGAAGAACAAGGTGGAGAGCAGTAAGTTGTTTACAGTGGGTGTTAACACATGCAGCTGGGGAAACCCCATGAACATGGTATGGGGGCTTCAAAATGCATGTCAGGAAGTAATTTTTACAGAAAGAGGCCATCTGCATTGAGGCAGCAGAGGGGTTCAAAGGGGGTGGGACAGGAATATGGGAGAAGTACATATGGGGGCAGTTGGGGGAGGGAGGGGAAGAAATGGGGACTGACGGGTGCACAGTCTTATTACTAGGTAGACTTGGGCAGACTAGATGGGCCAATAGGCCTTTAACTGCTCACATTTTCTATGTTTCTGTGATTCAGAATTACATACAATTCACCGTATGGTATATATAATTAGCTAAAGCATTTACAAGTTGCATTCATAAATAAGTAGTCTGAGTTTTGTTTTGAAATTAGCACGCAAGAGGGTTATTTATTTATTTGCTTTTGTTAACCGGGTACGCACACTAGACACCAGGTGCCTATTTTCAGGTGCGACCCAGGGTTGACCTAATGTTGAAAGTGAATGGAGGTCCAAGCTCTAGCAGCTCTGGAGCCAAAGTCTTAAGATCCACAGAGGGCTTCATAACTGGTTCTTTTTAACATGTTTGCTTTTCTAGGATCAAAGGTGCTGATTGCTTGTGTCTGGGCCAGGAGGTGCATTAAGGAGTTAATGTTATATTAAAGCAGCAGTACTACCAAATCAGGACGTGATCTATCAAAATTCTGCTTTTTGGCTGTAAGCATGCAGCCAAAGTTCCAGTTTCCATACCTGTAAATTATTTTTTTTCAGTCATCTTTAGTTTTTTTAGCTATTTACAATTTATTTGAATTGTCGTGGCGCTACAATAAATATGGCAGCTGACTAATTTTCAGCTGTGCTTTTCCTTCAGGTCGCATCACATCTTTTGACTAGAGCAGTCGGACCCTCTGCTGACCATTCCCGATGTACCTGCAAGTCATACACATGTGCAGTTGGCAGCAGAGGGGGTTCTAGTGCAACATGCTTGGTGGCAGAAATGTAAAAAAAAGCAGAGGATAACTGAGCAGATTACTCCATGATAGTACAGTGCCGGGGGGAAAAAGTACCAGGTATATGATCAGCAGAGCACAGGGAATAAACTGCCAAAAAAGCGCACATTTTTTTTCGTAGTACTGCTGCTTTAAGATTCTAGTGTAAGATGATTTAACTTTTTAGAAGAGGTGACAGTGATCAATTTAAATTGGGTGATTAAAATTTAATTTGCCACGTAGTCTGTGGGTCACGCAGAGCACCCCTGAGCTAGCCCTCTCTTCCTCGCTCGCAGGAACGGACTGATTCCAGGTAACTGAACCAAGCTGCCGGTGGCGTCCAGCACCATCTTTACTCCTCTTACAGCTGCATCTGCATCAGGACTGGCGTGGGGCCTTGCTTTTCTGTTGGCAAATCCCCACTGATAGAAATTTGTACGGACTTCTCACTAGCAGGCAGTCTAATTTTGCACTTTTATTTCCTGTGCTTTAAATACATTTGTCTGCTTCCTAATACTGATTAATTCCATTGGAACAACATATTTAATCAGGGCTGCCACTGAACTGCACTAGTTATCTGTGCTGCCACAGAATGATATCTGTGTGAACTGAGGTTTTAATGTTTGAGTTGATAATTCACTGTTGAACTGACTTTGTACTGGTACAGCATTTCATTTGTATTTATTTCAACTTGCTTGTGCTGCTGCTGTCATTCAGTGTACTCTCTGTTCCCACTCCCCTACCACCCCATCTCTCTCCTATTTCTTAGTTCCCTCCCCACTTGCTCTCACATTACTGCTGGCCCTCCTGACTTACCTGATATAAGGTGCTAGCCACTGACCTACTGCCTCTGTCTTGCACAGCAATACTCTGTGATCTGTGGGTCGTGCAGGGCACCCCTGATCTAACCCTCCCCTTTCCACTGGTAGGAATGGACTGATTCCAGCTAATTGAACCACACTGCTGGTGGCATGCATTCGGTGCTGCTATTGCAGTGCCACAAAAGACTGGGCCACCCAGCCGCCCCGCCCTTCATCACAGATCTGTGTCCTTGTTTTTATTGGTCTCGAATCACCTGCTACCAATTTCTCGTGCCAGATTCAGTCAGTTGTTCACTGGGCAATCTCATCTCTGAGGACCATCCCACCCCTCCCCCCACTTGTTTCGGAAACTCACTCTGTCATTCAAAGTTTGCGAGCTCATCTCCTCTTAATCTACCGTTCAGCAGGTTAATTAGGCTTACCAACTAATAGCTCCTTTTAAATGACCATCCACACAGTATCTGACTGACTGCGTGCTGGTTTGCCACTTACTGGTTTGAAACTGAATCACTGACCTAAGCTGCTTATTCTTAATGTCTTTCAATTTGCCAGTACATATTTACTTATTTATTTAAAATTTGATAACCTGGAAAGGCACACTGAGCCGAGGCTCGTTTCCAGGTGTGAACTGACATGTAATTACAATCATCACTTCCCCCTTCCCTCTCTTATCCCTTCCTCCACCCTGATCTCTTACTGGATGTCTTGGACTGGTCTCTGATCAGCAACTATATGGTTCAGCTCATTATTAATGAATTTCTGCATTTCAAACTTGTTTCTGACTCACCTATTTGATCTATATCTGCTCAGTCTCTTCAGGTTCTACATTAGTGCCCTAAGTGCCTATTATTTTCCTCCTTAATACTTTGAACTCCTGCTTCTAAACTTGACTCTGCAGCTCCCCTTCATATTTTCAGTGTTACTTTAATTTCACTGTACTCCATCACCTCCTCCCTAGTATAACCCTCCCCTTACAAAAAATTCACAGTCAATCCCCCTCTAAGTGAGTCCTCAACATGAGCACACCCTGCTTGCCAGCTTCAGCCCTCATAATCCTAACATTAACTGGCCTGCTTTCCATTGCTGATTCTGTAATGCCTTGTCACTCTAACCAGTCCATCCCCATGGGCATAACCTGCCCCCCCTGTAACTAGCCCCCACCCAATTGACATCAGCAATTCACAACCCTTCACCTACCCTGTAACTGCCCAAGTAGATCCTGTCCCCTGCTACAAAATCTCCTTCTTCTGGCTGGGAACCCAGGGTACTTGCATCAGTGCAAAAAGGGTGTGCACCCCAAACGATTTCTAAATGTCACCTAGTGGCGTGGCAGGTCATACTGCTCCTCATAATCCTTGGAGGTAATATTCATCCTACCCTGGCCCTGCCCCCCCCCCCTTGCAGAGCCCTACATAGGATACATGGAAGTGGCTCTTGTTAACATTGGGTGGTCTTATGCCCAAGTTTGATGAGTTTAGGCTGTGGGTATCCAGTTCCAAGTTCGATGTTGTTGCAGTTACAGAATCCTGGCTCATCCCATAAATCTCTTATAATGAAGTCAACCTAGACTCCGACACCATGTTTAGCAGAGACAAGAACCCAATGCTGCCTACTGTTCCCCAAGTCTCACTTAAAAGCTACTAGACTCACTACAATTCCAGTGTCTCCAAACCTGGACTGCATAGCCATTAACCTCACCCTAGGTGCTAGGAGTGAGAAAAACATAAACCTAGTTGTGGCCTATATCCCCCCCAGTAGTGTTGGCCAGGGCCTTGGCAGCTTCATTGACAGCATAACTGGATTAAACCCTCATCAAGAAAAAAATCATACTCAGGGGACCTTGACTGTAATTGGCTCGCAGGTAACAATAAATGTTATTGTGACAAAATTGCCAGCTTCTACCTAACACAAGATCTTACTTTGAGAGGTCCTGCAGTAGGTCATAACCAATTGGACTGCACCCCCTGGTGTCAGGACCACACGGCAGACATTTGCTAGCAATGTCTGGTGGGGGACCGCCCACCCGATGTCACGTGTCTGACGTCCATGTGATCCTATATAGTGGGTGGTCCCCGTGCCCACCTTCTAGTTCTTTCCCGCTGTCGACCTGTGCAAGGACCTCGCGGTGAATGTTGCTCTAGTCGATCGCCATTTTGTCTAAGTATAACCTTTATTTTTCTTCAGTTTCATGTCTTCTCCACCCAAGACTCCGGAGACCAAGAAGAAGTGTGAGAAGTGTGGCATGCAGATCCCTCACAAGGACGGCTATAAGCTCTACCTCATCTGCCTAGGCCTGGGACATGACACCATCCAAGACCTGTCCAGATTGCAAGCCCTTCAATGTGGCCATGTGCAAACGCAGGCAACAGACCCTGGAAGCCCATTTTCTTAAGTCCAGGATGGCCACCTTAGCAGGAGATGCACAAGCTGAGGGAATCTGCTTCTTCACCCTCTTCGGAGCAGAAAAAGAAAGATAAAGAGAAGCACTGGGAATGGGAGCACCTGGAGGACTGGGAGTGGGTCTCCTTCAGCAAGGCCGCTGGGCCCAAGACTGTGGTCTCTGCAATGGACAAGGCTGCTTCTCTGCTGTCTTCCTTGGTGACAGTCCAGGCCTCTTCCACTGGTTCTCCCGGTACCTCTTCTACCTTCAAGCCCATTAAAACAGGCTCCAAACCTGGATCCTCGACAGATAAGTCACCTACCGGGGCCTCTGGTGGTTGCACGGTCTCCACCGGTAAGCCAGACTCTGGTTCTTCAGGAGCCCGCCTGGTCATCGGTAAGATGGATTCCTTCCCAGAGGGAACTTGTGCTGTACTAGTTGATAAGCTGGTTGGTGGCTCACCCTCCGCATGGTGCTCTCTGTCTTCCTCTAATGACTGATAAGTCAGGTGCTGGGGACTCTTGCGACCGTCCAGTCAAAGCTCGGACGCCGGATCATCCGACGCCTGGCCAGCCCTCCCACCAGGTTACTCCTGAGCAGGAGCCTTCCACTCCACTTTCACTGGTGGAACCTCCCATTCCTGACCCCCAGTCCAGGACACAGGGGGAAGTGAGTCCCCTGGATGTGGTTCCTCCCTTCCCCACTCTAGTGCAGGTACCCCCTAAAACTCCTGCGGATCCTTTCCCTGGAAATCTAACATTAGAGTCGGTCCCCACACTGACTCCCAGGGACCTTCCTCCCCCTTAGGTCCCTACTTTCACCCCAACACCAGGGGTCCCTCTGCCAGGCACCATGCCTCCGACACCTGGTGCCCTGTCGGACCTTTGCAGTAGCCTCCCATCGGAGCCTCCGTCAGGACCCCTAGGGCCGCCCCTGATGCCAGCCAACCTGATGCCAGCCCTGATGCCAGATGTCCTGATGTCAGCTTATCCGGTGCTGGATGCTTTTCCAGGTCATTCCGCCCCACCTCTCCCTTCAATGCCTCAAGGACCTCTTCTGGACCAGCATGGCATCCCCCAAGGTCCCCCTTTGGGCTACCCACAGTACCCGGGCTTTCCAATGCCAGGTTACCTGATGTCGGCACCTTTTGTCCACAGTTACTACCCTGGGTATTGGGTGTCAAGCTATGCTCCACCCCCATTTCAGGCACCAGGGTACCCTCCCCCTCAGTATTTGAGGATGGGTCTCCTTTACTATCAGCCTCCTCCTCCACCGCCTCAACCTCAGCAGGACTTCCAGTCCATGTTTCAGACCTGGTGGCAGGAGGCCAGATCCCAGTTGGTATCAGACTTGGACAAGATACTGCCGGCCCCGGTGGCTAGCCCCACCCGCCACTCCTTGTCACTTGTGGGTTCTCACAGGTCAAGCCATTCTGCCATGGTGCACATTTTAGGAGGGGCTGCTCAGGAGGTCATATTAACTGGAGCCAGGACCTGTGACAGAGGGGAGTCCTCAGAGTCTGAGGTGGACTCTTCCACCTCGTCTTCCAGAGAACAATCTGGAACCACGGGGGCTAAGGGTAGGGAATCACCCAAATTGCCTCCTGAGGACCCCTCCTTTACTGAAATCCTCCATATCCTCCAGCAGGCCAATGGATGGAGTGCGGAGGAACAAGACCCTAAACGCAAGAGCCTCGCGGAGCACCTAGACCTGGCAGAGGTGTCACCCATTCTGATTCCTCCTTGGACTGCTCCCCATGAGGATCTTGCCTCCACCATTTGGCAGTTACTACACTCAATCCCAGCTGTCCCCAAAAAGATGGACTGGATCTATCACATGCCGGAGGGCACATCCTATCTGTGCTCTCACCCAAGGCAGAATCTAGCCTGATAGCCGTGGCTCATGATCGTACTCCCAAACCTAAACATATGAGTACCTCCCCTCCTGATAAGGAGTCGAGGCAGTTAGATCAGTTTGGGTGCAAAGTCTATGCCTCTTCCACATGTGCTTTTATGTTCCTTGAACTACATAACACACATGGTGTCCTATCAAAAGGCCACTATGGCTCAACTCAAGGTTAGGCTTAAGACAGTGGAGGACTCTGACCTTAAGGTGGAACTTACATAGGCCCTGCGTTTGTCAAAGATCTCATGTAGACACACACTGAGAGCCACTTATGATTCCATAGACGCAGTAGCTCACTCCTCTGATGGCAGTCTGCCATAGGCGTCATGCCTGGCTGCATATTTCTGGGCTTTCCCAAGATGTACAGGCAGCCATACAAGATGCTCCCTTTCGAGGCTCTGTCCTCTTTGGGGAGACACTAAGGATATAATAATAGGCCTCTAGGACAGTGGGCAAGCCCTGAGATCTGTCAGGTCCATGTATTGCAGGGGGAGGGGCTTCAAGTCTAAATAGCCCTTTTGATGCCAGCAGAAGTGGCAGAGCAAGCCACCCTTCACTAGGCACCAGACCAAAAGGAGAGCATCAGGGTCCATCATCACCTCTCCCCCTGCCTTCAAGACCCAGTGAGTCGTGAGAGGAATCCATCCCTACTGCTCCTCCACCTCCTGACTCCTACAGCCCTCCCCCACCTCCACCTCCCAGCAGTGTGGAACCAGTGGGGGGAAGATTCGCCCTTCAATTCACAGAGTGGCAGGTCATCACGTCAGATTCCTGGGTCATACAACTCATAGCAAGGTGGCACACCATCGAGTTTCTAGAAGGGCCTCCAGACCAGTCTCATTATCCCTCAAATCATGTGTCTCTGGTAAGGGACGAGATCCTGGCTCTACTGCAAAAATAAGCTATAGAGTCAGTACCTTGGGCACAGAGAGGAAAAGGGTACTACTTCCATTTCTTCTTCATCCCCAAAAGACAGATGACCTCGGGCCCATCTTGGACCTTAGTCAGCTGAATCTTTATGTAGAATACAAAATGCTCCACATGCTGACTATCCAGGGACTCCTGCCCTTGCTCCAGACAGACCACTGGCTCTGTTCACTGGAGATGCAGGACATTTACTTGCACATTCCAGTCTTCCCTGGCCTCCACTGCTTCTTGCGGGTTCTCTTCCAAGGGGAGCACTTCCAATTCAGAGCCCTCCTGTTTGGCCTCTCTCCTTGGCACCCAGGGTTTTTACCAAGTGCCTAGCGGTGGTGGCAGCAGCACTCTGCCACCAGGAAATCTACATATTCCCGTACCTGGATGATTGGCTGATAGCAGCTCCATTGAGGAGCAGCCTGGAGGACTCTCTTTCCTCCACCCTGGACCTTTTTGCACGACTGATATTACTATCAGTTACCCCAAGTTGTCTCTTTTTCCCTCTTAATGCCTCCAATTCATTGGGGCGGTATTGGACATGGCATGGGCAAGGCCTTTCTTCCATCGGACAGGGCGGGTACTCTGCAGGAGGAAGCCAGACTGGTAGCCTCCTCCAGCCATGCTCCAGCCAGGGTGTTTTTATGCCTCTTCGGCTTGATGGCAGTGGCCATTTCTACCATCCCCCTTGGCCAGGCTGCACATGAGGGTCACCCAGTGGACATTAAGGGTTCAATGGGATCAGCATATGGACAACCTGGACCAACCTATCCTGGTGTCCAGTGCACTCAAGAGTGACCTCTTGTGGTGGCAGGATCCTCTAAACCTTTCTCGGGGGACACCCTTTAGGCCTCCCCCTCCCTCTTGAACCCACACCACAGATACATTGAGCCTGGGTTAGGGAGCCCATCTGGGAGACCACCAGACCCAAGGGACATGGTCCCAGATGGAATCGTCTCTCCACATAAACATTCTAGAAATGAGGGCAGTCCTGTATGCCCTTCAGGCCTTCTAGACCCTACTTTCTGTGGGAACACTGCTGGTACAGATCAACAACGTGTGCATGGTCTGCTACATCAACAAGGAGGGAGGCACCCGATCATATCCTTTTTGCAGGGAGGTGCTGCAGGTCTGGTACTGGGTAGTCCAGCATGGTCTACATCTCATGACTGTGCATATTCCAGGCATTCACAGTGTCCTGGCGGACAGCCTCAACTGCAGCTCAGCCCAAGCTCAAGAATGGGAACTACACCAGGAAGTGGCAGAACATCTGCTCCGCCACTGGGGGCATCCAGAGGTAGATATCTTCGCCTCCCCATACAACGCAAAACTTCCCAAGTTTTGCTCGCTTGTTCAAGGGCCTGGTGTTATCTAGCTAGATGAGTTATCTCTGTTGGACAGGGAGATACTTGTACGCCTTTCCTCCTTTTCCCATTCTGCAGAGAGTTCTGCTGAAGCTTCAGGCAGAAGGGGCTCAAATGTTGCTGATCGCCCCCCTCTGGCCCAGGCATATCTGGTATCCACTCCTGCAGCAGCTGGCTTTGGAACTCCCAGTACCCCCAGTGCCTCTTTGGCATGACCTGTTAACACAGGATCAGGACAGACTGGTGCATCTGTGCCTTAGGTCCCTACACCTTCATGCATGGTTCCTTCAGTCATAATCAGGGCCTCGTGTTTACTGTGATTCTGCGGTTGCAGCAATGGCTGCAGAAATCAAGGTTGACCGCAGAAATCAGTGCTGGCCACAGAAATCAGGAAAACCAATCACACAGCTGCAGAAATGCTAGCTAGGCTATGCGATCACACAAGGCAAGGGCATAGCTACTGATATGTTAAGTATGCCATGGTATACATGCTCATTAGAAGGGGCAACAAACTGATGCCACCCATTGCAAAGCTGAAAAGCTAGTGGTGCATGGCATCTTGACTCATGTTGGCTACTGTTGTAACTCCGTCAGTCAGTATTGGGGAGGATTGCAGCAAAAGTAGCAGAGCTTGAATAGGTCCACAGCAGTTATGATTTGCTGCTGTGTAGGTGTAGGTGTGGCTAGATCAGCCATGTTAATTTTTCATTGTGACGCTGCTCACGGTGCATGCTGAATCCCTGGAAGATGAGTTTGGAAGGAAGAACTGGAAGACGAGCTGTAGTCAAGAAGTAAGAAAATTCAGTGGTGCCTGTGGAGGTGGCATTGATCTCGCTGTAGATACAGTAATTGGAGGAGGAGCAGCTGATTGCAGAAACATGCGGCTGGCAACAGACTTAGCAGAAGACTTGGTCCTCACTGGTGGACATCAATCACAGTTTCTATTGGTGGGCCGCAGATCTGTACCTGCAAGTGTGACAGTAATTTCTTGGCAGATCTGAACCTGCAGTCTAAGTGGTGGCATCAAGCTTAATTCTTAAGGAGGGTCAAGTTACCCAGCTGCAGCAGAGTTGGGGACCAGGGTATACTAGAACTGGAGCAAGCAGGTAAGGAAAAAAATCAGAATGGAGAGTTGTATTGTTTGCTGCTACATATAAGTGAAATGAGGTTCATTGACTGAAGACCACCACCACCCTCTGAGTTGCTGGGAGAAGAGAACATGCTAACCAAGGTTACTCCAGCTTAATAAGAAAGACTTGCTTACAGTTTTTCTTGAAAAGAAAAATCTGGAGTCAACAAATCCTACAGACACCACAAGTTACACCCTCCTTCACTGTTATAGGAAGACAACCCCCTCCCCCCAAACCCACAAATTTGCAAACTGCACACAGCATGTTTGCTGCAAGGCAGCTGGGGTATTCCTAGTTTTATAAAAAATTATAATCTAAAAGAATTCAAAATCAGAAAAAAAATTAAAATGACTTTCAAGTTGGAGTCTCTCTTTATATCTGTTAACTGTAAATATAAACCAGAAGAAATCCAAGCAGGTTACATAGATACATAGACAGTGTCGGCAGATAACGGCCTATGGCCCACCTAGTCTGCCCATTTGAGCTTGTAAGTTCAGTTTGTTTTCCTAGAAGTCTATTTCCCCTTACCCCTGACCTCTAGAATTCCTTTATGTCTATCCCATGCATTCTTAAATCCGTGGATTGTTTCAGCCCCCACCACTTCCTCTGGCAGGGTGTTCCACTTGTCCACCACCCGTTCTGTGAAGAAATTCTTTCTCATGTTTCCTCTGAATCGTCCTCTCCCTCCAACTTCATCCCATGCCCTCTAGTCCTGGAAACATCTTTTCGCTTAAAAATAGTGTTTTCCTGCACCCTGTTCCTTCCTGTAAGATACTTGTATGTCTCTATCATATCCCTCTCTCCTCCTCTCCTCCAGGAGTACATGTTCAGTTCCTTCAACCTGTCTTCATAGGATTTGTGATGCAACCCATGCACCATCTTTGTTGCCCTCCTCTGAACCTTCTCTACCTGTCTATGTCCTTACGTGGTATGGTCTCCAGAACTGTACACTGTACTCCAGGTGGGCCTCACTAGTGTCTTGTATAGCGGAATTATGACCTCCTTTTCCTGCTGGTGATGCCCCTGCCTATACATCCCAGCATCCTATTTGCTTTACCTGATGCCTTGTCACACTGTTTCCCTACCTTGAGGTCATCAGAGATGACAACCCAAGATCCCTTTCCTGCTTGGTGCATGCTATATCCTCACCCCCAACTGATATATTGTGCCAGGGTTTTGTGCCTATATGCATTATCTTGCACTTCTTTGCATTGAATTTCAACTGCCAAACCCTTGACCATTCTTCAAGTTTCTGCAGGTCCCTTCTCATTCTGTCTACACCCTCTGGTGTGTCTACTCTGTTACAGAGCTTTGTGTCATCAGCAACAGTGAAATTCTGCCTTCTATATCCTGTGCAATGTCACTGATGAAGATGTTGAATAGGACGGTCCCAGCACTGATCCCTGTGGTACCCACTGGTCACTCTTCCCTCTGTGGAGTGACAGCCATTTACCACCACCCTCTGTGTCCTGCCACCCAGCCAGTTACCTACCCACCACACTACTGTCCTGCCCACACCCATATTCCCCAGTTTGTAATAGTCTTCTATGTGGCACAGTGTCAAAGGCCTTGCTGAAGTCCAGATAGGCCATGTCCACTGCCCTCCCTGATCCACCTCCCTAGTCACCCAGTCAAAAATTCAATGAGGTTGGTCTGACATGACCTCCCCTGGTGAAACCATGCTGCCTTGGGTCCTGTAGTCCATTGACAACCAGATGTTCCACCAATCTCTCCTTCAGTAGTGCTTCCATGATCTTTCCCACTACCGAGGTGAGGCTGACTGGTCTGTAGTTCCTGCTTCCTCTTTGTTCCCACTTTTGTATAAAGGGGACTACATCTGCTGTCCTCCAGTCTTTGGGTACCTCCCTGTTTCCAGTGATTGGCTGAACAGGATAGCAGAGGTTCAGCCACCACCTCTCTTAGTTCTTTAAGGACCCTGGGTTGCACCCCATCTGGCCCCATTGCTTTGTCAACTCTTATTACTTCCAGTTCCTTCAGGACCTTTCTCGTGTAAAGGGACTTGTGTCCATTTCTGCACCATTCTCACCCCTTTGTACCCCTTCAGACCCATTACCTGCCTCTTCCTTAGTAAAGACTGAGCAGAAATACCTGTTCAATATGTCAGCTTTACTGTTGTCATCCTCCACGCTGCTCCCATCCTCCTCCTTCAGTCTAACTATCCCTCCTTTGTCCTTCTTTTTCACTTATGTACCTGTAAAAGGTTTGTCCTCTTTAACCACTGATTTTGCAATGTGTTCTTCTGTCTGAGCTTTGGCTTCCCTTACTGACTTCCCTGCCTCCTTTGTTTCTCCTGGTACTTCTCCCTATCCCCTTCTGCGGTGTCTTTTTGTATTGCCTGAATGCAGTCTTTTGGCTTTCACTTTCTTTGCTACCTCTTTGGAAAACCATAATGGTCTCCTCTTTCTTTTCCTCTTGCTAACCTGCTTAATGCATAATTCTGTTGTTCTTATAATCCCCATTTTAAATACTGCCCACTGTTCCTGAATCCCTGATTCCTGTCCCATTCCCCTTAATGCCTCTTTCAAGCATCTCCCCATTTTCCCAAAGTCTGCCCCCCTAAAATCCAGGATACGTGTTTTTGTGTGGTTTGGTTCTGCTCTTTCTGTGATTTCAAACCACAATGACTGGTGGTCACTGTTACCCAGGTGCTCCCCACTGTTACCCCCATCACACTGTCCCTGTTTGTGAGCACAAGGTCCAGTATTGCCTTCTGCAGAGTTGGTTCCATGACCAGTTGCTTGAGGAAGGCACCCTGAAGGAGTCCAGGATAAATCTGCTCTAGTTGATGCTGCTGCTGGGATGCTCCAGTCCACATCTGGTATATTGAAGTCTCCAACCAGTACTACCTCACCCTTGTCAGCCATCCTTTGGATGGCTAGCATCAGCTCCCTATCTGTTTCTTCCTCCTGGGCTGGTGGTCTATAGACCACACCTGTACGGATGGCTGGCCCCATTTTCCTTTCCAGCTTAACCCACAGTATCTCTTCCCCCATTTTGTTCCTCCTGGATCTGTGTGGCCCTTATGTCATTTTCACATACAGTGCCCTCCTCCTCCCTTCCTGCCTGCTCTGTCTCTTCTGAATATGTTGCAGCCAGGTATGGCCATCTCCCAGTCATGGTTATCATTACACCAGGTTCAGTGATGGCCTCAATGTCCAGGTCTGACTGTACCATGATAGCCTCCAGATCTTCCATCTTGTTGCTAAGGCTCCTGGCATTTGCACACATGGCTTTCCATGATTTGACCTCCCTAGACTGCTTCACTGTTCTACCCAGCCCCTTCCTTGGTTGTCATTTATCCCTGGTTCTCCTTGCTGTCTGCCCTTCTGCTGAATTTTGCCCCTTTCTGCTTATCCACCTTTTGGACACTAATCTCCAACTTTTGCACACTGCTTTGCAGAGATAGCCACTCCTCTGGTTCACTGGTTCCATTACTAGCTGTGGGGGTGAGCAAGTAGGTACCATCCTTGCTGGCCTGCCACCCCCTTTGCTAGTTTAAATGCTTGTCAATGTAGCATTTAAACTTATCATTGAGTGCTTGATTCCCTCCAGGATGGATGCAGGCTGTCAGGCTTGAACAAACCTCCATCCCTCCAGATGGGTCCCCAGTCACCAATGAATCCAACCTTCCTCACAGCACCAGTTCTTCAACCATGAGTTAAAGTTCCTGGTGCATGCACTCTATGCTCTCCTTGCCTCTCACAGGTAGTACTTCTGAGAAAGTGACAGAAGTAGCTACTTGCTTGAGACCCTCCCAGTTTCCTAAACTCTTCCTGAACTTCCTTTGGCTCCCCATTTGCCAAGTCATTAGTACCTAGGTGGATAATGACATCCAGCTCACCCTCCTGTCTTGCCTTCCCAGTGATCCCCAGTATCTTCCTTCCATCCCTCCATGCCGTGGCACCTGGTAGGCACCTCACCTCCTGTCCTCCCCTCCTGTGTTCCTAGCTGGATCCCTCTTATGATGGAGTCCCCACCAGGATTCGCTTCCTCCTCCTCTGGGGTCCACTGCTTTCCCACTGAGGTCACCTCCTTGCTAACCTCCACATCCTTTCCTTCCACTTCCTGGGTACCTCTATTTGGTTGTCCTAATTTGCCAGTGTGGCATATGAGTTCTTGGAGGAATAGGATCTGGGATGTGCCTCTGCCTGACTGCTCTAACCCTCCCTGAGCCCACTGTCATCCAAGTGCTCCTCGTTCTCGGCATCCTTTGAGGCAGCTGCATTGGACTGGGTGGTTCCTGGACAGGGGTGATGGTACTCCTGACCCAGTTTACTTCCGCTCTGAGTCTGGCTACCTCATCCCTCAGTCCCGAGAGATGCATGCAGATAGGGCAGCACCTCAGTGTCCAGAAGGTCTGCCTGAATATGGCTGCCCCACAGCCACTGCATTGCACCACTCCCACATTATACTGCAATTCCACTACTTATCTGCTACTGAAGCTCTCTTAGTTCTCTTTTATTTATTTACAGTATTAAAATCCTGTAACTGATCCTCAGATATATATTTTTTAAGGAAAAAGAAACCAATAAATAAATAAATGAGTCAAAACACTTGTCGTGCTTGAGGGTGGTCTTCTTCCCCTTATGCCCTCCTACTTCACACCTCTTACTATACCCTGTGTTTAGCTCCTGTCAATCAGATTTATCAGGGCATATAATTAAGAGTTGGGGAAGGGGTGGGAGGGGGCGAAAATTGCAGCAATTAAAGACAGTACAGAATTACACCACCACTATTTTTAAATTTTCAACAGCCCAAAAACAATTATAAGTAAAGACAACACAGAAAGAAAGTATAGTGTCACTACAAGCCTACAATCTAAGTTTAAAAGAAAAATACCAGTTACCAGTTACTCTGAAGCACTGAATTGAATATGTTTCCTTCCTTCACCTTCTGGCTTCTTCTGTTTTGCCTTCTGTGTAGTTTTAGCTGATTGTGCATGTTCTCCTCCAGTTATAACCCAGGACAACAGCAAAGGCCACCAGTTTCCAGAAGAAGAACAGATGAGCCTTCAAATTCAGGGTGGGAGGGAAAAGTCATTAAAAGAGAACACTGATGCCCTTGGCTGCACCAGGTTTGGATTATTTCAGTTTAATATTTGTGATAAGAAGGCTACATACTGTTAAATGGCCTGCTGTTCCACTTTCAGTGTAGCGGAGTGGTTGCATGAAGGCAGTCAAAGGGTTAACTAAGGCTTAATCCCCTTGAACATATGCTGTTTAACCACAATTTATCTGCCACAGAATGGCCACAGAATCAGCAGTTGTTCTGCTGCCAAATGTATGAGGTCTTGCCGCACAATTTAGGTACACTTTGCCACAGTAAACACGGGGCCCTGGACATAATTGTGTCATGCTTTGGAGTCTCTGAAAGAGTCACCCAAGTTCTTGTGAAGGCCAGGAAGCCTTCCACTAGGTCTAGTTACGCTATGAAATGGAAACGGTTTTCCATTTGGGCAGCCTCGAAGGGGTGGGACCCCTTTTCTTGCCCGGTGCCCCAGGTGATGGAGTACCTCTTGCACCTGTCTGACTCAGGACTCGGCTACTCTTCATTGAAAATCCACCTGCCTGCTATCTCTGCCTATCACTCATTGGTGGATGGGAAAATGCTCGCTCAATTGGAGGTCTTCAAAACCTTTCTGAAAGGGATCCTCCACTTGAAACCCCCCATCCGCAGCCCTGCCCCCCCTTGGGATTTGAATTTTATTTTGGAGAAGCTTACGTTGCCCCCTTTTGAACCAGCAGTAAGCTGTGAGATGTGCTATTTGTCCTGGAAAATGCTCTTTTAGTTGCGGTTACTTCTGGTCGGAGGATTTCTGAGCTTCAGGCCCTGATGTATAAGGAGCCTTATTTAATTTTTCACAGAGACCGGGTGGCTCTGCGCACAAATCCTAAGTTTCTTCCCAAAGTGGTTTCTGAGTTCACCTTAAATCAAACTGTTGATCTGCCGGTGTACTACCTTACTTTTTCAAATAGGGGTGAGGCTCTCCTGCACACATTAGATGTGCATAGGATTTTATGTTACTATATTAACAGGACCAAGGATATCTGTAAATCATATCACTTGTTTCTTTATTTTTTCCCCAAGACTCTGGGGTCAGCAGTCTCTAATCAGTGCTTGTCCAAATGGTTGGCCAACTGTATCCATTTCTGTTACCAAAAGTACAGCAAACCTGTTCAGGAGGAGATTAGAGGTCACTCTACTAGGGGTATGCCTGCTTCCTCAAGAATGTTTCCACAGCTAAAATTTGTGCTGCAGCAACCTGGAGTTTGGTCCACACTTGCACTAAGCATTACAGTCTGGACATTGCCTCTAGGCATAGGGCGAGTTTCGGCCTTCTGTCCTAGAACCAAATCAGAAAAAAGTCTCGCACTCACCACCTCATAGTAAAATCACCCACACAGTCTGTAGAGTGCAAAATATCCTTCACTGGAGTCTAATAAAAACTACCACTCCTTACGCTTTGATGCTTTTCGGAACAAAACCTTTTTCAAAGACCTGCTCTGGTCTTTGTGCAGACCTTCCTCCTCCCATGCTTCAGTTTGTCTTACTAAGTATGACTGCTTGAGATTCAGTACTATTGGTTATGACTTACTGCAGGAACCCTCTCGAACTAAGATAGTACAGTTACGTAAGAACTTACCGTAATAGTAGATCTTCGAGACAGGGTACTGCAGTAGGTCACCTTTTTTCCCCACCCTCATTCCCCCAGTTTTCTGCACGCTCTTGCAAGCTTTTCTTGATTGGGCTTCAGGAATTTTATCCGCTTCTCCTGTCGCACCCATGCTGGGTCTCCGGCAGGAGAACTGGAAGGAGGGCGTGGGGACCGCCCACTATATAGGGTCATGCTGATGTTGGCCATGTTGGGTGGGTAGTCCCCTACCAGACATTGCTAGCAAATGTTTGCCGTGTGGTCCTGATACCAGGGGTGTAGCCCAATTGGTTATGGCCTACTGCAGGAACCTCTCTCGAATATCTACTGTTACAGTAAGTTCTTATGTAACTGTACTTTATATCTTCTCCCACCAGGATCAGTTACAAAACTGGATAAGCCATGCTTCTAGACTTGGTGCTGGTCAGCCACCCTGACAAGATCCTCTCCTCTGTACTACTACCTTACTTCCTGAGTGACCACTCTCCCATTGTGTGTAGATAGTTGGCCAAAAAACTCCCAGCTGCACCTTTCCTCACTAGGGCCAGGATGCTTCATACATATAGGCTCCCCCAACTTCACGCATTGCTGCAACAGATGGACTGGTCCTTTCTGCTGCAGTTTCAGGATGTGGATGCTGCCCTGGCTTACTTCAGCAGGCAGTTCAACAAAGTGTGCAACCTTGTTGCTCTATATAAGACACTGATTTAAAAAGGCACATCCCAGTCATGGTCACCCCAAATCATATGGCACTAACCAAAGAACAAGACAGAATCTGAGCACAGTACAAGCTTTATTCATGCCTCCCTCCTCCAAAAATATAAAGAGCTCAGAAATAACATAAAAACTCATGTCAAAGCAGCCAAGGCTAATTTAGCATAAAAACAAGTAATTCACCTTCCTCAACCAGCCAAAACTTCTCTAAAGTGGAATTAATGATATTCTTGGCAATACTAGAAAACCTCTTCCTCACTTCATCCAAATGGATGGGTCTATGATTGAGGGAGATGTGAACATAGCCAGTACATTTAACAAAACATTTAGGTACCTATCTGCCTACATTCCCCCATCCACCACCCACCCTGCTAAAGCCTGTAGCACTCCAACCTGTGCTTCACACCCATAATTCTACCTTAAGAGGCTAACTTGGGCTGATACCTACAAATATCTAGCCTGAACAAAATATCAACAACAATTAGACCTGACAACCTGGATATGGAGCTCCTCAAATCTGCCTTAAAGGAGGTCACGCACCCCTCCAACTCATTTTCAACCTGCCACTCTCCACTGGGCAAGTAAGTGCCCAAGATCTGGAAAAATAGCCCATGTTACCCCTGTCTTCAAGGGGGGTGCCCAAGACCTCCCTGCTAACCAATGTCCCATCTCAATTTTGCCCCCCCTCCGCAAATTGCTGGAAAAAACTGTAAATGACCAGCTTACTCAATACCTGAGCCAATATGACCTACTGTCTTGTGAGCAGCATAGTTTCTAAAAGAACCACAGCACTTTAACTGCCCTGTTGGAATACACTGACTATCTTCACTGTGCCTTGGACAGAGGGGAACTTGCTTGCTCCATCTCCATTGACCTCACCAAGGCATTTGACCTTGTCAATCATGCTTTGCTCTGCCAAAAATTAACCAAGCTAGGCCTTTCTGATGAAGCAACCCAATGGCTAACAAACTACCTGACAGGCAGAATGCATGTGGCAAAATGCCGTACATCATCTTCAGATAATCGGTCGGTAACAGTGGGAGTCCCCCAAGAATCAGTCCTTTGTCCCCTTCTGTTCATTCTCTTCATCAATGACCTTCCTGAAGCTTGTAGTTCAACTAAACTCCTTTTGTATGTGGATGCTGCTGTTATCACCTCAGCAAATAGCAACCTAGCGAAACTCCAGCTTAACCTCCAAACCAATTTCTCAACAATCCAAGACTGTTTCACTGCCAATCTCCTTGTTCTAAATACAAAAAAAAAATCTATGCTCTGCTCCACTCAAAGTAAATCCCCTACTCCCCCTTCCTTAGACATTATTACCTCCACCTTGGGAGCCTCTATTGAGCAGGTGTGCCCTTTAAATATCTGGGGCTAACCCTAGATTCTGATTTAACCTATGCAGCACATGTGGATACACTAACTAAGGCAGCCAATTCCAGACTCAGCCTGCTTTACAGGCACAACAGTGCCTTCCTTCCTGAAGTAAAGCAACTGCTAATTAGATGCTACATCCTCAGTCTCATATATTATGGTTTTGTGGTCTGTGGTGCTGCCTGTGACAGAGAGCTTGCTGGGGTCAGAGGCTTGCTGAACAGAGCCTGTCACTATGTACTCAACTTGAGGCGGGATTCTCATACATGCACACTATATTTTTAATAATCTAGGTTGACTGAATCTTGACTCCCGATTACAATTTAGTGCCTAAGTCACAGGCAAAAAAGCCTGGCTGGAACTGTTATCCCCTGGGATCCTGGTCCTGCTGTGCCCTGTGGACACCTGGTACTCTTCGAGAGATGTTGAACATAACTTGTTGGTGCTCCCTCATAGGAAAACCTCATTGGGACAGGCTTGTTTCTCCTTCAGATTCTCTAAATTGTGAAACTTCCTTAACCCGTCCCTTAAAGTCACTGACTCCCTAACCAACTTTAAATTCCCATCTCCTGTCTTCACTCACTTCACCCAACCCATGTGTCTGCTATTGTTGGCCCCCACCACTCTTCTCATAGGCCTCATGGCCTCTGAACTTTTCACGACTAGGCTCTGTTTCTACCCATCATAATGTGCATTTATAATATAACTCACCATTTATTTACACCTGACTTGGTGCTTACTCATTCAATGTACCTACCCAATTCCCTTTTGTTCAATCTCTTTTTATTGCTTTCACTCTTATTTGACTCTAGACCTTTTGAAAAGAGGCTCAGCCTGAAGGATTTTGTGTGTAATTAATAAATAAATACATATATATATATAAATAAATATTACACAAGACACAGCTGCTGACAGATTGCCCCCCTCTCCTGACCATGTGCAGATTTAAGAATAGATGGAAGGTCCAAGAAGTAGTAGGAAATAAGTGTATTTCTAAAAACAAAAAAGGACCTGATTAAGCTGAGGCTTATTTTTAACAGGATCCCTGTAATTGCCAGTAGCATTTTGTTTAACATGACCAATAAAGGATTTTAATTGTAACTTTATTGAAAATTTTTCAAAACGGGCAGGACATGTCATTAGTCGTTTCTCTCTCTCACATAGAAAATCATAGACCATGGCTTTGGATTAGCAGAAGGGATAGACCTTGATGTGCTGTCAAAGTTTCTCTCATTTCAATGCTTTCTATGTTTCTTTTATGATATCATACATTCAGATGAATGTCCATTCCTTTAACTTGGCTGTTTTCCTCATTTAGATATCACATATTTGTGTGACTGACCTTTTATTCTAACTTTCCTGTTTTTTGTACATTGTTGATGTTTTCTCATTAGATAATTTGTACAAGTCTTGTTTAACAAAAGAAAAAAAATGTAAGGGATTGTAACTGGGCTGTGAGAAGCCAGACACACAATGCCTTTCTCCAAGTGCTGTTCCTGCCTCCAAGCTTCAGACTTTATGTGACGCCTTAGTTTGGAGAGCATAGAGGTGCACTCCGCAGAAATCAATTGAGGCAGGTTTTAACATAGATTTTCGTTTTTTATATTTTGATGGTCAGTTTGGTTAAAAGCAGTGCCACCATTCAACTAACAATTTTCTTGTTAGTTGAGCCATTTTCTTTGTTTTTAACCAAACAGATCTCTCATAATTACCTACTGACTTCAGTGGAGCAGGTTTCGTTGCTCTTTAAGATGTCACACAACAACAGAGGGGGAGGGGGGCATTCAGCTCCTTGGATCATATTTATGATCCTTTTCCTTTTTTTTAACAGACTTGTAAAAATTTGAAAAGAAAAGACTTGACTCCCATAGAGGGGAGGAAGCTTTGTATATTTTTTCTGATACCAAGATTGATGCTCTGTAAGGTCTTTAGTTACCGTGGTTCTCAGACACCCTATCCTTAAGCCACTGAACACCTGCTGGCCTCCTTATGCTGAGAGCGGCCCACATACAGTAGACTGTGTTGTAAGATGCAAGGACATTTTTGAAAAGTGTGTCAAAATGATTTAATTGTTTTTTTTTTCCTTCCCCTTGGTTAACCCTGAAAATCCTAGGGAAGGGGAAGGGCTCAGATTGCAAAGTCGGTTACAAGCACCTGAATGTTGTGTAGAACTTGCTAGGTTTGGAGGAATTTACTATAAAGCCAGCATCAAAATAATTATTGAATCTTACCAGCATTAAAAGGGTAAAGATGCATTTTGGCATATGTTACATTTGGTAATGGGACCTTAAGCACTGGAAATGCTGATGGCAAGCAGCCAGAGATAGACAAGGGAGGAGATGAGCGCTGTCTGTCTGAAACTCTAGGTCCCGTTTATACTATCTGATCAGCACTATTGCAAGAGGTGCAGATGAGTTGCATAGCCCTCCTGTCACCTCCTCTGATGGCTGTCGACTGGCTAATTCAAACTGCGCTTTCTGCTTTGCAGTCTGCATTTCTCTGTCAGTGGCACACGAGGAAGTGAAAGATGGACTGTGTTGGTTGCTGCATATTTATTGTACAACATTAAATTCTGCATGTTGCTATATTTAAATGTCGGGTTTCACTAGAACTACAGGTTCAGGCAGGGAGGGACCCACTGCACTCCAGGGAATACATGAAAGCTAGGGTGTGATTAAAAAACAAACAGGTGTATTGCATCAAGAGTTGATTGAGTTTCAGTTACCTTACCAGCATTTCTGAAATGCTACCAACTGAGGAAGAAACAGGGATGGTGAGCAGCCAAGCAGGTGGCCTTAGAAGTGTGATTTTCAAATCATCCCCAGCCTTTATGTACACAGCAGCATCAGTCTTTACTGGCGCTGCAGTTACAGCAGCCTGCATGCTGTATTGGGAGTCTGTGATGTGAGCATTCCAAGGCTTGCGACACGCTGACTCCTGATGAAACAAGCTGTGGTCAGAGCCGATATGGCTGTGAAGAGCTTTTGGGATGCTTTTACCCATTCTAATGAATTGCACAATGCAGATATGTAGAGAGGCAGTTTCAATGTGGTCTTCCGTTTACACATTTTTACAATGTGTTTTCCTGGAATATGTCTGCTGATTGCTATATATTTAGCCTGGATAGTTCACAGAAGACATGGCATCTTATTTTCAGTGGGGCTTTACATCTGCACAATATTATGCTGCATTGTGTAAACTCAGAATGCACTAAAAACAATATTTTACATCTGGGGGGATATATTAAGTGCCGGATCGATGCATGAGCAGAAAGATGCATTGCATCAACAGTACAGGGTGTGCATACAGTAAAGCCCACTAGGATGAAGCGCAGCACTGCAGAATTCTGCAGTAGAGTTACTGCAGCAAACAATGCAATTTCAAAGGGAGTTAATCCCTTTTGTCATGTAGTAAACTGGTGACACTATGCTTCATCCTGGCAGGCTTCATCTTTCCTGTTGAAAATGGGACCCTGGACGGGAGTCACAGTGCAGGTGGCCGCCAAGTCAATGCATCCAGGGTGACCCCGACTGAATACCTTCCAGGGGGAATGCATGGCATATACTGGTATGCACCGCAGCCCCCATGGGCGATATTCAGCCCAGGAATGCAAATTGACTAATTGAGCATACAGGGTGCAAAGGGGCCTTATGCATGCTCATTACCAGCCCATTTGCATGTTCACATGGGGATGAATGTGCTGGAGCAGGTCTTTACCCCAAGCTCCAACCCTGATTGCTCCAATGTGGGACAGGCCCTGATGTCTCTGGTAGTATAGTGGCACCCCCCCCACCCGTTACACCAGCCCTGATCATAACGGAGTCTAGGCTCTTTCGTTTCCATATTGTAGGGACACCAATGCCATCCCTAATTGCACCTGAATACACCTACAGTCCATGTCCATAGTATAGTGGCCCCCACTCCCCCTCAGCGGTGCACAGACACCCACCTCCCTGCCCATCCCATTGCGACAACTGGCTCTGTAATGGGATCGTACCACTCTATTGGCAGGTGGGGAAACACTCTCATTAGGATGCAGGAATGTTTTATGTGTAGGCACGAGCTGTGTGTGGGTGATAACACCAAGTGGCCATACTCCTTGGGCACTGGCATGCAGATACATCATCCCGGTGCCAGTGCACTGCTCAGTGTGGGTGACGGACGATGCTGTACCCACTTACACAGGTCCTAAAACAGGCATGTTACAGCTGACCTTCCATTTGTTTGTATAGTTGGGGAACTGTGGATGAACTATCTATAGCCTGAAATGTGCACTGCAAATGGCATTACAGGATCTCACACCCCATGGTACCCGGGATACTTCAGCAGTCTGGAGGGTTGCATTTTACACAGGGAAAAAGGGGAGAGTGTGGACTTGCAGCAGTGTATGACAGCAGAAAGATACAGTATCAGCAATGCATGCATTGGAGGTATGTAAATTCCCTCTTCAGTTTGCCAGGGGTGTATACACAGTTGCATACACTGGTGGATCCACAGCTGGCATGGTGCCCCAATGCACGGTTCAGCCAGTTGGGTCATTCCAGAGTGCAGGTCCCCAGCCCAGGTTCAGTTCAGTCAATGACTGGCCATGGCAGGGTGTGGAGGGCAGTGCCAGTCTTTGCAACAGGTTGGGTATGGGGGAGTGAGGGTGTCTGTGTACAGGGGCGGTGGATGGGAGTCCTCTAGACTATGGATATGGACCATGGCTTCCTCTGGTGCAGTTGGTTCTTGGGGGGGGGCCTACACTATGGAGCTCTTCGGGGATGGAGTTGGCTAGATTGGGGATGGAAAGGGGGTACTTCTAGCCCACCAGAGCTGCCAGGTTGCTGTGCACCTGGGTGCACATTTGCAGCCTGCCTGTGGGTGGCTGGCTGGGTTAGGCCAGCTATTTGTGGCCTTACTATGAGCTGCAGTGCTCTGGACTGTGAGGGACACATTCCCACTGAATAAGCTGCAGCTCAGCATATGCATAGGATTGCCTGCTCAACTTGAATGGCATACCATTTGTGTGTGCCCTGGCCCATTCCCTTGCAGCCAGTGCATCCTGCACATTTGAATATCACACTGCTGCGCATTGTTGGAGTTGTGCGGCACATCTACCTTTTCTACTGGGATGCACTGCATATCTCCTCTGAATACAGGGGCCCTGGACTGGGTAGGCTGAATAAATACATTATAAAAATGGTAAAATCATGACCCCACTAAAAACAAGATATTGCATCTAATCTGGGACAGCCTGAGTAAATACAGTGCAAAAATGTGTAAATGAACATCCCTGTGACAATGAGATGTTGCATCTCCCGTGCCCTATACAGGATACAAAACATAGGATAAGAAATATTCAGTGCTCCCAGATCCAAATAACCATTACTCTGTAAGAAACCCTAATTTTCCCTGTGTTTTCCCCACAAAGGCAGAATCAAATCTCTGTATAAATCCCTGTAGATTTTTCCATAAGCTACTGGTTCCTTATTTATGAATTTGTTCTTTATTTATCATATCAGCAGCCTTTAATTAGGAAAAGAGCTCTGATTTGCTTCTCAGTATTAGTATTATATGTTATGAAGGCATTGGAATGATTTGGATTTATATTTATTTTTTATCTGTGTCTAGGATTACAAAGTACCTTTGAGCCAAGACCCTTTTACAAAGGTTCCGTGTCATGCTGGTTACAGGGTAACAGACACTAAAACATAAAACAGTTACAGGTAAATGGTTTTAGACAGTAACTTTGCTTGACAAAATCAGACTGAGCGATGAATAACTTAAGAAACGATAGGAGCAAGAGGGCAAGAAGGGGAGAGGGCTGAGGGTAGGGGAAGGCATAGGTGCAGAGGGTGAGGGTGAGGCAACCGAGGGGCCTTGTCAGGACAGACACAGGGCAAGTGCATTAGAAGTTGCATTGGATAGGTAAGTGCAAGAAGAGAGGGCAGAAACTGACACCTATAAGGTCAGAAGCAGCACAGGGAATGAAGATGTTATGGGGTGCAAGCAGAGGTGGAGGTGCCAGTTATGGAGTGGCAGAGCTTTTTTTTTTTTTGAATGCTCCAAGTGTTGCTGTGGATGAGGTGTCACTAGAGAGCTCATTCAGCCAACTCAGAGCCCTGTATGCAAACGACCTTTGGCCTTAGGACGTGCGGCAGCGGGGGATTTGAAGGATTTGGGGCTTAGAGCTCCTGGTGTTGCGGTTGGTGATTTTGGGTTTGAGGATGGTGCTGACTCCTGGTGGTGCCTTTCCCATCATGATTTTCTTAGCAGTGATGCAGGCTTGGTATTTGATTCGGTTGTTCAGTTGCAGCCAGCTTGTTTTGGAGTAGAGGTTGCAGGTGTGGGTGAGACGGTGGAAACCAGTAACGAGTCAGCAAGCTTGATTGAGGAAAGTCAAAACATGCCTGAGAGATGAGGTTGTGGCAGATCCATAGATAATGAGACCGTAGTTAATGATGCTGATGATGGAGCTCTGGACAGCTATGGACAGAGCTTCTGGGGTTAGATGTTTCCTATGTTGAAATAGTAGGCCCATCCTGGTGTTGGCTACTTTTGCCACATTATTAATATGTGGGACATAGGAGAGATTGCAGTCTAGGGTGAGGCCGAGGTATTTGAAGGTATGAACTTTTTCGCGGGTGATTTCTTGCTTGGTTTTAATGGAGAGCTGATATTGTTTGTGTTTGTTTTGGGAGCTGCAGAAGATCATGGTCTTTGTTTTTTTTCTGGTTAAGTAGAAGTCTGTGTTTTGTGAACCAGTTTTTAACTGCAGAGAAGGCCTGTTGGAGGTTACCTTGTAGATGGACTGGATCATGGTGGGATGCCAGGATGACAGCATCATCTGCATAGAGTAGGATCTGTACAGGGCAGGATTCTGGCAGTGAGTTCAGAAAAAGGCTGAAAAGGAGGGGGCCCAAGATTGAGCCCTGTGGGACACCAGACTGGACTGGTCTTTGGTCTGAGAGTGCCATGCTATGCATAAGGCATAATGGGGGTCTATATGAAATAACAGATATTAAGCTCATTATTTCATGAACTATACTCAAAATTAGTAATCACAAGTCAGACAGTCTTTTAAAAGATACTAGTAATGTCTGTAAACAAATTTATTGCAAATATATACATATACACACACACACACACAAATGCTATTTTTGCATTGTACAGTTGTTATTTTTCAGACAAATTCTTATAAACTTTTTTTCAGTCCACTTGATGGAATCTTGAATGAGTTAAGGAAATGTTATTATTTTATCAAGGCTCTGATCCAGCAACTCAGTAAATATACATTCAGTATATCATATTATAAAATGACAAAAAACATTCTTCTGTTTGCTGTTGTTTGATCAGGAATGTTATAAATGGTATAAGTTATTTTTGTTACCTTTTATTGGACCAACATAGATGTATCAGATCATTTGCTTCTGTATCACTCATGGTATGTCAGCAGTTAATTCATTAGATGAGATCTTCCTTGCCAGAGTTTGAGTGTTTCTCCACCGCTCTCTCAAATGCACACACACACACACACACACACACACACACACACACACAAACACCTCTCTCTCTCTCTCTCTCGCTCTCTCTTACTATAAGAGATCTCAGTAGCTCTTATCTGTTATGTTTGGGAAGAAGGCTGCAGCCCTTTCTGTCAAAAAGAAATGTATGTATTTAATCTGGGTAGTTCACTACAGACCTGGCATTTTATCAGATCGGTCCTGAGAGGTTAAAAACAGTGTAAATCTTTACAAAATTTGCTGGGAAAGGGTAACATTTATGAGGTATGAATCTTTCTTGAAAGATATTCATCCCCAACCGAAGTTAGTAGCAAAAAATGTTTAAATGCTAATCATTTAAATGTGCAAGCTGTTGCATTTTGAAGGGGGTAAACAAATCTCCAGTTTAATAGGCAACCAATATTTAACAAGCTGTTTCAGTTTCCTAATGGCTGTCAGATAAGCAGCTTGGAGCTGTGTCTCCAACATTCTGAACAGAAAGAAGGTATAATGTTATTTTAGTTGTCATAGTGATTTGTAGATGTGAAAGGATACATTGAAAAGTCAAAAAAATGTGTTCCACGAAACTTCTTTTTCAAGCTACAGATAATAAAATGGCTGTAGGCATACCTCTCAACCTTTTGTCCCCCAAATGTGGAACATTGCCTGTCAAAATGTGGAACAAATGGGCAAAATGTGGAACACTTAATCAAATCTTTACCTAAGAAGCTCAGAACACTGTTAAAATGTTGCATTTATGTTCAGAAAGTCTGTTATTAATTGAATAATATGTTTTTTTGCATCATTTACTATGGATCTTTGCTTTAAAATGTTGACTTTGAATGTGGAACAAGTCCTCACAATGTGGAACAGGGCGCTTTTGTGAAGTAAAATGAGGAACATTCCTCGTAATGTGTACAGTTGAGAGGTATGGCTGTAGGCTCCACCCACAGCCATAAAAATGGATGGTGGGAAGCTAGTAGGTAGTTAAAAAGGTGAATGGTACATACACATATGGTTTTGACCATTTTACCCATGAAAAAGACACACAAAAGCCACTATTAGATAGTAATGTTTTAACAGGTAAAATTAGACCAGATTCATTTCCTATCTCCTTGAAGTAAATACATCTCCAGGCAGCAGTAATTGTTAGTTATTAGTTTATTTTGTTCCCATTAATTTCACCAAACTAATGCAGGAGCCCTCCTCCCCCCGGCCCCGAAATACAGTGGCAACACAGGACGTTCTGTAGATTGCCCCTGCAGTGGTGCACAGTGCTGTGTGTATAAATGGTGGCTGGCAGTGATGCAAGAGGAGTGGCAGGTGGCAAGAGGCGCAGACTGCAGTGGAACAACAAGGTTTGTGATAAACGTGTCTTCTGTGAGAGAAAAGACTGAGAGGGGAAATGCCTACTGTATTTATAATTTTCAGTTTGAGTTTTCAGAGAAGCAAGTAGAGAGCCTCGTTTTTGTATACTGCATTATATGGTGGAAAAGAGACTGTGCTGAGCTGGGACTGAGGAAAAGCAGAAGTCTTCCAGGGAAATCAGTCTTAAAGTAAAACTGTACTAATGTAAGAACCTGTATGCTTTGCATTAAAATAACTAGTTTTCATTTTGACACTCTAAAACATTGTTTGCTGTTCACCAATTGAGTGTTCTATAAAATGTCTGTCCAAGTTGGCAGGCACAGCTACAAATATATATATATATATATATATATATATATATATATATATATTATAGTAGCAGCAGCACCACTGTAGCTAGGGTTGAGTGCTCATTTCTATGGTAAAGTCCAATTTTTGTACTTTAATAACTTTTCAATGGTTCAACGCATTTGCATGACAGTTTGCATGCATAATATCTTGGGGGAGGTCTCTTGATGTGGCAAATTCCATTTGAATCAGTTGTGTGGTTTCTGAGATACGGAGTCTGACAAATCCTTAAATTTATGTGTTTTTTTGCTGTTTCTTTGTCCACCTGTATGTCAGAAACTGTTTTAAGTTGTGGTCTGAAAATTTCAGGGTAGCAAGCCTTTGCCTCACAGATGTACACTTTGAAGATTTGGTGAAAAAATATTAATCCCTTTCAAAGTTATTAAATTTCAAAGATTCCCATTATTTCCTAAGGGGAAAAAATAGATGTCCAGCATGAAAATAGATTCTGTGTCGCAGGAGCCAGTCCAGTTTCGCAGACAGCTCATCCTGTGTTGTAGGAGCCTAATGCCTTTGCGCGGATGGGTCATCCTGTGTCGCAGGTGAGAAATGCTTTTTTGTGAGTCCACCATTTTGTTTTTTCAGTTAGCAAGAGAAAGAAAACAAAGAAAACATAAAAATTAATGGATTTTAAAAAACAAACATCAGAATCTAGCTAAACGGGACCCGCTTAGCTATATTCTAATGTTTGTTTTTGTAAATTATCCCAAGAAACACCTTTCCTGGGTACCCAAAATCCTGGGTGCCCAGCTTAGTGAGGGGAGCACTTCCCGTGTTCTCTATATGAGAACAGTGGGATTTTATTGACTTCTGTAGCCACAGCTGGAACTCATGCTGTGGGCTGCAGGGTGAGGTCTGAGCGCTGTCTCCCTGGTGTCTAGTGGCACCCCCCACCCGCCAATCACTGTCTCCGACTCCCTAATTAAAAGATAAATAAATATATATGTTTTCTGGTGTCTAATGGCACTCCCCCACCCAGTGATTGCCATTTTGTCTCAACCTGGTGTCTAGTGACATCCCCACACCCACTGCTGGTCCCTCCCACCTTCCTCCCATGTCCGATTGCCATCCATTGTAAGCAAATAAAAAATACCTGGTAGTCTAGTGGTCCCTTACCCTCCCCGATGTCCGTTGGCCCTCTTCTTATAAAAAAAAAAGATCCTGGTAGTCTTGTGGTCCCTTCCCGATGTCCAATCCCATCCCCACATAGAAGAACAAATGTTCTGGTGGTCTAATGGTCCCTTCTCCTTCTCTGATCCCCCTGACTTGAAAAGATATTTTTTCTGGTAGTCTAGTGGCCCCCTTCCCCCACCCTGTTAGGTAACCACCACCCCGCTCCCTCCCTACATTCTGATCGTCGCTCTGGGCCCAGCACAGCCCTACCTCACCTCCACAGCAGGCCGCAAACTGCGCTATGAATGAATTCTGCCGCAGAATGCACTATGAATGAGTGCTTACTGTATACAGTCAGGCCATTAGGGTGCACTACTCTAGGGGAAAACCCATGTGAAGATGTGCATTTGTAAGGTGGGAGAAATCCAGCCGCCAAACTGAAGGGCCCTTAGCGTGGGTTGTACTGTGCTGACCTTTGGGAAATGGCATGGAAGGAATTGATCTGAGTAGCCTTTTTTGGAAATAAATTGGTCATTGCATAAACAATGTGTGCAGCATATCAAAGCTCTTCAAGGCACAGAGGGCAGGGCATAGTTGTGCCTGACGATGTTACACCTGCGTGCTAGGAGTTTCATTGTGTGTATCTGTCTCTTACAGCCGTCAAGCCTGTGGGGGTGTGAGAGATACTGCAGACCTCTGCAGTCTGGTAGAGATGGTCTGGGAGTCACTGGAAATGTGCCATGATGAAAAGTGTGTGAGGTATGGGCATATGTGGGATAGGGTTAGCATGATTTTAGCCCAAGGATCTCACTTTTCCCAGGAGACACCTCCATAATAAAGTGTATATATTAGGGAACAGAGCTCTGTTATAGTCACCCTCATATTATGTTGACAGAGGAACTGAGTTGTTATAGTCTATAGTCACCCCCACATTTTTAGATGGAGGAGCTGAATTTTTATAGTCACCCTCATAATAGAAGATGGAGGGGCTGAGCTGTAATAATCACCGTCATATATTTAATTAGAACTGGCAAGTCTATATTTTGCTATTGAAAGACTGTATTGGTCTCTCCACTTAGATGCAGTGGCACTGGTTTACTGTGATTGAAAAAGGGCAAAATCCATTTTACCAAATGGCAAAACCCATAGTACCACTGATGTTTATTTATTTATTTCATTTTGGTAACTGGGTGAGCCAGCGACTGATACCATGACTGTCCCTTTTTCAGGGGCGACCTGGGGTTAATTACACATTCAGTGATGATACTTTTACAAGCAGTAGTATTACATACAAATACATTTCTGTAAGTTTCCAACTCACCTTACAACATTTGCTAACAATGATTATATAAAGGCCAAAGAGTATATTAATTTTTAGACAGTTGTTAATCCTCTTACGACAGTTGTGGGAAGAAAAAGAAAACGCATAGCTCACATAGTTTAATTTGAGCGCTGCACCATGACTAGGTGATTGGGGATGTTAACGATAGCAGGTACACTAGTTCAGTTCCAGAAGGTGTGCCTTGAGACCCTTTTTGAATCCCCTGAGGGAGAAGCAGTTCTGTAGGCTTTCAGGGAGTATGTTCCAGAGGGGTGGGATGCTAGCTGGGTATGACCTTTGCCCTAGGGACGATCTGACTTTGGGCACCTTGAGGAGGTTGTGGCTGGAGGATCTAAGGTGCCTTTGAATTGGTTATTGGATAAAAATTCAGCTATGCTGGGGGGGGGGGCATTTTCCTGCCTTAACTTGAAGGCCAGACATAGTGCTGGGTACTGTAATCTCCTTCTAGAGATAGCCATGAGAGCGCATGTAGCGCCTGGCAGTGATGCTCATGGGGCAGTGCTACTGAGGTGAATCTGCCAACTCGATGGTGTAGGGTCCTGAGCTTTTGTAATTCTGCCCCCTCTGACAGTTAGTAGGACCGGAGCACCATAAAATAGAGTAGGTAGTAAGGTGCCTGTAACCACCTTTAGCCGGGATTCACGAGTAAGGAAGCGGTTTAGGCGGTAGAATAGGCCCAATTTCTGGTTCACGTACTTGGTTAGCTGGTCAATGTGTGATTTGAAGGAGCAGTTTTGGTCTAGGGTTATGCCTAGGTATTTGATGGATTTGACCACTTCAGCTGTTGTACCATCGTAGAGAGTAGGTGTCAGAATCGATGATCTGTTCGATCCTACTCTTGCCTTGCCAAACAGCATTGCCTTTGTTTTTTTGTCATTCAACACGAGGTTGTTTCTTACCAGCCATCACTTGAGGAGCGGTAGGTCAGTTGTCAGTTCTATATTAAGGGTAACTATATCTTTGTAGGACCTGTAAAGCACTGCGTCATCCGCATACAGGGTTATGTTTGCATCTCTGCAATTATTTGTCATCCTATTAATAAATATGGAGAATAATAGGGGTCCCAGGATAGACCCCTGGGGGACCCCGTCGAGAACTGGGCGTGTGTTAGATTGGATTCTCTGCCATTTTAAAAGCTGTGTCCTGCCCTGTAGGTAGTCAGAGAACCATTGTACTGCCAGACTATCTAGGCCTATAGCTTTTAGATTTTTGTTGAGTAGCTTATGATCCACCAGGTCAAAGACCTTGATGTGGTCGAAAAAGATTGCACTGGTTAAGAGCCCTTCATCAAGGGCAGAGAAGATGTCTGAGGTGAGGCTGACTAGGGTGGTGTCCACTCCATGTTTTTTCCTGAAGCCATGTTGCCTGGCTGTGAAGATGTTATGACTCTCAATGTAGTGTATTAGTTGTTCATAGATGACTCTCTCTCTAGCACTTTTCTCAGGATGGAGAGAGGCGAGTTGGGTTGGTAGTTCTCAACTTTATCATTGGGGCTGCCTTTATGTATTGGGGTAACTAGTGTAACTTTCCAGAGAGCTAGGACTGGCCCTTCTAGCATGGATCTGTTAAACAACCATGTGACTGGGGACGCTATGACTTGGGCAGCGATTTTGAGTAGCCTGGGTTCTAACTTATCATGCCCGGCTAATCCATGGGTTTTAATTTTCCTAAGTAATTTAAGGACCTCGTGTTTAGAAGTGAGTTTGAAGTGGAAATTCAGGGGGGAGCGGGGGTAGTCAGACTCCATATGTGTGGGTGGATGCGAACCTGTACTATGTGTCTTGAATTCGTCCAGGTCAGTGAAGAAAAGGTTGAAAGCATCTGTGGCTTCAACTGGGCTTTTTAGTATAGTGCTGTTTGCCATTATGTCATATTTTCCCTGGTCTGGGCTGCCTTTGATGAGGGTATTGATCTGAGACCAGAATTTTTGGGGGTTGGAGAGATTTTTCCCTTGGAGATTTCTGAGGTAGAGTTTTTTTGCTGCTCTTAGCTCATTTTTACATTTTTTTCGTAGTGCCCTGAAAGTCTGCAAATCCTGAGGCAGACTTGTGGTTTTGAATGTTCCCCATGCCCTGTCTCTTTCTTTCATGCGTCTATTTAGGTCTCAGGTTATCCATCTTGCTTCTTGACCTTTTACCCTAAGCTTTCTCATTGGGGTGTGTTTATTTGTGGCAGATGGGAAACTGTTAATGAAGAAGTCGAGGGCTGTGTTTAAGTTTGGGGCACATTTGACTTGTACCCTATTTTTTTTTTTTTTGTTAAACTCTAGGATCACAAGTACCTTTGAGCAGGATCTGCTCATTTACAAAGGTTCCATGTCAAAGGAGGGGGGGACATACAAACAGAGGTTGGAAATGGTATACAGTCAATAATGGTATACAATCAAAGCAATGGTATACATTCGAAACATAGGCATGTTTGACATAGTTTAACAGTTGTTACACACTTGAAAATAAAAGATGTTACTAATGCAAACTTAATATTGGCAGCTAGATGAGGTGACAGAGGAAGGAATTAAGAAGCAGATGGACTATCAGTGGGAGATAGTGAAGAAGGGGGAAAGAAAATAGGCAGGCAGTGAGGCCGTTGTCAAGAGGGAAGGTGGGTAGTCTAGGACAGTGGAATATGGGCATAAGTCAAAGGGTAGAGAGAGAGGAGGGGGACTAGGAGGGAATGAGGTAATAGGTTTGTGGTTGGGATGAGGAGTGTGGGGGGTGGGGGATGGAAAGAAGAAGGGTAACCAAGAGGAGCAGGAGTCATACAGGGTAATGTTCAGGACGGAGACGGGTTACAAGTGTTGAGCATTTAGACGGAGGTTGGATCAGGCTTTTAGGAGAAGCAATCACATTGAGTGGTAGAGGTGAGGTAGTTGCAGAGATTCCTTTTAAAGGGTCCAAGCATTGTAGAGGGGAGTACTTCTTTGTTGAGGGAATTGAACAACTGTGGGGCCCTATGGGTAAAGGACCGTTGACCCATGGAGGTACGACATCTGGAAACCAGGAAGGTTTGGTATTGGGCACTACGTGTATGCTGTTTACCACTGAAGGCAGTGAGGAGCTTATTAACACCAGGAGGCATAAGTCCAAGGAGAACCTTTTTGGATAGTAGGGAGGTCTGGTATTGTATTCTGTTGTGGAGTGTAAGCCAGCCAGTCTGTGTGTAGAGGTCACAGGTATGTGTAAGCTGGTCAGCACCCGTAAAGAGCCTTCAGGCTTTGAGTGAGACTGAGATCCTGTGTAGGGCAGTTGTGGAAACGGAGCCGAAAATGGCCAGTCCATAGTCAGTAATAGAGGTGACAGAACTGTAGATAGCCAGCCTAAGGGAATTCTCAGTCATACAGTGCTTGTGCTTTATGTAACAGACCAATCCGTATGTTGGCAGTCTTGGCAACAGAGTCAATATGCCTAGTGTACGAGAGGGTACTATCCAGTGTGATTCCAAGGTACTTGAACTCCTGAACATGTTCAAGCAAGTACCCGGCGTTGTTCTTGATAATGAGAGACAGAGTTTTGTGCCTGCTCTGTGGATTACTGAAGGTCATAACTTTGGTCTTACCATAGTTCGGGACGAGCTTATGCATTCTGGACCAGTTTTCAACACGTTGGAAGTCAAGCTGCAGCTGGGTTTCAAGGATTTTGGAGTCATGATGGCTAGAGAACAGGACAGCATCATCTGCGTACAGTAGTATTTTTTGCTGGCATATACTGGGGAGACTGTTGAGGAATAGGGAGAAGAGTAGTGGGCCAAGAATGGACCCCTGGGGGATTCCGGAGAGGACTGGCTTTAGATCAGACACAACACCTGCAATCCTGACACGTTGGACCCAATTCCCAAGGTAACTATCAAACCATGGAATGGAATCATTGGAGAGCCCAATGGAGGATAGCTGCCTGAGGAGTAGAGGGTGGTTAACGGTGTCAAAGACCTTCGTTAGGTCTATGAATACTGCTCCCCCACAGTTTCCTTTGTCGAGCGTGTCATGGATGAAGCTAGAGAATTCCAGTAGGGCTGTGGTGGTGCTGTGCCCTTTTCTGAAGCCATGTTGTTCTGGGCATTGGACTTTATATTTTTCCAGGTATTCAATTAATTGGTCTGAAACTATTCGTTCCAACACCTTGGATAATGGGAGGAGGAGTGAGATGGGTCTGTAGTTGATATGAAGAGACCGGTCTCCACTTTTGTGCACCGGTGTGACAGTTGCCTGTTTCCAGAAAGAGGGGAAGTGTCCCAGTCTTAGAGAGAGAGGTTAAGGATCTTTGTCAGGGGTTCAAGGGTTTTTTTATCCAGGACTTACGACAATAGTTTTAGGTCAAGGGAGTCTTCACTGTACCCAGACTTGCATATGGCCTTGCTGATATAATTATAGGCCGCTTCTGAAGGAACCTCTTTGAAAAAGAATTCAGGAACTGTACGAACATGTTGGGGGGTGATGGGGGTGTTGGAGAGGAGTAGTCAAAGAAATCAGGAGGAAGGACACTATCTAGGTTAGAGAATGCATTATTAAAGGTATTGTTAATGGTACCAAGATCTAGCGTTGGAATGCCCAGAATATTGAGCATGGTGGGAGCTACTTTAGGATCCTTGCCTGTCAGTTCTTTCAGGTTGTTCCAGAAGTTTTTCCCATCCCCCAGGAGTTGGTCAGCGCTTCCTTGTAATATTTGCTTTTAGCGTTCCGGATTTGACGAGTGCAGTCATTTCTGGCTGCTTTGTATTTTTGTGTATTACCTTGCGTTGGTGTATCATGAGCACAGTGCCAGAGATGGTCCCTGTGCCTAAGTAGAGTTACAAGTCCTGTAGTAATCCAGGGGTTAGACCGACCTTTGACCTTCAACTTTTTCAGTGGAGCATAGATATCGCAGGCATTATTAAAGTGTTTGAACAGGTCCAAGGCTGTGTTAATGTCCCTGAGCGTGTCAAGCTCAGCCCAGTCAAGCCTGGTTAGGTGGGATTTTAGCTGCTGTAAGTGTCCTTGCTTGATTACCCTAGCGTAGATTTGTTTGGGAGGGGGTTTGTGGAATTTGTTGGTCCAAGAGCAGATGACAGGTGAGTGGTCACTTATGGCATCAGGGAGAACTGAAACATTTGAGATTCGTTCAGGGCGGTAAGACAGAATCCAATCTATTAGTGTGAGAATACCGGTCCTATAGTTGCATCCGGTGGGGGTGTGGACAAGTTGTGCGAGGTGCTGGGCCGTGACTGCATCCTTATAGACAGAGGCCTCAGTGGACAGCCAGTTAATATTAAAATCACCTAGTATTATGGTTTCAGAGTTAGTAGGCTGGCTCCTAAGGTATTCCATGATGTTGTTGAAGTTAGTGGCCTGGTCCTTTGGGGGTAGGTAAATGGAGATAACAGTGAGTTCCACTTGGCAATGAAACATGGGCACCGGTCAACTAACAAGGCCCTTGTTAGTCGACCGGTGCCCACATTTCATTGCTAAGTGGCCATTAGATTACAAAAAACAGACAGAAAAGTCACTGCCCATTGAATATAATGGAGTGTGCCCCCACATTCTCACTGGCATCTCGTCATCACGTCCGTGAGCATGGGGGTGGAGCGTGGGTGGCAGAAACAAACCGGGAAGTCCTTGGGACCCGGTATACTGAATTTTGCATGCAAAATAACTTTTTATTAACAAAAGACTTCTCAGGGATATTCTTCATATTATGAACCTTTGGTGGCAAGGCACCTATGTATATGGTGCAGGGGCTCATCATGGTGAATCTCTTTAACCAAGATGTAACAGAATTAGAAAAGCCAAATAATATAAAACTGTCAAGTAACCTTGCATGCTGTACCAAGTACTTATGCCAGTGCTTAAACCCCTATATCTAATAGGGAGTTCCCAGTGCATCACTGGGTACCCAGCTATAGAAACATCACAGGCCTGATAATGTTACAGGCGCTTGGCCAGTGGTGGTGTACTTAAACAAATGAATTAACAGTGTTTTACAAAGTAAAATACAAAGGCTCGTACAACCCACAAGGGTTACTTGTCCCAGCTGGATGACCTAGTCGATTAAATGCTTTTCCTACTATGATACAGAATATGCTGTTTCAGAGCATACCTTGAATTTACTCAAGGCTCTCAGAACATTGAATTCCCCTTGATGCACAGGGGTGATGACACAGTTCGCAGTGAGTCCCTGTCTGGCTGGTTTGAGTCTTTCTCCCATCTGTGACAGTTTCTGTTGTCAGCTGGCACACTAGCTGTTTTTCTGGTCCAAGTCAGGCCTCTCTTGACTTCAGCATTCAGTAAACAATTCTCCAGTGCACAGGGCTTCTTTGTCCGTGAAAACCTGATCCTATCTGCCCCACCTACCAGGACATGACATCCAGTCCCCAGGAGCGGTGATAACCAGTACTGGGCTGTGATGTAGGCTGGGCAATCTCCCATATAAACTGCAGCAGTCTCAGTCTTGGTGTCTACTACAGCACAGCAAAAGTCTCTATTGATTGTGGTGCCATCTTCAGCATTACTCTCGTGCAGCGCTTAGCATGCGATAACCTTTTTCTGGCGCAGGAGTACTGTTTGTCACTTTGTTTCTCTCTCTCTCTCTCTCTCTCTCTCTCTCTGGCAAACACGCAGTTTTTCTCTTTCATGTAGGAGCACAAGCTTTCCCTCTCAACAGAACCTAGTTACTGGTCTGCTCTGGGGTCTCACCCAGACACATGTAGACTGATCTATGTCTGGAACAGCCTCTTCTATTCACTAGGGAATAGCAGCTCCCACTTAACTGTTTAAGTTGGCAATCAAAGTTACTGTTGCCTGGTGATCTCTTACTCGACTGGCATTTGATCACTGCAAAACTGCCTGAAATAAGTCCATTAAAAGTCCACAGGTGCTTGAAACTCTCTCCTCCAGGCAATCTGACCTTAACTGGTTGATCAGTTACCCTCTGACCATATCACCATGCCAGCTCAAGTCAGAGGTGATGAAGATGGCTCCCAGTTTTTAGCTGAAAACAGTTCTTTCACAGATGCCATTATTCATATGAAATCTTATGGTTGTACAAGAGTTTGGGCTCCAAAACCAGTCCTAGGAGAGTATGCTTTTTCTTCCAATTCAGTTGGGGAAGCAGGTGGGAAAGTCCTGGTCTAGGCAGGAACATTGAATGCCAGCTCCTTCAGTAGTGGCTTGTGCCTTTGATGTGCCAGTGCAAGGAAGTTTTAAAGGTAAAACCCCTATGGGAAGATTACACTCTTACCCCTGCTGAGCAATTGACATCTATGTCAATTCCATCATGAAAGTTCCAAGTCCTCTGTATTTACAATATCTACATTAGGCAGTCTTGACACCTGATTTCTAGCTCAGCATAGATACATGATATATTTATTTGTTCTAGGATTACAAATACCTTTAAGCCAAGGCTCTTTTACAAAGGTTCCATGTCACTGGTACAATTAAGACAAAACATAAGCAAAGAAAACAGTTTATAAAATTAAAAAAAACAATCAAAAAAAAAACACACACACATAGTCTTGTAGAGGAAAAAAGAACAATAAGGTGAAATTTTGGGGAGGAGAAAGGGAAAAGAGGAGGGTGAAATCAGGGAGACTAAGTGGATGGAAGAAAAGGGGAGGTAGGTGGGGGGGACAGAGAGAGGAGAGGTGGAAGGTGGGTAAGAATAGAGGTAGTGCAGCCGGGTGGCATTTGTCATGGGCCAGCAGGGGAGGTGAAGATAGGAGGGGGAGGGTGCTGGCAAAGTGCAGGAGTAGATGTGGATCCAAAAGGGCATCTTCAGCTATGGAACCAAAAGACATGTTTAGCCACAACTGTCACAGAGGTTGGAGGCAGTGAGTGTTAGGTGGAGCCGAGTTTTAAAAGTGCTGAGCGATAGTGAGGATGAGATGTTGCTGGGAAGACCGTTGTACCAACTAGTGGGCCAGTAAGCAAAGGATCTTTGGCCTTGTGTTGTGCGGCAATGTGGGATTTGCAGAAGCTGAGATTTCCCTAGTGTGGCGGGTGTGGATTCTCGGTTGTAGAGGGCACAGACTCTGGGGGGGGCAAGGACCATCAAGATTTTCTTAGTAGTAATACAAGTTTGGTGTTTTATTTGATTGGCAAGATTCAACCATCCAGTTTGAGAATAGAGATCACAGGTGTGAGTTAGGCGTTGGGAGCCAGTGACAAGTTGACAGGCCTTGTTGAGGGCGGTGGATACATGTTTGAGTGCGGTGGTTGTAGCAGAGCTGTAAATGATAATGCCATAATCAATGATGGATATGATGGAGCTCTGAACAGTGACAGTGAGGGCTTCGGATGTCAAGTGTTTCCTATAATGGAATAGCAGGCCTAGCCAGGAGTTAGCGACTTTGGCAACATGGTCGATGTGGGCAGTGTAGGAGAGGTGAGGGTCAAGGGTGATCCTGAGGTATTTAAAGTTTTTGACCTGTTCCAGTGCGGCACCTTGCCTGGTGATAATGGAGAGTTGGAAGTGCTTATGTTTATTATGGGAGCTGCTGAAGATCATGGCCTTGGTTTTTTTTTTGATTAAGGATCAGTTTGTGCTTTGTGAACCAATTCTCAACCGAAGAGAAGCCGAGTTGGAGATTGTCTTGCAGTTTCTTTGGGTCCTGGTGTGTTGCAAGGATTACTGCATCATCAGCATACAGGGTGATATGTTCAGTGCAGAAATCCAGTAGGGTGTTAAGGAACAGGCTGAAGAGTAGGGGACCGAGTATTGAACCCTGGGGGACTCCAGAGAGGACAGGTTTGGAATCAGACTGCACATCCCCGATTTTTACACGCTGGGAGCGGTTTTCAAGATAGCTTTGGAACCAAGAGATTGAATCATTGGAGAGACCAGCATTTTTCAGTTGGCTCAGCAGGAGGGAGTGGTGGACAGTATTGAAGGCTTTGGTCAGGTCGATGAAAATAGCACCAGTTAGTTGTCCATTGTCGAGGGAGCTGTGAATGGAGCCGGTGAATTCGAGTAAGGCAGAGGATGTACTATGACCTTTTCTAAAGCCATGTTGCTGTTTACAGAGAATATTATAATTGTCCAGATGCTTGGTAAGTTGGTCCGCTACTATACATTCCAGTGCCTTTGATAGGGGAGGCAGAATGGAGATAGGGCGGAAGTTCGCATGGTCAGTCTTATCACCACTTTTGTAAATCACGGTAACAGTGACCATTTTCCATTTGTCTGGGAATTGGCTAAAGGAAAGAGAGAGATTAAAGATCTTGGTGAGGGGCCCAAGTACCTTGTTGAGCGTTAGGGCCAGTAGCTTGAGGTCAAGTGTGTCATTGCTTGTTCTAGATTTGGTGATGGCTTTGGCAACGTAGTTTTGGACTTGTTGTTTCTTTAGTGCTTTAAAGTAGAAAGGTGGGAGATAGGCATGGGTGGAGTAGTTGGGGGGTTGGAGTTGACGCATCTTGGAAGAAGTCAGAGGGGAGAACACTGCTAAGGTCAGTGAAAGTGATGTTAAAAGTGTTCGCAATAGTTTTAGGGTCGAGTGTAGTGTGCCCATTTATGTTGAGTATGTTCGGCTAAGATTTTGACTGCTTCCCAGTGACATCTTTAGTGTTTTTCCAGAAATCCTTCCCATTTCCCCAGGAGTTTGTGAGGGCATTTTTATAGTAGTCAGATTTCTGTTGCCAAATGGATTTGGTCCAGTCGTTCCATGCCCATTTATAATTCTGGATGTCGAGTTGCTTACTGGAGTTTCTAGCCAGTTCCCAGAGGTGGTCCCTGGATTTAAGTTTTTTAGGAGGCCTCCTGACAGACAAGGATTACTGAGCGATTTAACTTTATGCTTTTTGAGGAGGGCAAATTTATTATAGGCTTCACTGAAAATGTGAATAAATTGCTCCAGTGCAGTATTATTATCTGTTGACTTGAAGATGGGGGACCAGTCCTGCAGACAGAGGTGCGATTTGAGGTGGGGTAGCTGACCATGGGGTAGGACTCTGCTGGTGATGATTTTTGGAGGGGGCTTATATAATTTGTTTGACCAGGTAAGGCTGATGGGAGAGTGGTCACTGTGTGAGTCAGGGAGGACTGAGGTTTTCGTGATCTGAGAGGGGTGGTTGGTTAGGATCTAGTCAAGTAAGGTGCTGGTCCCAGTTCTGCAGTTCTTTCTGGTTGCATAGTCAACCATTTGATTCAGGTTAGCTGATATAATGGAGTCCTTAAATGACCCACCTTCAGCTGAGAGCCAATTAATGTTAAAGTCACCAAGAAGGATGATTTCAGAGTCCAATGACTGGGATTTGACAAAGTCAAGGACAGCAGTTAGACCAGGTCCCTGTTCCTTAGGAGGTATGTAAACAGTGACAACTGTGAGGACCTTATTGTGGGTGCCTAATAGGAGTCAGATGGGAAGAATCTGAGCAGGAGTTGCTGGAAGATTGGAATCAATGAGGTGTCCTTGGAAAGTGTCTTTCACATATAAGGCACACCCTCCACCTCTTTTGGACTTACGATCAACCCGGAAGACATTGTAGCCTGGAAGGGTGATTGCCTGGGCAGGGATCTTTGGGGTGAGCCAAGTTTCAACTACTGACAGACTATGTGGGTTGTGTTGGGTGTTAAAGGCTTGCAGTGCATCAAGCTTAGGAAGTAAACTGCAGATGTTCAGGCACATGATTGAGAAAGTGCCTGTTGGTTTGTTTTGGTTGGAGGTGTTTGGTCCGGGGTTAGGTTGAACAGTCCCTGATAGCAGCAGGAGGAGGAGGAGCACAAGTTTCAGGGTGCATATGCGGAGTTCAGTCAGAGAGAGGTTGCGTTTCTTTTTTGAACAGTAGTATGACAGGTGGTAATGTAAAAAATGCAACATTGGAATAGTTGTATATGATGTGGCTAGATGTGCCAAGGCTCACTCATGAGCAGGGACAGATCAATTACGGTGGTGTGCCTCCAGGAGGAGGATTTGCCCCATTGCCAAATGATGTAGAATAATCAAATCCACAGGAAAAGGACCAGTAAACTGTATGATCTACAGTAACAAGACAAAGGATGTGTTAAATTCCTGGAACACTGGCCTGTGGCATATGCAGGAAGTTAAAACCCTTAGTCCTATATCCAATAGTTGTACCTAGACAAAGATTCCTGCCTAACTGTATTTTATCAAACCTATTTCACACTGTTAATATACATCAACTAGTGTTCACCCTTGGATATTTGTGAACAGAACATTATGTAAGTGTCTGGATCTTATGTATTTACCTTTGTTTACTACATGTATGGGCAGGTTGGTACAGGCACTAGGGACATGATATGACAATCTGATTAAGGGTCTAACAGTCCTGTCAGAGTGGTGTAACCTTTGCGTTTGGGGTCATGACTTCCATCTCCTTGACCAGCATAGAAATTTCTTCCACTAAAGTCAGCTCCACTATGTTTTCTGATTACAGATGCTCTTCATTCTCTTTGTCAATGCCTTTCTCAGGTACCAGCCATGCAGCTAAGGGCACTAAGGGTCTGCAGTAGGATCCAGTTAGTTCCAGGTTGGCTGGATTTTTCCCGAGGTATAACTTCCATCAGCAAATTGAGAATGTCAACAGTGGAATAGTACTATACTAGTTCTGTGTCTTCATCTGATGAGTCACCATCCAATAATCCCAAAGCGACAGGCAATTTGTCTTTGTGGATTTTTTTTTGTGTGCATAATAGATCAGATTTCTCACCACTGAAGCACTTCAGGTTCTTTCAGAGTAACATGAATATCCATTTTCCCAGTAGGCAGCAAGTAATTTTTGTAAATTGTCCATGACTCTCCTTCCAGACATATTCTGTGGACTGGCACATCCTGTACTTGCTCTTTCACAACATAAGGGGTGTTGCCCCATCTGTTTGCCATCATGTTCTTTCTGTGCAGTTCTAAATTCAACCAACTATTTCTGAGGACAGTTGGTAAGCTGCCTCTAACTTATCTTTGAGGCATTGTGCATACTGAAGCTAACTCTTTGTATGGCCTATATTGGCACAGACTGTAAAGCACAGATGTATTGATATTGCTTCCCTACTACAGAAGTAGTAAGTTTTATTCATTAAAACATGAATATGGCATGCCCCATTAAGCTAAGGCTCATTTACAAGGGAGTACCATGTGCTTAACCTGGTTACTGGAATAAATGCAACAAATATATACATACATAGCATTTAACAATATAAATACACACATACTGTATAAATTCCATATGCAGTATACACTCATAATAAGTATTATTCACGTAAATGCCCATGGTTCTTCAGAGATGTTTTTAAAAGAAGATAGATTAAACTTTAATAGCAGCCATTCTATATTAATTAGCATTCAAACAGGGTAAATGGGTATAGGGCCCAATTGCACTCAACAAATTCCCTAGCTGAGACAGCAGATTTGAGATAGCATGGCCTGAGAAGTATACCACTTGTGAATTTTGCCACTAGATATTTATTTATTTAGTTTTTGTTTAATGGGTAAGGTGCCTAGTCTTAAATTTTTTGGTATGGAATTACAAACAGATGAACCCAAATAAAAAAGAAAGCCCTTCCAGTATTACACTTTAGTAAGGATCACAAATTCTAGGCCCGCCACTCATCCGCCTGGCTGTGGATGTATTTATGGACAGGTTATTCAGAATATAATCTGGAACTTTCCCTATATAACATTTGAACATGAGGCCCTATTATATAAACCTGCCTTCTGTAACCTCAGCCAGTTTCAATCATCATACAGAATACAATGGTGTTTTAACCATGTAACCTCATGGAGAAAGCATGCAAAGCAATTGTATATTCAATCTACTTTTTCCAGGATTGGTTCCTGTTACTCCTCCATGCAGGATATCACCATAATCTATGATTGATATTATCTGTACATTAACTATTTTTAGTCTAGTTTCCAAGAGGAGATTTTTTCCAGTTCTGTGTAACGTACCTACTTTCTGTCGCAGGCTTTTAGTCTAATTTTCAATAGGGATGCTCCATTTGCACTGTCTATCCAGCAACATTCCAAGGTATTTATGCCTGCATTTGCTGCAGACTGGTGCCACCATCTGTAACAGTGTCCAAACCCTTCAAATGTCCTTCCTTAGGCCTTTGTTTCAGTAACATTACTTTTGATTTAGTAGTATTCAGATCCAATTTACTTTGCGTAAACAGTTTTTGTAGTTATTCAAATGAACTCTGCAGGGTGAACTGAATTTGGTACTGTACTTTTCCTTTGACATAAATAATGGTGTCTTTCACATACAGTTGAAATTGTATGGCAGAATCTGAAAATGTAGGATTATTCATGTATTGATTAAATAATTAAGGGCTCAGTATGGAACCCGGGGGTTTCTAGATATTGTATGATATAGTTTCAGCTGAAAGCCATCCAGTGACACTTGTTGCGCTCACCCTGTAAGATATTCCCTAAACCATGTTATTATTTCAGTTGACTACCCAAATGCAATCTGTCCAATAATATTTTATAATTAATAGTGTCAAAAGGTTTTGACAGATCTATGAAAATTATTCCTACTGTTAAAGTATACTACATAGCCTTTTGAATATCCCCAACACCCTTAACCAGAACAGTCTGTGTGCTGTTTCTCTCTGAAGACTGATTGGTATGGACTTAATAGGCTGTGAGAATCCAAGAATGATTTTAACTGGCACAGTGCTAATTCTTCAAATATTTTGGATACTGTTGGGGGCAGGGATGTTAGTCTATAATTGCCCATTTCAGTTTTTGCTCCAGACTTAAATATAGGAATTATCTTACTGCTTTTCCAATCTTTTGGATAGTCACTAAGTTCTAGGGCCATATTAAAACAGTGGTAAGGGGACATGCAATAACAGGTCCTGCAAATTTCATTAAGTTTGCAGGGAGGCTATCTAACACAGTTGCTTTAAGAAACATCCAGCTTTAGTATTTCGGACATCACATACCTAGCTTTTATCTTCTGAAAGCTAATAATTTTTACTGGTTTGGAAAAAGCAGTCATCTCATTATTACTAGCTTCAGGGGCATTTGCTGTACACATTGTGATAGATTGAATTTGTTGGGTGTCAGAGTGTAAGGCCTCTGTATCTATTTTAACCAAAAAATATTTGAATTTGTTAGCATCATTATCTCCAAATGGAAGTATGTTCCCTTTAGTCATGAAGGTATTTGGGAGCTCTGTACTTCCTGGCTTCTGCAGATTTTTCATTAGTCTCCAAAAGTCTTTTGGGCTGAGTTTGTTAGTATCTTCAAATTTGTCTTTATAAGTATGTTGCTTTGCTTTCCTTGTTTCAGTCTATCTATTTCTGGCCTGTCGAGAACCATCCCAGTCACTTTGCAAATTGGTTTTCTTTGCCATTTTTCAACATCTAGCTCTCAAATTTTTGTGTTTATACAGGCTTCTGTTATATCACATAGCATTGTTGGATTTGATAATTTTTTTCATTGGAGCATATTTATCATGTATTTTCAAAAATTCTTCCTGGAAAAGCTTCCAAACATCACTTGCTGTTGGAATTAGAGTAATCCTGTCCCAATCAACTGCCTCCAAATCTAACGTAAATGCAGTATAATCAAAATATTTTAAAACTCTACAGCAGATTTGTCTCCCAGGACCTCAGTTTTTAGCCCTACTTCTTATACAGATGGTAGCTTGGTGGTCACTATAACTGTCACAAAGAACACTACTGATCTTAGTTTTCACATTTTGAGGTAAACATTAAATCAAAAACGGCGAATGCTATGGGTTCTGTAAGGTTTATTCTGGTATAGTCTCTAATTAACTAGGTTAGACCAAGGTTTGCACAAAAGTCATACAAACTGTGTGCAGTACTTATTGATTTCCAGTTAACATTAATATCACCTATTAATAGGCTCTCATGGGTCAATTTAAAGTTCTGCAATGCATCTTATAAGTTAGCAAGAAAAGCACACTTTTTTGGAGGGTGTTAGACACCTATTAATAGACTTGGCTGGGCATATGGCAGTTTGACATCTAATGCCAGTGTTACATATGTGTCTGGTTCCATTTTTGTTTTTTATCTTGGATGCTTTAAGATCTTTTTTCCCATAAATCAATGTACCGCCTCCTTTTTTATACATATTTTCCTCCAAGTTTGGTATTCTGGCATATTTACATGTACAGTATGTCTAGGATTTTCAGGCTTAGCCAAGTTTTTGAAATTATCATCATATCTGGTTTATATTCAGTGACCCATTCTCTAATGGAATCCATTTTAGGTGTTAGGCATCTTACATTAAAATGCACTATACCAAACTCTTTTCCGTTGGCTCTCGGTTTGGGTGTATGTCTCTGCAGAGCAAGAGGAGCCGGCAGAGGGTTATTCTCAACATGATCCTTCTTCCTTCTGCCAGTTTCAGAAACAAATGGAGATACGTGTTCCCAAGGTTGTATTTTTTAATGCTTGAATTAAATAACTAACATAATAAACTGTAATTTTAAAGGGATACCATTTTGTTTTTGAGGAGTATTTAAGTAGTAATTGTACATGCTGCCTGCTGAGATCATTGAGCTAAGAGATCCTATATGTGCCCTCCCATATTCATATTATTAGGTTAGTTTTTTATAACTTGCTAAAAATAGTAATATTAGAAATGTGACCTTTGCCAGCTGCCCGATTAGAAAGCATGTTCCTGATCTTAATATGGCTGAGGCACACAATATTGCTCACAAATGCATGCAGAAGTCTGCATTTTTCAAGTGATAAGAAATAAACATATTAAATGAAAGAAGTGAGCTTCCTGGGTTTGGTAAGTAACAAGCTATCTTACATAGAAAATCTATGTTTGAGATGTAAAACTATGACTCCAGGCATGCACAACAACATCAATGCTGAGAAGCTAGTAATAATGTCATGGGGGGTTTGAGGCAAAATGGGAGAGTGAGAGGGGAGAGATAGAGGAAAGTAGGAAGCGGGCACAGGAGGTAAAAAAGGAGTTGAAAGATGAGGTGACTGCAGCACAGTTGGAGACTGGGGTGTTGCCCTTCTTGAGGACTGGAGGAGAGGTTTGGGACAGAGGACAGAAGAGTATGAATGACCCTCCAGAACTTAGATGGGTGGTTAATATTGCTCTGAACTGTTGATACAAAGTAATCCACCTTTGCAAGATGGCACAGACACTGCAGAGGGCCCTGTACCTAGTAAGGTCAGTAGGGTATCCAGAGGGCTTGTAGGTCCTCCAAGCAAGGTCACATGCTTGGTGACAGGCCAGCAACTCTGCAGTGATTCAGGGTAAGTGAGAACCTTGGACTCTAGTTTTTCTCAAGGGGGTATGGTGGTTTCAGACTGCTAAGAACTTGGAGTTACAGTACTTGAGTGCTGCATTGATATTGCTAGTAGCTGAAATGGAGGACCAGTCAGTAGCTAGCAGGTCAGCATGAAGATAAGACCATGATCCAAAAAATGAAAGCAGGATGAATTTAGAGATGAGGGTCAATGAAACAGTAGAATATATAGTGATCACTGAGGGAATTGGGAAGGGTACTAGCATCCACAGTATGGTACGGGTTAGAGGAAAGGACCCAGTCTGGGAGGAAATGGTTGAGGGACTTGTGATTGAGCCATGTGGGGTCAGAGATCAGTTGGGTGAGCTGAAGGAACTATCTTTTAGCACAATTTTTGATAGGACAGGTGAGCCAATTGAGATTGAAGTCACCAAGGATAAGAACATCACCAGAATAGGCATGAGTTGATATGGCAGTGAGAAGTTCTGTGACTGAAGATGGAGATATGCCAGGGCAGCAATATACTCCAGAAATGAAAATGGGGACTGTGAATGGGAAGGTACATTTGAGGAGGAGGTTCTCATAGGCAGAAGGGGATGTGACTGACAACACAGGTTAAAACTGGATATGAAAGGAAAAGTAGATAGCTACTCCTCCATCCCTCTTTGCATTATCCAGTCTGGTGATAGAGAAACCTGGGAAGGCAGCAACAGTATCTGCAGTCTTGGGAAATGTTAATTCATTGAGAGAGATGGAGAGATAAGCTGGACTAATTTCCTTCCCCTATATCCTCCTCTTCCAGTCCCATCCTTGGAGGTTTTACATGATTCAGAAATAAAAGTTGCTGTTGCACTCAGAACAATAAATTGCAATGCAAGTCAGGAAAGTTACAAAGGTAAAGATTTATTTCACAACCTGACAGTAGTCACACAGTTACACACTATTACTGCTCCACAGCGCTTCGACTCCAAATGAGTCTTCCTCCCCCCACTCAAGGAAGACACGTTTGGAGTTGAAGCTCTGGGAGATGTAATAGTGTATAACTGTGTGACCGCTGTTAGGTTGTGGAATAAATCTTCACCTTTGTAACTTTCCTGACTTGCATTACAGTTCATTGGTCAGAGTGCAACAGCAACTTTTGTTTTTGCATTGTTGTGTTTGGGGCTGGCTGCCCTTCAGCTGCTGCACTGATCCGTGATGGACGCCGATCTCCGCACTACTTCCTGGAATTGAGTGAGGTTTTACATGCTACCTGGTTGCGGGCACAAAGGCAAGCTGCAAGGTTTAGTAGTATATTTTAATGTTAGGTAGAACTCCAAAGCAAGCTACAAGGCCTAGTAGTATATTTTGTTGTTAGGTAGAGCTCCTTCTTCTCCTGCTGATAGAGGGAGATGCAATATAGAGTGCCTTATCCAGGTAGGTTTGTTTTTCCAAAGGAATTTGTGAACTACGGAGTCTAAGGATTTAAAGAATATTCCAGGCAATTTTATAGGCAGAGTTTGAAAGAGATAAAGGCACTTAGGTAATGCATATATTTTAATCAAGATAACTGGTACCAGTAGGGATAGGGGCTGGGCTCCCCATTTTTCACATTCTGCCATGAGCACCTATAGCAAGGATTTATAATTGCTTTGTTCACTGTAGCTAGAGAGCAGGAACATGAACACCCAGATACTTGATACTGTCCATCACTACAAGGCCAAGCTTGTTGGTCTCTAGGTAATTGCTGTCCAGTTTGCCCAGTGGGAGCATTTCAGTCTTAGCCCAATTTATCTTATGACCAAAGGGAGTGCTGTATTCATATAGTATTGTGTGCAATTCTGGAAGTCTGTTTTTTGGATTTTGGAGGTACATACGGGCATCATCGGCAAAGAGTGACAGGTTATAATTGGCTCCCCCTTCTTCACTTATGCTCTTGATAATTGGGTTTACCCTAACTACTGCAGCTACTTGTTCTAGAATGAGAAGATAAAGGATTAGTGACAACAGGCAGCCTTGGTGCATACCCCTCAATAAGGGAAAAGAAGCAGTGAGCCCACCATTTATTAGGATCTGGGCAGAAGGGGATTGGTCCAGGATGCCCACCCAGTGTATTAATTACCTGCCTAGGTGAAATCTGTATGGGGTTTCAAACATATACCCACACTCCGTGTGGTCAAAGGCCTTTTATTCATCCAGGTTAAGCACTGCCGTCCAGTATCTTTCATGTGTTCTCCCCCACCACTGAATAATATTTAAAGTGCACCTTTTAATAGTCTTGCTGTCTCTCCCCTTAACAAATCCTGATTGGTCTTGGTGGAGTACTTCCTATATGATAGGCTCAAGTCTTTAGCTATAGTTTGATAGCTGTGAGTACAAATATTGGTTGATAGGAAGCACAAAGGGCAGGATCTTTACCTGGCTTGGGAAGGATCATGATAGCCTCAGACTGTGTGAAGGGAGGCATGTGACTAATGGATAGGCTGTCTTGGACCTTGTTGAATCAGGGGGTACTGAAGCCCCACAGAAAGGTTTTGAAAAATTGATGGGCAAGCCAGCAGGCCCTGAGGCTTTCCCTCCCCTGAGCACACAAAGTGCTCCTACGACCCTCTCTTTAGAGACTGATTTGACAAGGGTCTCTCTGGTCTGTGAATCAACAGGCACAATTGGGGCTTTATTAAAAACATTTGAAACTGATCGTGTGTGGTGGATACCTCTCTGGTATAGAGCTCTCTATAAAATCAGATAAGGCCTACCTAATTGCACACCAATCAAAGGTTAATGTGCCCTCAGATGACTGAATTTTTGCTATGGACCTGGTGCTCTTATGGCTTTTGAGTTGTCCAGTGAGGAGTTTCCCTCCTCTGTCCTCATTAAAATACTGTCCTGCATGGTTTAACAATGTGGCCCTCTCCAGGGCTGAACAGTTGATTGAGCTGTACTCCCACTTAACCTTCTATCATCTATGATATGGGGCAATGTTGGGATTTTCCATATGGTCCTTCTCCATTTGTTCAATTTTCCGCTCCAGATCACACAACTTGGCAGTGCTGGTCTTTTTTTGGAAGCTAGCGAAGAGGTGATTAGCTCTCTAAAGTATGTCTTGAGAGCTTCTCATCTCATGGTGTGGGTGGTGTCTCCCTCCCTGTTACTCCCTAGAAAATCCACTGTCCCTTTAGATATGCATTCTCTGAATTCCCTCTTTCCCAGCAATATAGGGTCCAGCTACCAGGATTGCAGGATTGGGGGGGGGTAGCCATCAAGAGACAGGCCAAGCAGTACAGGAGTATGATCTGAGACCAAAATTGATTCATATGCTGTACTGCCTGCAGCTAAGGGCAGGAATGATGAAACCAGTATTTTGTCTATCCTGGCATAGGACACATGTGAATGGAAGTAAAATCTGTACTCCTGGACAGTTGGATTTTCATGTTGCCATTATCTTTCTGGCCATGGGAGGACATCAATTCCTGCAGCGCTCATGCATTTTGGGAGAGAGGTACAGGGGCTGGGTTGGAGCTGTCCATTTCTGTGTCCAGCACACAGTTGTAATCACCCCACAGTATCCAAGGGCCTGGCAGTGCCACCATATCCACTGTCAGTTTGCGGAAAAAGTCTCCATCATCCACATTAGGACCATAAATGGCCCCTTAGCGAAAATAAAGAACAATCAAGCATATACCTTCCCCTACATCCAATTTAAAATCAATAACCACTCCTGGGAACTGATGTCTTAACTATATAGCTATAGCCCTTGACTAGGCATTGAAGCACAGTCCCTTCTAGCATTCAGCTGTGCATGCCATTTCTGGCTCAGTCATGTGTGATTCCTTCAAGAAGAGCTTGGTGACGTCATTTCTAGCTCAGTCATATGTGATTCCTGCAAGAGGAGCATGTCAATGCACATTTTCTTTACCATCCCTAGTGCCCTCTTACTCTTTACAATGTTTTTGAGGCCACTGATGTTCCAGGACACCACACAGACTCTGTCAGCCCTTATCACTGCAGAGAGTAGAGCTTCACTGCAGTGACAAAGGACCATGAACAAGATGCATGTATTGCATGAATATTCAAACTATCAGTAACTTCCCAGTTCCATTGTATTTAATAAACAAGACATAAGCCCAACATTTGTCACCCTTATATGTAGAACTTACCTCCTTCTCACCCCAACAATTAGAACCTTGGTGCAAGCCCCATGAAAAGGATCCCCCAAATGGCACACATTAGACCAGGGAAAAGCTGGTCTAACTTGCAGCATTTGGCCCTTGAGGTGGAAAATCCTGATGGGAGAATGCAGCACCCCGTGTGCCAAATAATCGGTGCATTAGGGGCTTGTGGCAATCTCAGGGCTCTGAAAATCGAGCCCATAATGTCAGACACCACCCCGAGCTAGACACAGCCTGGAACACTTTTCCATACAAATTGTTGGTGGAATAAGAACAGGTTATTGTCAGTGGCAAGACACCATAGTGCACAACAATAAAACTATAAAAACTATTTGAATTAGCATGGGTAAAATCATCTGCTCCCACCATCTAGTGGTGGCAGAGGTACTAAACCTGCAGTTACAATTATTGACATTTTTATAACCTATAGGCAGTCACTGAAATAGAGAATACAAGCAACAAAACAATAGCCATAATTCATAGAAACATGTAAAATGATAACAGAAGGAGGCCAAGGGTCCATCAAGTCTGCCCATAAGTTTCCAAGATGTATTTTTGGTCCTGGGTCCTAACTCCCCGTGGATTATTGGCCTTCCCTGTTCTAATGCCCTCTAATTGAACTCTCGCTCTTTCCCACTCCCACTTGAATGCTGTCACTGTCTCTGCACCCACCAATTTGGCAGGCAGGCCATTCCATGGATCCATGACTCTCTCCATGAAGAAATGCTTTCTTAATTCTCCCCTGATGTTTTCTCCACATAGCTTCCATTCATGTCCCCTGGTAGATGATCCTGTGATCCTGGTGAAGAGCTCAGTGTAGGGCACCATGTGTATGTCTCTCATGAACGTGAAGGTCTCAGTCATATCTCCTTGCTCACTCCTTGTTTTGAGTGAGTACATACAGTATTTAGCAACTTTTGGTGACTCTGAAGACCTTGAATCATCTTGGTTGCCCTTTTTGGACAGCCTCCAACCAGTCTTATCCTTCTTAAGATGGGGGCTCCAAAACTGGACATGGTACTTCAGTTGGGGCCTCATCAGGGATTTGTAGAGTGGGAGGATCACTTCCTTGCTCTTGATTCCACTTCCTATACACCCAGACATTTTACTTGCCTTGCTATAAGCCTTCTTGCATTGGCTTGACTGCTTCAGTATGTCACATATGATGACTCCCAGATCCCCAGACCGTACTGAGCTTTACCCCATTAAGCCAGTGTTCTGTCCTAGAATTTCCTTTTCCCAAGTGCATCACCGTGCATTTTTTTGCATTAAATCTGAGTGTCCAGTTATTAGACCATCTTTTCAGCCTATGAAGGTCATTTTGTAGATCCCTAATCCCTTCTGCACTGTCAACCATCTCACTGAGTTTAGTGTTGTCTGCAAAGAGGGCAAGTTTGCCCTGGATTCCTTTTTCTATATTACTAATGAACATATTAAAGAGGATCAGGCCCAGTACTGTTCCCTGAGGAACTCTCATCATGACCTCTCTTTCACTGGATCCCAAATCGTTGATTAGCACTCTCTGATGTCTATCCCTGAACCAATTTCCCACCCATCTAACTATGTTCTTCATTATACCCATGTCCTCTATTTTCTTTAGCAGTCAATTATGCAGCACTGTGTCAAAGGCCTTGCTGAAATCAAAGTAGAGGAGGTCCACTGGATGACCCTTGTCAAGCTTCTTGGTTACCCAATCAAAGAAGGTAATGAGGTTCGTCATGCATGAACTTCCTGCCACAAACCCATGCTGTTTGCTATATTGAAAGCTGTTCTTATCCAGATATTCCACCAGGTCCTACTTGATTAGGGCTTCCATAAGTTTCTGTAATCAAGCAGGACCTGGTGGAATATCTGGATAAGAACAGCCTTCAAGATAGTGTAACCCCAAGGTGGTGCTATCCCTGGAGTTACAACCCCTGCCTGTATTTCTAGCCACTGGTTGAGGGGCCTGGATTTGATATTAAGGTGCCTCCACCCAGTGTAACAGTAGTGGGGTTATCTATCTAGCCTGTTCTAGGAAGTTATAACCACTCACAAACCCACCTAGTGACCTTGTACTTGTGGCAACAGTTAACGCACAGTCAGCAATTAACATTAATAATATGCACACACCCTTTACACTTACCACCAGGGTCTGGCATTCAGAAAATTCCTTAGACCCCCTCAAAAAGCAAGGTTAGCAAAGCAGGTGTACTCTTTTAATACTGTAACCTAACTAATAATATGCTCATGAGCCGGGTTAAACTTGAAACAACAATCAGATTTATTAAGAGGGTCGTGAATAAAGAAGGGGCGTGAATTTATATGAACGATTACTATACTGATTAGATTCAGGTTATTTTGTATACACTTTTAGTCCCAAATGATCAGTCTTACAACACTGGGTACCCAGGATATTATACTGGCTAGCCAGAGGCGTTGCCCGAGGGTGGCTGGTGTTGCAGCTGTTATTGGGGCCCTTGATGGAAAGAAAAGGCAGTTAGCATGCACAAACAGAACTTTGATTATTTGTAATCCTGCCCAGTTGGCCCAGTCTCTTGTAACCCAGAAAATCACTGAAGAAATTGGATGGTTCCACAGAAAATTAAATTATTTGTTGCAGGGAGCTACCCTGGATTTACTCACACTACAATTGGCTGTGATGGGTCTGGCGATATGGAGACCTCATGTAGATCACTGAAGAGCATGGGGAAGCAAGGCTAACACGACACACCTCCACTTCACTGCCTTTCCCTCCAGATGGCCGCAACCTGTGAGTTGTCTTTGGGCAGGGGCTGGATACTGAAAGCCAGTCTCTCGCTGGAGAACAGTCTGTGGTGCAGGAATGGTTGGCTTGGGCCGAGACTGGCATAGGCCCAAGGCTAAATAAACAACTCTGACAAAGTTCAGTTTGTTTGCTGGTAAAGGCCTCCAGCTGGCAACACAGTTCAGTCACTGGCAAAACAGGCCACAGTCCACGATAAACATTCAGCACATTTAACAGGGACAACATTAACTTCTCTAACTCTCAATTCAGTTTTTAGGCCAGTTGCTATTGCAGTAGATTCCCTGAGCAAACCTCATAATTCAATAAAGCAATCTCTCTCACTCTCTTGGGACAATTGCTTCACAGGAGCTTCTTGTCGGTCCAAAATCTCAAGCTGTACTTTTAAACACCTCGGAGCTTTCTGCTGCAGTTCAAAGTCACAATTTGGATTATTCTGATTACTGCTATCAGGGAGACAAGTCAGGCCTTTCCCCACCAAATCTCCTAGGCTCCTTATTAGGAGCAGCTTCTTGAAAGCTCGAGCTGCTCACTCTTCAAGCTCTAACTCCAACTGTCCCACTGTCCTCTAACAGTTCTGGGGTTTTACTTGGTTTCCAGAGTGCTGGTTGGCTGGGAGAGCTATCAGTTACAGTTTGGATGCTCCCATCAATTCAGTTTATGCGCCAACCTAAAAACTACAGTTTTCCTTCCCACGAGGCACTTGAGCTAAAGACCCTTCAAGGCTCCCCGAGTCCCATTGGTCCAAATGCTGGAAGTCCTGGACCTAACGTGGTGGCTTCCATCCAGATAAACAAAGCTGCAAGAAGGCAGGTTAGAACAAACACTCTAATTCAAATATGACAGCAGGTTAGCAGTAAATAATTACAGTACTAGTTCAAGCTCCCTCTGTTTCACTTTCGACAGCAGAGTGGAGCAAACCAAAACAGTGTTTGGCCGGTTGCAAGCTCTGAAGCACTCGGACCCAGCCCAGACCATTTACTATACACATACAGGCTAAAGTCTTAAAGGGACAGGCATGGAGGCACAACATGGCACTCTCATGTAAATCAACAGGACCAAACAAATAACCTTGGATTTACTATCTAAGAAGGAAGTCTGCCTAGCAGTGGGCATGGATGGAGCCCAGGAAGACATTAAGGTATATCCCAGATTAGTGTGGTGGTGGGGGGGGGATTCACTAGCAAACAGCATGAGTTCACAGGGATTTATTTAACTCTAAAAACTGATTAGCGTTTTGCTCATAAAAGTGCTAAATCTTTGTGAAAATGCATAGCTCTTGCCTCACTGTGTTTAACAAACACAGCACTTGTAGAAAATCTATATGAATACTTTCTGTACCATTAGTATCGTCCCGAGAAAAAAACTGCTAATCAATTATTTAAAACCCTGGTTCATGATGGGAAGATCATGCCAGACAAACCTCATTACCTTCTTTGGGTGGGTAACCAAGGAGCTTGACAAGGGTCATCCAGTGGACCTCCTCTACTTAGATTTCAGCAAGACCTTTGACTCGGTGCCGCATAATTGGCTGCTAAAGAAGTTAGAGGACATAGGTATAGTGAATAACACAGATGAGTAGGGAACTGGTGAAAACATTATCACTGCCCCATGCAGTACACAAGACAAAACTGGAAGCACCACCAAGAATCAGGCAACAGTACTATTAATGTAAGCAGCCTCTGATGTGCTGAGGTGCATAAGGTACTGGTATTTAAAGGAAAAGTCCCCTCAGCCTTTTATTTTGTTTATCTGTGTAGTTTGTAGGCATGAACTATGACTGTTATTGCACCCTCCTAATTTCATCAGCATTTAAATGTAAATGAAAGTGCTTAAGTATGATGTGAAGATCTGCTTGAGTCCATTGCAAAGGTCACTACCTGGCTCATGTAAGAGATCCTGGAATTTTTTTATGTTTTAGTACTAAAGTCTGCAATAGTTATACTGTACTAGTCAGTGGTGTTGCTGTACTTTGCAGTCCCTGTGTGCTTGTCTAATTCTGGCCTTGAAACTTTTAAAGGCATATTGAGTGCCATGTTGTTTTCTGTACTTTAAAGTGTATCTTGAGTTAGAAATAAATTCTTTTAGAGAATACAGGACATCACAAGACATGTAACTGAACTGGCTGAGAGTATAACTTCTGCTGACTTGTGCAGATATGCATCAACTCCCATGATGCTTTGCATGAGTGGGGACATGACCTTTGCAATGGAGACAAACAGGTTTTCACACCAGGGAACATTTACATTGCACCCCTGAACTTCATCCCACTGTACGCTCTAAAATTTTGTATATAGTCATTTTTAACATGCACAAAAATCAGTCCTACAGATCTGTGGGGTAAAGAGGGATGCTGTAAGAATGATATTAAGTGGGGGCTTACATACTGTAATTGTTTTCCATTGGAGATAGAGCAGTTCTGCAACAGGGTACGAACCGCTGGGGCAATGGAAATGACGGATCCAGGAAGAAGAAGAGGGCTACCCGTTAGTAAGCAGAGAACACTTATAGTATTAAGTGGATCAAGTTGCTGGCACCATCATCTGAGTGGCATGTCTTCCCTTGGTTGCAGCTTCCTCCAGGTTATCATAATGTTTGGCATCCCGTCAGTTGGTGAAGAAATGTGGTGGTCTTTCAGGAAGTGCAATGCGGAGTCAAGAGGCGTACAAGTGGATAAATTCCCATCTGTGGTGCTGCAGTGTTGATTTTACCCCAGCAAACTGCTGCTGTTTATCCTGAAGATCTTGACTGTAGTCTTGAAATACCTTCACTTTTCCATCATCCAGTATAATCTTGCCATTTGCCTTTGCCACATGTAAGATTACTTGCTTTTCAGGGTATCTGAGATATTTAAGAAGAAAGTACTTGGCTGCTCACCAGGTTTAGACTTGGCCTGTACACCTGGCCCTTTCTTTTTTAAACTTGGTGGACTCAGGACCCTTGCCCTTGAGACCCTCTGGAAGCCCCATAAGTCCTAGGTTAGATTGGTGGGCCCTGTTCTCCTAGTTGTCTGCTTCATCTCTGAGCTCTGTTACAGTTTGTGCCAAAATGTCCCATTCTGTAATGATGTCTGTGACCGCATCCTCGAGGTCATGGATGCAGTGCTCCACCTTGTCGTGGTGACCTGAGTGTGCGGAGGTGGTTTCTGTTAGTCCATTTGTGATGTTCTGTACATGAAGGACATGAGCAGTGATGTTTTGGTAGTCTGCTTTCACTTCATTTTAGATGTTTGTTATTGTGGTGTTCAACAAGGAAAATGAGCCGTCCGTATCCTCAGCTCATGTGTTCTTACCCAACACTGTAACTCTGGTTCTTGTGCATTCTTCTTGGACTGCAGGTGAACTTCTTGTGACTCCTGCTGGTTTGAAAGTAAGTAGAGACTGATTTTTTCTGCTTTTTGCTTGCTGCGAGACAGCTGCTGTTTCCAGGGTTCAAATCTTGGGTGTGATCATTGGAGTAAGATATTTACCCAATTCTAGTGGTTCCATGAGGGGACTGGTTTAGTGGATGCCCACCATCTTGCCCTGACAGGCCACTCCCCCATTATTATTAATTTTTACAGTGATATGTGCACTGTAAAGGAAATCATGAAACTGATCCATAAAGTCCCATTAGAGTTCTAGGAACTCCAATTTGTGTAAAGGGTCATTCTTTTCTGAGGGTGTTAAGCTGCCACTTGTGAAGGCCATAGTCTCATCCCTCTGGGATAGGCTTGGTAAAGGACTGCTGCAAGTACACTAAGGCTAGCCTCCACATTCAGAGTGTATGATTTTGATGGATTTGCATACAGACACATTTGTCAACCGATGGATGATGTCTCTGGGCACTCTTTCACATACTGCATTCCACTGAGGTCCAAAAGGTTTATGGACCTTGAAATAAGAATTAATTTTGGCCTCAGCCTTTGTGGCTGCATTTGTGGAATTTTTAGACGGCAGATATTCTTGGGTCAGATTCAGTAGGGACTCACTATTCGAGTATAGTACTCGATAAATCACCTGTAAGGCACACACACCCAGAGTAACCAGTGCAGATTTGTCAGGTTTAGGTGTGTAGGCCAGGTGGCTTGTACTTTGCTAGGGTCAGTGTGGGTATCTCATCCAGCTAAGATATGTCCTACATATTTCATAGAACTAAAATTGGCTTTATTAAGATAGAGTTTGATCCTGAACTCCTGAAGCTGATCCATCAAATTGAACAAGCTTGTCTCATATTCCTCCAAAGTCTTCTAAACACAATGTCATTAAAATAGTTCACTGGGGCACCAGAGATGCAGTAACTTGGGGCATCTATAAAATATTCAGAATGTAAGAGGGCAGATGAAAGTGTTCTTTTCTCTATCTCTTCTGGCCATGGGTGTTTGGGTAATACCTGCTCCTCAGAGCCAGTACAGAGAACCAGTGACTCCCATTCAGGCAGTTGAAGATGTCTTAAATCCATAGCATTGTGAACTGATCTGGTGTGGTTCTCTTGTTGAGCATCTTGTATTTCACAGGCATGTGTACATCCCATTAATTTTTCTGACCACTATTATGGAGGACGCATAGGAGCTCCTCGATTCCTGGATGATTCTAGCTGCTAAGAGTGGTTGCAGGTGCCTTCTCATGCCTTTGATGTCTTTGGTGCTAGACACTGAGACCTCTCTCAGAAAGAGTGGTGGTCATGAAGGCAGATATGATGCTCTTCCCATCACGCATCCAGCTCCCAGCCACTCAATGAAAATAGCCAACTAGTGATTCATTCTTGTCCTCCATTCTTCAGGCAGAGGTGAGTCTCCAAAGTCAAAGTCTGTATCATCAGCACCTTGTTTGGCTCCTTCTGCTATTGGTTGGGGCTGTACTGCCATATCTGTGTAATACATTCTGGCCAGAGTACATCCTTTCCTCTTTGTTATAATGCATGCAGTTACATTCTTTACGTCCACAGTGGTCCTCTGCACATACACATGTGCACACACAGGGAACACAACAGGCTTTAACAATAGTCTTTTTGATAAGCCATGTTCCTCAAGGGCATCAGTCATCAATAGATCTTTCTTCAGCTGTAACACCCCACTGGTAGCATATTTATTGATGGAGGTGCAATACTAATTCCTCAACATCTCTGTGCCACACTACACCAACAGCGTCCTTGCTGTCACCAGATATCTGCTGGACCTGCTTCAGGTAGGCTGGCTTCATGTATCCATGCATGGACAGTACTTTTCCATTTTGTTGGCCTTCTCTTTCCCTTAACGGCTGTCTTAACCTTCCAAACAAGGCCACATGCCTCCCAGTTAACATGGGATTGTTGTCATACATACCATCCTCTGGGCACACCAATACCAGAGTTCCCATAGGTCCTCCAACTCCAACAACCCATGTCTTGAAATCAATCCATTTCTTGATGCATCCAAGGTAATGGTAGGCCTTGTCACTGAGTCGCCATACATGAAGTCCCTGTAAAGGTAATAAAGTCTGGTGAGTCAGGTACTTGTCATATGGTCCTTGAAGATGAACATTACTTGGAAGCTGCTGTCCAAGACTGCACAAGTAGGTAGTCTGGCAGCCTTGACCAGAATCTCTGAAGAAGGCCCAACTAACTTGTTTGGTGCAAATGGTATTTTCTTTGCAGTCTTGACTACTGATTTGGCTACTGCTTTCTGGGAGCATCTGACATCTTGGGCTTCAGTGTACTCCTTTACTGGGCCTGCTGGCATTTCCCTACATTGCCAGCATCTGGATGAGATGCTGTTTCACTCTGTATAAGTCTTTGTCACATTGACTTTTTCTCCATTGATGCCCTTCCATACCACACTGGTAACACACATATGTATTCCTCTTGCTTTGTGATCTGGGCACCATCCAATGCATGGTCCAACATTCCTCTCTCCTATGATTGAGGTCTATATGAATCTGGGTTGCTACTGTATTTGCAGCTTGCCCACTATGTTAAGGGCATCCATCCTTCAGTTGCTCCAGAATCAACTGGGTCAACGTCTTGATTTGTGTCAAGCATTCCAGGGTTACAGGGTCTTCCTGAACTGATACAGGTGTACCTCTCATCACTAGAATAGTTGCCATGTGGACAGTAGTTAGAGGTGAATTCACAGAAAGCAGTCTTTCTGTTCCTGTATGTCACTGACAATATCTCCATAGACTGGTAGCTTTTCCTTCCTGTACTCAGCTGAAGGTGCTGCAGGTTTTGATCCATGTATACATCCCTTTCAAGTACTTGTTCCACCCATGTCTGAAGTGGCCAGGCTGCTATTCCAAAAGGCCTTCTTTATTGTCTGAAGCCTCCTGTATACCATGTTCTCCCTTTTGGGATTTTGAGCATTGTCTGTCACGAGATCTGCTGCATCGTGTAGTACCTCCATTGGTGCCACTTCCAGTCCTGGGGGCACCAACAGTTCTGCAAGTGTGGTTCCATTTTTTCCCATTGTGAGCCAGGTACTTGCTTGCTCCTTCTAGCCCTAGTCAGGCTGGGGTCATTGTTAGGTGTGCTGTCCCTGTTAAGAATCTGCCTTTTATCCTGTGTTCCTTCTAGAGAAAATTGCTTGGGCAACTCTACAGCTTGAGAATAAAGTAGACAGCGTAGGATCTCAAACCATTACTTCTTATTATTTCAATTGATTATTATATCCAAATTCATTCAGTACATGAAATAAACCATTTATGAATATATTCTTAAAGGCATTGGTCTATAGTTGTCCTAATATCCATTGTACTGAAATATTGATTCTCTTATACTACAAGATGGTCTTCTGGTTTAAATTTATTGGTGTCCGTTCTTAAGTAATATGCTCCCTTATGCCTAAAAATTATAATTGTATTTGTTCATGGTTGATGTTTCAGGACAACTCTTCATCAAAACCTAGGGCTGCAATCAATAAGAACCACTTTGTGTATTCCTGGAGACATCAATGCAGGCCAATAACACTGTTCATAATTAACTTGTTAAACAATGTGTCTGTTGTAGTAGTCTTGTAATTCATTTAGTTTGATACTGCTCTGTTTCAAAGCCTCTGTCTTGTTAATGATGCCCATCCAAAAAAAAAAACTTTCAGTGCTCTGGACTTTAGTGTTCATTTTCCCTTAGGAACATGGCTTACTTGAGGTTCACTGTCACCATTATTAAAGACGTTAAGCAGCTTGGGCTTGCTTGCGGTAGCTACTTCTGCCTTGCAGCTCATGTGATGGAGTCTGAGTTAGATCATCAAGGTCATCATGGAGGAGGCAGGAGAATTAGGGGCAGTTACAATGGGGAGGTGAAAGAGCGCAGGAGAGAGGATAGGGAGCAAAGTGAGGGAGCATTTTGAATGTTGGTAGGGAGTGAGTTCCAGAGCTTAGGAAAGTGTTGGGAGAAGGATGCCTGACCAGCAGATGAGGACCAGGGACACTGGTTTACCGGGATTGAGAAAGGGCATATTCCATTTTGCACATTGTAAAAAACGGTATTGTCACCGGTGTCTGCTAAGCCAAAATCCAGTTTTACCGGTGTTTGGTTTTGTGTACTTTATTTAACAATTTTTAACTCTGCTAACATGCATTTTAGCAATTTTGACCTCCACTATTACACATCCTTCCATCCTTGTACCAATTTAAAGTTATTTTAGGTACAAGATGTGATAGCAGCAGCAACACTACAGCCCCCGTCCCTAAGGTGTGATGGAAGCAGCACTACGGCTCCCATCCCTCTGGTGTGACAGAAGCAGCAGCACTATGGCCCCCAACCCTTAGGTGTGATGGCAGCAGTACTATGGTCATCATTCCTCATGTGTGATGGCAGTATCAGCACTATGGCCCCCATCCCTCAGGTGGGATGGCAGCAGGCCTACATACCCCATCCACCAGTGGTGATGGCAGAAGCACTACAGCTCCTACCCCTTCGGTGTGATGGCAGTAGCAACAATGCAGTACACATCCCTCTGGGGTGATGGCAGTAGTGACAGCACTATGATCCCCTTTCAACACTCACACCCCACATGCACAAGTTACAAATGACTTGGTCTCTTTGCGTGTTAGAACTCAGACGTGAATTAATCTGAACCATCACCACTAAGGTGGACTACCTTTGTTTTTTCCTATCTATAATTTAACTGCCTGAATTGGATATCTGCCTGTGACACCGCTGACTAGGGTTAGGGAACAGACTTGGGTGTTGGAGGGCCAGCTGGTGGGCGAAGGCTTGAGTGTCCAACGACCACCCCTCTCTCTGAGAGGGAGGGTGGGTTCATGGCTCAGCATTTGCTGGCCCATGGTGGAGGCCAGAGCAATGATAAAACGCCAGTCCTCACTGCGGGAGGAGTGTGACAGATGTCGGCTTGTGCCTTGACATCATGTAGCCTGTCATGCTCCCAAGAAAATGGGAAAACACCTGCTGGCCAACCAAGATGGCTGCTGGTCCCGCATACACCAGAAGCCCCAGACATGTGTCCGTTCTGACTCCCAACATGCCCAGGATACACAGGAAGCTCTTTGGGGCAATTCTCCTCCCCTGGTAGCCTCCCACAGGGGTAGGGGCCCACTCAATGATGGGTTACTTTGGGTTACCTGGTAGCACAGCAGTAAGGGTCAGTGGATAGTGGTCAGGAGTCAGCAGCAGTGGTAGGGGGCCTTGGCAGGCCTGAAGGAGTGGATGGCCAGGGGGTAGGAGGAGCAAAAAAAAAAAAACTGCTTGAATTTGCTTCTTTGAAATAAAGTGTTTTCACCTAAAAAATCCACAAGTGATTAGTGGAGGACCTTAAATGGATTCATGCATCTCCCAGACATGTGGATGCTTTTTTTCTACTTGGTGTCCATGAAAGGGTGTCTCCCAGTTTTTATGTCTTTGTTCAGATGTGAATTGAGCACTACTCTGCCCACCAGCATCGTGGGGTCTTACCTTGTTAAGTACTCTTAAATACTTAACATTTGCTTGTTGAAGCAGTCTATCAGAAAACATTTTGCTGTCACAGAGACAGAACCAGCAGGTGGGAGAAAAGGTGCAAATGATCCAATTCACCTAAATCGGTGCACTGTGAAGTCTTTTCATAAGTAGTAAGGCAGTTTCTTCTTTGTGAATATACTTTCATTCAGACTAGTTTTCATTCAAACAACTGAGGATTTTGGATGGCCTTACTGATTATAAACTTGAATAAGTTAGTTGGTAACAGCAATCCTACGTTTAGCAATCTACAACCTAGATGCTTATATGCAAAGAATACAATAAAAACCTGACTAAAATCTAAAAACAAGCTTATAAAATGTATCTGAATATTTATCTTTACCTATACAAAATCATTGCAACCAAAGTAAAACTCAGGTAAATTACATGGTACCCTGACTACTATTCTATGATGTAGTAAACATATATTGGTATTTTTTTATATATGTCTTTATAAAGCAGGTGAGGCCCACTAGGCAGAACTGTCCATTTTAAGGAGTGACCTAGAAGCACTTGGGAGGTTAAGTGACTTGCTTGGATGCAAGTGGAGGTTGTGGGACTCAAACCCAAGTCTGCTGGATGTACCCAGTTCAATCACCATTTGTTACTCTAACCACTAGGCATGGGTGGTTAAACTGAATGGCTGATTACAACAAAGCAATGCAGGTGATTTCCATACAGTTTCTATACACAGCAAAGCAGAAAGAATGCAAAACACAGCAGCAGTTATTTTAAGATGCTGAAATCTGGGTCTGCCCGCTGGCACTGCAGTAGCACTATTGTTTGCAATGCCAGTGACCCAGGGTCAGAAGCAAACTCGGGTTGCTGGAGGTCTGGCCAGGGGAGTAGGATTGAGCACCTGGGGGACTGCTCTCCTCCTCCGGGGAGTGTGGGCTGCAGGTCCTGCTTCTTTACCACCACCGGTGTGACCACAAGTGGTGGTGCAATGGTGCTGCAGAGTGATCAGGAGAGGAGGACGTTAGCCAGGATCTGGAGCAGTGGCATGTCTCTGTGACCTACCTACTTGGATCTCTAGTGCCGGTGCCCTCAGGGACAGAGACCAGAAACCAGGAACAATCACCCCACATTGGCCACTGGCAGAAGGGCCCAGGTCCCCAGACTTCATAACCAGGCTCCATGAGGGACCCACTGGGCTGCCCGACACACACCAAGGGAGTGTAGAGGGGTGACCTAGGTCCCTCACTTCCACCTGGGGGGGTACAACCCGGGCAGGATAGGGGCAGGCCTACAGGAGCTCCTGAGCATTACCTGAGGGTGAAGCTAAGGATACCGATGCTGTGAGAAGGGGACATAAAGAGAAAATAAAAAATTTAAAAGATACTGAAATCTTAGAGATTCTGTGCAGTGACATGCAATTTCCGTGGAGGCACCGGTACAAGAATTCAAAACCTAAACCAAGCAGGATTCCAGGATTGTTACCGTGTTACCGTAAAATGGAAACCAGGGTCCCTGATGAGGACCTGTAGGGGAAAGCAAGGATACGAGCGTTGCTACTCCTAAGGGAACAGGTGGGGGGGGGGAAGAGGACAGAAGGTAGGAATGGAGCTCTCCAAACCAGAACTAGCCAATGAAGGTGGAGCAGTGCATCATGTGTTGCAGTTCTATTTTCTTTTTTCCAGCTGAGGTAATATTTAGTGACCTATTCTTTTGTTTGCTGGTATTTTAAGTTAGCTTTCCTGGTATTTTAAGTGAGTCAGTGTTTGCTTGTATTTTTGCCCACCATCCCAACCCCCGCCTCCACACACTGTTAAATGCCCTGTTGAATCTGAGTGACAGGAGCAAGGAACAGTGAATAACAGGGACAGCTAAGTGGGAGGGGCATAAAGGGGACTGAGCCAGCCCTCAGCACAGATGTGTATACTCTACCCCGGGAAAACTATCAAATGAATCAAGGACAGGATTTGAGGGTCAGAGTCTTCTGAGTATGTCATTGATTTCTCTGGGGGATTGAGCTACTCAAGGTAACCAGGGCCTATAAACATTTTAAGGACTTTGATAAAGAAATTCTGTGATAGGGAGAGAGTAAAGTAAGTTTAAAAGCAAACAAACAACAGAAGTGGGTAGGACCATATTAAAGAGCATGAAGGATGATGCAAGGAGTGGTGCAGTGCAGTGCAGTGAGTGCCAAGCAGCAGTGTTGAGGAGCACTTTCTGGGAACTGTGGTGTTGCCTCATTTGCAGGCACCTTTCTGGGCTGAGAGAGGAGGTTGCCATGCTCCGAGCACAGTTGGCAGGAGTACTGGGGTCCTCTGCCCCCACCCAGGGACCAACACAACAACAGCTACTGCCACAGAGGCCACTCAGACAGAGGCTTGGATGGACTGCAGTGGGCTCAGGGAGGTTAAAGAAGGTGGAGATCAGGCACATCCCCCATCTGGTGCAACCAAGGAACAGATACGTTGTTATCAAGGAGGGAGATATCCCTGAAAGGGAACCCAAGGTTGTGACCAGGGGGAATGGGCAGACCTGCTGTAAGGGGGGCACAGGTGAGGGGGCCAGAGAACCCCAGGGGAGAAGGAAGACTCTCCTGGTGGGGGACTCAATAGTTCAGGTTATGGATATAGGATCAGACATCAGGAGAGAGAGAGAGAGAGAGAGGTCATGTGCCTCCCATGAGGCATGGCTTGGAGGGAGGGGGAGTGGATCCAGATGATTGCAAAGGCCATGGCTGGGGGGGCTGGACTTCATTGACCATCTGGGGACAACTGACCTAACCAAAGAATGGGTGAGTCTGGAGGAGGTTAATGAGAATTTAAGGGAGTTTGGGAAGGAGCTGGGTGGGGCAAACTCTGTAACTTACTTAGAGGTGCTACCATTCAGGGGAAGGGGGGAAAGAACCACCACATCAGCACCTTCAATAAATGGTTGAAGGACTGGTGCAAGGGCAACAACTTTGGCTACATTGGGAACTGGGGTGCCACCTAGGAGGATGCACACCTCTACAAGAAGGACGACCTGCATCCTTCTGTAGAGGGCATGTTTGCCCTCAATGAGAGGCTTACATGCTTCCTGTGCGAGCATTTAAACTAGCCACTGGGGGGGCGGGACTGTCAGGTGCAGGGAGATTAAGGCAGCCCACCCCCTCAGATTAATACACACATAGAGCAGGACCAGGCTGTCAACCCAAGGGCGGATATGCAGAGGGATAGGCTATGCTCAGGACATAATAATATCACCACCAAAAGTTGGACCTGGACCACAAGCATTCAGTAGCCTAATAAATAGGAGGCTAAACATAAAATACTCTGGGAAAAGTAGGATGAAGCAGGGAGCGATGCTTAAGGAGTGAACAAAAAAATGGCATTCTTCATGGAAGATCATGAACACAAATGCCTGCAGTCTGGGGAAACAAGTTCCCTGACCTGGTGGCAATAGTGACAGAGGCAACAAAGGGGGAGGTACAGCTAATGGGTGACTACAACATGCCTAAAGTGGACTGGTCCATCCCTGAAGAGACCTCAGTCAGGACACAAGACTTCCTGGACTGCCTTGAGGGGGGTGGCCTCATACAGCTCATTCAGGAACCTACCAGGGATCGAGCAATCCTGGATCTGACCAATGGGGACAGGGTATCAGATCTTAAGGTAGAAGGACAGTTAGGGTTCAGTGACCACAGTATGGTGTGGTTCAAGGTGGACATGGGGATTCAGTCAACCCATACAAAAACTAGAGTCTTATACTTTAGAAGGGTAGACTACCAGAATGGGACTACAGCTAAAGGAAACTCTGCAAATGAGAGGGGTAGGCAGGAATGTGGAGGAGAAATGGGTACACATCAAAGGGGCTATAGTGGGGGTAACAGAACAATGCATCAGGTCTACAGACAAGAGTAAAAGGAGAAGAAAGCCTCTTGGTTCTCGGGGCTGGCAGAAAAAGTAAGGGCCAAGAGGCTAACCTTCAGGAAGTATAAGGAGACACAAAGTGAGAAGGACAAGGAAAGTCACCATAAGTGCCTGAGAGAGGCAGAAAAGGCAATAAGGAGCGCTGAAGCACAAACAGAGGACAGAATAGCTTAGTTGGTTGGGGGGGGACGACAAGGCATTTTTCTGGTACATCAGTGAGAAAAGGAAGGTGAAGGGGAATAGCAAATCTTAGTGGTTCCAGGGGGAAAGATAATGGAGGGAGACAGGAAAAAGCAGCGATTCTGAGTGAATATTTCTGTTCAGTCTTCACTGTGGAAGGGGATGGGCAAAGCCCACAGTTGGACTTCAGGGGAGTTAAAAATAGGGAAGTAAGCACCAGTCCTTTCACAGAGGAGAGGGTCCTAGAGGGACTGGCAAAGTTAAAGGTTGACAAAGTCATGGGTCCAGATGGCATACATCCCAAAGGTCCTAAAGGAGCTGAGGTATGAACTGGCAGCCCCTTTGGCAGCCCTGTTCAGTGAGTCCTTAGCACTGGAGTAGTCCCAGAGGACTGGAGAAGGGCAAAGGCTGTCCCTCTTCACAAGAGCTGTAGTAAGGAAGAAGCAGGGAACTACAGGCCAGTTAGTCTAACCTCTGTAGTCTGGAAAATAATGGAGGCACTTGTCATGGAAAGAATTGTGAAACACCTGGTAGCCAATGGGCTGATGGATCCCAGGCAACATGAGTTCTCTGTAGGATGATCCTGTCAAACAGATCTGATAGATTTCTTTGATTCGGTGACAGAAGCTGTTGACCAAGGAGGGGCCTTAGACATTGCCTACCTTGACTTCAGCAAAGCCTTTGACATGGTCCCAAGTAGGAGACAGGTCAACATGCTAGGCAGCCTGGGGGTGGGACACAAAGCTGTGAACTGGATTGACAACTGGTTAAGGGATAGAAAATGGAGAGTAGTGGTAAATGGAACCCAAATGGAAGCCAAACAGAGGAAAGGGAGGTGACCAGTAGAGTACCTCAGGGGTCAGTACTGGAGCTAGTCCTCTCCAGTGTCTTCATTGGTGACATAGCAGATGGGCTGGAGGGAAAGGTTTGTCTTTTTGTGGATGACACCAAGATCTGCAACAGGGTGGATACCCTGGAGGGGGTGGAAAGGATGAGAAGCAACCTGGAACTTTTGGAGAGATTATCAGGAGCATTGTAGCTAAGGTTTAACACAAAGAAATGCAAAATCATGCATGTGGGGGGCAGGAAACCTGGGGCATGCTAAAGGATGGGTGGGTGCTGACAATAACTAAGGAGGAGAGAAGCTTGGGGCTCATAATCACAGATGACTTAAAAGCTGCTAGGCAGACAGCTAAGGGGGTGGGAAAGGCCAGTGGGATGTTGGGATGTATTGGAAGGGGGATCACAAGCAGAAGGAGGGAGGTAATGGTTCCACTGTACTATACCCTGGTGAGATCTCACCTTGAATACTGTGTACAGTTCTGGGGACCACACATTCAAAAGGATATTGACAAAATAGAGATGGTGCAGAGGAGAGCAACCAAAATGGTGAATGGATTACATCACAAGCCTTGTGAGGAGAGAGTGAGGGACCTAAATTTGTATACGCTGGAACAGAGGAGGGAGAGAGGTGACATGATGGAAACATTCAAGTACCTCAAGGGCATAAACAAGGTGGAAAGGGACAACATATTTCAGCTCAACAGTAGTGCTAGGACAAGAGGACATGACATGAGATTGAAGGGTGGCGCATAAGGACAAGTATCAGGAAGTTCTTCTTAACAGAAAGGGTGGTGGATGCATGGAATAGCCTGCCCCAGGGAGGTGGTGCCAGCCTGTGGTGTGTTTTTAACATGCATGGAACAGAAACAAAGGAATAATAGCAGTAGGAAGAAAAAGCTAAGCCAATGACCAATAAGGGTCACTGGTCACTTTGTGAGCTAGCATAAACAGGCAGACCAGATGGGCATGGCCGCCCTTATCTGATGACAGAATCTATGAATCTGTAAGCAGGCGCTGAATAAATCTTGCCTTTTCTGCATTCAGATATGTAGATAGTTATATAACCAGGCTGTCAAACTGCACATGCATGCAGCCCCCTTGATAGACTTTCATTTTCATTGTGACAAAGCACATGGCCTAATAGTTTTTTGTAGAAGAAAGAGCAGATTAACATTTCTAGGTGAAGAAGACTTTCCAAACATTCTCCTAAAGGTTGTAATCGTCCAGAATCCTCACAAATGATAATACATTGCTGCCAACCAGGATGAAGTACTCTTCTCACAGTTTCTACCAATGTTATCTTGTAGCATTCTACAGAAACACAATGCAGTCATATGTCAGTTTCTCCATATTGTCACATAGGAGACTGTGATATCTTTAGTGCTTCATTCTGGTGAGCAGCACTGTCAGTGGCATATTCTGAGTTAGGCCATTGCATGTCTACTGTATAACACACATTTTAATATGCAAAGCTTTCCATTGAGCTATGTTTTAGTTAGTTAGAGTGCTACATACTGTAACTCCACTGTGATGCTGTCACTGGTTAAGTACAGCATTATAACACATCTAGTGTATTTTATTGTTTGTGATTTATCTATCTATCTAGCTGTCATCTACAGTATGCATATTCATAACTCACTTGTAGGTCTATAGGTTAGCATTTTGACCCCTCATACTGAAAGATAAAAGAAATATTATGAATTTGGCCAATTGGTGTATTCAGATATTCCCAGAATCAGTCTCCATATGGGTCCCACTTATGGGTCTGCCAGGAGGCACTAGGACCCTGCAAGAACAAATATTTTGGCTAGGGGGCTGGCAACAGCTACTGGCTATGGCACTTACATGACACCAAGTGGTGCTGCACGCCTACCAGTTACATTTGCCAGCTCCCTCACCTATCTCTGTTTTGTTCGTCCCACTGTCGAGAGTGCATGGTGTAAGTTAGTTAACACCTCAGGTTGGTTAAAAGTTCATCACTGAGATATTTTGTTGTATTTTTCTCTCTTTTTCTTGCTTATGGTTTTCTGCAATGCTAACGTCAAAATCAAAAGGGGCCTCAGTGAAGAAGCCACCTATTATGAATCAGTGCCCCTGTGGGAATAAAATGGCTGACAAAAACTGGCATCTTCTTTGTTTTACCTGCCTTTTACCATCTCATGACAAAGATTTATTTGACCTGCTTCTCCATGGATATCTGCACATCACAAAACCTTGCACTGAAGTGGGTTGATTGACCTCCATCTTTGGAGGTAGGCAGTGGACCAGGAAGTCCAAGGAAAGGTACTTAGACTCTTCTCATGGGCCTCTTCCAGTACCGGAAGTACAGTGTGCTCCTTGAACTCATGATGCTGAGGCATTGGAGGCCCTGATGGCTAGGTCTGGTGGACAGTCAATACCTTCAGGGTGGTCAACTAAGAATCTATCACAGTCTGTTCACCTTATGTGACAGACATCCTTGGTACTGGAGCTGCAGCTGTACACCCATTCTGTCTTGGTAGACTAATCTGTGTCATCCTCTGGTGCTGCCCATGCTGTTGTCACTGTGAACAGTGACAGCACTTCATTCAGTATGAAGAATGGCAATGATCCTCTCTCCAACTGTGTTTGTGGTTTTGGGGGAGGTTCTGGCACTGAAGCTGGTATTGGTATCGAGCTCAACTTGGAACCTTTCCCTGGCCATGGTGTCACTTGTGATGCTGAGGAGGGGGACAGCTCTGAGTTTGGTGATGATGCCAGTTATGCTGCTGGGTCTGAGCACAGCACCAAGCATGGTGCTGACAGAAATATGGGCCTGATTACCATCTCCAAACTCTGTGCCAACCATAGAAGGCAGGAGAAATACTGTACTGGGCATATTGTCGATGTTAAGATTGAGCATGGTGTTGAGGATGATGCCAAGCATGGTGTTGAGGATGACATTAAGGACAATGGTCCCAGGAGACACGCTGGTCTTGAGGACGTTGCTAGCCCAGATGTCAGTGCCAGAGTTGACACCAACTCGGAGCATGGTGACAACCGGGAGCCGATGTTCTTCTGGAGCTGCCTCCCAACAACGTTACCAGGTGAGGAACAAGGTCTCTCTGTGAGGCCCATTCAGCTACAGTCTCCAAATCACCCATGACAATCTCCCCAGTGTCACTGTTCTGGCAACTACTTAGATGTAGGTGTGCCGTCATGGAAATCTCTACCTGCTCCTCCTCTAAGGTGAAGATGTTGCCTGTGTTTCATATCCTTAGTTAAGGCCTGGAAGACCAGGACTCATCCACCCTTAGGGAGACCTTTGAAGTGCTTAGAAAGGTTGCCCACATTCTTTAATCATCTGGGGCCACTGATGTGGGATCAACACTGGGTCTGGTTTGGTGCCATGGAGCAGCAGTATAGGGAGTCAGAGGGCCCAGTTCAAGGTTCCTTCTCTGGCACTAAACCCACATGGGGCCTACACCTCATATCTGTCCATGTCCTTATCTGAAGACAGCAGATCATCCCTCTTGGTCTCTTCTGCTGAATAAGTGCTGTATCAGCAATTCTTGGTGGATATGCTTGCAGTATTGCACCTTCCTGCTTTTACAAGCCATGATCCAGTCACTCTGCCATTGGGATTCCTAGAAGTTCTTAATACTGAAACTGTTGTCATTCCTCCATGGCCTACAGCCATGGAGCAGGCTTCCAGGGCCTTGTGGAGGTATCTGTGTGCTGCTTCTACCATCCCCAGGGACCTCCACATGTGGTATTACACGCCCTCTGGATCGGCAGGAAATGTACCTCATCCTGCATCAGGACTTCAGGCACTGTACATTCAGATTGGGCCACAGTGCTGCAGCATGACTGGCCTCCCAGTGCACACTGCTGAGTTGAATGCTCTGGGCAGAAAGGTATTTACCTTGGCACACTCAATAGATGTACATGGCTGCACATCAGGCCCACATGTCAGCCTACAGTTGCCGCCTGTAGTTGTAGCTCCATGATCTTCTAGCTGCTATGCCACAAAGTTGGATAATCAAGCAAGTCATTGAGATTTCTGCTTGGGGCCTAGAAGCACAGCATCAGTTGAATGATTCTTATGACCCAAATGAGGTGACCTTTAGGTTAGTGGGAACTGCACTCTGTATCAGACTAGTGACATGGCTTTGCCTCTACAGGCTAGCACCATTGGCCTGGAATAAGGTGCAAAAATCACATTTCCACGGGACTCCCTTCTTCTGCCTTCGGGCCAGGTGGCAATTGTTGGGGAATCCTCCTGCTCCTGTGCTACAGGCGCCCACGCCATAACTTGATCAGTCACAAGTCTCAGGAGATCTGGAGGAGCCCCTTCCTTCAGATGTTCTCTGTCACTCAGAAGGCTGAGGTTATTTCTATATCTTCGGGGTGAGCCAGCATCTCCCTTATAAACTAGGGAAGCTTGGCACTTTGACCCATAATTGGGACTCATTGGAGAAGACTGATTCTATGAAAATATGAAAGTTATGTACTCACTATAACTGTTGATCTGCCAGTATATCTTCTCATTTGAGTAACACACCCAACCACCATCGCCCATTCTGGAAGAGCCAGGGTCTCTGGGCAGCTCACCCTGACTATGCAGTGGTATGACAACCCTGTCTCTCCCACCTTCCCTCCCTCTCCATCGTCCCCCCCCCTCTCTTTTTCCTATGTGCCTCTCCCTCTTAGAACTCAGGTTTATGTGAAAAAAATACAATGGCCCTTGTTCCCCTTTACTGCCCGTGGTACATCCCCATTACCTGGGGTATATAGTATGTCTGCTAGTTGTTAAATGTAATCTTTCACCCTTTGGGTGTTACTTAATCCCAACTCCATGTGATAGTAGCCTTACCTGAGGATTTGTGCTTATAGCACCAGTTTCGTCTCGCTGGAGCAGCCAGCTCCATCCCATATTAAACCCCTTTACTAAAATTGCAGGAATGGAATGGTAGCTGCTAAACAGCTTTGCTACCATTGGTATGTGTTTTCCCATCGACTTATGGCTGCCATGCTTATAGTGGCTGTGTACTGGTCATGTGCCCCCCAAATGGAAGAGGGCAGTTTGGCTGTTTAAAAAAAAAAGTCGTATTATACTAGTGGCATGATGCATAATACAGTTTCAGTGGTTATTTGACTTTTACTAGGTCTGGCACTTCTGTGCCCACCTTTGTTGCAAGGGGGTCTGAGCTATCCCTTTGCCTATTAACTAGAGCATATATGCATTCAGGGCTGCTACCTTCTTTCCACTATTCACATCAGTCTCAGTGTGTCTACTAAGTAGTCAGTAAGTCTATTGAAGTTCTGGCTCAGATCCTCAGACTACCTCTTTCCCTGTACTACTGAAGTCTTCTTCCTCCTTTCTTTTTCTCTATGAGAGTTGGTCGTCAGGTTTCAGTTATTTGTTTATTTTATCCTAAATCTTTTGACTGTTCCCTTGACTAGCTTGTCACAAGCCCCAGCTTGTGTTTTCTCTCTATTTTTGATTCTGTCCTTGCAAATGAAACTGAGGTAGGTGAGGGAGCTGGCAATAGTTATTGTAGGAGCATGTCACTAAACAGGTGCCATAGCCAGTAGCTGTTGCTAGCCCCCTGGCCAAAGGATTTGCTCCAGTGGGGTCCTAGTGTCTTGAGCCCAGACCTGCAAGTAGTATGCAGTGGAGAATATGTTCTGAAAGATCAGAAGTTACATTGAGTACATAACTTTCATTTTTGGTGTCATACTCTACTGTATAGCGATAGCCCTTGAGAAATGCAGTGCACATTTAACAGGATGATACAGTATCTGGAATGAGAGGCTGATGTTATGAAAAAAGGCTAACAAAACAAGATCTGTGCTTCCCTGAACTGACAAGGCATGAACTGAGTTTGTCACTTTTGAAAAACTTTGAAAAACATGACATTTAGATGCAGTTTAGCTTATAGTTTATAGATTGCTTACATTTTTCTTTCCTTTGTTCTTCATTTCTAGGTTAATTTGCACGGAAACCAGATGTATAATATGTCATTTAGTGTTCATCTGCTTCTGCTGCTTAATCCTTTGCTGAAACCATAATCATCTGCTTGTCACATAATAGTTTGTTGATGTGGAAATTATCCTGATTAGGGCTGTGCTTTAGCCAGTGTATATTAATAAAACACAGAATTGTTTGTCAGAAAATGACTGTTGGCTCATTCAGTCTGCCCTGATGGTCCTGGTCTAGTATTTCTGCACACCCTAACTCGCCTCTGGTGATCCTCCCTTCCTATTACTAATCGCCCCCCATGTCTGTTCCATGCATGATTCAAGCCCCTTACTGTTTTGGCCTCCACCACTTCCATTGGAATTTTTTTCCAAGTGTTCACCACTATTTCAGTGAAGTAGTACTTCTTCACTTCCCTCTTAAACTTCCCTCTTTTTTGCTTTGTCCCATACTCTCTGGTCCTGGTGGTATTTGTCATTTGAAAGAGACTCTCATCCTGCCCAGTCCACTTTGTTGAGAGGTGGGGGCTCACTGGTAGACCAAAGATTGTTGTGCTGCCATCTGTTAAACCAGAGTTTCCAGCTGAGCCCCAGAATCTCAAACTTGGGGGTTGATGGGGTGAGCACATCTCAGAGGTTTGAGAGGCTAGGAACAAAATCTTGGTATTGTCAAGAAAAATACTCTGCATCATTGTGTTTTTATAGAAAATGCTTCAGCTTGTGATGTTACCATGGAAAATGCCAGAAAGCATGGCACTGTAATGGAAAATGGTAAAAATCATAATGATGTCGGGAAAATGGTAGAGATCATGGTGTTGTCATGGAAAATGGCAGAAAACAAAGTGTTTTCATAAAACTGGAACAATCATGGCATTCATGATTTTCATTACAAAGGTACAGACCTAAAGTAAATGGAATTAGGAGGAAAAAAATAAATTTCCTTTTAACTGCAGTAACTCTGCTGCACTATGCTGCAGTACTGCGAGGCATCCTGGTCAGCACCACTGTAATTATGATGTCACTGAAAGGATTGTGACTTTAGCAATGGATTAAACAGTAGGACTATATTGACTTTAGGGTACAAGGTTCATATGCCCCTCCAAATTATAAAGTTATTAGTTCTACTTATAAAGAATAAAATGAGTAGAAATAAGGAACCCTATGAAATATAAACTGAATTGTGTCTAAGTGTTGTATTTTTCAGTGTTTTCCCAGAAGTGACAATCCCACTTAAAAGGGAGTTCAACAGAGGTGTTCAAAATAATAAAAGTTCAAATGGAAGTAAACACAGTACATTCTTACTGTGTTATTTCAGTTGTTGCATTAATAAACAAACTCTGGTCAGAGCCAATATTGCTGCTCAGATTGGTAAGAGCTATTACAGGAATACTTGGTGCTCTCACCGCACTGGAGGCTGCTGTATCCAAGATGGTGGCAAAATCAGAACTGCACATGCACAGTTTGAATTTGCAGTGATCTTGGGCTCAGCGGCAGTCACTTCCATAGGTGCAGAAGAAAAAGTAGTGCCCTGCAAAGTGGGTGTGTTTATGCAGCCAGTGGAGGGGAAGGGCGCATAAACACAACCGGTGGAACTGTGCCAGAGCACTGTGGAAGCATGCCGGACAGTGGTCTGGTCAACTGCTTCCACAGTGCTACTCTACAAAATTGCAGCAATGTCTGCAGAGCTACACCCACTCAGCCATAAATATGTGGGTAAAATCACAAGCTAAGCAGTAGATTCACCACAGGGTAATTTAAAGAAATTGGTTCAGGCAGAGGACTGGTGAGATATAAAAAACCTTGTAAAAAAACAAGTGCTGGTGCAGTATCTAATGAAAATATTGAAAATTACCAAAGTTACGAGCCTGCATTTACAAAATGTAACATGGGTTCATCAATTTATTGTTTTGTAATATTTTTACACCAATTTTCAACATAGCTTTGTTATGACCCTGCCTTCTGAAGAAGGGCTGCGAAAATGTTAAACTCCTGGCCTGATGGTGATTTCGTGCAGTGACTGTGAAATCACCTTTCTGGATGTGAAAAAACATTTTGGCCAGGATTTGAAAAATGACAGCTGTCACATTAATGAGGTGCTGTAAAGATATGGCTATGTTGTGAATATGGGGTAAAAATATTAACACTTACCAAAGTTACCAGCCTGAGTTCCCAAAATTTAATATAGTTGTATAACTTTGTTGTTTTTAAATATTTTTATACCAAATTTTCAACATAGCCTTCTTATGACCCCACCTCATGAACACAGGCAGATAACATTTTCAGCTCTTGTCCGAAAGGTGATTTCATGCAGGGACCATGAAATTACATTTTGGGACAGATTTGCCTAATGTCAGTGAAATTGCTCCAGGGGCCAGGTACCAAAAAAGGCATGTTGAAAATTTGGGACAAAAATATGCAAAAATGGCCAGGTTATGCCAGTAAGTTCAAAACACCATTGTAATACATTGAACCGCATACATGTTTCTTCAGTTCACAGTCTGGCTTTAAAATGTGAAGATGTGTCTGTGGTCCAGAGAGGATTACAGCGTTGGACAACCGATGGATAAGTAAGGGCTTGGGGAGTGCAGGGTTGTGGATGCTGAGTGGAGGGTTGGGTGGGGAAAGGAATGGCCACAGGAGACATCGACGGATATTTTCTTATTTACAGGGTTAAAACAAAACAAACAACAACAGAAAAAAAAACCTGAGGATTCTGGATTGTGACATGGGGGTATTGGGTACCCCAGTGTCACTGTTATGTTTCTGGGGTGGGTGCTGAGAGGGAGGGTTGGATGGGGGTGAGGATATAAAAAAAACACAAAAAAACCCACTATGGAGTCCTGATCATGACACTGGGGTACTGGGCACCCCCCATGTCACTCTTATGTTTCTGGGGTGGGTGCTGAGAGGGAGGGTTGGAGTGGGGTGAAAATATTAAAAAAAAAAAAAAACTCCACTGTTGAGTCCTGATCATGACACTGGGGTATTGGGCACCCCCAATGTCACTCTTATGTTTCTGGGGGGGGCAGTGCTGAGAGGGAGTGTTGGGTGGGGGGATATCTTTTAAAAAAACATCAGTGGTCATGGAAGAACAGGGCACACTTCACCGTGTCAAAGATGGCCACCACACTGTACTGTGCATGTGCTAGTAGCTGCGTATGCACAATACAGTTTGGTGGCCATCTTGGACATGGTAGAGTGTGCAGTGTGTTCTGCCATGACTGCCGACACAGTAAGAATAGTACACTGCTACTTATGCCCACTGTAACCCTAAACAAGAAATAGATAGCTACCTAAAAAAGATGTATTTAAAAGGGCATGGGGCAGAGAAAGTAGGAATGGGATTTGAAAGCAACTTAAAGAGTTGGTTAACATCAGTAAAAGGCAAGGGCCAAATGGCATGAGGAGCTTTAAACTCTTAAACCCATAGTGGCTGTACTGGGGGGGGGGGCAAGCAAGCTTTAATTAAGTCCATGAAAATAGTTTATTTATTTAAATTACTGGTGAAACTTTTGACCTATACTTGTTTTATTCCATTTTTAGATTGTACTTTATCTTCTGTCTTGTATATGAACATATGAGACTGCCAGCAGAAGGCCATACAGTCTATTGAATCTGCTTGATGGGTGTACACTGTATAATTTTACAGTGAGTCCCATCCCCCTCCCCATTAACCATAACCCTCTCCTTGAATCTGTCCAACTTCCTCGTGAACCTACCCAACTGCCTTAAGGTTGACAACCTCTGTCAGCAGTTCATTCTACCTTGACACCACCTGCTCTCCAAAAAGTACTTTCTGACTTCCTTCTTGAAAATTCCTCCAACCAGTTATGATATCCATGTTCCACATTTTGAGTCTGATTTAGCACTTTTTTTGTTTGAAACAATAAAAGGAGTGCTCTTTTTAATATGGCTATGTCAAGGTTATCAGTGGTATTCACTTTTGTTATGGAACATCCATTCTTAGCATTACTTTTCAGTGGAGGTGAAAGACCATAGCATGTGGCGGCGCTGCTGCGTGACCTTATGGGACAGTAGGTCTACAGAAACAATCAAGAAGTCTTAGAAGAATCTGGCCTGAGTCATATTGAAAGTATTGAAACTAGCAGCTATGACTAGAATAATGATATACTGGATATGCCTGTTGAAAATTGACAGTTTCAGACATCCTAGATTAGTCTTTAGTTTGATGTTAAAATTTAAAGGGAATTATATAAGAACAGGATGGTTGGCAAATTTAGGGTCTGCACTGGACCAGTGTAACATGCAGATCCTAATGAAATGGGCTATGAGAGAATTGCAATTAATCACTCGCATAGCCCCCTTAGTTGATCCTCCAACTCATCACCTCTCCCACCCCTTCCCCTCCTCTACCCGCATCTCCCTTCCCATTCCACTCACTGCTAATGTATATTTTGGTTGTATACTATGCAATTCCTGCTGTTACCAACCATATGTATTTTGTATATTCCTATGTACTGTATACCTGACATGTATATTAATAAAATGTACCTGTGTGCTTTTGTTACCTTTTTCAGTTAATCTGCCTATTATTCTATGCAATGTGCTATTTTAACTCTGTGCCATTATAATGTGGCCCCGGTTGTGCCTGAAAACAGTCCCTGGGATCAGTGCACCTACCTAGTTATCAAAGTCATAAATAAAAATAAAATAAAAGTATATACAGGTATTTTTGAGAAAAACTTGAGGATAGAGCAGAACAGGATTTAGAAAGACTGGACACTATAAAATTGTGTAAGTAGTGTATTGAAAATAAGAAAACACATGAGTTGGAGAAATATTTAGAAGTTCTTCTTGGTCCACATTTATTTATATAGCTTTTGTTAACTAGATGGGTACACTAGACAAATAAATTCCTGTCTTCTGGTATGATCCTGAAGAGTATAAAAGAAACAATGTTACAATTAATCCAGAATCACAGGTAAAACAAGGCAGGATAAAATCGCAGGTACAGCAGTACATGAGCCTTCACAAAGTTTTGCTTTCAAACTTTCGACTCAGACATACTAAAGGCCAGATTTGAGTGTGAGTCAGAAACTATCAAAACCCCATATGTGGCTGCAGACTGGGAGTCTCAGAGGACACCATTCATGTTATATTTATTTATTCATTAATTCTTTAATTCATTCATTCTTTTTGCACAAGATGTCTAAAACAGAGGAAAACATGGCTTGGAAATTATCTGGATAAATCAACTGAACCTCCAAACAACTGAAAATGCTGCATTATACAATGGCAAGAAAAAATCCTGGCTTCTGATTGGTCAGCTGTCCACCACAGCAGGGGATGTTATCCTGGCATAACATCCCAGCTGTAGTGCCAGCCAGCTGTCAACCTCATTACTAAACAGCAAAAGACAGATCACTACACAGCAGCTGTCAAACGACTACTGTGACAGAAATACTAAAGCAAATAAAGCAGACTCATGTCATCATTTCCAAAGTTAAATTTCAATTTATTTGAAATGGCAACAATACAGAAATTGTTTTCAGAAGACCAAGAAAATACTGAGCCTAAAAAAGAAAAGAAAACAAGACATGTAGAAATCCACTACAACCAGCTAGATCAAATTGAATGTGAGAGAAATGAACCATCGACAAGGAGGCAAACTGTGTGGGCCATTAACGTGTTAAATGACTGGATGAAAGAAACTGGTACCGAAGTAAACTTAGCAACAGTAACGGAAACCGAATTAAATCAAATCCTAAGAAAATTCTATGCCTCAGTGAGAACCAGCAACGGAGACCACTACGGAATAAGTAGTTTTATCGGTTTGAGATCGGGTATTAACCATTACCTAAACGAGCCCCCGCTGTCAAGAAACATCAACATAATTAGCCACACAGAGTTTCAAATGGCAAACAACATATTCACAGCCCAAATAAAAGGCCTCAGGCAGGAGGGAAAGGACAAGGCCCAACACCACGCTCCCCTCACAGACATGAACTGTCATTGCTCAGACAATCCAAAGCACTGAACACAGAGACCCCCGAAGGACTTCTATGGCGAGTCTGGCTAGAAGTACAGTTACATTTCGCCAGACGCGGTTGAGAGGGACAAAGACAGCTAAAACCCTCCAGTTTTCAATTTCTTACAACAGAAACCGGACTTCAATATGCCACACTAACCTTCAACGAGAAACAAAAATCACTCCAATCCACTAGAAAAAGACTGCGATCGCTACAGAGGCACAATGTTTTCAATAGAAGGCCATCCTCAATGCCCAGTTGCTCTGTTAAAAAAATACATTTCGAAACTCCCAATGAACAGCCCATGCCTCTTCTTGCACCCTAGGAAACACCCTGCCAGTCCCTGGGAAACAGAAAAGTGTGGTACACTTTAGAGCCCCAAGGCAAAATTACCTGTCTTCCATGCTGCAAAATGTGTCACTGCAGGGCTCCTACACACCTACACAAACCACTCTCGTAGCCATCACATCCAATTATTTAGTAACGCTCGACTAGAAAGCCCACATAATAAGTGTTACTGGGCACAAGCAGGAATCCTCTCTCAAAAGCTACTGGGGCCCGACGCTGCAGCAGAGATCGCAATGGAGTGCCATTTTATCAGGAACAGGAAGCACCGCATCCACGCCTCGAACCTCTGACCCAGGAAACGTCATGCCGCCGGAATGACTAGCGACAGCTACCCCACCACACACCATGGCAACAGTAAACATCCCAGCAAGAAAAAACAGCCCAGTAGACTGCATCGAAGAAAACAGCAATACTGCCCTGCAAAACACTAGCAACAGCAACCAATTTAACATCCAAGGCAACAGCATGTGTGTATTTAATATTTACAAAGCTTAAATGAACTAGCATAAACGTTATTAATTTTACAAATGTTGTACACGTTTCACATGTTTCAAACATTAGTTATTCACATATTTATAACACATTTACAACTTACAAAACAGAACTATTTAATTCAGTGGAAGGATATTTCACATTTTAATCAATAAAAACTATTTTAAAGTTACTATTTGTAATCTTTCTCCTTATTTAACACATTTGAGCCTATTAGAATAATACGCCTTCAGGGTATTGCTTGGATAACATCCCGCTTTGTTGACGCCGCCGCTGGTCTGCCCAAACCACCCAAGGTGGGATGTTATCCCAGCATAACACCCACCCTGTCGGGCATTATTCCTTTAATTTAGTATGGTTTGTAATCTTATGGTGAGAACTGCAACATTGTTGTGTTGTAACTGTATTTAAAAAAGTTTTTATGAAATGTAAAGATTTTGTAGTTTTTAAGTATATTTATATGATACTGATGTAATGGTAAAGTGCTGATCGGTACTATTACTATTACTACTACTGCACAATAGGTCAAAAATCTCACCATAACTAACACTGCTGCTTTTAAAGATTGGTCCAGGAAGGAATGCTGTGCTGGAGAGGTTTCCAAGTGTATCCTGGAGGAGGAGGAGGAGAAATTGGGGATATAAAAGTTAACAAAAGCATGAGAGGTACAAACAAAATAAAACAAGTAAACACAAGTGGCTCATGTACAAAACAAATTAAGTACAACAATTACAGTTCATCCTCTTTTATCTTGCAACACTGATGCATTAACGTTGTAGCAGACAATGGAAATGTGCTATGTTTCATATGTGAAAGATAGGAGAATTAGCACAGGACTACATTTAGATATTGACTATTCATTTTCTATGTGTATAGTTTGGTAAAATACCTAAATACCACGGTATTATTATTAACATTTAGTTTAATTCATCTATCATTTTTCAACAATCAACTTTAAACTAATTAGTGATGGACATTTGTTTGTCTTTATTTGTTATGATTCATTTAATTTTAACATCCAGGTTCTCCTCTCTCATCTACCTTCAGTGATGTCCAGGGAATGTACAGAGCTGGGAGATTGGGATGGGAGAGGAATTGACTACGGGGAGGCTGGGATAAAACCCACCACCTGCATGACCGATCCTATATACCTCTTAACATTTGTCAGTGAAATGTTGGCTACCGACATTTAGAATGTAAGAACATTTTATTTATTTTTTTATCTATTTAAACAATTGGTAACCAGGAAAGACACACTGAGCTGAGGCTCGATTCCAGGTGTGATCCTGGGGGAGGGGAGTGGGAGTACAGACAGTTTGCACAAATACACAATTTACAATAAGTGTTGCATGTACAGTGGATACAGTAGTATTGATCAATACAGGGTAATTGAGACAAGATTGACAAAACTGTTACACAATACACAATAAGCAGCACAGTATATAGTCCTGCAACATTCCTGGACTTGGAGATAACATGATGCGAAAGCTATAAAAAGTAAATGTTCTCATTGAGAACGTAGTACAGAAAATGCTTAGGTAGCCATAGCTGCGATAGATTGTGGAGTGTAGATTGAGTCATCTGGGGCAGAGGTGGTGGGAGGTGGTAGGGAGTAAAGTTTTTGCTTGTAGGCAAAGTAAGAGGAGGAGTTCATGATAGATGGGGTTAGTTTGTTCCACAAACTGGGGAGCCAGTAGGAGAAAGTGGCTAGGCCAGATGAGGATGGATGAGGGATGCTAAAGGAGCATTCATGTCTATGTCTCAGTTCATAAGGGGGGGTCAGAAGTGGGGAAGAGATGGTCCGACAGGTAGGAGGGTAGCATGCTGAACCAGAACTTAGATATTAGGTTGAGGGAGTGGATATAAAGTTTGTGGACAGCGGGGCTAATCCACTGAGGGAGTATAGATCACAGTGATGGGTCTGAAGGGGTGAGTTGGTCATGAAACGACAAAAGGAGTTTAGGAGTGTATCAAGATCGGATAGTGTGGTAGCTGGGGCAGTGCAGTAGACCATGTCTGCATAGTCAAAAATGGGGAGGAGCATTTTAGTTATGATTTGACGTCTGGCTGGGAGTGGAAGGGAATCTCGGTGCCGCTGAAGCATACTTAGCATGGGACGAAGTTTAGTGACAGTTGCATCTGTGTGAGATGAGAAGGATAGGTGGGGATCAAGCCGAACACCGAGGTATTTGTATTTAGTGACCTGATCAAGAAGGGTACCATACAGGGAGGTAATGGGGGGGGAAGGGGAGGATCTGCTAAATTTCTGTGTAGTACCAAATACAGTAGAAACTGTTTTGGAAGTGTTTAATTTTAGTTGGTTTCATCTGAACCATTGCTGAATATTACTGAAATCACATTGGAAAGTAGCTTGGACTTTGTGAGTTGATTGACCTGAGGTAAAGAGCATAGTGCCATCCACATACTTGTGTATGCTAGAATTAATGCAGAAGGAGGGAAGGTCATTTATGAAGAAGGAGAAGAGGATGAGACCAAGGAAGGAATCTTGTGGCACTCCAGCTAGGATGTGGAGGGGAGTGGATGAGACATCAGTGATTTTGACTGACTGTGACCTGTTGGAAAGATATGAGTTGAACCACTGTACAGTGATAGGAGCTAGTCCTGCTGCTTCTAGTTCTGTTGGAGAGGGTGGGACACAGAATAAAAGGCCTTGGCCAGGTCAACAAACACAGCGGCGGTTAGCAGGCCTTGGTCAGAGGCCATGAGGATGTGGTTGGTTACACGCAGGAGTGTGGAAATAGTGGAATGCTGTTTCCTAAACCCTGACTGGTGGGGGAATAGGAGATTGTTTGTGGTAAGATATTCTGATAGCCTGGAGTGGGCCAGGGATTCCTGTAGTTTGGTAAGAGCTGGGAGGAGTGAGATCAGCCTGTAATTCCCTGGCATAGAGGGGTCACCACCTTTGTGGAGGGGAACAATGGAAGTGACTTTCCAGGCATGAGGAAGCATGCCTTTAGAGAAGGAGAGGTTGAGTAGATGGGTAAGAGGTTTTGTAATTACAGAAGCTGAGATCTGCAAGAGCTTGGGGTGGATCCTGTCTGGGCTGGATTTACTGGTATTAAATGAGGGACTCTGGCCTTAATAATGTTTGGCACATCAACACAGATGTTGAGACATCAACTCAGAACATTGGGAGCTAGTGATATAACAGCACTCCACCTGATCACAGCCTGGACACTAGTTGGAACCCTAACAATGGGGTAACAGTGTGACTCACATTGAATCTTTTGTGGGGTTCCCAGATTGCACTGCCAGTTACCATGTAACTGCAGCTCTTAAATAGCTGCTAATCACACCAGACCATCTGGAACACTGAGGGAAATTAGCATGAGGACTAGAGCTTGCAAAAGTAGGAACTTTTTTAACTTTATTGACAGCCATGGAAGACCTGCATTAGTCATGATGGACAAGTAAATGGTTAGCTGTTCTTGTCCAGGTCAATTTACACTGTGAGCATACGCACAAAATCAGTGCACACTTTGTACCTTTAGAAATGATAAAAGGTATTTATTCAACCTCAGATGAGTGAAAGACATAGTCAGCTGTGATCCCCAGTTTCCACAGTAGAAACATAGAAATATAGAATTTGATGGCAGATAAGGACCACTTGGCTCAGTTAGTCTGCCCATTTTCCTACCTAACAGATAAGCTGCAGATCCTAGTTAACCAACAGCCTACTTCCTCCTACCCCCAGTAGGACTGCCTTATGTCTGTCCCATGCATTCTTGAATTCCCCCACTGTTCTTGACTCTATGACCTCCTCAGGAAGGCTGCATATCAATCCTAGTATAACAGTTGTGTCTCTCAGAGTAATTGGTATAGTCCCATGCCTGGTCATTCAGGTCCAGCCAGACATCCTGCAGACCTGCCAATTGAGTACATTTGGCCAACTTGGAGCCAGCCCTGCTTCTTCTAATCTCCCTGGTCCCTCCTTCCTACCCAATGCTGATGAAAAAATAGTATTAAAATCCCCTCCAAGGACGCAGATCCTATTCCCCAGATCCATCAACCCCCCCCCCCAACATTTTCTTAAAAAAATAAATAAATCAGGCAGCCTCCTTATCATTTGGGGCATAAAGGTTCAAAATAATACAGGGAATATAGAAACATAGAATCCGATGGCAGACAAGGACCACCTGGCCCACCCAGTCTGCACACCCTCCCACCGAACGGATAAGCTGCAGATCCTAGTTAACCAACAGCCTACTTCCTCCTACCCCCCCCACTAGGACTGCCTTATGTCTGTCCCATGCATTCTTGAATTCCTCCACTGTTCTTGACTCCACGACCTCCTCAGGAAGGCTATTCCATGCATCTACAACCCTCTCCATGAAAAAATACTGCCTCACATTACCTCTAAGCCATCCCCCCTCTATCTTCAAATTGAGCCGCCTTGTTCTTGCACATCTCTTTTTCTGAAAGATACTACCTTCTTGGACTTTGTTGATTCCCTTGAGGTACTTGAAAGTTTCTATCATGTCCCCCCTCCCTTCTTTTCTCAAGGGTATACATATTAAGCTCCTTTAGTCTCTCTTTGTATGTCTTCTGGTGCAGACCCTGCACCATTTTGGTTGTCCTCCTCTGGACAGCCTCCACTCTGTTTATATCTTTGTGGAGATGGGGTCTCCAGAACTGCACACAGTACTCCAGATGGGGTCTCACCAGCTGTCTGTACAGAGGGATAACAACTTCCTGTTTTCTACTGTTGATGCCTCTCCCTATGCATCCCAGTATCCTCCCCAACCTTTCTTACTGCCTTCTCACATTGCTTGCCCAGCTTTAGGTCATCTGATATAATTACCCCCAGGTCCCTTTCCATTTTCATTGTTGTCAGTATCTCACCCTCCATTGTGTACTCTTTCCCTGGGTTTTTGTTTCCCAGGTGCATTACCTTGCACTTATTTGCATTGAATTTAAGCTGCCATACATTTGACCATTCCTCCAACCTTGCCAAATTCCTTCTCATCCTGTCCACTCCATCTTGTGCATCAACACTGTTTCAAATGTTTGTGTTGTCTGCAAGGAGACATACTTTTCCTTCCAGTTCCTCTGCAATGTCACTTATAAAGACATTAGAAAGGACCGGTCCCAGTGCTGAACCCTGCGGTACCCCGCTAGTAACCCTCCTTTCTTCACTGTGGACTCCATTTACTACTACTCTTTGTGTCCTGTTGTCCAGCCAATTTTTTATCCAGGCTACCACCTTGGAACCTACTCCAAGGCTGGCTAACTTGTTTATTAATCTTTTGTGTGGGAGTGTATCAAATGCCTTGTTAAATCTAGGTAGGCCATGTCCACAGCCCCTCCCTGGTCTACTGCTTTGGTCACCCAGTCAAAGAAATCTATTAGATTCGTCTGACATGACCTTCCCACTGTGAATCCATGCTGCCTAGGGTCCTGTGCCACACTGGCCTCTAGGTACTCAACAATTCTCTCCTTCAGAAGTGATTCCATCATTTTCCCTACCACTGAGGTCAAACTAACTGGTCTATAGTTTCCTGCCTCTGCCCTGCTCCCACTTTTGTGAAGAGAAATCACATCCACCCTCCTCCAGTCCTCAGGTACCACCCCATCCTCCCATGATTTGTTAAAGAGAGCAGTCAGGGGTGTCACTAGTTCTACCCTGAATTATTTTAGAATTCTTGGGAGAATCCCATCAGGCCCCATTGCTTTGTCCACCTTCAATTTTACTAGTTCTTTCAGAACCCTTTCTTCTGTAAATGGACTTGTATCGACCCCCATCTCCAAAAAGTTTCTCTTGTTTGGTTTAGGTACCTTCTCCTCCTCTTCCTTTGTGAATACTGAGCAGAAATATTTGTTCACTGCCCCTGCTTTTTCACTGTCACCCTCTTCCCACATTCCCTTCCCTTTATTATGCCTCAGTATCCCCCCTTGGTCTTTCTTCACTCCCTAATGTACCTATAAAAGGTCTTATCCCCCTTCTTAACAGAGTTGGCTATCTTTTCCTCGGTTTGGGTCTTTGCTATTGTGACTGCCTTCCCTGCCTCTTTCTGCTTTAACTGTTAAAGTTCTCTGTCCTGCTCCTTCTGTGTTTCCTTATATTTCCTGAATGCTATCCTTTTCTCTGTAACCTTCCCTGCCACCTCTTTTGAGAACCATAGCGTTTTTTTCCTTTGTTGTGTTTTGTTGATTTGCTTCACACAAAGGCTTGTTGCCTCTGTGATGGCTGTTTTGATTACTCCCCATTGTTCCTTAACCCCTCCTTCTTGCCTGTTTGCACTAGACAAGTAAAACAATGTTAATCTGGCCCTTGCTTCTAATATGAAATCTTCCTTTTCTTCACCACTGACTATTTCAATAATCTTTTCATCAGTAATGTTATGAAGGAATTCACAGCCATTCTCAAAGGTCAGATAGTCCCCAGAAGAGCACTGTTAAATATTCATTTTTAAGACATTTAAAACAAACAGAAAATTGGGACCACAGTGGTCTGTGTGAGTGCTGGTGATGTGGCAGGTGATAGAGGTAGAACATCATAAGACAGATGCAGCCTGTACCCTAAAGAAGTTGGTGGATCATTGAGGGAATTGACATAGAGATAGAGAGAGAATGGTACAAGAAGCCAATCCAGCAGATAAGGAGGGTATCAGATAACAGAGGGGTGGATAATTAAAAGTATAATGTAGTCAGAAAATGGGTTGGAAAATTCTTGAACTTGATTGGCTAATGGCTTTTTAATGCCATACTGTATGTTTATGCCACAACACCGCTCTCACCAAAAAAGAAAGACACAGCACCTCCCTTCTCTTTCACCCAGTCCCAGACATAGGCAGACAACTTGTTTTGTAAAACAAATTTATTAAAGGCCACCCGATGGCCTAATGGGAAGTACTGTGTGCTCCCACACCTGTGACCCAGGTTCAGAAGTAAGCCCAGGAAGCTGATCAGGTGACCTCGCGGGCTAGGATCATGATGCCATGTGGCAGTGCTCCCAGCCAGACAGGGAGGGTGTCAGGTTGCGCCACTGTAGCAGCTCCCATCATGGGCAAGGGAGCTTGCCTATCCTGCAGGAGCATGCTAGAGTGTGCATTATCTTTAGGGATATGGCCAACATCAGAGTGGTGGATGAGGTTAGAGGGTGAACAAGGAAATATCTACCATCTACAGGATAATGTCCCAGTTGCTGTAGCCCAAATATAACCTACTGGACTCTAGATTGTGCTTTGGGTGGGAGGATGGACCTCCCCTCACTGGCAATGCCAGAGGGGAAAATCCATGGGGGACCGCCGTCCGCTCCCCTAGGTAAGTCCTTGCGGCTCTGCGATGCTGGTTTGACAACACTTTTGTCAACTGGCATTTCATCGGCAGGATTTATGTTGATCGCAAGTTGCGGTTGACATAAATCTCATTTGTCTCCCAGTCCTATTTTTTCATTGAGGGGTTTTGCCCCCGAACCCCCCATGCAGGGGGCCCCACCCACCCCATAATTAGGATTCTCAACTCTAGTAGGAGTTGACTCGGGTAGGGGGTGCTGGTCTGGGAGACAGCGTGCCCCTGTGTTGAGCACACTAACACAATGACCTGTCAGCAACCTGTTGATTTTGTTGACGGGTTGGTGTCACTGTGGGGGGGGGGGCATACCAGTCCAGGCAATGGTGAGTGACTTGGATGAAAGAAGGTGGTTGTGCAAGACAGAGAAAAAGTTGTATGAAAAAGCAAAACAAACTTATTATTAAAGATATTTTGAAACTTTTTTTTAAATCTGCTTATCAATCTAATTTCCATTTTCTAAGTGCGATGACACACTCCAGTGTTTGAGGTGTTGGGGATACCCACTCTTCCAGGAGCTGTAAGGCCCACTGCCTGTTGCATCTGGCCTCACTGTGCCCCTGGTTGATCAGGTATCCACCAACACTACGCACCCTGTAGTGTTTTATTGATTACATAGAATAAATCCATTAGCAAGTAAGGTAGCAAGACAGCTGTGAACCATGCAAACACATGAAATTGCCAGCAGAAGAAGACTATTACAGTTTGTTGAGTCTGCTTCATGCAGAGCTCATGTATCTGATGTTATATGGCATGCTGCCTCCCTCCCCCAACATTCTTACTCTCCCCATGACTTTGTCTCTCCCTCTTTTAAATCCTTTAACCATTTTCTGGTTTACAGCCTTCTTCAGTCGCCTGTTTCATCATGTCAGGTCTCTGTAAAAGAGTGCCTCCAGACATCCTTCTAGAACCTTCCTTCTGCCAGTTTGCAACTGTGCCCTCTTGTGTTCTTATTTTTGCTGAACATAAAAAGCTCACCAGGATTGACCTTATTTATATCTTTGAGGTACCTGAGGGTCTCTATTATGTCCCATCATTCCATTCTTTCCTTGAGTGAGTATATGTTAAGGTTCTCAAGTCTTTGCACATATGAGAGTCCCTGTTGACCCTGAATCATCTGTGTGACTCTTCTATGTACCACCTCCAGCTGGCTGATGCCCTTGTAGTAGGGTCTTCAATATGACACACAGTACTGCCGGTGTGGTCATACCATAGGTCTGTATGATGGCAATATGACCTCTTTCCTTCTGCCATTGAACCCCCTTGTTATGCAACCCAACATCCTATCTGCCCCTGCTACTACCTTGTTGCATGCTGTGGAGGGTTTCATTAGTATAGCATTTAATAACAAAGTTAGTCATCAACCAGTGTAGTCTTGTATGCTTTTTTTTGGTGGGGGGTGAGGTAGCAACATTGGGAAATAGGGGAGCAGAAAGGAACAAAAAGGGAGAAGGTAAGGAGCTTCAGTAGGGTAGGGGAGGAAATCTGGAGAGAAGAGTAGACAGAAGGGTGAAGGGAAGTGAGTGTGTTGGAAACAGGTGCAATGTGATTGGTATGGTCACAGGGAAGACATTTCTGAGTGGTATGGGAGGAACTGGAGTGGAGTAGGTACTGAGGAGGAGTAGACCACAGCTGAGTGGTCTGTAAGAGAAGGTTGCCTGCCCAGCATGGGCCTTGGGTCAAGGTAGAGTAAAAGAGCAAGCGTTGGAATTTTTCAGGGAGTAGAAGTAAGGAACAGGATAGCTGAGGAGATAATTGAGGTAGCAGGGAAGGGAGCCAAGCCAGTACGTAGAAATGAGAGAGAAACAATTTGAGATATGTCCTTGAGGCAAATGGAATGGAAGCCAACCTAAACTGTTTGAACAACAAAATAAATTTGATATTAAATAACCAAGACACCAGTAGTATTCATTTAACTTTCAAAATATGTATAATGAAAACATTGTACAGGATGAAACCTAATAGTGTAGAAGCTGTAGAGCTAATGTTATCCTTATTGTGCTGTTTGTTATTATTAAATTATAATTAGCTGCTCGAAGTCAGAATAGCATTGTCATGGATGACCAGTTATAAGAAGCATGAAAACTGTAGAATCAAAAATGTGAATACTTCCAGTAACAAAGTAAACTTAGCTTGCTGTGATGAACCAGGGACTTAACTAACCTCACGTGTTTTGGTGCTGTCCTAAAATTTACCCATGGGGGTGGCAACCCATAAAGAAATTGGACTCATTTATGTATCCAAATTTCATTTCATGTTAATTCATTTTTTTTTAAATCATTTTCATAAGATAAAGATTAGTGGAAAATGCACATGTATTTTTGGTGACATAGCTACAAAATGCCTTAAGTAATGAGAATACACCAGAATCTGGTTTATTTAATAAAAAAAAAACAAAACTTTAGAGCATTAATTTTAATGAGATGATTAATGGGTCACTTTGATAACATAGATGATATCATGAATAATAATAGATTTATTTAAAGTTTACTTTCTCCAAATTTACGAATAGCTTAATTGTATAAATAGGACCTCCCCTTGGGATAGGTAGTGTGCACAACAGGGTGTACTAAGAATAAAAAATGTTTTTGTATACAGAGTACAGTAAAGAAGAAAACAGCAATAGATGCAGTAACATTTGATTAATAAAGAAAAGTGAATTCTTTAAATATATAAAAAATATATTTACTAACAACATTTCCATACTCAAAAAGGGTTAATTTTTGTGCATTTTATGCTATGCCAACATATAAGAAACTAAGGAATATACAGTATGTGCTACATTTGATTTTATATTTTATTGCCTTATAAGACCTTATCTGTACTAGTATAACTTCAAGATGAAAATAAAAATTGTGATCCTTTACCAAGTGCTCAGAAAAGGGAAAAAAAATAAAACTTTTTTTAATATTTTTTTAATAAAATATTTTTAAATAAAAAGAAATGAAGATGGGATGGGTTACAGTACATAGAAGCAGAGACACGCATTTTGTTTGGAAAACTTTAGTGCGCTTAATGTTTTGTTGAAAGACTCTGGGAAGATTCAAGGGCTTCAGAGTTCAGAAAGACACGGTTTGTACGGAGGCCCATTAAGAATATAAGATGGTCTGTGTCCTGCACAGGCTCAAGGATTCAGCATAAATAAAGATGCCAGTTGAAGAAATGGATGTCCTGCCTCTGAAAACAATGAATACAGACCATTTCCCATCACCATACAACCACTTGCAATGCACAAAAAATGCAATTGCTTACTTAGAATGTGTAGGCATTTTAGTGATTAAAATAGGTAATAAATCCATCCTTTTTATTACACACACAAGCGGTGAATAGTTTTTTCTTTTCATTGTTGCAGTTTCTCTGATCAGCCTGAAAGGCGTGCAGAACTGCTACAATGTAATTTGGACTGCAGTCTTAAAAGTGTGAGTCCCATAAATTGTAACAAGTTTAAGAAGCTGTATTTCTTCAACCTGCAATAGCTCTTGAGGTCAGTAGTTTGACAGCAGTTTTCAACTGGCTATTCTTAGAACTTCAGTGCTTAGTAAGATTTTTTACAAATGATGAGGCCCAGTTTCCATAACGTGCTCACACTACCCTGTGCACATTTAAAAGAAAATGAAAACTGAGCTTCATATATGTAGTTAGACTTGATGTATCAGAGAAGCCAAGTGTGTGAATTTATACTTTGTGTTTAAAATGAGGGGAAAACTGCAGGCCTGTTAGCACAGCGGCAGTACACTATCTGTAACTGCAGTGACCTGGGTTTGCACCTTGAGCCTGGGCACACTGGAGGGACGGCACAAGGAAGATCAAGGGTCAGTCTCTCCAGTTGCTTTATTTCCACTTGCATCACCACAGGTGGCAGTGCAGTGAAGACAAACATTTTTGTGAGGAAGAAAAAAATATTACATACTGTACTTACTGTAACTGAAGATCTTGCAGAATATCTTCTCCATGGAGTCCCACTCTTGGGTCCAAGACAGAGGTGTTAGAACCTTGCAGGAGCAAGTCTTTTGCAGCCATTGGCCCACAGTGCCTGCATGACACCTCGTGCCTGCCAGTACTATTTGGTGGCTCCCTTCTCCACCTCAGTTCTTTTTGCCAGGAGAATGTGAAAGTAGATGGCAAGCTGTGCTTGCAGGATGAATACGATAAAGGGATAGGAAAACTATATAGGAAAAGAATATAAATAACTGACTATTATATACTATGTACCTGTACTATATACTATGTATTGTATAATCTCATCTCATTTTATGTATGTATTCTCCCTGGTCATGCCTGAAAATAGTCAACTTTGGCTAGCGCTCCTAACCCGGTTAACAAAAACTAAATAAATAAATAACCCAAATACAGTACCAAATTAGAAGAGGGAAAGGAAAATATACATGCATGTATTTCTGTCTATCTGTCTTTAACATTGTTGCTGTTAATGTAATGTGCTTAAGTTTTTTTTTTTTTTCCAGTTGTTTAACCAGGTGAGACACACTAAGCTGAAAGCTTGTTTACAGGTGCAGCCTGGGAGCACAGAGAAGTTAAGTGACTTGCTCAGGGTCACACAGTATGCAAGCGGGGGGCTGTGGGATTCAAACTCAGGTCTCCAGATTTGCAGCTCTGAGCCTTAAACCATTGTGCTATACTGGCATATGTATTTATGCCTTGAATCCTCAAAGCTTTCATCACTTGCTGGCACATTCATACTTTGATGATTATGGTTGTTGTATGTAATTAATCCCAGGTCACATCTGAAAAAAGGACTTTTAGATCCATGACCGTGTCTGTCTGTCTGTCTGTCTGTCTGTCTATCTATCTATCTATCTATCTATCTATCTATCTATCCCCTGTTAGGGGCCAGTGGTACTCAGAGGTATAAAAAATTAGAGCCACCAAAGAATTTAGTTATCAGTCTTATAGCAAGAACCGTTTTTGGCCTATTGTAGGCACAAAAAGGAGGGGTAACATGGCAGCAGCCCCAAAATGGTGCTGGCCTGGGTTCTGGCCACATATAAAATGTGCAGCTGTGCGAGAACGACAGCAGCAACAGAAAAGGATTGCCACTCAGCACATTCTCAAGCAGTATTAAAAATGATTTTTTTTTTTGTTATGGAGTGGATTGGAAACGTGTCAAGAGTTCTATCCCACTGGGGGAAACATGAAAATTGGCATAAGTGCTTGAAGAGTGGTGCCAGCTAGAGCAACCACAGAGGCATATAAGACAAACTGACACCAAATACGAGACCAGCCTCCATCTTTTGTGGCATTAAGTTGAACCCTAACTGGTACATTAATACAGATTTTTTTTGCAAAGAATATATACTTATTATACTGACACAGTAGCACCAGTATAGCTATAGTTAGGGTTGATAAGGAATTTAATGTTAAACTCCAGTGTTTGCATCTTAAAAACATTGGCATAATTTGATGAAATATCCCAACATTTGGCATGCACAGTCTGGCTGGCAGGGGTGCAAGATCTGAAACATTTTGTGATGGTGTCTTGTGCGGTTTCCAAGATACAGAGCATCAACTTTTAATGAATTACCTTTTTTTTCCTATACATAATACACTTTTTTTTTCTCTCATATACAGCCTAGACGGTATGGAATTTTTTCACAGAACCTACTTTCAGGGTAGAAGAGGCCTGTGCCAAAGTAGTGCCTTTCAAAGGTTTTGTGACAAAATATTAAACATTTCCACAGCTTTTTTTCTGTACATACTCAGTAGGATTTTGAATTAACCCTCTGATATGAATGATAAAAACATAGATTTTGAGGTTCATCAATCACAAATTATGATCATGAGAAATAATATTGATCGTGACAGCTGCCATCTTTTTTGTTTTAAACTAAAAGACATTGAAAGAAACTAATGAAATATGTTTTTTAAAAAAGGAAAACCTGAACATAGGTAAACAGCGCTTGTTTAGCTAGATTCTGATGTTAGTTTGTTAAAAATAGGGCTGGAAATAAGATTTATGGGCACTTGCAGATCCTTTATGCCCAGCTTAGTGAAAGGAGCCTTTCATCCATGTTCTCTATATGAGAACAGTGGGACTTTAATGGTTTGTGTAGCCAAAGCTGGAGTCATGCTGCCAGCTTGAGTGGGAGCAATGAGCCAGTGATTGCCTGATCGATATCTCCCCCCCCCCTTACAAATAAGGGTGTCCATAGCCAATATATGCAGATAAGATGAGTGATAACACAACACTGTCAAGTCTGGAACAAGGTACACTATGGTGCAAGCTAGGGAAATTAAGTAATGCTGCTCTTCCCAAAGGAGGCAGTATAGTGCTGTGGTTTAGAGCACTGAGCTGCAAACCTAGAGACCTGAGTTTGAATCACACAGCCACCATTTGCATACTGTGTGACCCTGAGCAAGTCACTTAACTTTCTTGTGCTCCCAGGTTACACCTGGAAACAAGCTTCAGCTTAGTGTGACTTCCCTGGTTCAGTAATTTCACTTTCCCCCTTTCTGCTGCAAGAGAGACAGACTTATGGGGATTTACCCCATTTGGAAGGCCAACCACCCAATAACCTGATACAACTAATAGGGAATAGATTAGATATAAGCTGATAACTACGTAAGTGGAAATTAAGTTGGGTAGTCAGAACACCACTATGGTGTAGTGTTGCATGTAGCAACTAATAGGAATATACCCAAGGTAAAGGGGATGTACCCTAGGTTGGGTGTGTGGGGGAGACATATATCAAAAGGGAAATATATTTTTTGCAGGTTGTGCTAACCTATTTTTTTCTTCAAAAAACAGTTGTGTACATATGTTTTTATATAACTCCCCAGAAAAGCTCTTGCCTCAGAAGGGGGAAGGAAGGTAAAAATGAATCCTGTGTCTGCCAGGCAAGGTGTTCACAGGAAGGGGTAAGCTGTCTAGTGGCCCTGGGTTATGACAGAGAAAAGGATGGTGGGCTGGTAAATGACACTTCCTGGAGAAGATATTCTGGAAGATCTGCAGTTATGGTAAGTATTTAACTTTTCTGTCTTCTAGAACTAGTCTTCTCCATGGAGTCCCACGCTTGGGTCTAGAGTTCCAAGCATTCCCTATTAATGAGGGAGAAGCCTCAGCCCTCTATGTAGGGGAGAATAGCTGAAGGAGGGAGCTTTTGCTGGTCTGGAAGAACCAGGGTTGTGTCAAGGCGGTGGCTTCTGGGATACAGGAGTGGACAGGTCCCCTGACAATTGCTACCTAATCTGAGGTGGAAAAGAAATGTGCCCCTTATAGTGGGAATTTAGCACCTTTTGCTGGACCAGAGGTGCTAATCAGTATAGGTGAATCCCTGACATCTGCCTGATACAGATAGCTGACCCAACTAGACTAGAAGCCCCTGCATTGGCATCATACAGTGCCCTCGATTGGTGCTGAACTGTTTCCAGGTGTTTGATGGAGATGTCAGTGGCCTGCCTGACAGCCTCACAGTCAGGAACTGCATTGGGCAAGGAGTGCATCATGTGAGCCTGTGTGCCAAGATACACATGAAGGAATGTGCTGAGGTAAAAACTTTTCAGCTCAGTGCTTGGAAACCTGCTGAGCCTTGACTGGGAGGGCAGACATGTCTGGGGCACTGTGGCCCAGTCCAAGTCTGTAGTACCTGAAGCCCCCAGCCAACCCAGTGAGTTCTCGATATCAGATGAGGAGGTCCCTGGGGACGGGAGAGATGGAAAAAGAATACCTAAATAATTACATTGATGTCACCTCCATGGCTCTAGGCCAGGAAAGAATGAATGACACATGTGTCAGTGTTGGAGACTCAGGAGTCCCATTGGAAGGGCAACTGGATTGCAGCTGGTGAAAACCTGTAGGTTCAACGCCTATGGCATCTCCCCCATGAATCACTGGAACAGAACATACTCAGAAGAAGATACTAGTTGGAAGGATAACTCCTTATCTTCAGAGGAGGATATCAAGGGGAAATGAGGCATTGGCACTGCCTTGGTCAGGCACCAAGAGAGGGGCCCTCTATCAGACACCCTCTACCGTGACTCTGTGGTACCAACCCAAGTGATATTGCTTCCACATGAGAGGCCCAGTAGGCTTAAAGTACATGAGCAACCTGTCTACCCGCTCCCAGTGCCCCTGTCTAATGGACTGTCCTGCCAAGTCTAGGTCTCAGTACGGACTTTACATCTCTAGGGAGACACTCACCCTAGGGGAGGATGGAGCACAGACTTTCATTTCTGACACATTTGACAGAGGAGTTGGCAGAATGATGGCCCTGGGAGAGGGAGAATGCAGTATGGGGAGGGGGGTCCTGTTGAGGAGCAGGCCACTCTGGGAGGCCTGACCCATGACCAGTGTGAATGTCAAAATTGGGCCCAGGAGAAAACTCTGCACTCAGGTTGATGTCAGACTCTGAGTCAGTGCCAGTCCCAGCACTAACAATGGAGCAGACAGTGTTCCTGGCATTGAGACCTTCCTTGCCATTAAAGTCAACACCAGCCCCGCCTCTGGTGTCATAGTCAAGCCCGATTCCATCCCCTTCCCTGATGCTGCATGTGGCACCGAGGTCAGATACTGTATTTGAGCTGATACTATCACCAGTGCTGACACTGGAGCCAGGCCTGACACTGACACAATCAATGGTGACAGTGCTAGACTCGGTGCAGACATCAGTGTTGCCCACAGTCATTACCATGAATGGTGATGACTGCATGGGTGACACCTCCAGCCAGCATCAATGAGTCCACCAGAATGTAAAAGGCCAAAGGCCTCGAGTCCGGGATGTCCACCACTCAGGGTAACTGACTGTGGTAGGTTCTTCTGCTATTGCCCAGAAAGAGCTAGTGGTCTACCAGACTCTACCAACATGGTCTGCAACACAGCCCCAATGCAGTGTTTGGGGGGAGAATCTTGTACCAGAACTGACCCCAGAGGGTGGTGAGGAACCCAGAGGATGGATCCAGCCTCCTCTCCTGGGACCATCTGATCAATGCCTGCCTCTAGAAGTAAGGAATTTTATCCCCGCTTAACATCCCAAATTTGGATGGTGTGGAGATCCAAGGTGAAGCAGTCAATCAAAACTTTATTTAACCAGGCATATCACCATTGAGCAAGCTCATTTTCAAAGTGGTCCTGGACAATAAGGGCAAATACACAGTAAAACAAGGGATAGTACACAACAATCAATGAACATAACTTAAGTGCATCAACTATAATATCAGTCGAATTCAACGATCTAGAATCACAGAGAGTCAGCAAGCAGGCATAACAAGAGTCCATGTTGTGGCCTGTTCTGTGATGGGGAAATACACTTAATGCAGGTAATTGGCACTGATACTACATGCACAATAACAAAATAAGGGGCCCTGTTTGTCCCTTTATTTCTTCAGTGACTTGGGCCTCAAGGAAAGTAAGACAACAAGAGAAATGTGGTGACAAAGGTGATCAGTAAAGTAAACTGAAGTAAGATTCACTCCCACAGTGTGTACTTAGTGATGGGAAAGAGAACTAAGGTTGGGCATGGTCCACTGTGTCAAATACTTTGACCAGATCAGCACAAATTGAACTTGTCACCTGGCTGTTATCCACATTGGACAAGATGTGTGATGAGTGAGTTATAGAAAACAAGTAGGTGTTGAGTCGTAAAAACCTGACTGATAAGATGTGATGCAGCCAGTAATATCATAGTAAGTTACTAAATAATGCTAAACAAGGTGCTCAAGAATTTTGAAGAGGCCAGTGGAATATTGTGCAGTAATTACCATCTGTAGGGAGTCACCTTCTTTGTGAATGAGAGGTCCATAGTCTGCTTTCAGACCACAGTCACAACACTGATAATGATGGAACAGTTAAAAATGTGGGCTACATATCTGGCAATGATAGGGGGACCCAGGCTCAAAAATGTAGATGGGAGGGACTCCCAGCATACTGTACTTCCTAGAAAAAGCTAAGGGCAGTATTCTCACTAAAGACTCATCTTCAGCATGTGGGCAACCAGTCTCTTTCCGGTGGTTATAAGCTTTTTTTTTCTTTTCAGAATGCGTTGCTTTAGGGCCTTGCTGAGCTGGGGGAGGGGTACTTATTTGGCTTGTTTCTTCTTATTACTTTCAGGGACACAGACCTCTATTTCTGCTTCAGGCACCCTCTTCAATGAATGCCACATGTGTTTTGCATTGTACGTTCTTTTACCTTGGCAGTGTCCACCTTTCTGAAGTTAAGGCAAATCTGCTAATTAATTGGAGTAAAGCAGATTTTTTTGCCAGTACCCTAGCTGAGGCACAATTGGTGGTCAAGGTAGCATAATTAATTGTAGGAGCCAAGCACTGTCTTAACATTGCCATTCTAGTTTCAGCAGTCACGAAAGCACATAATTTATACATTACTGAGATCCTAGAATGAATTGTTGAAGTAATATTTTCAAAATGACTATCAAAACTTAAAACAGGATCTAATATAACACCCAAATAACGAAAATTAGTAACCTGTTCAAAATAAAATCCATCAAGAGCAGTAACATGCAGACCTTAAATTACTATGTTACTATGTTAGATGACCTTGTCTCCACTGCTGAAAGCTCGAGCATGGCCCCAAACTTGGTTCTGTGTTGGACACACTACACTAGGAAGCAGTCCCTGAAAGTGGACAGGAGTTCTTTCTTAGGCCTGCAGTTAACTATCCTGAAATGCCGGTCTATACTGGGAGGGGATTAGAGTCACCCAGGTTCACTACTGCATCCAAGTTGGCTGCTCTTGTAATATCTCTGACTAGCCTGGCACCATGGTCAGCTGAGTTGTTTGGGGACATATAGCACACACTCAGTGTGATTCCCCCCTTTTCCCAAGATCAGCCCCACTGAACTCTGTGATGGTGTTTGCCTCCTAAAAGATACCATGAAGTTTTGATTTCCTGCCTTGTGTATACAATTCTGTATTTTGTACGTGAGTATGTACTGTATATTTGCAATAAGTTACATTTTGCACTTACATTTTTCTTCTTTTGTATTTTACATATAAATAATTGCTTCTGTTCCATTTTTCAGACTGTTTACTTCTCCTGTTCTGTAAATGGATGCACCTATTAATGAGCCTCAGTTCAACATGCCTTTCCTGGCCAAAAATCTCAAATAAATATACATATTTTCCTATCGAGGACATTTCCTGGCAGAAACATTTTCTCCCACTCAGTGTTGTTTATAGTTATGTAATGTTAGTAAATTCACTTTTTGGTGGATTCCATTAGGTAGTGTACTATGGAATAATTTTCCTGTGGTTGACTTAACCCACTTACATTAAGGTCTGTGGAACAAAACAAGGTTGGAGTTGCCCAACAAAGTCTGTCACCCCGCTTCTGACTTGCCAGGACCTCTCTCCACCCACCCAACATTTCTTTTTCAGCACTCCCCAAGCTTTGTACTTTCTTTGGCTTAAAGCCCAAATGTTGCAGTCCCTACCCCAAACCCTCAATCTGTGATGGCTGACAGTGGCATAGTGCAAATGGTAGGGCAGAAGAGTCATCTCTCCATCTGAGTAAACTTACAAATTACATTTGCAGTCATTGGGAGAGATTCAGATTTAAATATGGACTGAAAGAGAGAGAGTGGTTCCACTAATTAACAGGTATACCAAGAGGTTTGGGATAGCATCATAGGATAGGGAATGCTGTTAGATTCTAGGGAATGCTTGAATAAAGATGGGGGAAGGGGTGCTTCTAGACACTGTAGAGTTCTTGTAACTGGACAGTGAAGGTGGCACCACAGATGTGGCACTAGATTGCAGACTTTTGACTTGTGCTGATCATGTTTTGCAACAGAACATAGTACTACATCTGTGAGCAGTCACTGGAGATAGACTGGATCAGTGATTCTGCATTATGCTATTCTCCTTGGGTGGATCACACTGAGATACTCTCAATAAAGTCTGTGGCCATCTTCTGAGATTGTCATTTTCTTGCTGCTTGCAATGCTAGAAATCCACGTTTGGGAGTAAGCTTGAGCCATCAAGGGCCAGTCGGGAGGAAGGGATTGAATGTTCCAATGAACACTCTTTTCCTCGATGGTGGGAGGTCTGCAGGGTCTGCTGTGATACTGCCACCTGGAGACACTCTTGAGGAGGGAAAGATGCTTCTTGATGTCACTGGGATGACACACTGTACACACAGCCACCATGATGTCCAAGCTGAGGCATCCTGTGGGTGGCTACAAACACAGAGGTAAATCCCTGCTACAGCTGCAGCATGACGACTTCTGTAGCACCTCAGCATCCCTGCAACTCTTCTGCGCACTTGCAATCTTGAAATGGATAATTGTAGATGTGCCCTGACTTTCCATCCCTGCTGGGAGGAAAAAGGAAAGAGTGGATAGCTAGGTAGGAGGTTGATGGGGTCAGAAGTGGTGGTCTTGCAAAGGCAGCCAGATATGGGCCTGGCCAGAGCTTGGAGGAAAAAAACTGAAAGTAAAAAAGCCAGAAAGAAAGGAAGAAAAAGAAAGAACTTTCTTGGGGCACCCAAGATAATCAGATACTCACAGTTTGGCAGGTTGAGCACTTAAGTAAATATAACACCAGGCTAATGTCTGCAAAAAAAAAAAAAAAAAGTCAGTAAAGAGTTACTTTCTGCTGCACTCATTTGCGCAGTATACTCTGAGTCATCCCTCCTACATAAAGTAGCTTTAATGTCTTGTTTTTTCCCAATTTTCACATATCTCTGTCAATTTCAAGTTGGGAGACTGGGATAACTTCTTATGCTAACTTTGTAGTAGTATTAGCACTTTATATTTCATCAGTTGTTTGCAGTGTTTGGTGTTTATTTTTATATTGCCTTCAGATGAGACATTAAACCGAAGTCTGAGCTGCCTTTTTTGGTTGTTGTTTTAATGGACATTGAAGGTCCCATAGTATGTCTCAAAAAGAGTAGGATACATTTCCCTGCTGTCTTGGTCAAGTTCCCCTCATTCAGAAAAATTATTACTAACAGTATAACGCATCAGTGCATGATAGCAATGGCAATTTTGACCTGTAGTTTTTATTCTATTTTTGATTACCCCTTATCTCCTGACTTGTATGATACCCTTTTTTCCCCAATTTTGGGTCTGTTTTAGCACTGTTTTATCACAGTTAAAACAATAAAAGGAACACTCCTTTTCATATGGCTGAGACTAGGTTTTCATCAGTATTTTCTCTTGTTTTTGAAGACCCATTCTCTAAGATCACTTTTCTTGTAACTACAATGAACTAGCTTGCAGGAGACTCTGCTTTCTAACTTTATAGGACAACTGGTGAACAGAAACAGCTGAGAATGAAAGCCAGGTTCAAGCCATATTAAAAGGAGAGCACCTTTTATTATTTTAAATTAGAGAAGAAGTGCTAAAGCAGACACCAGTGGGAAAGAAGATATACAAGTCAGGAGATAAAGGGCAATGTAAAGCAGAATAAAAAAGTATAGGTCAAAATGTACACTGCTATCATGCACTTTCACTTTAATCTGACTCAATTAGTTTGCATCGGTATCTCTCCCTCCCACCTCTACACATGGAACATGGTGGAAAACTGTTAGAATTGTCTAGCCCTCAATTCCTGGTCAGCAAAAACTAAATAAATATGTTAAGCATATTACCATCAACTACTGTACTTTAGACTTCTAAGAGACATGTATGCTAATGCAGGCAATTCTCTTTATTAGATATTTGCAATTTGGTAATGCAGGCACCTCATTAAGAGAGACCGTATTTAATGGAGAGCAGATGAGCTGGACACTACCCCCAATAGAAGTGCTTTTTGGCACAAATTGATGGGACATTTTGCTTATGTCACCTGACTTAAAGCTTAACTGATCAGTTCTTTTTTTCACTGTTTTTTCGTATGGTTGACATTTGGTTTTCAACACATGGCATCTGTTCAGTGTCCCTCTATTCTCGGTCTCTCTGTGTTGTGACTTTGTATTGTCTTGTGGTAGCAGCAGTGCAGTCCTGTGTGTGAAATTTTTTTCTGCTGTTTTTGGGTAACTTATGGCAAAGCAGGTAGCTATTTTCAAGAGATGGCCTGCATCTTAACCAGCAGGGCACCAGTGCACTGGTGCAAAAGTTAGATGTCCTAGTTAGCCAGCGGTTGAATTAGATGGGGATAGTATGCAGATCCAGGAGGACTGCTAGGTTACATTTTTACGTGTGATCAGAGTCCAGCCAAGTTAAACCCTACTATGTCTCCTCCACCATATGTAGTCAAAGGGACACAGGGAAAAGACCACATTGATAGGATTAAAAGCAGAAGGCCATGCAAATATTCTAGAAACTACACAGTAGGAACACCTGAAAAAAGAGCTTTGGCTCAGTGTGCCTTTTCCGGTCACCAACATTTAAAATAAATAATAAAATAAATCTAAATTGATGGAAGATTCTGTACACTAAAAAGCATTTGAGAAAAATGGATGAACTACAAGTAATATGCAGAGTGTAAAATCTAGATGTCATCACTGTCACAGAGACGTGGGCAGATCAGAAGAGCAGCTGCGATCTAAATAACTTGGGTCACATTCTGTTGAGAAAAGACAGGGAGGATGCTGGGGAAGAGGGTTGAAATTTTAGGATTACAAAGTTTACATTGATTAAAACTGAAGATGTACAACCTGATTGAATCAAAGCTCATTTGCAGCTCAAACTAGGTGAAAACTGGTTAGTGGATAGGTGGCAGAGGATGATGGTAAAATGGCTCTCACTCTAATGGGGGGTGAGTTACTGGGGAGGTGCAACAGGGTTCAATATTGGGGACCGGGCCTGCTCAACATCTTAATAAGTGACATAGCAGAAGAACTTGAAGGGAAGGTATGCCTTTTTGTAGATGACACCAGTTTCTGTAATAGGGTGGATATATACAGGAGGGGTGGAGAAAATGAATAGGGACCTTAGAAAGCTTGAGGAATAGTCAAAGGTATGGCAGGTGGGGTTAAATGCCAAAAAGTGCAAAATCATGCACTTGTAGCATAGAAACCTAAAAGCTGAGTATAAAATGGGGGGTGGGGGGGAGAGGATATGTTGGTCACTTAAGCAGGAAAGGGACCTTGGGATTATAATATCTGATTACTTCAGGGTTGCAGGGCAGTGTGACAAGGTATTAAACTGGACCAGTGGGATGCTGGGTACATAGACCTTGATGGCAGATAAGGACTTGTTGGCCTACTCAGTCTGTCCATTTCCCTACCTATTGGATAAGCTGCAGATCCTAGGTAACCAAAAGCCACCAGAATTACCTTATGTCTGTCCCATGCATTTTTGAATTGCCCCACTGATTTTGACCCCATAGCCTCCTCAAGAGGGCTGTTTCATGCCCACCACCTTCTCCATGAAATAATACTTCCTCATGTTGCCCCTGAGCCACCCCCCATTATCTTCAGATTGTGCCCCCTTGTTCTTGCACATCTCTTTTTCTGAAATATGCTACCCTCTTGGACTTCACTGATTCCCTTGAGGTACTTCAAAGTTTCTATCATGTCCCCCCCCTCTCCTTCCTTTCCTTGAGGGTATACATATTAAGCTCCTTTAGTCTCTCTTTGTATTTACAAAGGGAGTGGTATTACCATTGTATATATCATGGGTGAGACCACATCTGGAATATTGTGCACAGTTCTGAAGGCCACATCTCAGAAAAGACACAGACAAGGTAGTGATGGTCTAGAGAAAGACAGCTAAAATGGTACAGGGGTTGCATGAGAAACCATATGTGGAGAGACTGAGAGATCTGAACATGTACACCCTGGAGGAGTGAAGGAAGAGGGGCGACATAAGAGAGACCTACAGGTACTTCACGGGAGTGAACAGGGTACAGGTAGGGAGTCTGTTTCAAATGAGGAAGTGCAACAGAACAAGAGGGCATGCAGCAAAAGCTAGAAGGGGGGAAGTTTGGGAAGGACATGGGGAAATACTACTTCACTGAAAGAGTGGTGAATGTCTGGAACAGCCTGCCACCAGAGGTGGTAGGAGCAAAAACAGTGGGGGGTTTCAAACATACATAGGATGGGCATGGGGGAATACTGGTAAAATAAAAGGGGGGAGGGTTGCTGGAGGCCAGTTAGGATCTGCTGAGACAGTGGAGGCAAGGAAAAACTGGGCAGACTGGGTTGACCAAGCAGTTCTTTTCTACTGACAGACTCTACATTTCAAATTACATCCCAATCAAGCAGTTACAGAGTAAGATTAAAAACAGTAAACTGCAGATGATACAATAACAGTTTGGTAAAATAGAACTTAAACAATTACATAAAGTTTAATGGGCGTATGCAACCACAGTGTGAAGTTATGCTCATGTGCATTGTAGCCGAAGACTAGTTGTATGGTAGGATGTTGACTGTCATATGTAGTTTCTTGGCCATTCACACTCTGGCCCATGAGGGACTACCAGCCTGTCTGGGCACCAGGAAGGCAAAGCAATTCTCTTGAAGGGGTTCCATCCCTAGAAATGCTGTGAGAACATGATTCCTTTGGCTAAAGGTACCTTAGGAAGGAGCCCAAAAGAACTGTGAAGTATGAGCTGGAAACACAGATCAGCAAGGTGACGACAGAGACATCTAATATCTGGTGAGGAGTGATAGTAGACTGAGGCGTGACTTCCAGAGAAGATAGGGAATGGCAGGATCGTAGGAGAAAATGGGCCACCATCCGACTTCAGCTCACAGTGAAAATTGTAATACTGGCTAAATGGTACTGGACAACTACTTCATGGCCTTTGGCATGCAGGAGAGAAAAAATTCACAGTGGAGAAAATCTCTGGGGATCCATGGTCTTGGCCACCATCCCTCCTGGCTTGGGTACTGTTATTAGGCTCACTGTGCTAATTTGTAATTCTAATTCAGGCGAGACTGTTGGAGGGATAACTCTCACTCTGTTCCTCTAATGGGATAATGTTGTGGGAGTGCCATGAGTAGATATTGAAGCCTAAGGAGTTACTGCAGAAAAGCCCCCCAAAAAGTGGACTGAGGAGCAAGTGACTGCTGAAAGGTTGGCACCCAGTCTCAAGACTGTGAGGAGGCCTAACCTTGACTGGAAACTAAAGAAAGGAGGTATGGAACAAGACTAGGTGGACCTTGGGCAGTTGCAGAGAGAATAACTTTTGGATGTGCTGCTGACATGGTCTGCACAGCTAAAGGAATCCTTGTAGTCTTAGGGTCCCACCCTCTAGCAGCTGAAGTCTTAAATACTACACAGTTGAGGTGCTGCTGACTGTGGATCTGCAAGGCTGAAGCATCCCCCTGGAATAGTGAACCTTCTCACCACCTGGTGGGACTGCTGGGAGGCATCACAGGAGACATACTGCATGAAAAGTAGCCTTCTCTGTGACGAGGGACTCATCCTCAAGATACAGTCTTCCAGGGGAGTGTGTGAGTTTGACTGACAATGGCCAATAGGAATGCATTAACAGAGCCTGAACGTGTGAAGCAGAAATTATCTGACTGGTGAATAGTACGATGAGGGTAACAGTCCAAATGATTGTAAACGGTATAATGGCCGATAAGCCAATTGCTTGACATACTGGTTTGGCTGAAAAAAGACTGGTATGATAGAAATTGAACTGAATGACAAGGTACTGAAAATAGGAATGCATGTCAAAGACCATTCCCTTGAAAAACAGTAACCCATGAGCAGAAATGTAGGTGTAGTAGTGCATCAATATCTGTGGGGAAACTGCTGAAAGAGATTGCCTGAGAAGGCTGTTGAAATGACTGAAGTAAGTATTTGCAGCTGTTGGCAGAGCCAGGTTGCATAATGAAATTCAAATCATGCCGAAGAACTGCAGTGAAATGGTTGCAAGGCTGGTTAGAAACAGCAGGTAATCAGTGAAAAGGTAGCAAGTGTTTGGCTATGAAAAGCCGGAAAATCAGACTATAAAAATACACAAAATACTGCAGCTTAACAGATGTGGGACATGGGGATTGCAAGTGAGCTCTGAGTTCCACCAGGAGAAAGAGCAGCTGCAGTGGCTGCCCTTAAAAGGCAGAAAATAGAAAGCTGCAGCCAACGGAGCACACCAAGTACTAACCCAGAACTGCAGCCCCAACAGAAAGACCCAAAACAAATGAGAAGAAAGCAACAACTTCGGGGTGGGGGTGGGGGGGGGGAGAGCAGATCCTCCAGCTGCAACAAAGAAATGGAGCCTTTGAATAAGGCTGGAGAAAGCTGGTTTATATTGCCCAGAAGAGGTATGTGGCTGGTTGCTCCCACCTATCAATCCTCAGACTAGCCATTTAATTATAAATACAGGTATACATGTTGCATAGCTTAGCACTGTTATACCAATTGCACCATTGCAGCAATAACAAGGTAGTGTAGCTTGGTCCTCTAGGCATTCTACAGTATAATATAGCTGATAGGAACCCTAGGATCCATGCAAGGCCTAAGTTCAGTGAGTAATGTATTCCAGTGTTAATGTCAATCTGTTTTATGTTTAGGAAGTGCTCTTTTGCAGTAAGGGCATCTAAATGGCTCAATGACTTGCCTGAAACCCTTGCAGGACTCCCAATAATTGCCCAGTTCAAGAAAGCACTGAGAACATAATTCTCAAAAAGTACCTAATGTACCTGTTACAGCTAATCCGGTCCCCTTGGCTCATTCTGTCACCCTACTTCTTATGAACTGTGCATACAGCTACCTAGGATCTCCAATGCTCATTACTGATTATACTCCCATGGGGCTGCTGTTTTCTAGTTACTGTACCTTTCATATGTTCTGTTGGCAATGCCGTACATGAGCTGCTAGTTTCTACTGCTGACTATACTCCATGTGAGCTGCTGCTGCTATTACTAACTGTAATGAACTCGGGATTACTGTTTTGTGAATCATCTTCTTGACTCAGATGTGGAACCTTTGCAAATGAACACATGGGCTCAAAGGTGTAATCCGAATTATGAAATAAATAAATAAATGCTAGAACCATAAAAGGAAAAGGCCTGCTCACTTTGCTACAGTCTGAGTTGAGGGATTATAAATTTAAGTCCAGTAGTGGATCTGATGCCTGATCTAATATTATGTTGCCTTAATGTGTCTAAATTGTAATGATTTTTTTTGTCAGACCAATTTATGCACATCTTTTCTTTTAACTTAATTTATTAAAAAAATATGAAATATTAACAAGGAACACCAAATAGGATAAGTAGGTAAAGAACAAACAAAGCATGTAAAAATCCGGGTACAAACTCAGCTTTGTAATATAAGGCCAAAGCATTGGGCCTAGTTTGTAACTGTCCATATAAAATAAAAGAACAGCACAAAAAAAAAAACTAAAAGTAGCTGCTAAAAAAGGAAAAGGAAACATCATCTGGAACACTTAATGTGCTGACAATCATCAAACCAAATCAGAAAAATCTAGCATCTTACACGTGAAATGCGCCGTTTACATCATGAAATAAGTAGAAGAGTGAATAACTTCTTCCATCGTTGTTGAATGTTGAAAGGGTGTGTCGCAAACTTGCTATATATTTTTCCATCAGGAGAATAGTTAACATTTCTGCATGCTGCTCCCTATAGGTGGGGGTTGGTTGTCTGTCTACTGGTGTAAAATAATCAATTTGGTCACTGCCGCAGTGAGGGTCATATGATATCGTTACGGGCCTAATAGTTGCTGAGTACCTAAACCCAAGAGACAGAGTTCCAGAGTAAAGGCCTCCTGTAAGCCTAGAAGCAGGTCTAAATGGGACTTGATTTGAGTCCATAGATACTGAACCATGGGACAGTCCCACAGGATATGATGAAGAGTGCCCACCTGGGCATTACACCTCCTACACGATCGGCTGGGTGTCTGCCCAAACTTATGCATCTTCTGCTGTGTGAGATAAGCATTATTTTTTTTTTAATTTAAATTTTTTTTTATTAAGATTACAATAATTACAACAATAACACAGTAGGTAATGTGACATACCACGGTTAAACAGAGGCAATAAACTGGAAAAAATAAAGCCTTCTACCTGCTCTACACCCCACCTCCCCCTACCCCCCCAGTCCTCCCCAAGTGAGGTATAAGTACTCCAGAGAGGCAACTATGGCTGTATTGGGTAAGATAACCATTGATTAGGTATTGTTCATCAGAAATTGTAGAGGTGTCCTGGAATACTGACACAGGGGGATCAAGACAGGTAAAGAGCATACAATTCCCCCCAATTTTTAGTAAATGAGGGTTTACGATGGCAGACACTAGCAATTAGCTGTTCCGCTTGCAGGGCAAAAGATATCTCATGCAGCCATTCCGAGTAGGAAATGGGAGCTTGATCCATTTAATGTCTAAGCACAAGTTTTTTAACTGCTAAGGAGATAAGAGCCATATGATATCTTCTCTCTTTTACTGGGATTTGAGAGAAGTCTCCAATGATGCAGATAGCAGGGAAAAAAAGGCCTTGTAGACCTAGGGTAATTTCGATTTGTTTCCACAGAGGAGATGCCTTCTCACAAGACAAAAAGATATGCAGGAGGGAGCCATCCTCCTTACCACATCTGGAGCATGTAGTCAAGGGAAGGTGCCCCAGTTTAACAAGTTTGATTGGAGTGTAGTACATGTTATTTGAAATATGGTACTGGGTGAGCCTGTACCTGTGTCCTGGGCGATATAGACGTATATGTCCTTCCAAAGTTGAGGCCAGTTAATTTCTAGCTTGGGTATGAGATAAGCATTATGTAAAAGCCTGTACTGCATTAGCTGTAGCTTGTCCAGTTTGACTTAACGGTAGGTGTAGTCCCAGGGGGGATGATGTCCCAATGGCGGCAGTTTGTGTGGGAAATTCTTTTTCCCAGTAAACACATTTTGGCTGTGATTGTTTACCCACTATGTCCCATAAGGCTTTGTATAAAGCTGAAATGGCATGTGGTTTAGTCACCAATGTTAAGTTATGAGAAACTGTGACATCTGACAAGTGCCAAGGGTGGGGGCCCAGAGAGGCTTGAACTAGATGGCCGAGTTGTAAAAAGGAAAAAACTGTAAGGGGTTAGTAGTCTGGAACTTTTCAAAGGTGACAAGATTGTCCCCCTGAAGAAGTCAAGAAAGATGGTCCAGAGTGTGTGGGAGGATGGGGGGGGGGGGCCACTACATTACAGAAAATAATTTTGCAAACAGGTGAGGACTGGGGTAAGACCCTAGACTATGGAAACAGTTATAGTATTAACGAGTGGGCGATCTGGGATGGGGATACCCTACACTATGTAACAGTTACAGTATAGTATTAACTGGTGCACAAGCAGGGATGGGGTGGGATCTTTACACTATGGAAACAGTTATAGTATTAATGGGTGGGTGATTGGGGATGGTGGTGGAACCCTACACTTTGGAAACAGTTATAGTATTAACAATGTGTGGGTGATCGGGGATGGGGAGGGGGCAACTAGGATTTTGTGGTAATACCGTTAGGAAAGTAATGTCTAGAAGGCTTATTCCACTTCTGTTTCCTGAGGGGTTTAAGCCGAATTAAGGTGCACTATGCTTGTTCATTTGACATTTCATCTATGTGATAATTGTTTTCCAATGTAATGCTATATTTTGATGGAATAATACAATAAATAATTAGTTTCAACAACAAAAAGGAAAATGGGTGTATAGTGTACAGTGGGGCAGTTGGTGATTGGGGTGGGGGAGGGACCACTCCACTATGGCAAACTGTGTATTTTTTACTGTCGGGTCAGCGGTCAGGGTGGGGGTGGGCACAACTACATTGTAGGGGAATGTGGATGCATGGGGCTTGGGCTGGTGGGGTGGGGGTGCACACACACCATCCTCTAATGGCATGCAAATAAGCCCATAATGGGCATGCTAATGGACACTAGCACCTTGCATGCCCAATGAGCTCATTTGCATGCCTGTGTTAGTGAATAGCACTGTAGCCCCAGAGCGCTATTGGCTATGGGGACATTTTCCTGGCTGGCTGTGGGGGCAGCACTACTAGGATTTCCATGGCTTTTCCTGGATTAGCACTGCCTTCACTAACTCCCTATTTGGGCTGTTCCACTGCGAATAACTCCGTTGCCCACCAGCACAACTATGAAATGCAGGGCAAACTTTTGCACCCACTTTGCACTCCCTTTGTGATTCCTGGCCCAGATCTATCCATTGTATCATATGGGGTGATGTTCCAGTTCCCCATAATCATTTCAGTGAGGGAATTATAGGTTGAAATAGCATCCATAAGATAGGCAATAAAAGAGGGGGTGTCGATGTTTGGATCATAAATACATCCAGTCAACATCTCATGTGTACCAACCAGGGCACAAAGAAAGAGAAAACAACTCTCAGGATGAACATGATCTTAGAGAACTTGAAAGGGGAGGTGCCTCCACACTAGGACAAGGACTCCGGCCCTACAGGTGCTATTACTTGAACGATAGGACTGACCCACCCATAACCGGTTAAAAAAATGAACATCCTTAGCCAATATATTTGTTTCTTGAAGGAGGACAAGATCAGCCTTAAAAGCAGTGAGGTGTTTAAGGGCTTGGGTACATTTCACTGGTTAATTACCCCCTTTAATATTCCAAGTTACACAGGTTAACTGTGGTACTGCCATAAAGAAAAGGAGGGGAGATAACTAAATACACCCAAAAGACCGGGGGAGAGGATTATAGGAAGTTATGCTCTCTTCTATATAAAACTGACATCCCTAACAAGACTGCCCAATACCATTTGCCAGCCAGCCTGAAAGCACAGGATGAGAAAACTCTTGTAATAACCAGGAACCCAATAACCACAAAACTAATGAAACTGTAGAATCAAAACAAAAAGGAACAAGTAGTAACATCAAAAACCAAATATCTGGAGAGGAAGAGGTCCTCTGTTTACACCTGCCTAAGCACGAAGGGGAAGGGGAGCAGCCTGGGGTGTTGCACAAGGCCAGCAATCACTAGAAGGACCATGGTGGCTCGGGGAATATGCGGGTACTCCGGCAACCACATCCTGGCTAAAGGAAAAGCCAGAAAAGAAAATATGCAGGAAAGGCGCATGGAAGACCGAAAAAAAAAATGAGCATGGTGGACTGAGAAAATGAGAGAGAGAAAAAAAAAGGGAATAAGAGTAGTAAAATAAAATGAAATTTAAATTAAAATTGACACCCTGCACCCTTGAGGCTAGTTTCTGTGATCCCCCGTTGACCAAATCCATTCCTTCTAGTTACTGAGAACTTCCAAATATAGGTAATAGATCCATATATAAATCTGGTAAGAAGGCAAGCCAGGGAGTAGAAGAAGAACTCTCCAGAAAGTCTAAACCCTGCCACAACGTTCTTAACTGAATGAAGCATTATTCTCATCTATAGAACTAGCATTACATGAACAGCTTATAAGCATCCAGAAATAAACTTGGCAGCTCTGAGTGAAGAAGGGAAAATGAATTGTATGCCCCCATCTAAGTAAACCAAGGAAGAAGCCAGAGCTGATTAATCAGAGAACTGAAGAAACTGTGCATTTCCATATCACCATCAGTGAAGGATGTTCCGAGTCCTACATTAGAGAAGTTGTACCAGTGACTCTAAGAAAGAACTATGAACCCTGGAACAGACATTCTAAATCCCAGGCTAGCAGCGTGCAGCAGAAATATCCAGCAGGTAGTAGGAAAAAGCTGAAGAAAGTGCTTAGGAAGCTCAGACAGTGCTTGATCTGCCAACAAGAACTCCATAGTGCAGGAAGATGTATGAACAAATAAGCGTGCAGGGTATCACATATAGAATTTGACTCCAGCTTTGTGCAGAACTTGTTTTAGGTCTTTATAGGCAGTTTGACATTCCCAAACTAGGGTAGTTGTATCATTAAAAATGTAGAAAGGTCGGCCGTTCCAAAGAAGAGGTCACTTGGCGTGGGCTTTCTGTCGAATAAAGACCTTATCTTTATTCAGCAGTTCTGTAGGCCTCATTTAAGAAAGGACATAGATGTAATAGAAAAGGTTCAGAGAAGGGCAACAAAGATGGTACAGGGTATGCAAGGGAAATCATATGAGACAAGATTGAGAGAATTAAATCTGTATCCGCTGAAGTTTAGAAGAGCAAGAGGAGACATGATCGAGACATTTAAGAACATGAAGGGGATAAATAAAGTGAGGGAAAAAAGTCTATTTAAAAGGAAAGTAAGAGTTAAAACAAGAGATCATACTCTAAGATTGGAAGGAGGAAGATTTAAAGGTAATGTAAGGGGGTGTTATTTCACTGAGAGGGTGGTTGAACCCTGGAACAGATTACCTGAGGATGTGGTAGGTGTCAAAACAGTGGAGGGATTCAAGAGAGCATGGTATAGGCATATGGGGTTGGTTAGAGGACAGAGGATAGGCTCCTTGTGCACCGGTGACAAGTAGGGGAGGGGGAAGATGGGCAGACTGGATGGGCCAGGATGGTCCTTTTCTGCTGACACATTACTATGATAATGCAAACATCTAAGGATGATGGCCTAGGTTTTCCATTTGTGGGTGGCTGGGGCTGGAGTGACCGATGAGCCCATTCAATCGGATAAGATGAACCATGAGCAGGCTGGATGGCAATATCCTGCAGAAGACCCTGAATAAAGGTCAACATATCTGAACCTTCAGCTTGTTCTGGGATGCCCACCAACAGAAGATTGTTGCGCTGTCTGTGGACTTCAAGATCATCTGTTTTGAATTCCATCTTAGTGACCTGCTTTCTCAGTTCTTGTGTTTTCCGGACCTCCCAAGTCTGTGAGTCTTCCAGTGAACTGATACATGTTTCCATATCCCCTAGTCAGAGATGAAAAGCTTCCAAGGTGAGCTTAAGCAGCTGAAGATTTTCTACTACTTTGGTTAAGGTAAGTTTAATGCCAGCCATGTCTGCCAGTATTAAATCAAACTTGTCTGGCTCTGGCTTGGCTTCAGGAGAATCTGGAGTAGGTTGTTTCCTCTGGGGCTGCAGCCTAGCAGAATGCATTTGTGCTTCGAGTGGCCATGTCAGGTTAGGAGTGACCACCGATTAAATCGCCACTGATTGAGACTCCAAGTGCTCCATTCACAAAAAAAAAAAAAAGGACAGTGATTGAGAAAAAATGAAAACAGGTTGTTCATTTATCAAGAAAACAAAGGATTTAACCACCAGGAACATGGAGTTGTTAAGTATATGTCTAATCAGCCCGAGTGCATCACGTGACTCCAATTTATGCATGTCTTAAAGAATATGCATTGCTTGTCAGCAAGGGAGGACCAGTTTAAGCATTTGTGATGTACGCAGTGGTGGCAGTCATGGGGAGCATTTGAGACAAAGTGAGTTATTCTAGTACTGTTTATGCAACATCCAGCTTTTCTTAACAGAGGCGGTGTTACCATGTTTTTACCTATATATAAAATCATTATAATCAATCAATGGTATAATCATGTTATTATAATAACACTTAACCTCATGTCCTGTGATAGTAGAATACAATTCCTATAAAGGCACACTAGCCTAAACCCGAGTCTTGTAATTACGTTTGATATGTGGATGACCAGTTTTAATTGGGGGGTCATGCCATATCCCAGCTACATATAGGAGGGGACCACTTGAAGTATGGTGCCATCCATTTTTTTTTTAATAGAGACTGTGCTCCCCATCAGCCTTCTCAGGCAGTGACCTCAAACACCCAGCACTATTCTGCACTAACCAACCACTGCTGGTGCTCCCCATGGCTTCCCCTCAGTGGCAGATGGTCCAAAGGAAGGTTGTCCTCTCCTGGTATGATACAGAATTTGGTTGCCAGTGGTGGGCATTGTGGCATGTGGCCCATTTGTGAGGCAGTCTTCATCCTTAGTGAGAGCTGGGATTTTTGCCCTATTTTCTTTTTCCGGGTCTCCATTCTTCCCTAGTATGGTTAGAGCCTCTTGGTCTCCTTGGATTTATTTAGTATGTTTCTGGGGCTGGTGCAAGCTCCCATCTGTAGGAGTCTCTGTGATACCAGAACCTGCTGCCAACCCATACCAACCGAGCTGCACTGCTGATCAGCAGCTACCTTGGCTTGATCTGCTTCCTGATGTGGCTCCCTGAGCTCATTCCTGAACTCTGGTCACCTGCACAGCAACACAATGTGTTGCTGCCGGGCCATTGAGGTGGCATCCATCCAATGTCTTAATAGCAACGTGTCAGAGATTGAAAGGTGACTGGGTTTAATGCTATTCCCAAACAGCATTCATTGGGTTTTATTTGGATTTAGAACCAGTCTGTGTAAAGAATACTTCTGGACCTGATTAAAACCATTCTGCAAAGAGTTTGGATGTCATTAATAGTGGATCCAGAACAGTTTAATATATAGTACCAACAGTGCAACGGGGAAGGGGGCCTGAACTCCCTGCAACCTACAATATACATTATGAATATAAAGTGTAAACAACAGGGGAATCAAAGCAGAGCCCTGTGTGACCCCCTCCTTCAAAACAGGTGCCAGAGTATACTAAGAACTAGAAATAGTTAGGGATTGCCGAATTGCAAAATTGCCCTATGCGCTGACGATACCAAGCCAGGAAGAAGGGTTGACATTAAGGAGGAGATTATGGACCTACAAAAAGACCTGTAGAGGCTGGAAAGATGGTCCAACATTTGGCAACTGAAGTTCAATTCCAAAAAATGTAAGGTGATGAATTTGGGTGAAGGGAACCCAAGGAAAGAGTACCATCTCAACTGAGTTCAGCTCCACGCCACACAGTTAAACAGACAAGCCAATGCAACAAAGCTTATAGCAAGGCCAACAAAATGCTGGAGTGGATAGGGAAGAGATTCAACACCAGGAGGAAGGAGGTAATATTGCCACTCTACAGGTCCCTGGTAAGGCCCCATATGGAGTACTGTGTCCATTTTTTGGAGTCCACATCTGAAAAAGGATATTAACAGGTTGGAGGCTGTTCAGAGAAGAGTGACAAAATGATCCAGGGCCTTCAAGGGCACTCGTAGAAGGAGCATCTGGAAGCATTAAATATGTTTTCAGTGCAGACAAGGAGGGAGAGGGGAGACATGATTGAAACTGCAAGTTCCTGCGAGACATAAATAAGGTGCCATCCTTGGATCTGTTCAACAGAGTCTCTGACTAAAACACTAGAGGGCGTGAGTGGAAGTTTGGGAGTGGAGCTTCAAGAGGAGCTTAGGAAACACTATTTTACAGAAAAAATCATGGAGCCATGGAATAAATTGCCGGCTGAGGTAGTGGAAGCAAAGTCTGTGACATCATTCAAACTGTGGTGGGACAAGGCTAAAGCGTGATCAAAAGTAACAGGAACAGTAGGAGGCATTAGACAAAAGGGAGATTAAGTCCTGGGATCTGAGAGGGTCCAAAGGACACATGGGCAGACTAGATGGACCCTTGGTCTCCTTCTGCTCTCTCTTTCTTTTTTTTCTGTTGCCTGCAGTTAAATAAATAACTAGTTAACCATTTGTGGGTAATATAATCAAAGCACAAAGATCACAGCTTCACAAGCTTTGCCCACCCTTCTTCTCCCTTTCTCCCCCCCCCCACTGCTTTGTCTACAACACTACCTCCTCTCTCGTCTTGCCTCTCCTGACTATACCACATTGTTTGTGTATATGTATATACTGTACTATATTACTCATACCTACTATTATGATTATCCATGTACCACCACTCCCCATTGGTATTTTGTAGAAGTAATTTGTTATTTTATTACCAGTATTTGCTCTGGTTGTTTTATGCCCTGTAAATTGCATACACTTACCATGTAAATAGTGTCTGCGTACACTTACGTGTTATCTGTGATCTTTTTATAATTCTGTTTTAACTGTCTTCTCCCTTTGTAACCCCTTCCCCCGGGTCGCCCCTGAAAAAGGGTCACTAGTCTCAGTGGGCTTACCCGGTCACCAAAATTCAGATAAATAAAATAAATAAATTATATCTTGGCTGATGGTGTTAAAGGCCTAGAAGAAATCACTGACACAGCACCAGTCCACAACCGTCTGTCCACAGCAACCTGGATAGCATTGATCATTTTAATTAGAGCAGAAGTAATATTATGGTACTTCCTCAAGCTAGCCTAGTTCACGTTCAAGGCCAAATTTCTATGCAGTAAACCATGCATCTCCTTTACCACTAACTTATCCAAAACCTTTGACACCACTGGGAGCAGGGACACTGGATAAGAGTTCTTAAATAAACTGCAGTGATCTTTTTTGAATTCCAGGATGATTTTGCCCACCTTCCAGCTATCCATACATTAACTCAAAGACAAAAAAAAACTAAATAAGGTAGTAGGAGGTCTATATACTGTATAGCAGAAGCTGCATACCTCAGACATGTACGACAAAGGGTATGCCAACCTTACAGTGACATTTCTATGGCGACATGTGTCAATATTGACTACAGCGCCATGCCACCATAGAAGATGCACTGGAAGGGGGCAACCAGTTCCCCCAACTTTCACCTCCTCCCCTAACTAATTCTGACCTGGAGTTAGAATCCTTTAGTTAGGGGGGTGAAGCGCCCGATATAAAAAACACTCCCGAACTGTGCGGCTCCATGCCGACTGCAACTTGCGGTTGACACAGAGCCCGTCACTGTAATGCCGGTCACAATCTTTTTTGTCGTACCAGCATATACAACCCACGACAAAGCCCATCTTTCTCATTAGTGTTTCTAGCATTTAAAGCGAATAGTTCTCAGAGAACATCAGGAGCTGTTTCATTAAATGATGATGCACAATGTAATGGGAGCAGTGGCTCTGCCGCTGTGTTGACTGGCTGACCATGCTAGTGTGTTCCTGTAGATGGGATTACAAATGAGTACACCAGTGGTTTCAAATAAATTACTGGATTTTTTTTAAATCCATTAAATGCATTAGCTGGGACATGGGTACTATTTGTTGCACTCACAACAAACGAGGTGGGCAAATCAACAGAAGGATGACTAGGCAATGTCTTTACTGTTTTCAAAACTCGTAAGTTTAGGTAGAAAATCAGACTCTGATCTGTTTTGAAGATAATAATTGAGGACAGGCCAGTCGGGGGTGGAGTCTCTCTGGCTAAAGTTAACAGACAGTGGGGAAAATAAATACACAGTTGGGGTGTTCTGTAGCCCACCAAATTGTGAGGCAGATAGGGATGAAGTGATGGGAAGGGAAATAATGATAGAAGCAGGCCAGGCCTGAATGGTGCTCGTGGGTGACTTTATCTTCCTTGACATAAAATAAGAAATGTGTTCTGCAGGCAGTCAAAAGTCAGAGATATTTGGATATGTTGCAAGAAATGTTCCTCACATAGTGGGTGCACAATCCAGCCAGAGGTAAGGCAATATTAGACATAGAATTGTGCAACCGTGACATAATCAGAAACACTACTAACAAGGATTCAATTAGTCCCTGAGACCATAATACCATCAGTTTTAACACCGTGACAAGGACTGAGCAGAAAACATCCAGCGTAGTGGTTACTGACCATAGAAAAGTAGAAAGGCTCTCTCTCTCCATACATTCTTAACTTGCCTCCTTTTGCACTCCACTTTTCCCAACCCATCTGATTCCGTCTGATTCTTAATGCCTACAGCAATCTTCACCTCATCCCCTGATGTGCTTTCCCTCCTTTCCTGGCTTCCATAGTTTCTCCTTTACAGCTGGCTTTCTATGCTGATTTATTTGCTACAAATGTCTTACATTATTGCTAATCTATCATTGTTAATTATTACCTTTATTTTCATTACTTGAATGACATATCTATAGTGTTGTATTATTATCTGTAATATAATATATGTATACTACTTGGGCTGGCAGTATAGCCTAGAGGTTAGAGTAACGAGTGGTGAATGAGGTTGGTACATCCAGCAGACCAGACCTTGGTTCGAGTCTCACAACCTCCACTTGCATATTGTGTGACTTTGAGCAAGTCACTTAACTGCCCAGTGCTCCCAGGTCGCCCCTGAAAACAGGCACTTCTGCCTAGTGGGCCTTATCCGATTACCAAAGACAAAAACAAACAAAAAAAATATTGTAATCTGTTTACTTGTTTCCACCCCCTTTTCCCTTTCCCCTGGGTCGCACCTGGAAATGAGCTTCAGCTCAGTGTGCCTCTCCCGGTCATGAACATTTTAAATAAATAAATAAAAAATAAATTATGCTAAAGAGATCAATAATAAATAAGAAACTGGGGGACTTGCACATGCTAGTAGTGGAGGAGAACAAGTAGGCAAAATTAAAGACTGCAACAATATCAGAGGCCACCAAATCTTGTGTGAGATTTGAGAAATGACTAAGAGATAAAAAAATAAAACAAAAAAAAACACTTTGGGTCAGCAAACATGTAAGTGAAGCAGTAAGGGACAAAAGCAATACATGTACTCTTAAAGCATATAACGGGACCAAACAAGATCAGTCGGGCAACATACAGTACAAAGAAATCTGGCTAATAGTAAGGAAATCATAAGGAGGACAAAGTCAGGCAGAAGACTGGAGACAGCTGAGGGAGTAAAAAAAATAGCAAGGTCTATAGATAGATCAGGGGAAAAGGAGTACAAAAGAAAACACTAATGGTATCAGAAAGGATGGGCTAAGCATTGAGAATGACACGGAGATAGCCAAAATATAGCATCTTGACTAGGCAAGACAAGGCAGTTTTATTAATATAATGCTCTAGCCTCATAGGGCTGAGAGCGCTGTACCCCAAAAATTGAATAATGCAGAAATAAATGAATTATTGTATAATGTAAACAGAAGACTGCTGAAGAAGCTGGAGGGCCTGGGTATGGCTTGGGATGTAGATGGATAGGAAACTTGGGCTCAGGATATAGATGAGTAGGGAACTGGTTGAAGGAGAGACAGCAGAGGGTGGTGGTAAATGGGGTCAGATTAGAAGAGGGGAAGGTCATGGGGTGGGGGGATCCGTCCTGGGTCCTGTCCTCTTCAGTATGTTCATCAGTGACATTGGAAAGGGCATCTGGGGCAAGCTGTGCTCTTTGCAGATGACACTAAACTCTGTGGTAGGGTAGGTAGTGATGAAGGATTCAGGGAGATACACAGGGATCTACAAAGGCTATAGGAGTGGTCTAAAGTTTGGCAGTTGAAATTCCATGCCATAAAATGTAAGGTCATGCACCTGGGGGAAAAACAAGGACAGAGTACTGGATAGGGGGGATTAAACTGAGTGCTACAGCAAAGAAAAGGGACCTGGGAGTCATCATTAGTGACTCCCTCAATCAAGCTAGTGTAACAAGGCCTATGGTATGGCTAATAGGATGATGGGGTGTATTGCAAGGGGTATTGACAGCAGGAAAAAGGAGGTACTAATACCTCTAAGTAGGTCACTGGTGAAGCCGTACCTGGAATACTGTGCTCAGTTCTGGAGTCATCACCTAAGGAAGGACAGGGACAGGTTGGAGATGGTGCAACGCTGGGTGATCAGGATGATTCAGATCCAGCAGACCAGATCTTATGAAGATCATCTCAAAGCACTGAACATGCATTCGTTGGAGACTAGGTAAGAGAGTGGGGGTTGGTATAATAGAGCACTTCAAACTCCTGATGGGAATAAACAAGGTGAACTGTGGGGAACTCTTTAGTATGAGTATAATGTCAAGAACTCAAGGTCTTGAGTGGAATCTAGGGAGGGGGATGTTTAAGAGGGATGTGATGAAGTTCTGTTTTGGTGGAGCTATAGAGCAGTCTACCAGAAGAGGTGTTGGGTATCAAGACCATAATTAGTTTCAAGCATGGGTGTAACAGAGTGAAGGGTTTGGTTGCTGCTCATGTCTGGAGCAGCTTGCCTGACCCTTTGCATGTTGGTTACTCTTTACTAGTTTTTAAAAAGCATTTAAAGTTATAATTGCTTGATTTATGTATTTGCAACTGTTATTGAATGTTTATACTGTATTATGTTTTTGTATGTTTTGAATTGTTTGACTGTCTGGGTCGAGCCTGAAAAAGGACCCTCGGTCCAGTGCTCTTATCTGGTTAACAAATTAATATAAATCAGGTCCCATGATGCCTTGCAGGAATCTAGTCATGACCTTTGCAGTACAGTCAAGCCCGTTTTCACACTAGACTAAAGTAGCATTCTCATAGCAAGGACCAGGGAGGGAGATCACTGGACTACCAGGGCATCTGTCTATTACAACACTGATCCAGGTACAAGAAGAAGTGTGTTGCTGGAACCAGTGCTGCCAGGAGGACAGGGTTACACACCACTGTGTCCTTTTTTAAGAAAAGGGGTTTTGAAGTGGTAAATCTTGTTGCCTCAGCAGCCTTTTAGCACTTCCAAAATCCTTTGAATTTACACTGTGCCCTGTATGCAAGAGGGTACCTTGATTTTTTTTATCTATTTAAAGTGTTTAGCCAGGTAACCATACAGAAATATACAAAAAAATAATCATGTTCACTGATACAGCCTGGAGGAAGAAGTAGAGGAACAAGAAACAATAGTAGAAATAGGAAACATGATAAAAGTCTATATAAAGTTAAAATATTCTCGGGCATAATCAGCAGTCAGAAGACAGATAATCACAACACTAATAAGCATAGTCAGGTTCAGTCACAGTAGGAGACAACTATATTTTTGAGAAGAAATTTAGCTGCTGGGATGTTGGTGGGAAGAGTTGTTTCTGACCTGTGGTAGTCTGCAGCCAAAAGTAAGTTGATTGGAATTCAGTTTATGCATCGTAACAAGGCATGTATTACCTGAGTGGAAACAAAGATGGTGTGCAGACATAGCAGTAGGGGTAAGGAGGGTGCTCAAGTAATTTGGGATCTTATTATGCCAGTATTTAAAACCGTAGAAAGCTAAGTGTTGGACACATCTGTCCATCAGCGAGTGTTAGCCCAGATGGTCATATAGAGTGCAGAGATGCATTTGGACAGTGGCATGCATGGGTACAGTGGCCCATTTAGTGTGATTGCTGTCTACGGACTGCTGCACTGTGGTACCCTTATAATATGGCCTCTGCCCCATTTGGACATACTGTGTCTGGTTAGTGTGGCACCATTCTGGTTTGCACTACGCTAACTTTCTGAATAGTGTGGCTCTTGTCTATGTTATTATTTGTAAAGACTTAATTTCTTATTGCTGTTTAAATTGCAATAAAATGAATTTTCCCCACAGAAACAGATACTGCATCCCCATATTTGTTTTCAAATTGTTTTATTTGTTTGTGTGTTTATGACCAGTAAAGGCTTTTAAAATAATTGGATCATCAGTTTGTCTAGGGGTGGACAGAAGATTTTTGAAAATAATACTTTTAGTATGTCACTTGTTTTTGTTCCCAAAATTTGTAATATACATTTTTTTCTGCAGTGTTTGAAAAATTGTTTATATGGTACTGTAGTGTAGACTATCAGCTAATTTGCCTGAAAACAGACATCCTTATGGCTTGCAGCTACACAGACAAACATCAGAGTCACATAGATGTTGCATTCATTTCTGCGAAGAGCTTCCATAGTCAGATATTAAAGAGCTGGTGACACGTTCAAGTGAACTTTAACAAAACATAATATTTAGACACAGTCCAGCTTGTATTTCCCATTAGTTCTGTATTTTTCCTCACCATCATTTATTAGTGAGGTCATTTGTATGAAAACAGGATTTCTGCTTCTAAAGAGTTCATCTATTCCTGCTGCTTTCTCCCTATCTGAAGTCTTAGAGCACTGCTTGTGAGATAACGGTTACTCCCATGGCAACAGATTGTGATGTCACAACAGAGGATTATGACTTGGAGTAGGCAGTAAGCTATAGAGGCAGATGAATTCAAAATAAACTCTAAGGGATGTTGATTATATATTCATACACATTTCCTTAGTAATGCATTATGGGGAGGAGAAATATATGAAATACAAATGGAATGCAAGTAGAATTGTAGCTAATTATTATGTTTTTTAAAGTTTTCTTTGAGGTGTCACTAGCTCTTTAAGTATGAAATAAGACATGCCAGGGTCTGTAATTATGGGGGAATAATTGCACAGCTTGAGGGTGTTGTTAGGCATGAGGCATGTGGTGCAGAGTGCCTTTAAATACCCAAGAGCAGATTGCAAAGAGTGAGAAAAATGTCTTTCTAATTTTTATGCAAAAAAATATGATACACTGTGCTAATCCAAGTAGAACAGTAAATTTATTGCAGGATTGATGAAGTAGTCCCTCTCAACAGTAAGGGAATCCCAGAACTGTAAATAGTGACTGTCAGTCTGACTTGCACTTTAGGCACTGTGCAGTGGAGTGATTTGATGAGGTAGACAGGCTCTTGGTCTGAAACAAGTACAGGAGTGTAATTATGGTCTCACAGCTATACTCCTTTACTGGTTTCTTAGCCAATCCGAATGCTTACATTTTTCTTACCATGTTATAAATGACATTACTGTCTAACTGTGGAAGCTATTTTCAGAAATGAATGCAACAACAGTGTAGCTCTGATTTCTGTCTTTGTAGCTGCAAGCCATAATGATATCTGTTTCCAGGCAAATTAGCTGATAGGCTACACATCCACATAAACAATTTTTCAAATACAGTAGAAACAAAATGTATATCATAAGTTTTGGTGAGCAAAAACAGGTGACATACTAACTGCATTATTTTTAAAAATCTTCCATCCGCCCCTTCACAACTGTATTGTATTTTCTGCATAAAAATTAGAAAGACATTTTTCTCACCCTGTTATAAGTGTGAGGGATGTGTAATTATGGGGGAATAATTGCACTTTGCTCTTGGGTATTCAAAGGCACTGTGTGCAAGCGCACCTTGTGCCTAACAAGACCCTCAAGCTGTGTAATTATTCTGTCATAATTATACACCCTGGCTTGTCTTATTGCATATGTATTGCCCATTTACTGGCCAGTGTACTGTTTTACCTCTACAATAGCAACTGCTGTACTATTCACTTTAGCATATTGTGGCATTAGACACTAAAATTCTCTCAGGTAAAAGGAAAATCTGATCCTCTACAACATGTTATGGTTTTCCCATGATCTAAATTAAACTGTTATTTACCAGTACTATTTGCACTGAAGGAATGTTATATGCATGAGCATTTTCCAGGAATGTTTTGTATAAACCAATTGAGCCTGCCAAGATATTTGCTAATCTTCTAGTTGATGTCATGTGTCTGTATATACATTGTGGTTGAAAACAGTGTGCACTGCAGAAGAAAGGCGCTTGTTTATTGTTTTACTAACACACAAAAAAGTTACAGTAGTTCAGATTCTGCTTTTAAAGTCTGTGGTTAGGCACTTGTACTGCGACTGTGTAGCTACTTTGTAAAAAAGAAGACACTGGAAACCCTTTTATGCTTTGCAAAAAGGTTTTGTGGGCTGGAATAGAAATTTGAACTGGGGATGGGCTACCTTCTTCCTGTTCCGTTCAGAACCAGTTCTAAAATGTTGCTTTGTTTCCTTCTGTCAGTCCAGATCCCATCTGTCCTTGGCAACTGTCCAGCTCTGTGGCTTGACCCAAACTTTAGAAGATACCTTACCTGTCCCTCGGGATCCCTCCTCACCTGCAGTAGGGGCCTTTGAGGGTGGCATCTCCCTCTGGTAACTCCAGGTTAATTGGCAGGGACCCCTTGTGCTAGACAGACCGGCAGCGCAGGGCCCAGAAATGCCAGGGGTCATCCTGCTGGAGTGATGTATTTCCGAATTTTCATGACACCCGAAATGCTGGCTGTGAAAATGTGATGCAGAAGGTGTGCACATTGCAGAGCCATGGTGTTCTCCTTCCCTTCTGCTGTCTCCAACTGACTGGCTGCACCAGTGTGCCCCAGGTGATTCTCTTGCAACATGGATTGGCCTACCCTCCACTCTGAGGAGGCTGGAATCCTGTGGGATACTCAAATATCCTTCCCTGATGGCTCTCCAGTAACCTGGGTACATTCCCAAACCTTGGTCACTGGCATCACAAGAGGCAGTCCTGTTACTGTGCCAATGGGTTGGTTGAAAATGTTTTTAGTTTTTAACCTCTTTTCAAACCCAGAAATTTGCATACATTTGCTTGTTGATTATATACTAATTGCATGCTAATGGCTAGTGTATATTCTGAACCATTAGCACTTTTAAGAGGAGATTCTTTTTTCTGTCTAAATTTTAGAATCAGTTTCGTTCTAGAAAGTTATTTTTTAAGCCAGTTATGCCTAGCCATAATCACCATAATAATGGCCTAAATTTCCCATACTCCCAGCTAACTAAAGGGTCCACAAATATAATATTTACAGTAGACGGACTCTTGCACTTGAGAGTACATGGATGGATCCCCTGCTGTAGAATGTGGCAGATCTGTAATTTTATAAGTAAGCAATAAATCACAGCAGGTTGTGCATTATGCCGTATCACTGCACTCCCCATGTTGTGCAGCAAGGTGCTTTACAACACCCATGGAATGCAGAAATTATAGCTTAATGCAAAACCTGGTGTGTGTTATTGCATTTATAAATTTGTTTAAATAAAACACATAGAAAGAAAGCAGAAACTGTACCTGTGCATGAAGCAGTATAACCACATAGTGCTGTGATTGGTCTTGGCCAGTCATAGCTCTCTATTTTAGCTACTTGTTGTATCAGTAGGCACAAGCACCACGTAGTTATATGAGAATACATATTGCTCCCTTGCCATGTATCCACAGGGCCACCAAGGTAAAAAGCATTTGGGAGAGCAGAATTAAATATACTTTTATTAATAAACCTATAGTAAGTGGAGGAGCAGTATGAAGGAGGAGGTTCAAAAGGAGGCAGAGACTGGCAAGTGCCCTAAATTTTATATACAGTATATATATATATATATTTTTATATAAAACAATAATTTGACTTATTAATAAAGTCTTACTTTACATGTCAAATAAAGTTTTTCTTTCCTACTACAGTATATGCACTTAAATGTATTTATTGTTTATTTAAATTTTGATGACCGGGTGGGCCCTCTGAGACAGTCAAGTCTCTTTTTCAGGGACTACCTGGGGAACCAATTGTTCCAAGCATAAGAAAACAATACAGATACAGATAATTATGTATGAATGTCATTGGACAGTTTCATACATTCATAGACTAGACTAGCCATCCCATTCATTGGGAGACGGTACAAATTACAGATGTCAATTACAACATAGGTGAACAAACAGTAAGGTTGATATGAGCATACAGTATAATTGTAGTAGAGTCAATTAGTACATAAGTGCAGAGTACAGACAACTGGCTATGTACAGACTCATAGCTCTAGACATTAATCATACACACCAGGAGAGTATAGGCAAGCAGGTGGAGAAGTTTAGAGAAGATTAGGCACTGTTCCCATTACAGACAAGAGGCTTGTAAAATATTTCCCTATATTGTCTTTTGAAGAGAGTAATGGTCTTGCGTTAGAGTAGTGAGTGTGGGAGGTCATTCTACTTTTGTGGTGCTGTGAAGGAGAAAAATCTTCTTCCAACAGCTAGGCGAGTCTTGGGCTGACCCAGCATTGGGAGGTGTGAGGACCTAAGTGTTAGTGGGAAGGGCTTCAGGGTTAGTAGGTTAGATATGCTCAGAGGAGGTGGGAAGTGTATTAGCTTGAAGGTGGCACAATATACTTGAAGGTTAAGTCTGGCCATGAAAAATGGCCAACCCAGATTGTTCAGCATGTCACAGTGATGGACGCGAGCGGTGGCCTTAATAGTAAATTGGACAATTCTGTGATAGGCCATTTTGAGATTATTCAGGAGTGTAGTCTTAGAGGAGTGGATTAAAGAGGCACCATAGAAGAGGCCTGGGAGAAAGGTGGCAGAGGCAATAGTGCTTCTTGCACTGCTTCAGAGGTAGGAAGCAGTGCGATATAGAAGGCCTAGTTTCTGATTACATACGAACATACGAAATTTGCCAGCAGATAAAGGCCTAGAGGTCTATAAAGTCTGCTCAAATGTGCAGCTAGCACCCCTTATTCTGCAGCTGCCCCTCCCTTCCACCCTTCCCCTTCATTAACCCTCCCCCTTGTCCTGTCCCATCCTCGTTTGAAGCAGTCCACTGTTCTACTGCATGCCACTTCAGCAGGTAACGCATTCCACCCAGCCACCACCCTCTCTGTAAAAAAGTGTCTCCTCATCTCCCTCCTGAACCTTCCTTGCTCCAGTCTCATATCATGGCCCCTGGTGTCCCTCCCCTCCCTTACTTTGAACAGCCCCTCTGTACCTGTCTTGTTTATTCCTTTCATGTATTTAAAGGTTTCAATCATGTCACCCCTGTCTCTCCTCTCCTCCAGTGCATACATGTTCAACTCCTTCAACCTCCTCTCGTATGATAAGTTCCCCAGCCCCTTAATCATCTTTGTCGCTCTGCGCTGCACCCCCTTCAGTAACTTAATGTCCCTCTTCAGATACGGATGCCAGTACTGCACGTAGTACTCCAGGTGTGGTCTAACTAATGACCTATACAGTGGCAGAATCACCTCCTCGAGGATATACCCCTTGCAATATAACCCAGCATTTTGTTGGCCTTTGCAGCTGCCTTCCTACATTGTGCCAGTTGTTCATTGACCCTGAATGAGCACACCCACATCCTTCTCCTCCTCTGTCTGGGCTAGCTGCACCCCCTAGCTGGTAACTCCTCCTTGGGTTCTTCATCCCAAAATGCAGCACCTTGCACTTTTGGCATTAAAGCCCAGTTGCCAGGTGTCTGACCACGTTCAAGCTTTGCCAGATCATCCTGCAACCCCTGCCATCCCCTAGGTCATCCACCACTCAGCCTACCTTGGTATCATCAGCAAACAGACTGATCTTGCTCTTGATGTCCCATGATATGTCTGCAATGAATATCCCAAACAACACTGGTCCCAACACCGAGCCTGTGGAACACGTCACTGCCCTTGGGTGTGAGAGCCCCACCCACCACCACCCTCTGTTGCCTTCCCTGCAGCCAGTTTCCTACCCATCTCACCAACTTTGCACCGCCCCTGTGCCTACTAACTTCCTTCCCAGCTTCCATGTGGCACTGAGTCGAATGCCTTACTGAAGTCCAGATACAGGACATCCACAGCATGGCCCCTGTCCGTTGCCTAGTTACCCAGTCATAGAACTTCACCAGGTTGGTTTGGCAGGATCGCCACGTATGAAGCCATGCTGTCTGCTGTCCTGTGGTCCTTTGGCCTCTAGGAGGGCCACCAGCCTCCTTCAGGATAGTCTCCATTAGCTTACCCACGATGGATGTGGAGGTTCACTGGTCTGTAGTTTCCGTTCATCCTTGGGGCCACTCTTGTGGAGGGCACCACATGAGCCATCCTCCAATCCTGAGGTACACACCCAGAATGTAGTGAGGCATTAAATAGGTCTGCCAAAGGTCCTGCAAGGACCTCTGCCAGCTCCTTCAGTACCCTGGGTGGATGCCATCTGGGCCTGGCGCCTTGTCCACCCTCAGTGCCTTCAAACCCTCTCAACTCTGCTCTCCATGATTTCCCCATCTGTCACCACTTCCCACCCTGCTTCTGCCATTTCTCCCACCTTGGGTGTCACCCCCTCTTCTTTCTCTTTAGTAAATACTGAGCAGAAGTACTCATTTAGTGCTTCCGCCTTATCGTACCCTGCTTCCACCCAACCCCCCTTCTTCCTAATCCTTACTATGTGGTCCTTACAGTTCCTTTTCTCCCTGATGTACTTAAAGAAGTTCTTCTCCCCCTTCTTAATGCCTTGTGCCAGCCTGAGTTCCGTAGATGCTTTGGCTCCCCTTACTGCCCTTGTCACCTCCTTCGATTCTGTCAAGTACTCCTCCCTGTCCTCCCACCTCCCTGTTTTCTTGTACTTCCTAAAGGCAGCTCTTTTTCTCCTTACCTTTTCCATGACCTCCTTACTCAACCAGATCGGTTTCTTAGCCCTAGCCTTCTTGCTCTGGGTTTTGCAGCAGGCTTTGGTTGCCTCCACTATCCCCAGCTTTATGAGCTCCCACCTCTGGTTAGTGTCCATACTAGATTGAATTCTGGCAAGGTACCCTTTTACCACTTCCCCCATCCTCCCAAAGTCGGCCCTCCTGAAGTCCAGCACTATTGTGCCAGATTCCACTCCTTCCTTGCCCATATCCAATGTGAGCCATACTGAGTGGTGGTCACTGCCTGACAGCGTATTAATTAGTGTCATTATTATTATTATTATTATTATTAGTATTGATTAGTATCCTTAGTGACACAGGTTATGTGCTTATTGAAGGATAGATGTTTGTCAAGTACTACACCCAGGTATTTAAAGGAGGTAACATTTTGAGTTGAATGTTAGTGGATGTTTTGATAACCGGGGTGGAGGTGGGCTGTGAGGTTGTGTCAAAGCAGGTATGGTAGAACAACATGGATTTAGTCTTTTTTGTGTTAAGAACTAGCAGGTTATTTTTCAGCCATGATTCTAGAGTCTGAAAGTAATTTGTTAGGTCAGAGTTAATACTTGAGACGTCACAGGGAGATCTATATAAGATAGCATCATCCGCATACAGCTGAACCGATGCCCCTCCACAGTTCAGAGGAAGGTCATTAATGAATATTGAGACTACGAGAGGCCCTAGGATTGAGCCCTGGGGAACCCTGTCAGTGATAGGAGATATGATTGAGATGGTACCAGCCCATTTGACACTGAAACCTATTCTCTAGGTAGTTAGAGACCCGAGAGAGAGAGAGAGAGTTTTTGTCAAGACCAAGGTGACGAAGCTTACAGATGAGAAGTGAGTGATTGATTAGGTCGAATGCCTCTGTTAGGTCAACAAAGACTGCACCAGTGGCTTAGCCCTGGTCCATAGCCTAGAATATATCAGGGGTGACCCTCAGGAGAGTAGTTTCTGTCCCATGCGATTTCTGAAAGAAATGCTGGTTACCAGTGAGGGCACTGGTCTGTTCAAGGTAGGATGATAGTTGATTATAAAGTATTCTTTCTTGGATTTTAGCAATTGGACACATGATAGATATGCGTCTATAGTTTTCAATAAGGTTGGTTGGACTACTTTTATGTACTGGGGCAATGACTGAGGTTTTCCATTTGTCTGGGATGGTTTGTGTGAGGAAGGATCTATTGATTAGGCAGGAGATTGGGTAGGCAAGTGCAGGTGCACCTATTTTAAGAAATGTGGGTGGTAGGGAGTCAAACCCTGGTGAACTATCCAGTTAAGTCCCTTAAAGGTTAAGTCCCTTTAGCAATTTAAAGACCTCTTTTTGGGAAGTAGTTTTTAAGTGGAAGAGTGGGTGTGGAGATTCTGGGCGACTAGCTGGTGGCACAGGACAATTAACAGGAAGGTCGGTTTTGTAGGCATCAAGGTCCATAAAGAAGTGGTTCAGCCCTGCCGCTGTCTCCATGGGTGAGGATAGTGTGGAGCCCTTTGCTGCTATAGATTGGGAGAAGATCCTTTCATTACCCTTTAGGAGCGCATTGATTTCCTTTCAGAAACATTTGGGGTTGGAGAGGTGTTGTTTCTGTAGTGATAGGAGATACTCCCTTTTGGCTTTGCCTATCTTAGATTTACAAATATTGCATAACTGGTGGTAGGTGTTCCAGTCAGAGTGGAGTCTAGAGATTTTGAAGGCATGCTATGCTTTGTCACGAGAGCGCATGAGGTGCCTCAGTTCCTGTGTGAGCTAGGGAGAGTGGGTGCCTTTTGATCTTATTAGTTTGTGGGGAGCATGGTGGAGGTGAAGGTAGTGACCAGATATTCTAATGCTAAGTTTATGTCAGAAAGGGAGGTTATTGGTGACCAGTCAGCTGTGCTGAGACTTGAGCAGAAGGCTTCAGCAACAAAGTTGGTTAGGTCCCTAGTTTTACGGATTGGGGGGGGGGAATGTGGAGAATTATTCTTTCAGGTGCAAAAAGTCAGAGAATGGTCACTGAGTGCATCAGGAAGGATTCCAGTGGCTTTAATAGAATCTGGATTATTAGTTAGTATCCTCTCTAGGAGAGTGTGCTTGCCTGACTTCATATTCAGTCTTGAGGGATCGTCAAGGAGTTGCTCCAGTTTAGCATCCAGTGGAGCAGCTTGGTACTGTGTTTAAGAGGCCCAAACCAATTCTGGTTAAAATCACTGCATATTATAGTGTCTTTCCTATGGAAGGAGTCCAGACTAGCAAGGAATTCTGCATAGGAGGACACTTGATTTGGGCGTAGATAGATGCACCCTACTGTTACATTCTTGACTTGGCCAAGGGTGACTGTGATGAAGATGTACTCTGTAGCCAAGCTGATCTTTAGGTCAGTTAATTCATTGACTACCCATCCATCTCTAGCATAAATTAAACCCCCCTCTCCCTTTCTGGGGACCCAATCCCATCTGTAGTAGGTATTGCCAGGAAGGGCGACCTTGTGAGATAGTATGGATGGTTTTAACCGTGCTTCGGTAATGGTATGCTGAAAAACCTTACTTCTATTGGTATGTTTTTTTTTTAAACATGGCACTTGTGCACCCAGATAGCTGGATAAATGTGCCACAACGTTTGATACTGGGGCGAAATTTATACTTACTTTTTTCTGTTTGGTTTTAAAGTAAAGGCATTTAGTGAGAATAATGGCCTATAATTGTTTCTAGGCAAGCACTGTGAGTGTATTTGCTAGAGTTCACATAAGTGAATTTCTGCTTTTAAGATCTGCCATATGCAGTTCATGTTGCTGTTTTAAGTACTGCAAAGTAAGCTACAGTAATTCTCCTAATGGCGTGTCCTCATAGGAAAACTAAGTGTGCCTTTTTTCTGAAGTCATTATGGTGTAGTTTTTATGCAATAAAACTTTGATACAAATTCCTCAGCTACAGAAGGAATAATTTGGACTCTGTCTAGCATGACTTTTATGTGCCGCTTATCCAACCATTTCTTTCATACTTTTAAGGAAGTGGCTGCTGGATGGAGTCCTCTGTGTTTATTGGGTACTCAGATTCATCCGGTGTGTGTGTGTGTGTGTGTGGGGGGGGGTTACTGGCAAAATACAGCCATACCTTGCTGTTTAACCTTATACACTGAATTTACAGCTCTTAATATGCAACTGTATAACTTGGCCATTTGCCTTGGTATGTGTTGCCCTTCTTTTGAGGAACATAGCTGTATACCAGTTATGTGTGCTGTGTTTAATTATTACAATGCATAAATGGAAAGGGATGTACAAGAACCTTCGTCTGCTGCAGAATGACATGGTGCCCTGCTGCCAGCACCTTTTTTTTTAAATTGTTTTAAGATTTTATTCATTTATTTACCAGTTTTGCCAAGGCAAGCCCACTGAATATACAGCTTTTTTTCCAGGTGTAACCTTGCTTTAAAGAAGGCTCCCTTTTTGTTTACTCCACAGTTTCATTTGCCTACACATATAAACTTGTAACATCATGCTCTGGGCATTCCTTGATGACTGCTATGCTAACTAGATAACTGACTACACACATCATGCTCACAGTTCTTGCAAAGTTATCTGTTGTTTATTGGAGTGATATAGCTATAATACCATTGTAATGGTAAAAATGTATTTGTATTCAGGTGAGTTTGGTATCATGCAGATTTGGTGGCAACCTATCATGCAGCAGTGCAGGAGAGACATACAGTATGTTCTGGATTAGAACTGAGTCATAGAAACATAGAATTTGACGGCAGATAAGGACCGCTTGGCCCACCCAGTCTGCCCATTTCACTACCTAATGGATAAGCTGCAGATCCTAGTTAACCAGCAGCCTACTTCTTCCTACCCCCACCCCCTAGAATTGCCTTATGACTGTCCCATGCATGCTTGAATTCCACCACTGTTTTTGACTCCACAACCTCCTCCGGAAGGCCGTTCCATGCATCCACAACCCTCTCTGTGAAAAATACTTCCTAAATTACCTCTGAGCTGCCCCCATCTTCAAATTTAGCCCCTTGTTCTTGCACACCCTTTTTGAAAGATGCTACCCTCTTGACTTTGTTGATTCCTTGAGGTACTTGAACATTTCTATCATGTCCCCCTCTCCCTCCTTTCCTTGAGGCTATACATATTAAGCTCCTTAAGTGTCTCTCTTCATATGTCTTCTGGTGCAGACCCTGCACCATTTTAGTTGCCCTCCTCTGATAGCTTCCATCGTGGTCTATGTCGCTATGGAGATTGGGTCTCCAGAACTGCACGAGTACTCCAGATGGGGTCTCACCAGCTGTCTGTACAGAAGGATAATAACTTCCTGTTTTCTACTGGTGATGCCTCTCCCTATGCATCCTAGTATCCCCCAGCCCTCCTTGCTGCCCTATCACATTGCTTGCCCACCTTTAGGTCATCTGATATGACTACCCCAGGTCCCTTTCCATTTTGTTGTTGTCAGTATCTCACCCCCATTGTGTACTCTTTCCCTGGGTTTTGTTTCCCAGGTGCATTACCTTACCGCGTCTTAGTATTGAATCTAAGCTGCCATACATTTGACCATTCCTCTAACCTTGCCAAGTCCCTTCTCATCCTTTCCACCCCACCTTGTGCATCAACTCTGTTGCAGATCTTTGTGTCATCTGCAAAGAGACATACTTTTCCTTCCAGTCCCTCTGCAATGTTGCTTATAAAGACATTGAAGAGGACCGGTCCTAACACTGAACCCTGTGGTAACCCACTAGTAACCCCCCTTTCTTCAGAGTGGACTCCATTTACTGTTACTCTTTGTGTCCTATTCTCCAGCCAATTCTTTACCCAGGCTGTCATCTTGGGACCCACTCCCAAGCTGGCTAACTTGTATATTAATCTTTTGTGTGGGACTGTGTCAAATGCCTTGCTAAAGTCTAGGTAGGCCATGTCCATAGCCCCTCCCTTATCTACTACTTTGGTCACCCAGTCAAAGAAATCTATCAGATTTGCCTGACATGACCTTCCCGCTGTGAATCCATGCTGTCTTGGGTCCTGTGCCCCTCTGGCCTCTAGATACTCGACAATTCTTTCCTTCAGAAGTGATTCCATCATTTTCCCTACCACTGAGGTTAAATTAACAGGTCTGTAGTTTCCTGATTCTGCCTTGCTCCCACTTTTGTGAAGGGGAATCACATCTGCCCTCCTCCAGTCCTTGAGTACCACCCCATCCTCCCATGATTTGTTAAAGAGGGTAGTCAGTGGTGTCACTAGTTCTACCCTTAGTTCTTTTAGAATTCTGGGATGAATCTCATTAGGCCCCATTGCTTTGTCCACCTTCATTTTAAGAGTTCTTTCAGAACCCTTTCTTCTGTAAATGGGCTGGTATCAACTTCTGTACCCAGAGTGTTTCTACTGTTTGTTTTAGGTACCTCCTCTTCCTTTGTAAATACTGAGCAAAATATTTGTTTAGTATCTCTGCCTTTTCACAGTCACCCTCTGCCCACCCTCCCTCCCCTTTATTAAGCCTCACTATCCCTCCCTTGGTATTCCTTCGCTCCCTGATGTACCTATAAAAGGTTTTATCCCCCTTCTTAACTGAGTTGGCTATCTTTTCCTCGGTTTGGGCCTTTGCTGATCTGACTGCCTTCCCAGCTTCCTTTTGCTTTAACTGATACAGTTGATAGAGTGTTCTGCCCCTGACCTGTTAGAAGCCAATTTTATTGGGCTGGAAAAGAATGGGATTGAAACATTTTCAATACTCTGCAGTCCCCCCTCCCTCAGTCCACTTTCTGAGCTGTATTTATATGGAGACTACAGGGAGATTATTAACAACCATCTTGTCTAGATGATAGGGGTCAAGACTGTGACTGCCCAAAAAAGTGAAGTTGGGGTTGAAAAGAAAATGCTTCACAGATGCATGTTTTTTTGGCACAGATTTGTTCTGTATCGAGGTCACATGATATGTGTTTTAAAATGGCTGACAACATCTCTTAAAACAAACTTTCATTCATTTATTTTATGTATTCAGTTATTCAATAAGTACCTTTGAGCACACGTACTCATTACAAAGGTCCCACTGCAAGGTCATTATAATGCAATTAGGGTACATTAAAAAAACATCATCAACCAACATACAGTGAGATACAATCCAATGACAAACCAACTGCATCACTCTGGCAGAAATGGAAAACATCTTTCATCATTTTCAGTGTGATGGCCTCATGGAGCCACTGGAGAACAAGAAATACCCATACTGCGGCACAGCATGAGGCTTTAATCATCAAGATCAATCAAATCAAAAAAATCTGCCATGACAGTAGATCCTGAATTGGATACGGTTCATAAAACTATGTAACGACATATTACTGCAACCGAAAAAATGCTAAAGGAGGTAAGAAACAGATGCTTTGGAACAGAATTCTCAGCACGCTTAGGAGATCATCAAATCATTAGAAAATACTGACTTGAGAAATGAATGGAACTTAAATTCCACCTGCATTCTAAATCTCCAAGTAATCGAGCCACAAAAGTGATTTGTGGACTGGGGTCCTGTGGCCTTTATTCAGAAAGATCGCCAAAAAGCCCTGCAACTTGATATTGTAGAATGCCCTCACTTATGAAAAGAGCATATAAAATGTCCACTGTCAACCTTCTTGTCTTGAAATCTTATTTGACTTATGATAATTCTCATTTTTTTGCATGTAAGGCAGGAGTAAAACAAACACCACTATTTCTGTAAAGTGAGCTATTCCAGCTGGCAGGGGTGCAAACTGTTTGGTCCTTTGCTAAATTATTATAAACTCAGGAACAATATGGATTCTGCAATGGCAAATTATTCCGTACCAGTCTTATTGAATTTTTTGATCATTTTGCCAAAAATCTTGATGAGAGTAAACCTGTAGATGTTGTGTACTGAACATCAATAAAGCCTCCGACACAGTGTCATGCAGGAGACTAGTTCATAAAATGGAAAACCAGACAGGTATTATTTGGGAGACTCAGCAGCTAGAAGCACCAGAAGTATGACCCTGCTAGATGCATTGCAAGACTTCCTGCTGGTACAGCTGGTTAAGGGACCCACAGGGCAGGCTGTCATTTTTGACACTGTACCCACCAACCCAGCACTGGTAGGAAGAATGTGAGTTTGGTAGCAATTAGGGTCCAGCAACCATAACACCATGTGGTCCAAGCTTACCCTTGGGACAAGTAAATCCTCATCAAAGGCTGAAGTTCTGTATTTCAGAAGAGCTGATACAACCATATGAGGGAATTAGTCTGGGACAAATTAGCTGGAGTGGACAGTATTGGGGGAGTGGAAAAAAGATGGGGAGAAATTAAGGGGACCATTCTTGATGCAGTGAAGTCGTGCATGAGAATGGTAACCAAAGGAACAAGTACAACAGACCACTATGGTTTTCTGAAAAGATCACGAAGGCAGTGAGGGCCAAAAAGAATACCTTCACCATGTACAGGGAAAATGGGGAGGAAGAATGGGTAGGTACCAAGTGAGAACTAGGGAAGCCAAGAGATCAGTCAGGTATACAAAAGCAGAGACAGAGCTGTGTACTGCAGAGGGGGTCAAGGGTGGGGAAAAATAGTTCTTCGGTTATATTAGGAAAGGAAGAAAGATGGGAGAGGGACAAGTTAGGCTAACAGAGGGAGGTGGGTAATAGAAGAGGGCAAGCAAAAAGCAGACATTTTTAATGACTACTTTTGCTCTGTATTCACAGGGGGTGACAGTGGGCCTGTCCTTATCTTTCCTCTGTTGAGGACTCCAGAACTATGCATAGCCCTCCAGCACTTTGAACAGTTATTTAAAGAAATTTATCAGGGTGTTACAGGCAGAGTGGATGGACCAGTGGTCTTTTTCTGCATTCATTGTCAATGTTTCTGTGTTTCTAGCCTAGTCATAACTGACCGTGTAATGCAATTGATAACCTAGTTGCAGGATGGGAGATAAAAGGTTCTAATAAATGATACTCTTCAACATGACAACGAGTGACCAGTGGAGTCCCACAAAGGTTGTGCTGGGGACAATGTGGTTAAATACAAGTCATCTGGAGATGAGCCCCAATACCTGGGTTTCCAGGTTCATTGATGGATCTGAAATTGGAGACAGTTACATCTCATTAGGAGGTTAATGAATTGCAGAGGGACCTGGATGTGATAAAGAAGTAGGCAGAAAAACAGCAGATGAATGTCAGTGTCGAAAATGCAAAGTGATGCCTCTACTATAGGTAATAAAACTTTAAAAGCAAAATGCTATCTACACAACAGAAAGATTACTGAAGCTCCACTGAAAAAGGACCTGTGGGTAAAGATCAGTAAGACATTCAGTTGGGGTGACTGTATGAGGCAACAACTAGCAAAGAAAAAAAAAATCATGACATTCATCAAGAGAAAATTTGAACGCAGATTGGATATTGCAGTGCCCATGTAATGATAGATCACTGGTCAGACTATATTGATTATTATGTACAGTTCTGGTTCCCATATCTGAGGAAAGATATCAACATGATCAAGAAGATGCAGAATATAGCGAAAAAGGTGGTTGAGGGCTGTGAATGCATGAGCTGTAAGGACCTACTGGCAGAATTGGAACTATTTGCCATGAAAAGTGGAGAATCGGTGGGTGACATGATTACAGTATTCAATATCTGAAAGGGGTAACACCATTAGACCAACTCTAGCTCTTACAGATGTACAAGGAAGAGATGGCAAGGAGGGAATGCAGTGTCTTGGAAAAGGTGAATATTCAAAGGAATTATAAGGAGGTGCTACTTCACAGAATAAGTGGTGGACTCTCAATACAGACTTCAAGAGCACGCGGTGATAATCAACATTTTTCATACTTCCAAGCCTAAACTAGATAAGCACCTTGAAAAATGGTGATGGGATATTCCCACCGAGTATGTGCAGGAAATAACTCAATGGGCTGGTGGTCTGTCTGTCTTCCTTCCTTCCTTCCTTCCTTCCTTCCTTCTCTCTTTCTTTCTTTGGATTATAACACCTCTGAGCTAGCAGCTCATTTACAGTGGTTCCACATCATGAGGTAAACAATATTTCAGCAACAAATACAAACATCAGAACAATGGTTACAAAAATCCAGTAATTAGATCCACTTTTTCATTCATGGAATATCAAACAAGAAACAGAAATTGGTTAAGCATAGTGTAGAACAAAGGGGTAAGGCAGCTTTGACAGTATAGTAAACTAGGAGGCAACAGGAGGCGAGGAAAGCTAGAATCCTACCAGTGGGTAGGAGGACATGGGGGGAGATGGGGGGGATTCACTGGAGCAGCCTGTGGGGCCTTGTTTAATGTTTGTGGGATGGTGGCGGGGTATCTGGATGGGATAGATGCAGCTAGGAGACAGGGTGTGGGAAGGAAGAACAAATATGTTAGTGGAGGGGGTGGGAAAGGTTTGGAAAGAATGTAGTGTGAGGGGGCAAGGAGAAGGGCTATGGGACAGAGGTTACAGGGAGTGGGTAAGTGCTGAGGTTGTACAGAAATGCCAGTGTAACTCTGGAGGAGTTAGGAGCTACAGTCATACCCACTGAGTGTAGCAAGGTGAGAGCATAGTTTTGATTTGAAGGGCCAAGTTTAGATTCTGCCATTAAGTCATTATGGAGGGAGTTTAGTCAGTTGGGTGTCTGGTACCCAAAAGACCATTGTCCATGAGAGGTGCATCAGAAAGGAACTTTAAGCAGCTTACTATTTGCTCCCCTTATTTGTCTGGGATTGTCAGTTGGGCAAAGGAGGTCCTGGACCCCAATGGCCATTAAGCCAAGGGTGGACTTCTTTGCAAGCAGGCACACCTGGTACTGAATTTTGCTGTGGAGATTGAGCCACCTGGAATGAGAACAGAGCTCGCAGATATGAGTGAGGTGGTGTGCTCCTAAGACCAGCCTACATGCTTTGTTTAGCACTAGTTTGATCCTCTTTAGGGCTATGTCTGTTGCTGCACTATAGATTACCAGTCCGTAGTTGATTACTGATAGGACTGAGCTGTTAACAGTGAGTTTTAGGGCCACATCAGTTAGGCAGTGTTTGTACCTAACGAGTTTTCCAATTTTGGAGTTTGCAGATTTTGCTACTTGGTCTATGTGTTGTGAGAAGGTGAGGGAGCTGTCTAGAGTGACCCCAATGTATTTAAAGCTTTGGACCATTTCTAATGCAGCATTTTGGTTCTTCAGTATTTTTCAGTTGGTGAGACCTGTGCCTGTTATGTGAGGAGGTGAATAACATAGTTTTGGTCTTCTTGTAATTTAGCAAGAGCTTTGAGTTAAGGAACCAGTCCTCTACTTCTGAGAAGTTTCCCCTGCATTTGCTTTTCTAGTGTTGTGGGGTTTGTGTGGCTATAGTATAGCACCACATCATCTGCGTACAATAGGACTGTATCATGACATGCTAGCGGGAGGTGGTTTATAAACGAGCTAAAAAGCAGGGGTCCCGAGACTGAGCTTTGGGGGACCCCTGTACTGACATTCTGGTGTTTAGAAAGAACATCTAGGATTTTTAGCTGCTGCTCCCTCCCAGAGAGGTAGCTCTGGAACCACCCTACTGATTACGAGGATAGCCCAGTACAGGTTAACTGGTTTAGTAGTAGTTCATGATTGACTGAGTCGAAGGCCTTGATGAGGTCTGTTTAGGTTGCTCCCACCATAAGCCCCCAATCAAGCACATCATGAATGCAGCTTGTGAACTCCACCAGTACAGTTGTTGTACTATGTTGTTTCCCGAACCCGTGCTGCTGTGAGAACAGCTGCTGGTATTTGTCAAGGAAGTTATTGGTAGACAAATACTTGTTGGAGGTATTTTTTTGCCTCAACTTTAGTGATAATCTTGAGGTAGGAGGAAGGGGCTGGACTGATGGGTGAGCTCCCATTGGTCCTGTGATTAGTGGCATTTGGGGGTTCAAGGAAATCTAGGGGAAGCACTCCGCTAAGGTCAGTAAAGGCCTTATTTCAAGGTGTTAGCAATGGTTTTGGGGTTCTGGGTTATTATTCCTTCTACATTAAGCATTGATGGTGGCATTTTGTTGGGTTTCCCAGTTAGGGTCTTGATGTTATCCCAGAACTTGCTGCTGTTGCCCCAGGAGTTTGCCAGTTCACTACTGAAATACTGGCTTTTCACCGATTGAATAGCCCAGGTGCATTTATTATGGGCTGCTTTTTACTTTTGTATATCTGTGTGAGAACCAGTACTTCTTGCCTTATGCCAGAGGTGGTCTCTTAGCTTCATTAGTTTGGGGAGGGCTGGTGTGATCCAGGACTTGTATGACCCCTGAACTTTACGCTTAGTGTAGGGGGCAAAAATGTTGCACACTACATTAAAGGTCTTGATGAAATGTTCAAGTGCTATATCAACATCATCTGTTATGTCTATGGCTGACCAGTCTTGTTGACTGAGGTAAGCTTTTAATGAGCACAGTTGCCCTTTTTTTTAGTACTCTGTATGTGAGTGTTTTTGCAGGGATTCTGGGAGACTTATCGACCAGGTACAAAGATTGGAGAGTGGTCGCTGTTGGAGTTAGGGAGGACAAATATGTGGGTTATTCTCTCTGGGTGAATGGTTTTCAGCCAGTCTAGTAATGCACTAGTCCCAGTGTGATAGTTCATTCGGGTGGGGGAATCCACTAATTGAGCCATGCTAATGGAGCAGATGGCATCTTTGTAGGGTGCCTCCTTGGGGGATAACCAATTTATATTGAAGTCCCCTACCATTGGCACCTTGGGAGTTGTGGTGGAGGTCAGTAAGGTAGTCAAGGATCACTTTAAAACCACGTGACTGCTCTTTTGGGGGTATGTATACAGAAACTAGTGTTAAGCCTGTACCACGTGTTCCTAGCAGTAGCTGTACTGCCAGTATTTGGACATTACTGCCAGTGGTTAGGTGAGAGAGAGCACGCCCTTGGAGGGTGTTCTTGATATAGATGACGCATCCTCCACCTCACTTTCCGGATCTGTCCAGCCTAAAGGGGGTGTACCCTTCTAACTGGATTGCCATGTCAGAGACCCTTAGAGTGAGCCAGGTCTCCACCACAGACAATATGTCTGGATTATTTTGGGTTACCAGACCTGTAGTGAGTCAAATTTAAACATAAGACTACATATGTTAATGGAGGCAATTGTTAATGCTCCATGCTTCTTCAAGGGCTCAGTTGCTTTTGGTGTAGGGTCAGGGTTGGGATGAATGTTGCCTGACAGTAGCAGTAGTAACCAAGCTAGCCTTATTTTATTTTTGTTTACGAGGAGAGAGAGACAAAACTGTAAGCTTGTTAACAGGTGTAACCTGGGAGCACAAAGAAGTTAAGTGACTTGCTCAGGGTCACACAGTATGCAAGTGAGGGCTGTGGGAATCAAACCCAGGTCTCCAGGTTTGCAGCTCAGAGCCTTAAACCACTGCGTTATACTGCCATATATATATATATATATATATATATATATATATATATATATATCCTCATTGCTTGCCATTTAGCTGTTTTAGGGACTGTGAGAGGTTACACCTATTTGCTCTGCTTTTGATATTTTCGCCAGTGAATATGATCATGTTTATACCAACAGGAGGGAGATGGTATGTGATGTGACCCTGTTGCAATGCCCACCCATGCATATGTATCTTAATACAGAAGTCTGAGATCACTGGGGTAGATGAAATCTTGGGGCATTGCTCAGTGTGTGACAGGGTGACGTTATTTATTTATTTATTGAAATTGTTTCACCAGGATGGCACACTGAGCAAAAAGATGCTTGTCTCCTGGTGCGGCCTGGGGGGTGAGGGTACAGTGGGAGATAACTTGCAGGTTATCAAGAGTTACATATGCGAGGAAAAACAGTAGAACACAGCTGAGCACAATTACAGCAATACAGTAGGCAGATTCAGTTGAACAGTTTACAGAGAAAGTTTCAGTTATGCAGTTGCAGAATACAATTGTGTGATGGAATAGGGACAAGACAAACAGTACAGTTCAACAACAACACTAGGCAGGCATAGATTATATTACAGAATGGGATAGTATTGGATAGATGAGGTGCGACACTGAGTGGAGAAAATATGAGGATCAGGCAGTATCAAGGAAGGTTTAAGACAGGGTAAAGCCCATGTACTAGAAGTGCTGAAGTTGGTATAGATAAGCCAGCTTCCATAGTGTAAGCTAGGTGCCACTGGTCAGGCAATCGGGGGTGGGGATAAAGGGGATGCCTTTGTGGCTTAAGTGCAGGAGCAATTTACTGAGAGGTTGTTTGCTAGTGCCAAAGACAGGGAGTGGGTAGAGGAGTAGTGGCGAATCTGGGGAGGGAGTTCATTCCAGAGTTTGGGGAAGCGGTAGGAGAAGGCAGTATGCCCAATAGTGGTTTTCTGCCTAGGGATTTGAAGCTTCCGGTCATCGAGGGATCTGAGGGCATGAGAATGGGAGGGAGCTGGGATAAGTAAGGTAGAGATGTATGGGGCAGCGATTCATGCCAGAATTTGGCTACAAATTTAGTGCAGTGTTGCAGGTGACAGTTTTTGAGGGAAGGGAATGCGAGGGCATGGTAGAGGTTGCAGTGATGGGTGCGGGGGGTGGCATCGAGGGCGAAGCAACAGAAGGCATGGAAAAGTCTGTCCAGTCTGGATAAGGTAGATCTGGAAGCGGCACTGTATACTGTGTCGTAGTAGTCAAAAGAGGGGAGGATCATCTTATGCACTAGCTCACACCTGACCATGAGAGGGAGGCAGTTGCAGTTCCTGTAAAGGGCTCCGAGCTTGGGGCACAGTTTTTTTATGATGGCATCAATGTGGTCAGAGAAGGACAGGTGACTGTCGAGCCAAACCCCAAGGTAGCGGAAGGAAGTGACGTCCTTCAGCACCGTCCCATCAAGGGTGTGGAAGGTAGGGAGGGAAGAAAGCCTGGTTAGACATTGCCGCCGAGTGCCGGAGGTCATGGTGGTAGTTTTGTTCGCATTGAGAGAGAGCTGGTGAGAGAGAGCTGGTGAGAGCTAAACCATAACTATACCTTGTTGAAGTCAGCCTGGAGGTTGGCTGTTACCTCTTCTGGGGAGGAGCCCGAGGCAAAAAGCACAATATTGTCTGCGTACATTTGAATAGACGTGGATGAGCACACCAGAGGGAGGTTATTTAGAAAGATGGAGAACAGGATAGGGCCAAGTACTGATCCCTGGGGAACTCCGGTGGCTATAGGAAGGGGTGAAGAGGTGACGTCGGTGATTCTAACTGATTGAGTTCTGTCAGCGAGGTAGGCTTTGAACCAATTGGTAGCTGAGCCAGCTAGGCTCGCTTCTGAGAGACAGAGGGTGGGAGACCATATCGAAAGCTTTGGCAAGGTCTGTGAAAATGGCCGAGATGATCAACCCTTTGTCCATGACTGAGAGGATGAAATCCGTGAACCTAACCAGGGAGGAGGCTGTGGAATGGCCCTTCCTGAAACTGGACTGGAACGGCATGAAGAAGTTGATGTCAGAGAGGAAGGAGGTGAGTTGGTTGAGCACTAAGTGTTCTTGCAGCTTTGCAAGTGCAGGGAGGAGGGAGATAGGGTCATAATTTGAGGGGGAGGTGGTGACGCCCACTTTAGGGAGGGGGATGACGATGGCCTGCTTCTAGACCTGGGGGACAGCAGCAGAGGAAAAGGAGAGGTTTAAGAGGGTGGCAGAGGGGGTTGCAATGGCTGGGGAAGAGAGGTGGAGGTGATTGCAGTCGAGGCCATCGGGGATTTACCTTTTGTTGTGTTGAGGGCCTGAAGGGTTTTGAGGACGTCAACTGGCAGGATTACTTTGAAGGTGAAGGTTGGGGGCCCAGTGGAATTAGAACATATGGTAAGAGGACTGAGTGGCACCGAGGTGGGCAGGGAAGAGAGGAGGGCCGAGGCAAAGGAGGAGAAATATGTGTTGAATACAGTGGCGACATCCTGAGGCTCAATGAGGAGGGAGTTGTTCATGAGGAGGAGAGGGGGAGGGTGGGCAGTTGGGGGGGAGAAGATGGAGTGAATAACCTTCCAGAATTTGGGTGGACAGTTTATGTTGGAATGAAGAGAGGTGCTGAAGTATTCCACTTTAGCTAGGCGGGTTTCTCTGGCGCATTTGTTGTGTAGAGACCGATAGATGACAAGGTTGCTTGGGAGGAATGAGGTTTTGTGAGTGCTTCATGCTTTGTCTCGGGTGATTTGGCAGGCTGTCAGTTCCTGGGTGATCCAGGGCAGGTGGTAGCCACATACCCTGGAGTGACGCAGTGGGGCGCGAGCGTCCCAGACTTGGAGGAACGTGTTTTGGAAATGAAGGAAGGCATCGTTGATAGAGCAGGGTTTGGCGGGGGATTCCCAGCAAGCAAGAGCTAAGTCTTCAAGCACAGAGGTGAGGTTTAGAGATTTGTAGGAACGTTGGAGTATGATCTTTGGAGGAGGACGAGGTTGGTGGATTTTCTGAACTAGACAAATAATGTGGTGATCACTTAGGGAATTGGGTAGGAGCCCTGAAGTGATAACCCAGTGGGGGTGACTGGTGAGACCCCAGTCAAGTAGTGAGTGGTTTCCTGTTTTGGAGTTTAGGCATGTGGGCTCGGAGATGGTTTGTGAGAGGTTAAGCGAGGCAATGTCCATCCGGGCTTTGTTGAAGGAGGGAGCTAGCCAGTTGTGATTGAAGTCACCCATGATATAGAGTTCACCAGTAGGGGTTTGGGAGGCAGTTTGTTCTAGATCATCAGTGACAGACGAAGCTGGGAAGCCAGGCCAGCAACAGACTCCAGCTATGTAGATAGAGAGGGAGAAGGGGAGAGTCAGTTGAAGCAAGAGAATTTCATAGGCATTGGGTTCAGCTTTGGCTAGGGCTGTTGAGAAACACAGATCAGAGTTTACATAGATAGACACACCACTGCCTCTAGTTGACCTGTCCTGAAGGGCAATTGGTGTCACTATGTTGGTTGGTGTCAATATGTGCAGGTGGTGGAAGTACCAATCCTGTAGTAAGGATGAGCCAGATACATTGTGGCCTCATGATACTGTGCAGTAGGGTTTTTACTTTCGGTCTGACCTGGACTACCGAGTTTCGGTCAGAGGGGTGAGTGGCAGACTCTGGCATGGCGGTGGTCTCAACAGCCAATTTAACTTGAAGCTGCAAGGGAAATACAAAGGGAGGGTGTGTAAGATAAATATTCTGGGGGAGGGAGTGAGAACAAAGAACTAACACAAAAGAGGATTTACTGGAGTCAGGGGATTCCCCTGCCCAGACTAAATTTGTAAGGTCAAAGTACTGTATAGGAAACGTGAGATTGGAGTACTGTTTGCGTTTCATAGTCCACTAAATTTAGAGTGGCACATCAGAAATAAAACATGTTAGGTGGCATTTATAAAAATGTTTCTGACATTACATTAAAATTGACACTTCTCACAGATTTTTACTGTATCCTCTGACACTACAAAAAGCAATATTCAGCAAACTACTGTAATTAGTTTTACTGTTATGAGAAATGAATTTCCATCATCAGTATGGTATGGATGGATGCGCTACACTGAGATAAGACTTTCCTGCCATAACTAAGGAACAGTCATATGATTTTCTGTTTGTTTTAAAAAGGTCAGTCTTTAATGGCTGGCCCTTTGTCGCAGTGGTATGGCTTCTCTCTGTGATGCTCACCTCCTGGGTTCAAGAATGGATCCAAGAGTCAGAGGGCCAGCCAGGGTGAGAAGGATCAAGCATCTGAGGGACTACTCTCCTTCTCCGGGGGAGTGGGGGGGGGGTTGAGTGCCTGGTGCATGACTTACCTCTGGTGGAGGCCTGGGGTGGGGGGGGAGCAGCTGCCGGCACCTGCATCATTGCTGGAGGTGGGACAGACATAAGCATATGCGCCCTTGACATCATTGCATGTCCCATCTCCCAGGGTGGAAAAGTGGAAAACTGGGGTGAAGCGGGATGCTTCCTGCCTCATGCCGCAGGTCCTGCACCACTGCCCGTGGCAGCACCGGAGATGACTCCTGGCATCCGACTGGAGAGTGAGCCACCTCCTAACAACCCAGCCCTGGGGGGCAAGCCAGGGTGTAACCCAGGGCTGAAAGCATCCTGGGGCAGTATACCGGTGTTCAACATGTGGTGAGGCTCCCTATTCTGGTGGGCAAGCCACAGTGTATCTCAGGTGGGTTAGTCTGTGGAGGGTGGGTGATGGGGCTGGGCTGATGGTGGCCGTCCCTCAAGGGTGGAAAAAGTACAGCAAATTAAAAAAAAAGTCAGTCTTCGATATTGCAAAGGGGTTCTAGTTGTACTACTTTATCTTTTGAATATCTCAAACAGAACACATGGTGTAGCTATTTATCACAAGATTACAATTAATATAAAAAAAAAGTATACAGGTAGTCTAATGACATGGCTGGCAGTAGATCTCTTTGTAATATGGGAGACCTGGATTCATTTTCCTGGGATGACAGGAGCTCACTCCAAGGCAATGCAAGAAGTCAGATCTCCCCTCCAGACAACATTTGGGAGAAGGCTTCAGTGCCAGAGTTCCCTAGCGGTAGATGCAGTCCTGGCTTTCTAGAGATGTGTGAAGTGGCTTAGCTTTGCAGATTTCTCGGCAAAGCTTCTGCACTTCACAAACTCCTTCATATTGTTTTCCGTAAAGTGACCACTTTATTGGTCGGGGGAGGGTCCACAAAGTGGCACTTTGCCCATGACGTTGGCATGTCATGTTTTTCCCCCAGCAATTGACTGCTGAATTAAAATGGCATTTCATTAGTGTAGAACCACACTGCACAGTATTTTTTAAGAAATAAATACCTTTCCTCACCGTTCTCCCTCCCACCCACCCACTCATCAAAAATCACCCTTCCTCTAGCCTTCAGTAACATCCCATAAAATCCTCTCCCCCTGCCAGCTCATAAATCAGAGTTGCATAAATATCTCCTTCTCCCAGCCCTCCTATTTTTAAAATGCATTGTTTATTGATTATATAAAATAGTAAATGACAGGACCATTATGGCATGCACTTGATTCCACCTCCATACGGCAAGTGCTTTACACTAACTGTGACATGCACTACTATGATAAACATATTATTTTTATCTCACACATGCAGTATAGTGACAAACTATCATAAACATCAGAAAAGGTGGTAAACAAATGCAACACAGAAAAACACAAAGAAATAAGGAGAAACAATTTAAAGTCCCATTAGCAGAGGGTGTTCAAGCAGGGGCTGCATGGAAAAGGATGAATAGAGGACAAGGTTGCTGCTGCCAGTTTTTGAAACCTTAATCTCAACACCCCCTAGCCCTCATAGCATCATAGCACACATAGACATTGATAGCAGATAAGGACTCTTAGGCCCATCCAATCTGCCCATTTTCCCTACCTAACGCAAAAGTTGTAGACCCTACTTGATCTCCGGCTTTACCTTCTCGTCTCTATTGCTAGGTTTCCCCTATGCCTGTCCCATGCATTTTTGAATTCCCCCTCTGGTACCCTATTTATGCCCTTTAGATATTTGTAGGTTTCTATTATATCTCTCCTCTCCTCTAGGGTATACATGTTGAGGTCTCCAGTCTCTCCTTATATGACTTTTGGTGCAGGCCCTGCACCATTTTTGTTGCCTATCTTTGAACTGCCTCCACCTTGTCAATGTCCTTATGGAGAAATGGCCTTCAGAACTGGACACAGTACTCCAAATGAGGCCTCACCAGTGATCTGTACAGTGGCATCACCACCTTTTTTCTTCTTATGGTGATACCTCTCCCTATGCACCCTAACATCCCACTGGCTCTCCCCACAGCCTTGGCACATTGTTTGGCTGCCTTTAGGTGATCAGATATGATTACCCCCAAATCGCTTTCCTGCTTGGTTACCGTCAGTATCCCCCCCCCCCCATCATGTAATCTTCCCCTGGGTTTTTGCACACCAAATGCATGCTTTTGCATTTTTTCACATTGAATCTCAGCTGCCATACTCTAGACCATTCCTCCAGGTTACCTAGGTCCCTCCTCATTTTTCCACCCTTCCGGCCCCTCCGCAATATCACTTATGAAGACATTAAACAGGACTGGCCCCAGAACTGATCCCTGTGACACCCCGCTGATCACCCTCCTTTCCTCAGATTGAGCTCCATTTACCACCACCCTCTATCTTCTGTCACTCAACTAGTTCCGCTTGAGAAGAGGGACTACATCTGTCCTCTGGAACCACTCCCATATCGAGTAATTAATAGGCTGCCAGTGATGCTGCCAGCACCTCCTGTAGTTCCCTTAATATTCTAGGATGTATCCCATCTGGTCCCATTGCCTTGTCCACTTTTAGTGTTGTGAGTTATTTCAGGACTCTCTGTTCCGTAAATGGACTGGTATCTGCTGCACCCCCCACCCATATTTGCCCATGTTACCTAACTGTGGTCCCTCACCTTCTTCTTCTTCTTTGAATACAGAACAAAAATATGTGTTCAGTACTGATGCTTTTTCCATGTCCCCTTCCACACACTCCTATTCTGCCCCTTTAAGCCTTACAATCCTACCTCTGGTTTTTCTCCTCTCACTAATGTACCTATAACAAGTCTTGTCCCTCTTTTTTTTCCCCCTCCTGTACTATTGTTTCCTCCATTTGTGCCTTTGCATTCCTGACTGCTTTCCCTGCCTCCCTCTGTTTATCCAGGATCACTACCCTGTCCTCTCATTCTGTGTCTCCTTGTACTTCCTGAAAGTCATCTATTTCACCCTCACCTTCCTGGCCACTTCCTTTGAGAACCATAGTGGTTTTCTCTTTCTCTTGCCTTTGTTTACTTGCCTAATGCAAAGGTTTGTTGCCTCCACTATGGCTCCTTTCAGATTGGCCCACTGTTCCTCAACTTCCCCCCATTCATCCCTCCCTGCCAGGTCATTCTTGAGATATATCCCCATCTTAGTAAAGTCTATCCTCTTTTGAACTTAGATCTTGTTTTCTGTAGTTTGACTCATGCTTACTACATTGAACCACATTGGATATCAATTGACTCACCCACCATTCTAGCTGTCCTTTCTATATAATCCTTCTCCCCCCTAGCCAGCCCACAGTGTACTGAACCTCCTCCCTAGATTAGCATCCATTCCACTGTCCCCAGCAACATACCTTGTCTAGTTGCACTTGTAAATTCAGTTGTAAGCCTGGTAGTGGTTGCTTGGTGTGGGGTAATCATTACAGTTAAAAAAAAAAAAATTCAGATTGGATGGCAACTGGATCTGCATTAGTTTGCCATGGATGTTTTGAATTCCTACCCCTGCCTTGTGGCAGGTTTAGGTATGTGTGTCAATACACTCCTTTGGGTGGTTGTATCCAAAATTTAAATCAATTTAATGGTGCTTCTACCATAGAAAGGTTTAAGTGGGCCTGATATAAGTGTGAGAGAACCCTATGGGATGCACTACCTCCCCACAGGCACAACCCACCTGTGAACCAAGGCAGTGCAGTCACAGCCACCTGAAGGCATGCCTCTTATAGTGTATAAACGAGATACACCTAGACAACAAATATAAACAAATAACAAGGGCTTTAATATCAGCTTCCAGGCCCTAAAAGGAAAGGAAAGGGGGTTTGCCAATTTAAGGTAGTATGTTAGATCCCAGCAGATTCTTCTGTGCCATTCCTCCAGGCTCAGCCTGTATACACAAGCGCTGCTCTTCCCTCACTCTCCTAAGCACAGCCAACACACATACACATACGCTGTGCTTCAAATGCCCTTCCAGACAACCCAAAATATAGCAGCCTGCTCCCATACCTCTTATGTATAATATTTTTACTTTCCTCTCTCGTATACCAGTGAGCACTACCCTCTCTCTATTGGTACCAGCATTGATAACACTTAGTTAGTATGGGTGCTTCACTGAGTACCCAGCTATGGAAACAGTGTATGCTTAATGATGTTGCACATGGTTGACTGGCAGTGGTTTGTGTAAACAAATAAAAAAGTAATTATTGGTTGCAACTTATATCCCAAAACCCAAAGGTTCTTGAACTCAAAAAGGGTATTTTTAATGCCTGTCAGATGTTCTAATCCATTAAATGCTTTCCCAAACTCTAGTACACAATGTTGCAGGTGCAGGGTGGCCCTGATTTTACTCACAGTTCTTCCAGATTAGGTGATCTCCCTCAGTGCAAATGGGTGATGGTGAAGTGCAGTGAGTCCCTCTCTGATCGATGTCACTTGTTATCCTTCCCTTAGTAGGCTTCAGGCATTGGCTGGCAAATGGCTGTTTTCTCTGGTCCCAGATGGGCCTCTTCTGACCTCCATATTCAGCAATCCCTTCTGCAAGGTACACAGGTCATCTCAGCATGTGAAAAATCCAACCCTAAGAAAAAAAGTTGTGCCACTGGGTACAGCTACTATAAGTTCAAGTTGAAATGTTGTGGTGTGTGGACTGTTATAGGCATGTGCAGATAACTTAAACTTGATACAAAACCACCACATCCTGTACACATGTGTGTTCATTCAGTTAGTTCACTTTATTTCATAGCTTTGTCCACCACCACCACCAACCCAATGTTTCACCACATCTGACTTCATCAGCAGTAAGTGGCTTCATAAAAACAGAACCTATTTTATATTCAGGATAGGAATAATAGCAATAAAATAAAATATGAATAAAATAAAATGTGTAGTATAAGAATCAAATAAAATATGACTAAAATAATATATGCACTCTTCCATTTTTGCTTTATGCATACAGTATTTTTCCTGTGTCATATCCCCATGAGACTCACTCCATATGTATGGCTGTGCACTCAAATATTTTCTTTCAGTTTTGACAATGGAACCATTTTAGTACACCAGCATGATACTACAGCTTTGGTGCAACATCACCACTCACACACCCCTTAAACACCATTATGACCAAGTGTCACTGTACAACTGCATCTCGCTCAAACACCTTGAAGGTAGCAGTTACATAAGTCTCCAGTGACCAAATGTTTCCATATATGCAAGCAATAACACACAACGAGGTGTGGGTTATGTCCTGATAAGAGGATGCCAAGGTGCATCATGAGGCGCTTCCGCTGAGTGCCTTTTAATGCACCTGGGCGTGCTCATCTCAGGACATAACTCACACCTTGGAGTATATTATTGTGTTTATAAAATGGGCCCCTAAGTAATTATTAAAAAAAAAAAGAACAAAAGTCAGTCAGAAATATAAAAAAATGGAGGTTTCAGTAGTTTAAATACTAAAAAATAGTCCCTCTAATAAAATAACTGTTTTTTTGCAGGAGAGATTTTCCTATGTATTCCTGATGTACAAGATAGAAAAATACCATACAGTGTATGTAAGTTCCCCTTCCTGTATAAGCCCTATACATTTAACGTTTTTTCTTTTTTTCACATTTGTTACTTAGTTGTAGGAAGTATTTCTGACTTTGAGTGTCTTCTGTTCCGTCCCCCACTCCCACCCCCGAAGATCAACAAATTATTTTTTTTTCTTTTATCTTTGTCTTGTTCCTTTTTCTTTCACTTTGGCTGTTTTGTCTTATTTCTGAGTGCCACTTCACTGACACACTTTGCGGTCGCTGTATGGAGCCGTTTCCTTTTTTGTGCTTTTGAAACCCTAAGTAATGAGCGGTGCCACTGGAGATCAGTTTTTTTTTAACTTGCTTTATTTGTTTTGGGTCTTCTGTTTCATGGAGGGTGGCGGGTTCCTGCAGAGAAAAACATAATGGAGGAGAGGCTATGTGAAGAGGTTTGGAGATCGCGCTCCTGTTTCTGTCCTGATTCCCTGAACTGCAGGTTACTTATATTTTTTAATGTTTTATGGCAGTGGTATAATCTGTGGACAAAATACAGACTTTGTGTGTGTCTGTGGGGGAGTGGAGGTTTTCACATTGGGCAATTGTACTATTGTAGAGTTTTGAGTCGCTCCCACTGCTTTCCCGCTGCAGCTGCTGTGTTGCCGCTGGTTGTTAGCTGACGAGCTGCAGTGGGACAGCGGTGGCACAGATTGATTTCCCCATGTACTATGTCTTGGTTGGCACAAGTAGTGCCCATTGTAATATTATCGCCTGATAATGACAGGGTTGGAGAGGGCTTCTAGCCAATCAGCATTCAAGATTGTTTTTGCCCATTTTATAATGCAAAATAACTAATTAACATTTCATTTTTTAACTGTGTCATTTCAACCTATTCTTTATAGCATGCCTGATTCATCTGTGTAGGTTTCCATCTGTGCTTTTCACTTCTTTTTGTATTTACTTATTTAAGTTTAGAAAATACCTTTCTTGTATGTTTTTCTTTTGTAAGAAGATTGATGATGCTTGTAGCTCTGGCTAACATTAGGAATCTGTGCATATATGTAAAGTGACATTGCTTACTGCTTGATGGTTTGCAGTAGTTAAATAATCCTTCTAAGGTTAAGTATCCAATTATTTGTTCCTGACATGAGTCCTATGTGCTAGTTCTCTCACTCAGTATAGTTTAATATAGGCTCATTCTTTTTTTTTTAAACTGAATTTTTATTTCTCTTAAAATACAGATAAGCAAGCACTGTGCCACCCAGGCACAAGAAAAGGTGTACAGATACAGAATTAATTAAAATCAGGTTAAGATGCTTATACAATAATTTTATACTCTCTTTGTTATTCTAGGAATGGTTTGATTATAAAATGTTCATGCAGTTAATGGAGATTCCAGGGGATGGTACAGTGTTGTCCCTGGAAGTGTCCTGGACAAAAAGAACAGATTAGTCCATCTTCTTCCTAGAATATATGCTACCTGTTTACCAACTGTATCTGTAACCTGACTTTGTTTAGAAAGTAATTGTATCAGTAAAGGAAAATAAAGTCAGTACAGAAATAAAAAGACATAAAAAAAGCTAGCAGCCTTGTGCTGTGCATAGTCATTCTTGCCCAACAGTCAAATACAGTTGTATACATTATTAATGTGGTTTACTTTAACGTTTTCCTCTGCATGCCTGGGGTCTCTCTATGAGACAACCAGCTGGCGTATCCCTTAACAAGAATGTTTATTACAATCTTAGGTCACCCTCTTTGTCCACGCTACACCCTGTGTGGGTGGGTTTAGTTTCCCTCTCTTTGTTGTATGGTTCTGGAGAGCCATGGGGACCAGGTAGGCAGGAACTTCTCTGTATTTAAGTGGATAGAGGCTTTGAGTCTCTCCATTGTTTCCAATTCCTCTGTCTTCTGGTACCATAAAGAGAGTGTCGTTGGGGAGTCTGGGGAGAGCCACCTCAGCATAATGCATTTTAAGTACAGCTACCCTCAGGATATGGACCTGTTTCCCTCTGGCACCTTCTAACCATCCCACCAAACCCAGAACAAGAGCCTGAAAAGAGCATGGGTACGGAAAATCCAACATGGTCTTGATCTGAGCATGCACCTGTTGCCAGAATGGCTTTAATCTTGGGCACCCCCAGAAAATGTGCCAATGTGTTCCTCTGTTGTTACACACTCTCCAAAATTTATCTGTGCTGGAGAATCCAAAGTGCTTGGTACGGGACGGGATTAGAAGATATCTTTTTATGACTTTTCAGTTGAATTTCCTCCAAGAAAGGGATGAAATAACCACCCACCCCCTCTCCAATCTCTGAGACGAAATGTGTTCCAGAATTTGTTGTTGAGTCTCTGCTGCCCAGGCTATGCGCTGCCTGTCACCTTGTGTAGGGGACACACTGAGCAGGAGCCTATATATTTGAGAGATCGACTTCATCTTGGCAGCCAATTGAACCCACCAATAGAACAGATCCTCCAGCTCAGCATGGGGCCTAAGAACTTGTATTTGATGTGAGACTTGTTGGAGGACATTTCTGACTTGTAAAAACCTAAAATGATCTTCATTGCATAGGCCACATTTTTGTTTGAGTTGAGCAAAGCTCATACATATACCTTGCTTAAAAAGTTGTGAAAAACAAACTAGGCTCTGCCTTTCCCAGAAGGCATACCCACTATCTAGAGAAGGGAGTATGAAATCCTTGTGGTATCTTATCAAGGATGAGGGACCCAGATCATTTGAGGTGCTAGAGAGATGCCTCAACTTGCATAGTGACATGATCGTGTGTTTGGTCCATGGGTTATTGATTCTATGCAATAGGGTTTGGGTAATCCTACCTGTGGCCAATGTCCATAGGGGGAGTCTCTGTATCTGGTCCCTTTCCATCCCATACCATACCACCCGGCATCTACTCTCTGCTTTAACCAGGAAAGGAGCCATGGGCCCTGTGCTGCTAGGTAGTTACATCTAAAGTCTGGGAGGCCTAAGACTCCCTTGTTCCTGGGTGAGGTCACTAATGCATGTGAAAGCCTGGGTTGACTGTTCCCCCACACAAGCTGTTTAAGGGAAATGTTCAATTCTTTCCAATAACTGCACGGGACAGCAATTGGGAGAGTTTGGAAGAAAAACAGCAAACGTGGCAAAACGTTCATCTTAAGTACCTGTGATCTACGGAAAAGTGATACGGGCCGAACTTTCCATCTAGCCAAGTCCTGTTTAATAGCATGAAGTAATTTCATGTAATTGTTAGAAAACAACCTAGAGATATCCACCGAGATCTGGACCCCCAGGTATCTGATGGTGTTTTTATGTGCCCATGTAAATGGGAAGGAAGATTTAAAATTAGGGGGCACTTAAGAAGAGGGCCTCTGATTTCTCTAACTTGATCTTATATCCGGCCAGACTATGAAATTGGTTTAGGACCCGAAGCAAGTGAGGAAGGGAGCTCAATGGGTCCACAAGGAAAATCAATGCATTGTCTGCATACAGTGCAATGTTTTGTTCTGTCCCTCCTACCCGAATTCCTTTTAAAAGTGCATGATCACATATCTGGACTGCAAGTGGTTCGAGGGAAAGGGCAAAAAGTAGGGGTGATAGTGGGCACCCTTGTCTGGAACCTTGACCCAAACCAAACCATCTGGATATGCATCTGTTTACCTTAACCACGGCCTCCACTCCCTCATATAGAGCTGCCATGGCTCCTGTGAATTTATCCCCCAAGCCAAACTTAACAAGGACTTTTTGAAGAAAGAGCCAGTCAACACAGTCAAAGGCCTTTTCTGCATTGACTCCAATAGCTAGTTGGAATTGTCATTAATGCTTTTGGGAGGAGATAATGTTGAGAAATCTCCAGATATTATCTTGTATAAGTCTCCCAGTGATGAAGCCAGTTTGGTCATGGTGTACTAGAGAGCTTATTACCTGTTGTAACCTGTTGGCCAGAATACCTGAGAAAACCTTGAGATCTGTATTCAGCAACAAAATAGGCCTGTAAGAGCCACATTCCTTTGGATCTTTCCCTGGTTCTGGGAGAACCATGATCTGTGCATATTTCCATGGGGGGCTGGAATCTAGGACCACTGAATTAAATGTACCCTGTAGGGGTGGCAGGAGGTCCCATAGGAAAGTTTTATAAAATTCCACTGGGAATTTGTCCATCCCCGGTGCCTTTGATTTTTCAGGTGGGTGATGTGCTGTTTTAGTTCCTTTTGAGTGATGGGGGCCCCTAGGCCCTCCACCTTAGCCCTGCCTAGGGAGGGTAGATTTATACCATCCAGGTATTTTGCCACATCAAGGGCACGTGTTGGGCTTCTGTCTTGGCTATAAATAGTTTTATAAAAGGCTGCAAACCTTTGTGCTGTCTCTGTGGGTTTAGATGTAGCTACCCCGTTGGAATCTAATTTTATTTTTTAAACAGTTGTTTGCTGCTTCTTTGCGGAGTTGGGCCACTAGCAGTGTTCCAGCCCTGTTCCCCAGCTCATAATAATGTTGTTTGGGGTATCTCAGCCATTCTTCAATTTTTTGATTGAGCAATTTCCCTAACTCCTTCCTAGCCGCCAGCAGTCTTAGCTCACTCAGGGGGTTTAGCTGTTGTTTATGATGGGTTTCTAGAGAGGCTGTTTCCCATCCTAGCTGGGTTTGAAGCTATATCATTTCTTTTTAAGATTAGAAGTGAAGGGGATAATTTTCTCTTGTAGGTATGCTTTTAGGCGTCCCATAGCATGGAGGCGGTGAATTTTCTGGGAATTGAACTCAAGGTTACCATTTCCTTAAAGTCCTCCCTGGTAAGCAGGCTAGCGTTAAAGCACAAGTCAGAGCCCTTGGTGGATGGTTCTGTAACCAGAGACATACTGACAGGAGTGTGGTCAGAGATTGTTGAAATCTCTGTTTTTCACGTGTCTACCATGTGAGCCCATTCCATTGAGATTAAGAGAAAATCTAGTTTGGAATATTGATTATGCCTGGCATAATAGTTATAGTCTATTACCTTCAGGTTTAGATATCTCCAAATAGCTAGTAGGCCAAATTCTGTCATTATTTTATGTAGTGTAGAGGCGGCTTTGGATCAGGACCCATTTTTACCCTGACGTAGTTTATCCATAGCTGGGGTTAAAATGGTGTTAAAGTCCCCTCCTATGGTATTTATAGTAGATGGCTTGACCTGCACCTGAGCCAACGTGTCTATAAAAAAGTTATGCCTTACATTGTCCTCGTTGGGTGCATATATGTTGAGCAAGTTTAACCTATGATCTCCCGATTCTCCGGATACTCTAACAAACTGACCCTCTGGGTCTGATTGAACATCTACCACCTTGAAATGAATAGTTTTCCTTAGCAATATAGCTACCCCCTTCTTCATAGTATGCTCCACATAATGTGATGCATACACCTCCCCCACCCAGGACCTTCTTAGTTTTCAATGTTCCTCTGCCCCAAGATGCGTTTCCTGCAGGAAGGCTATATCAACCCCCAATCTATTCAGTTCTTGCAACAGTCTGGAACATTTAATAGGACTATGCAAACCCCTTACATTGTATGTAATTACCTTAGAATCCCCCATAGTGAAGGTCCTGGATAGGAGACACTATAATTCGACCACCAGGCCCAACCACGCACAGCAATAATCTTAACATTCATAACGTGTACATATAACTATAACCACATATTAACTTGTGTATAAAACATCCTAACACAACAAACCATTAAACCTTTGTTGAGAATTAAGTTTTTTTTCTTTCTTGTAATAAGGTTTAAGACCAGGACGCTAACGTGACCTAGTGTCAGCAACCTCAAGGTTTATGCGCCCCCTAAAGCCTGGGCCCTACGCTTTCCCCTTGTTAGGAGAAAAAAGAAGTGGGGAGAGAAAGACTGAGCAAACAAATTCTTTGCTTTCCCCTGTCTGCTTACTCTGCAGTTTTGGGGGGGTTGTCACCTCTGGGCTTCTCTCAATCTCCCCACGATCAGGGAGAGTGTTGGAAATGAGGAAGCAGTGAAATAGACTTGAATCAACTGTAAGTGACAAGAGCTTCCTACCCACCCAACTAAACTAAGGTTAAGGCTGGTTTTAGGTGAAAAAACATCGCAGACTAACTCAAAATGCCTCTTGTGCCTTTTAAAGGTAAAAAGAAATATAAAGATTACAGTGTTAGGCATCTTATGAGGCAATATGCTAATTTTAGCCAGGGTATTACACAGTTACATGTCTACATCAGTAAATGTGAGCTTATAAATGGTAAACCTGTTCCTTTACCTCAGCCTGCGGTAATGAAATTTAAGTTCATGCCAGACATTGTAGGCCGTAGGCATATGCACTATGTCCTTCAGCGCTTGCCGTCTGGTGTGTAAGCACTAGATATTGCTGTAGCAGGAGTCTCCAGCTGGTTCCAATGGGAAGCTCACTGTTTTGCTGCTGCTTTGTCCTGCACTTCATACCACACTTCCTGGTTTCTTTTCTTATTGGGGTGGAGGCCTATTTTGACTTGCCAGGATGATTGTTGGAGCTCCTGTTCCAGGAATCTGGTCAAGCCCTCCTCTAGGGATATGCCCACTAATGCCAGGAAGCTTCCTGCCTCTGGGAATTCTGTGAATCTTTTGGTGCCCTCTTGGGTAACAACTCTCAGCTTCGTGGGGTACTCTAGGAAGGCCTTAATTCCCTTTTATCTTAACATCCTCTGCACTGCCAGGACCTTCCCTCTTCTCTGCACCATGGAAGGAGTGTAGTCATGTTCCAGCAGGAGGCGCTGGTTGCTGAAGAAAACCTCCTTTTTGCTCCATGCTGCATGTAGCACCTGCTCCTTTACCCTGAAATCTAGGAATGCCATCACTACAGATAGCGGTCTGGCATTACTGTTTTTTGGAGGAGCGATCAGGGACCTATGTGCACGAATTATATTGAGCTGCAGATCGAAGGGTAAGGGGAGTATTTCTTTAATCAGGCTTTCAATAAAGGGGATCATGTCTCTGGACTCCGTTTTCTCAGGCAGGCAATGTAACCTGATGATGTTGCGCCGGTTTCGGTTTTCTAGTTCTTCCATACAGTTGAATAGCTCTGTTTCCAAGTGGTGTAAATCAAGCAGTGCTGCATTGTGCATGTCTGCCATGTGGGAGTACTCTGTGGCGGCTTCCTCTAGTGCAGAGGTTCAGTGATCCAAGGCCTGGATGTCTTGTTTATTGTCAGCCACCAAAGTTTCCATCTTTTGTAATGTATCCCCTATTTTTTGCAGTGGGCCGACCAGTTGCTTAGAAATGATGGTGAAATATTTTTCTTGTACCTTGTCTGGGTCAGGTCTGTTGGCAGGTTCATCTGTTTGGGCTGCCGCGGGCCCTGCTGAGGTAGGTTGCCAGCATAGAGTGGATTGTTTCCACATTTTGTGACCTGCAGTCACTGCCAATTCCTTTTTTGTGTGTCTAGTGGACATTTTGGCAATCTGGCAAGATTGGCTGAGATTTTAAGGCTGGTTAGCGAGTTGATGGAGTTAGATTCAGGTGGAGATGCAGAGCACTAAATCTAAGCCACCATTCACCAGGTAACGTCACCGAAAGTGATATAGGCTCATTCTGTGAGAGATACAAATATACAATTAAAAAAATTAAATCTTAATTTCTCTATATGATGCATCGTATGGCTGTGCTTTTGATTCACATTTTTACCACTTGTAAGCTCTTCTGAGAGCAACTCATGCAGTTTTCCACCTTAATGCTGCATAAATTAAACACAATAAAAATAGTCCTAAGTAAAAAGCTTCTTAATAGCAATCATCAGATTTGATGTATATTAGAAATAAATGCCCATGATAAGGCTTGACACATCACACTGCCACTTTCAACATCTCCCCAAGTGTAGACATGCTTTTCTAGTGCTCTGAGCGCTTCTGACTGATTCAGTTTGTTCTGCCAGTGAGGGGCTCATGCCAGGTCACACTGGCAGAGTTGTGAATAGCTGGTGAGCTCCCCTTTGGTTTGAGCATCCCCTAGCAGACAGTGATCTCTTCATTGCTAAGCTGTTCTCTGGTATCCACAGAAATAGCATGGTCACTGCCGTGATGATGTTGCACAGTGACGGATCATGCTACACACACTTTATGACCAGGAATGAGCCCCTGGCTGACAGTACAGATTGCATCAGTCAGAAGTGCTCAGAGCACTGGAAAAGCATGTTTTTTGTTGTGGGTCACTAGAACAGAAAGTCTTGATTTATGAACTGCGGCTGCCGTGAAACAATTATTTGTTGCCCCTCTCCTGCTGCGCATGTTCACGCTTGCAGTCTGGTTCAGGCAGGGCAGTCAGTGGGGAATCTGTGCTGCTGATATGCTCTGTTCCACGGCAGTAGCAGAGCCTTTGAAGGGCAGCTGGGCCTGCTTTTATGGCACAGGGCGTGCCAAACAAATCCTGTCTCCTGTTCTGAGGTCCCCTGCCACAGAGTCCATGTCCTCGTGGATGGAGAGTGCATGGAAGCTGGTGGCCATCTAGCTGGACTCTGGAGATGGTTAAGTGGCACACTGTTGGAGGGGGGGGTGTTATAGAGGTGAAGCCAGAGAAGCAGCTGGATTATAGCTGAGGATGTAAAACCGTAGATACTCTTTGCAACACTGACAGTGGAACAAGTCTGTTTTTAATTTGTGAATCCATTTAGCTCCACAGACACCTCCAGCAGAGAGCTGCTTTTCTCAGCCCTCCAATCTTACTACCCTGACATCCACTTCACCTGCTTGGGGGGACTTTCATATGTCACCACCCACCATCCCTGTAGCCCTACCCTCCCACAACAGGGTCCCTACAAAGTTCAGCAGCATGCAAAATGGGATAGGGGCCCCAGAAGTGCCCATGGGGGTCATTGGTGTCACAAATCCACTCCAGGGGTCAGGCCCACTGCTCCCACAGTGCCCAGTCTTGAAGTGCAATTTGTGATCAGGGGACAAACAGGGACATCCTTCTGTTTGTTTTGGGTCTGAGCAAACTAGAAGTCTCGAGTCCTGGGGTCAAATATGAACCCTTTTTAGCTAGCACACCCAGGTAACAGGTCCAAATATCATACACTGTTTGGGAAAGCAGAGCAATAGACCCAGCGGGCATACAATCAATCAGATTCACAACCCTCTGCTGGCTCAGTTGAGACACTGGCATTTTCTTACCTTGCATAAGGTGACACAATAAGCATTTAACAGCTGTGTTAGAATATTAAGACTGTTCCACCATTCACACACAAAATGAGCATGTCTCAGGCAGTGTTTTAGGGAAAAACAAAGTTTACTAAAATTAAAAATAGTAATTAAGTACCGTACATAAACAAAATAGAAACAGAACATATATACACTAAGGGTACAGTCAAAAAAATAAATGGACAGTTATAACCACAGCACCTTGCACTGAATAACTAATTACTACCTCAGTCTTTCAGTTAGCAGATGGTTTAGGCTAAAGTTACCTATCTTGGCAGATGTGCCTAAAATACCAAGATGTCTCTTAGAAGTCCAGAAAAAGAGTTTCCCTTCCAGGTTTAGAACAAGAGTTTGTATCAGTCCCTTCAGCCAGCTTGGCAGTATCAGAGTTCAAGTCCCACCCTCCTTGTGATGTCACAGCACATGAGGTTACTTTTAGTCCTATAATTACTTTGCAACATGCAGCTGCATAGGCAAACAAGTCAGGTTGCTACTTAATTGGAATCTGTAAATACAGCAATATTTTTAATTATAACAAGATAATCTCTTCTTCATCAAAGCATAGTTTATGACAGCATTCCGTTTTGATCCCTCAGCAAAACATCATAAAAACACCGCTCATAGCTGAGTGAATTTTCACAGGTATCTATCAGAAATTGCTTCCCTTCTGATATGCTGTAAAAGGCAATATTTTACCACAAGCTGCCTGGGTTCAAAGCAGTGGTTGGTTTATGACCTTGGTTTTATTATAGTCCCAGGAAGTTAGCTTTTACAAGCTAGCTGTGACAGCAAGCTAGGCCAGAATATTTATTTTCTTTTAAAAAAATCAAATGTCCCATGATGCCTTGTGCTGACTGCCATGTTTCACAAGAAGAATTCAAAAACATGTATTTAACATCAAAATTCTATACACATAGCTAGCAGTTGGTAATTCCCATTACATTTGGGACTTTGGTAGCTGTAAGATGTCATGCTGACACACCCACACTCCCAAGTTTTCCCTGTTAAATCCCTCCCACCTCCAATATGGTATGCTGCCACTGCTGTGGCTGGCCTTTAGTGGAGAGCTGACATTGTGTAGTGACCCATGACATATCTGCTGTTCTGTATCCCACTAATGGAGATGCTCAAACAGCGAGAAGAGCTCTTCTTTCTTTTCCACAGCAGCCTGAGAGCCCACTTCCATAGTCCACCCTTGACTTTTTGGGCCTGGTGAGGGAGTTGAGCATATGGTGGGAACTCAGGTCTTCTGCATGGTAGCACAAAATGCTTCTCCCCATTATGCAATATGCAAGCAAACTGAACCACTGAGGGAAACACTGTGCTCAGCAGTACAAAACTAAACACGTACCATTATACTGTTGTTTTTATACTAATCTCCCACAGTGATTTATGATTTTTCCATCCAAATACATGAATGCCCCTTTAAGAGACTGCATATGTCAGAAGATGTTTAATTGAGGGGGACTCCAGAAGTAGCAGGCCTGCATGAAAACCTTTTGCCTTTTCTTGTGAATGAGTATGTGTCTACTTTGGCCAGTAGTTTTTTAAAATATTTTGTTTACATTTTTTTATTATGCTTTTTCCTCACTACCAACCACCTGGCACCTCAGCCTGGTCACAGACCTTGGCTTCCACCTCCACATATGACTGCAACCCTTCGATACCTCCTGGCTTGTAGCACTGACCCCTAACAGTGCCAGAACAATGGGTACTAGGTCAGAGGGCCAGTCTGGAGCCTAATTGCAGTTGAGGCGGGCTTCATCAAGGGTGGCTGGCATTAGCATTTTGTTGTGTGTTTCTTGGAGGTGGGGATGTGCAATGACATCCTGCATCTGTCCCACCCCCTGAAGGCTCTCTAATACCGGTCACTGCAGTACCCCCAGCCTCTGCCAGGTGGTTTTCAAGCACTGGACATTCACCCCACCTCCCCGAGAGAAGAGCAGTCCTAGGGATGCTCCATCCTTCTCATCCTGGCCAGCCCACTGGGTTGCTGGCGTTGCAAGTGGAAATCCACCCCTGCACCAACGGGCCGGCTTGTTAAAATATTTTTTGACAGTTGTATGCAGTTTTGCATGCTTTAGATACAATAAAGTCTGTGCACTATTTGTGACTGGGAGTTCTGGTGCCATATTTTTTCTTTTTTACTTCTTCCCAGGACCACTATAAACACACACACACACACACACACACACACACACACACACACACACACTTGCTTAGCAGTGCTATTTATTACAGAGCAAAAACATACAAACGTGCAAGCTCCAGACACCCCGGCATTTTGAACCACACTGGTTAATTGTTGGGGCCGTTTGATTCTTTGTTTCCTACTAGGCTGAACAATTTTTGTAAAATCATTAGCATACTTAGGTGTTTTTATTCTATAAGCATTCTAACACATGGCCTTTTGTGGTCAGGATGCATTATAGCAGTACAGTACCTCTGCAGTAAATATTTTTAATTATAATGGACTCTTTCCAACAACACTTAAAAAGCCTTTTTGGTTTCCTTCAGAAACAGAATAAGGAATTACGTATTTAAAAGATGTATATAATGTTGTTGGAAAAGGTCCAGTATCCCCACTGTGGTTATAGGTGCCAGATGTGATTTAAGACAGTAGCAAGCACTACAATGTAACTCACATTCTTTGTTATACAGTATTTACATCTTTTTCTTTAAAGATAACCTTTTTCATATTTTTTCAAATGGTCAAACAACAAAGAGGACGCTCCCTTACATCAAGAGGAGTTCTTCTGTGCCTCTTTTTTAATTTTTGAAACAGCCCCCAGGAGAGGAAGGGATTGTAATTTGCCTGCATGGGGCTCACCACACTACCCCTTTCTATTTCCTACTAGCCTGCTACACCCTATTTTATGATGTCAGTATTCAGAGAGCGTGTGTGGGGGTGGGGGTGTGTGCTCCATTCACTTATATGGAGGGTCATTTCCAAAGCAGATTTAATTATTTTAAATTGGGTTTTGGTAAAGATCAGTGCCAGGGTTCATCTAATAAGTCTCATGTTAGTTGAATCCTGGCATCAGTCTTTACCAAAACCTGATTTATAATCAGTAAACCTGCTTTAGAAATGATGTTCCATAGAAGTGAATGGAGTGCACCCCCAAGCACTCCCTACACCTACATCATAAAATGGAGTGCAGGGGTGGAGCAGGCTGGTAGGAAGTAGAAAGGAAGTGTGCAGCAAGCCCCTTGAGGGCAAATTATGATCCCTTCCCTTCCTTTGGGGGTGGAACTAAAACATTATTTAACACCACAAAGGAGTTCCCATTTAGGTAAGGGAGCTGTCTGTTTTTTATTGAAAGCACAATGAAAGGTGCTCTTTTCTCTCCTCACCTGTTGTAACAACCCTGAAGTGCTGTAGAAATGCTGTTTATTGGATATGAGAATGTATATTACTTTTCTAAATGTTCCTTTCTTTTGTAGGTGCTATGAACCATAGTGTCTTACTACAGTTGTCTATCTTTCTGTAGCAACCTTGCTTGAGAGACATTGCAACAGTCTCTGAGTGTTTGCTGTAACGAAAGTGCAGCACTGAGAATGTTATTTTTAAAAAGTCATAAGTTACAGTTACTGTCAGATATTTGTAATAAGCTATGCATACTTACTATTTTGTGTTTATTTTATTTAAACATTTGGTAACCTGGAAAGGCATACTGAGCCAGGGCTCATTTCCAGGTTATGTATAAATGTAATAAGTAACGGCAATAGTGATGGATATTATTGTATTACTTTGCATTAATGTTCATTATGTTCCTTCCACAGATATACAGTACATGTGCATTTTAATTGTAAAAGCAAATTCTGTGGGAGCAGTGTTGGAACACAAGATTACTCAAAGCCCTAGATTTTTTTGCATTTATATCTGATGCTGGAAAAGTGTGCAAAACACAGGTCATGCCTGAAAGTAGATCATTTCTTGTCTAGGGTGTCTGGGTGGTAATTTTATCTGGAATCTAAAAATGCTTTGGTTGATTGATGTTTCTGTGTCTAATGAAGCATGCAGATCACCAAGGTGGCAGTATTGCAGAGAGGGTGATGACCTTCCCACCCAGGAGGAGGAGGAGGAGGAGAGTGTTCCCTGAGATGCTCAGTCCTATTGCCCCCATCCAGCTTCCAACAACCTAGGATCGCTCCCAATCCAGGGTCTCTGGTGTCGCAAGTGGTAGCTCTATCTCTGTGTTGATGGGCAGGCCCTGAGTTATTATATTGAATGACCGTCACTTGCATTACATTGTCCCTTCAGTCATACTCAGTCATTGCTGAACACTTACTTGAACTCTGCAGCAGTCTCTCTTTGTGCATTCTGTTTTTTGATTTCAAAAATGCAAAAAAGGTTTTAATATTTTTAAGAAGTGTGGAAAATGTTATTGACTGATTAGGAAAATATGACTTATTTTCACATCTGGTGACATGCCCCAAGGTAGAAATGCCCTACATCAATAAGTTTATGACAGCTTTGGAAAATGTAAACTATTTAATTACATAGTTTCTCCTGCCTAGTCTTGCCAAGGGCTTTACAATGACTGCTCTTTGAGTCAACAATGATGTTATTGAAATGGCATTGTATGCTTGAACTGGATCCATAAAAACATACTCCCACACATTTGAATGGCATGTTATAAAAATATGACTTTCATTCATTTTGTAAGTAATAAGATGGGTAAGTTGATAAGTTTGGGAGAGGCATCGTTAACCAAGTCTCTGGGCAGTGTGTATGAATGGGTTTCCATTTTGAATACACATACTATTAAGGTTTACACTAAGGTTGTAAGGGGTGAAAGAAGGCAAATGCCCAATTATTAGACTGGAGAGAAGGAACACTGAATATAATGTACCCCACATTAGCAATAGAAATCCTTCTATTCCTATGCCATCTCCATTAAAGGTAATGATTGATCACTTGGATCGTTAATCAAGGAACAATACACTACAGGGCAGGCAGAGGAAATGTTGAACATACTTAATGAATTTTTCAGCTCGGTGTTCAGTAAAGCAATAAAAAAATCAACAAAAAAAGATACAGAGGAAGTAGACAGCTCAGATGACACATTGGTGCTAATAGTGGAAAGTACAGTTGAAAATAACCTTGGGGAACTGAACATCAATAAATCAGCAGGATAGGATACATTGCAGCCAAGAGTACTCAGGGAGTTAAGGCAGGAAATATTGAAACCATTAACATATATAATTAATCTATCATATGCAGTTGGGGAGGTTCCTGGTGTTTGGAGAGACGCAATACCGTTACCCATACATAAGAAGTAAGTTAAACCCTGAAAACTATAAATCTATAAATCTGACCTCGATAGTGGGTAAATTGGTGAAAGGCATTATAAAAGACAAACTCATAGTAGAGTTAGTGAATATTGGGTTAAGGGACATAAATCACAGAAACATAAACAGTGCTGGCAGAAAAAGAATCATGGTCGATCCAGTCTGCCCATGGTTCCCTATCTATCTCTGGGACCTCATTGTCATGCAGAGCAGTAGCCCTCCCTTTCCTTCTTGCTGCTATTAGCCTGAGTAGCCATGATACCCTTCACTCAGCTGTGCTTGAAATCATTATTGGTTTTGGCTCCTACCACCTCAGCTGACAGACTGTTCCAAGGTTCCACCACCCTCTCAGTAAAATAATACTTCTTCATATCCATCTTAAACCTTCCCCCTTTCAGTTTCCACTCATATTCCATAACCTTGAATTTATGCTGCTAAATAACTCCTCACAGTTCACCTTATTTATTCCTCTCAGGAATTTGAAGGTCTCTTATCATATCACCCCTCTCCCTTCTGGTCTCAAGTGAGACCACATTTAGTGCCTTGAGCCACTCTTCACAAGGTGTGCCCTGTGGCCCTGTGTCATGCAAGCCACCATTCATTGCACTGCCTCCAGCCTGTTTTTATCCTTCCTGAGGTGAGGACTGCAGAACTGGGCACAGCACTCCAGGTGTGGCCTTACCATTGACCTACAGAGAGGTAAAACTACCTCTTTCCTTCTACTGTTTGTACCCTTCCTGATACATCCCACCATCCTAGCTGCCTTACTAATGACCTTATTGCATTGACTTGATTGTTTGAAGCGTCATTAATGATGACTCCTAGGTCCCTTTCTTCAGTTGGAATGCTCAGCTTAACCCCTGCCATCCAGTACTCTGTCCTGGGATTCTTGCTCCCCAGGTGCACCAGTTAGCACTTTTTGGTACTGAATTTCAACTGCCAGACCTTAGATCACCTCTGCAGTCTATGCAGGTCACTGTGCATCTCTCCAATTCCCTTGACATTGTCCACCCTCCCACAGAGCTTTCTGTCATCTGTGAATGAATCAACATGGTTTCATGAAAAATTGCTCATGCACAACAAAACTCCTGAGTTTTTATGAGTAAGTGTATAAGGTGGTGGATAGACATATACCAGTATATGTGATCTATCTAGAATCTGAGAAAGCATTTGATAAAGTTTCACATCAAAAACTAACTGGCAAACTATACACCCATTAAAACCAATAGTAGATGCACTAGATGGACAGAGGCATGGTTGTCTGCCAGAACCCAGAGGGTTATAATAAACAGTGTTCTGTCAGGCAAGAGCCATGTTATAGGTGGTGTACCACAAGGGTTGGTACTCAGACCTTTACTCTTTAATATTTACATTAGAGCTCTGGGAAGTAACTGTCTGAAATGAGTTAACAAATTTACAGATGATACGAAGCTGGGGGGAGTGGACACATGAGCACAGAAGCAGACTAACCGAAGATATTAAGGAACTAGAAAACTGGCCGGAAAATAACAAAATGTCCTTCAACAATGAAAAATGTGTGGTTATACATTTGGGTCAGAATAATAAACAAATGTATCAGCTGAATGACATTGCGTTAAAGAAAATAATGAATGAAAAACATCTAGTGATACAAATTAGCAGTGACCTCAAAAATGCCCTACACTGTAAGACCATTGTTACAAGAGCAAATAGAATCCTCAACTCTGTTAGAAGGACCTTCAGTAATAAAGCAGTAGTGGTTATCATTCCACTATATAGAGCATATGTTAGGCCACAGTTTGACTGCTGGTCACAGTTTTGGAGTCCATATCTAACAAAGGACATTAACCAGATAGAAAGAATCCAATATAGGGTAACTAAGTTTGTACCAAACTTGAGGAAGAAGTCATATAGACTAGGTATATTGAAGGGTTACATACACTGGAGAGGATGAGAATGAGGGGGGACATTACTGTGCTTAATAAGATCATCATGGATAAAAGTTTAATGCAGGATTTGATTTTTGAGTTAAGGTTATGAATCATAATCTATGTAAACATAAACTACAACTTATTAATACAACATGAAAAAAGGATGTCCGGAAGTATTTTTATACCCAGAAGGTTGTTGTTTTTTTGGAATAGTTTACAAGACATCATAAATGCCACAAATCTAACAGGCTTTCAAAAAGAACTGGATACATACATGATGGAGAATAATATAAATGGGTGCTACCACTGAAAAGCGGGGGACACTTTAATTGGACAAAATGCCTCCTACTGTCTTTATTTCCAAGTATTACTTCAAGTATATAACACCTCCCCCTTTCTGTTTGACAATATTCTGTAAGTCTCACTCCATATATTTATTCAGATTCATTTTAAAACTGTCAAAACTATCGCACTCCATAAAGGTTTTCGGTAGACTTGTCCAAAACCCACAATTCATTGGGTAAAAAAAGTATTTTCTGAGTTCAGATTTAAAGTCTCCCTATTAATTGCAATGCATTGTCCCATAGATAGATGGTTGGTCATCCTAATTGATAAGTTTAATTCCTGCAACAAAAATCTGTCTTCATTTATTTTGAACATTGATAATAAATCTAACCTCATGTGTCTACTCCAAATGTTAATTAGACCCAAACTTTTTAATCTTTTCTCCCATGGCACGTCTCTAGAACTCTTGTATACAGTACTTTTGTTATAATACTGTCTATGTCCATAGTACCGCAGTTCTTTTTTTCAGCAGCATTGATAATTTGTAGGCCTTTCTGTCTTCCATTAGACTTGTTTTTGCCTCCATTGAGGGCTAGTGAGTATCTGCTACATTATGCTTCATTGGCTACTATACATCAGAGAGAAGGGAGGAGTGCATTCAGGTTTGAGTGATGGCAGAAGGTGAGCCTGAAACTAGCATATATAAGTGGGCCATTGGGTGTGGATTATCAGGTCACATAGAAGCCCTCATAAGGTGTCTCCCTGGCTCACCTGTTGTGAGCGATGAAGAGGATAAAACCCACATGTTCTGTGCTAAGTGATAGCACTAATTGGCATGCAATTAGTTCGTGTCTAATGCCAAAATGAAAGGTGACCTTAAGGGAAGAGACTGTTAGTGATGTAATCAGAGATGCAGGAGAGTCTCACATTGATGGCAGTTTCTGAAATGGGAGGAGGGAGTCTTGGCCGCCCCACAGCCATCCAGAGTGTTGTTGCTGCCACAGCTGTGGTCAGGGTTTTATGCATACTTCTCAACTGCTGTGAATTTGGCATATCGCCATGATTTTTACATTGAAATTTACCCTTTCTCTACAAAGGTTTACTGATGTTCTTAATAATGTTAAAGCCATTTACGGACACACAAACTACTAAATCACTGAACTAATTTGATAGAAACATTCCTTAACACTAAATATATGGGGCCCACTATTTGTAGACATAGTATTCTTTAAAATAGAAAAATGCTACACATTCTGGCAATTTGTTCTGAATTTTGAAGGCCAGTGCTACGCATATGGTATCAATGCTGAGACGTTGAGAGATATGGTTAATGTTCAGTATTTTTTGTTATGGGGTGAAATGGTTTTCTATATCTGAGGTGTCATATATTAGTGTAACCCCCCCTACAAATGGGGGTTCCCAAAAAGTCTTCCTTGAGCTTGCCTAAATGCTCACTGCCAGGCTAGTGTCCTACATTTTAGCAGTTTAAATGTGATTACCAGAGCCTGTATAGCCTCTGTGTACTGTCTCTTTAAGAGCTGCCCGATTGCAGCCTAAATAATCTGAGAGGGAGCTCTGTTGAAAGATGTAACTATTTGCTGAAAATCATTTAGAGTGATAATGATAATGTAGTTTGTCTAACCTGCTTTCTTTGAAGCAAGAACTGTTTTGTTTTGTCTCCACTATCTTGGTCCTGGACTGTAAATTAGACCAATCAGTTCTGGTGGGATCTAAAATGTAGCCAGACTACAGGGGCTGTCTGAAGTCAAAATCTGTAGGAACTGTAGTTTGGAGTTTTTGTGTGCCTTTTTTGCAACTGAAGGGGGAGCTTTTGCTTTGACTGACAGCCAAATCAGCCAACCAGATCTTATGGATCTTGGGGAAGTCCCGGGCTGCTTGCAGTTTTCAGTTAGTTCTGAGCTGGGAAGTGAAATGAGAGGAGCGGAAGTGGTTTTGAGCAGCAATCCTGAGTGGATTCGCATGGGAGAACTGTGAACGGGCTAAGTTTCGGCCTGCATGTCTGTCTGCTGCTCCTGAGAGGAACAGAAGAGAATTATTTTGGACTAAATCCAAGTTTGTGTGATTAAGCTACTCAAGTGTGCCAGGCTCAACCTGAAGAAGACTGAAGATTTTTCTGAATGTGATCAGCCTGTCAGGAGTTCCAGCTACCCCTAAGTTCCCGGTGTGTGCAGAGACTTTGCGATTCTGACCGGGGAGCGCTTTGCCTGGTACAGTAGAATTCCCGTACATGTAAATCTGCTGTGAGCTGCTAGTGGGTTGTGAGTTAGTTCCCCACTGTGTGAACTGTGTTGTGCTTGCTGGAAGCTGTATCCATCCCAAAACGGACTGCATCCGAATTTATCTCTATGCAGTCTGGACCTTGCCAGACTGGCCCAGCCAGACTACCCACTGCACAGAGAAGCCATCGACGTGAGACCTGCCTGGGGATCAGCCCCCCCACTCCATGCTTGAACAGGAACAATGCCTCTGCGACTCGTGCTGGCCCTGCTTCTCTTGGCATTCCAGATCAACCACCTGCAGTCTCGATTTTCATTCAGCCTGTGTCCAGTCTTGGGTATCGTGAGTAAATACCAGGGTAACTCCCTGCAACAACAGCTTAATCTGAGTGTGTCATCTGATTGTCTTTTTGTTTTGCTTCCTTTACGAACTGAGCCCTCTGGCTCTGGATTACAAATATTGTGTACTGTGCATGTTGTGTTTTCCATCACAGGGCCCCAACCAGCTGCAACCCCAGGCAACAGTCCTGGGTAGTCCATCTCTTCTCCACCTGGGTACCCAGAGGTGTGACTGTGTGGGGGGGACTCAAAGCCCATGCATAACTGCTTGATTGATATAACCTTTAAGCTAATTAATCTGATTTTGCCTCTCCCTTGTTCAAGTCCCCTGAATAAATCAGATCTAAATTTTTCTGCATGTAATCTGACCGTGGTTCCAGTTTGTGCTCAAAGTATTGTACTGTTGCTATTTGCTGTGCATAACCTTGTTTTACAGGGGGTCCCCAGGGTCGAGCCAGAGGAACCAGCCCTGGTGGTAAGTGCAAACAGTGTGGGTACTTGTGTGGTGTACCAGGGGTATTGTGAAAGTGATTATTGTACAGTGTTCAGGCCACTAGAGGGGAAAGAGGGGGGTTACAGTGTCCCGGAGGGCTGTGCCCAGGTTAGCTTGACCACTACTCACCCTGACATCTGGGTGGAGGCACCCATGTCAGAACTCAGGCCCCTTAACTTGCTACTAGCCAAGCAGGTGGGGTAGTAGCCCTTGGGATAGCACTACCTAGGGGTAACATTAGTACATAAGTGGTGCACACCTTGCGAGGATGGAGTTCAGGACATGTATGCAGAGATTTGGAGGGTTATTTGTAAACCTTAACGAAAGCTAGTTGTTGCAGTATGTGGGGCTTCCTGTAGACTATTACATGGTAATGCAGGTAGTCTTGTGGTTAGAGCACATTGTTGCCGTGTGGTCCTCATCAAAGTCCATTAAACGCCCAGCATCTCTGTCTTCCCAGCTTTAAGACTGTATAGATGTAGGGCCCTACTGAAAACAACATGTTGGATTTCATTTGGGCTACCCTGGGTAAATAAATTGTTATATGAAGGCATTTGTGGTTGTACATTATAGCCCCTTTCATGCACACTGTATAATAACTTGTTTTACAGTTCTTAAACAGATGGCAGCAGTCATTAGGCTTTTATTGTGAGATTAAGTGACATGGAGGAGGTCAAGGAATGCTCAGGGCAGGTAAGAAGAAAAAAACAGAGGTGGTAGGATTTGAACCTTGATCTGCAGGTTCACAGCTTTGTCCCCATACCAGTGACCTACACTGTCTACCTCACATAGGGCTTTGTTCTAACATTAAACATTAGGTAACTACTTCTAGCACCTGTTGGCAACTGTTATAGTCATCTCAAGCATGAGTCTAAGATTGGCCATTAGGGGACAGCACAGCACCATGCAGTAGCTAAAAACCCTCTTCACAGGAGCTGCACCCCAGCTTTTTCTGACCAGGGACTCAGAGGCTTAAAGGGCTACTGATCTCGCTGGAAAAAAAATATTCAACAATGTAGTATCTACCAACTAATCATCTTAAAATGTTTATTTGCTTTTGTCTGTTCTTTCTTTCTGATGACACAGAGGATAAGGACAAAGGTGTCATAACAAAGGATGGTCAGATGGCAGAATGTCTGAATGTACATTAGCATCAGTATTCATAGAGAAATGGGGTGGAGTGATATCTGATTACAAAATGATATTCAGGAGGAGCTGCTGGACACTACAGGACATACAGTGCAGTATGTGAAACACCTGAAAGAGCTGAGAAAATGCTAATGATAGTAAACATAAATAAGGCAATGGAGGGAGGCCGATTGCAGGCAGCCAAAACTCGTGAAAGAGCTAGCTAAGGAACTGATTGTACCATTGCAGTTATATTCAATATGTTGATCAGAACTGCATATGTGAGCGTCCCAACGGATGCTCTCCTTCCTCAGGGGTGGGAACCAGGAACGCATCTCATGCTCTGCATCCCCTTCACAGCCAGTGGGAAGCACCACAACTGAAGGGATGGAGGCGGCTCCATCTGCTGGAGTCGGGAGGGGGACGCCGACGCAAGATGAGAGGTCTGGCATGCATTAGCACGCTGACCACCGGACGGCCGCCCTAGCGCCGACGTCCCAGAGGTAGGGGAACCAGGGGAGAAAATGGAAAACGCCTCTCGGCAGCCCTAGATGATAGCCTCTCAGGCACCACCTGGACCACCAAGAGGGACAGACCCCACTGTGCAGGAGGAGAGAAGGAGGCACTCTAGGGGCAGATCCCACGGAGGTGGAATGGGGGGATGAGAGGATGAGAGGAAGGAAGGAGAGGGCTCCTAGAGTAGGTAAGGAGATAAAGAAATAAAGTAAAAAAAAAAAAAAAAAAGAACTGCATATGTGCCTGAAGACTAGAGAGTGGTCCATGTGGTTAAAATATTTCAAAAAGCCTCTAGAGCATAACCAGGGAACTATTCGGCAGTTAGATTGATATCAATACCAGGGAAACAACTTGAGACAATCATATGAAACCGAAGTGCTGAACAATTGCACAAAACGCACATAGCTTAGACTGTGTGGTCTGGTTTGATTTTGTAATGGAATTTATACAAATCTAATTTTATTTCTTAAAATGTCACCGAGGCCCAGCCCAGTAACACTGGTGGAGTGTATTGTGCTCCATTCAGCAACACTGGAACAATTTTTATAGTGGGGGTGCTGAAAGCCATTGAAGAAAACTGCATAGGAAGCCATAGGGGATTGTACTTCAAGCAAGGGGGTGCTGTTGCACCCCCAGCAACCATGGCTCAATTGTGCCTGATGTGGGACCACAGTGTGAGCTAGAGAAGTCTGGCAGGCTTTGCACTGCAGAGGCAACCTTTGCCAACTCCAACTCCAGTGGAAACTAGAGTGACTCTTGTGGAGAGTCAGTGTGAGATTGAATATCATGGTTAACTACACATTATAAACTGGGTAGAGAAAATGCTGTATACCCAATATGTGTGCCGGCCATTGTATTGTTCCCCTTGACATGGAGCCTTTGTAAATGAGCTCTGAGCTTAAAGGCTGTATCTGAAAATTAAAATAAATAAATAACATCTAGGGTCCTGATTGGCTGAGACAGGCTGGCACCATGGTATTTATCTCAGCCTAATGTCCAGGTATGAAAAATTACCGGTGCTAGCCTGCTTCATGACAAAAATATTTGTGTGCCACCATCACATTTTTATTCTTGAAATGGAGGCCTTTGTTTTTCATGGCATCCTCCCACCCCTAACCTCCACGACTACTTACTGTACCTTTCTCAGTCACTTTCCTGCTTGGTTTTTTTTTTTTTTTTGTTAACTAGGTCAGTAAAATTTGCATCCATTCTTTTTTTTCAATCTCTTGTTCCATGCACTCCCCTTTGCATGCTTGACCGACTGCCTACCCACTCACTCACCCAGGCAAACACATGCCTTGACCCATGCCCACCAGGTGAAGTAGCTATTCATAAATAGCATGTCCTCAGTCTCTTCCTGTCCTCAGAGTTGGCAGCGAGAACCAGGAAACATAATGCTTGCTGCAAACTAGTTCACTCCTGTTCCTCAGATCAGCCAGCAAGGGTTAGGAATCAACATCTCAGAACAGCCACATGCTACAGTGAGGGTCAAACTCGTTTTGTAAATAAATAAAACAAAAGTCAAACAGCAGTTAGTCACTCCTGGTCTGCAGGGCAAGCAGTGAGGACTGGGAAACAACAGAAAATGTTCAGAACTTGCAATTAGGAATAAACTTGTTTGATAAAGGGGAGAGGAAAAAAAAATAAACAAACTGTGGTCCTCAGACAGGCAGCGGGGGCCGGGAAGTAGCAGAACACACAACCACAGCTTCTCTATAGTGATGGCTAGTAGCTGAACTATTTTATCTTTCAAATTAAACATTTTGCTATTTACTTGTAAAAAAATGTTCTTTTTTCATTTTTTAAAACTACTTATAACCCATTTTAGAAGCACAATAAGACACTCCAGGGTTGGACATATGCTAAGATAACCACCCTTACAGGAGCTGTAAGGCCCTCTGCTTGTGGAGTTGGGCCTCACAACACCTCTGGGTAGGTGGTTATCTCAGCATAAGGCTCACCATAGAGAGTCTTTTTGCTTGCTTGTCCTGCCTCCCCTCTCATGTTGGGTGCAGCTGGGATAGGCCCTAGAAAGGGAAGTGAGAGGAACATTACCAAGGAAAAACTGGTTCCCTTCCCAGTTGGCAAGTGATGCTATCAGTTTCCCCACACCTCCACTCCAGTGTCTGGTCTGGCATCTCCCTGTGCCTGTCACAAACTTTGAGTAAGTCCAGGGCCCTTGGGCTTAGGGGCCCACTATTGGGGGTTGGGTGGAGATGTATCACTGGGTGTGATAGCACAGACAATTCTACTGTGAGCCATTGCCCAGCATCGTGAAGCCTGTGGGCAGAGAGATGTGCGCGATTGAGGAAGGAGCGGAGGTAACTGGGTGAGCAGGAAAGAAAAAAAAGAGAATTAAAAACATTTTAAAAATGTCACCAAGGAACTGTTGTAGATGTGGAAAAGTCTGATACTAGATACCATTTATCTGGACTTCAAGTAACACATTTTATACTGTACTACACAAAAGGTTAGTTCACGAGGAGCATCTAGTTATAACTGAGGGTGCGAAGAAATGGGTTAAATACTGCTCATAGGGTAGGAAAATAAGGGTTAAATCAATACAAGCCTATCAACATGGAAACGGGACTAGTGGGGTCCCACAGGGATCCATTTCAGGACCTACACTGTTCAGGTTGTTTATAAGTGACCTGATAGTGGTCGCCAGCAGCTGGATTACCAAGTTTGCTGATGAACGCAGGATGACAAGAGTAGTTACATCACAGCAGAAAATAAATTAAATGCTGAGGGATCTAAATAGGCTTGGGAAATGTGTGGAAACATGGTAAGTTAAAGTCATTGTTGAGGAAAGCAAGGGATGCCTCTAGGAAAGAAGAACCTGAAGGCATAATTATCTAAACATCTTAGCACTGCACCGCAGCAGAAAAAGAGCTGGGAGTACTGAGCAGCAGTAACTTTAAATGTGAGCAGCAGTGTGTGGCAGCAGTGAGCAAGACATTAATCAACTTTTAGTATTTCTTATAGCCATGCTCATAAAATGGGTAAGAAAATTCCTATATCCTGACTGGCCAATGAGCATTTTAATCCATGCACTTTTGACCATAAATGCACATGATTAAACTCATAGCTGCATCACAAATACATATCAGTATACCTCAGAGGAAGTGCTGTGCCATAAACAATATGGTCTCTAGTTCTCCAGAAAGCAAATATCCACACTCAAAATATCGTTTAAATGAATTATAATTCTACATAAACTATAACACCCAGCTACTTAGTTGATCACAAGTAACTCAGATTCAAGTACTTCATTAAATTACATGTTCTGCTATTTTATTGTGGCTTCCCCCATAGACACAATAAATAAATATATATAAACCATTTAAGCTTTAAAAAACACACACACACACACATCCATCAACCCTTACCACCCAGCTTCTCGAGCCTCACTCCAGTAATCACAGTACCTTAACAAATAAGTGAGTGCAACAAATCAATAGCACTTATGTAGAACAGTACTGTGTGAAATGCTGTTGGATCAGGCCCTTTAAAAATAAGTATGCAAGTGCCACAGATGGAGCGCTTTGTGCTCCACTGTGGCCAATACGGGATCACAGTGCTAGCCCATCCCAGTGCATGGGCTGGGGAAGTCTGGCAGGCACTGCAGATGCAGCTTTTGCCTCTGTTTGGCAAAGGGTGTAGCTCTTCCCAGCATTAGAGTGCCTCTTGTGGAGAGTCACAGTAAGACTGGATATTGTGGGTATCTGCACATTATAAAATGAGTAGAGAAAATCTAGGTTCCTGATTTGCTGACACAGACTTGCACCATGACATTTATCTCATCCTATTGTCCAGGTGTGCCCCTGGGTGGGTAGTTATCTTATCTCAGCATAAGGCCCACCCTGGAGTGTCTTATTTCTTGCTTGTCCAGCCTCCCTTCACATGGCAGGTGCAGCCGGATAGGCCCTAGAAAGGGAAGGAAGGGGGACGTTACCATGCCATCAGTCTCCCTTACAGCTCCACTCCATCATCTGGTCTGGCTTCTCCCTGTGCCTGTCACAAACTTTGAGGAAGCCCGGGGCTCTTGTGTACAGGGACCCACCATCGGGGGGGGGGAGGGGGGTAATCTACCACTAGCTGTGATAGCATAGACAGTTCTGTTCTGAACCACTGCCCAGAATTGTGAGGACTGCGGGCAGGGAGATGAGTGTGGCCGAGGAAGGATAGGAGGTAACTGGGCAAGTGGGAAAAAAAGAGAATTAATATAACTGAAAATGTCACCAAAGAACTGTTGTAGATGTGGAACAGTCTGATAACCATTTATCTGGACTTCGGTAAAGTGATTTACACTGTTCTGCCCAGGAGGCTAGTTCATGAGGAGCATCTAGTTATAACTGAGGGTGTGAAGAAATGGGTTAAACACTGCAGGATAGGAAAATAAGGGTCATATCATAATAAATAGAAATCAATCAACATAGAAGCAAGAGACTAGAGGGGTTCCTCAGAGCTTGAGTTCAGGACTTATATTGTTCAGTATATTTATAAGTGACCAAGGGCAGGATTCACAAAACTTTGCCTGGGCACAAACCCGATTTGCCCTGGGAAAACTGGGTTTTGGGAATAGCTTCCATTCATAAAGCTCAGTTTACCCCTGCAAACTGGGTTTGCGCCAGGACAAAGCAGTGAGGGGGGCTGCAGTGCAAATGAGTGAAAGGGGACCTGCATATCCCCACAGTCTCATTCACAAACTTTTGTTCCACATAATGGTCATTCACAAAGGCCATTGCCTGGAGCAAATTACTGCTGGGAAAAACCTGGCAGTACTCCAATGCAGTTTTAGAGGGTTGTGGAGGTACTACAGCCCCCCGGCCCCTATCCCCATCAGAATAAAACAGAAATCCCCTTTGCCATAGTATAATGGTCACTCCCCCATCTCCAGTCCCCGATCCCACTTAGAACTAAAACAACACTCAGTTTCCATAGTGTAGTGGTCCCTGCCCCCTCCTCGTTACCCGATTCCCGGTATAATAATAAAACAAATATCCCTTTGCTATAGTATAGTGGTCGCACCCCCCCCCCACACACTGGTACTGATCTCCCACAGGTACTATACCAACTCATTTTCTTTAGTGTAGTGGTCTCCCCAAACCCCTACCCACTCTGGTAATGGCATCCCACCCTGCTCCCCCCACCACAGCAGGTTTCACCAGTCAGCAAGCAGCACAGCCCTCCACACACCTTCACAGCTGCCTGCTTACTGAATTGTCAGTGACAGTTTGCAATATATAGTACAAGCCCATTGGTTGACAGTTCAGCATGATCACAGACACCTCTATGCTGTGGGAGACTGTGGCTGCATAGGGCTTGGGCTGGTTGGGGGTGGTGCACCTCACTAATGGCATGCAAATGAGCCCATAATGGTCATGTAATGGCCTCTAGCACCTTGCATGCCCAATAGGCTCATTTGCATGCCTCCCTTAGTGAATTCCGCTTTAGCGCCTAAGCACTATTGGCTGCCGGTACATTTGCCTGGATGGCTGTGGGGGCAGTGCTACTACATGTTCCACTGCTTTGTCTGGGTTAGTGCTGCCTCCTGCCCGACCCTATTCACAGTCAGATAGCCCAACGGGCTATCAGACTGTGAATAGCACAGTTGCCCACCATCATAACTGGGGAGTGCAGCACAAACTTTTGCACTCACTTTGTGCTATCTTTGTGAACCCTGCCCATAATCGTGGGCACCAGTGGCTGGATCACCAGGTTTGCAGATAACCGCAAGATGAGAAGAGTAGTTACATCACAGCAGAAAATAAATTAAATGTTGAGGGATCTGGATAGACTTGGGAAGTGTGTAGAGACATAATAAATTAACATAAGTGTTGAGGAATGCAAGGGATGCCTCTAGGACAGAAGAACCTGAAGGCATAATTCCCTAAACAAAGATCTGGGAGTACTGATCAGCAATAACTTTAAAGAGCTACTGACACCTCAAGAAGAACTTTGAAAAGTATAATATTTAGACACAGAACAGTTTAGAGTTATCATTTGCTCTGTATTTATTTCCATTATTTATTACTGGGGTCATATGCTTGAAAACAGAATGGTTGTTCCATGAAGGTTCAGCAGCTCTTATTGCTTCTTCCCAGACTGATGTCATAATGCTCTGCTTATGACATCACCGCTATTCGCATGGCAACAGACTGTGATGTTACAACAGAGCCTTATAACTTCAAATAGGGAATAAGCTATAGAGGGATAAAGACCGTGTTTCTGTGGGAATTTCTTCAGTAATGATTATTGGAGAGGAGAAATCTCTAGAAGATATATGAAATACAAGCTGAATTGTGTCTTAATACCATGTTTTCCAAAGTGCTCACAAGGGTATCGGCTGCTCTTTAAACGTGAGCAACAGTATGGTGCAGCAGTGAGCAAGGTAGCCATATTATCAGCTTTCAGAAGTTCTTAACAGCCATTCTTTTAAAATGGGTAAGAATATTCCTGTACAGAACAATACTGTGTGCAATCCCATGAAATCAGGATTTTACAGTTATGGACTCTGCTTTCAGCAATGATTGTGACACAACCCTATCAAATTATCATAGAATTGCTTTTTTTTTTTTCAGGTACTGGGTGACAGTGGGAATATATGTTTTTTATTAAAGCCGATGATCTTCATATATTTAATTACTATGCGCATGAGGGGAGCAGAACTGTTTGCATTTTTAAATATTTAAATTAATACATCACTGGGGATAAATTCTTAGATTATTGGAGGTGAGGAGGTGTATTTTTAAAAATAGTTTTTATAGATAACCATTTTGATGCATTCAGTAAGACAAGATTAGTGTCAGTGACCCAGTAAGCTGCTCACTTACCTCTGGGGCTGGCATATTAAGAAAGTTGTGGTTTCTAGTCCCAAACCAGGAACTTGGGTCAGTACTCAGTTCTAACGCTGTAGTGCAGCTTTGGCGGAGGGGGTCCTGCATTATTGAGGTGTTGTCTGATGAGACGTTAACTTCGGGTCCCATACACTGTTAAGATGAAAGTTAAGTTTCCCATGGCACTTACCATAATAATTAAAATAAACACAATAAAACCAACAAATCAATATACAAACACAAAAAGGTGACATCAAAGAAATACCAAAAAAAGTAGAGCAACCCCTAAAAAATCAAAGAAAAAAACAAGCTATACAACACCATACCAAACCACTACAAAAGAAAAATAGTGCAATATACAGAAAAATACTTCAAACTAGGAAAGAAAAGAGCACCACTGTATCTTTTTTCTGCAGCTTGTATTATTTTAGAATTCTGTGAGCACAATTTAATTAAAGTGCAGGTAGTTGTTGAACACATTTCCAAGTCTTTCTGATAAACCACATACACTGCTTCCATTATAATGGAGTATTTATCACAATGTTGAATACATTTCTTCTATAATGATAAAGCACACCTTGCCTGCCAGATGTAAAATTTCAGAAGAGTGAAATGGAATGCCAGAGTGCTTTTTTCATAGATTCCCTACTCCAATAGGGATAATCCCACAACTAAGGTTTGATACATTAGTGGGGGGAGCAGAGCTTCCCCCTGACAACTGGGTTCAGTAATTTCAGAAACTGTTAGCACGGGCAGGTTAAATATAGATGTGTCTGAATTTCTGGGACTAACAGGGCAATATCTTTTCTTAACCTTTTTGTGCTTCAGAATGGTGTCATACCAGGCCAGCTATGGCTACTCAGGCAGAGCAAATCCAACATCTGTGGAGTTATTCTGCAGTTTACTAATTGTGATAGTACTTTAGATTTATGTCCAGGCAAGCAGTGTTTAGATAATAATTCCATGAAAGAAAGACAGTTGAACCAAAGCATACAGCTTATTCTGTGACAAAGTTCTATTTCTGTGGAAAACTTCCATTTACGGACATTTATGATAGTAGAGCAGATGCATACAGGATTATCTGCTGTAGTTGCCCCCCCCCCTTTAAAAATGTACCTTACCTAGTCCTCATGCCTGGAGATATGGTTTAACCACTCAGAAATCAATGAAGTCCTGTATCTAGAGTCTGGGTTTAGAACCTTGTGGAAGTTAGTGGAGAAAAAAATACAATAAAAGAAAACAATTTGTTAACCATATCAGCACCCCCATACCTTTCGGTAGGTAATTCCACTTTTAAGAGGATTTAACCTGCTGCCCCAAAATAAAGAGAAGAAACACTTAATAATTTGGTTTCCAAGACACTAGGTATGGTGTACACATAGCTGATAGAAAAAGTAGCATCAAAAGTTTTTTTAATAGGGAAAGCCATCTTCGTTTGACATTTTCCAATAACTAATCCTGGCTTTGCTTTTTTGAGGCAAATATTCAAATTTTTGACCACCCCCAATGCCCGATATTGTAATGGAAGATCATGAGCCCATGTTATCGCCTCTTTTGGTGTTGCAATCCATCAAATTTCCAATACCAATGCCCATACTTTTCTCAAAGTTGACTTTAAAGCCGTAGGCTGTCTCATACAACTTGAGTTCCTGTTTTAAACTGTGTCCCTGATCAGCTGCATCCCAAAAAAATGCATACACCATGATTTTGATGGGAGATATCCCTGGTTTGCGTAATAAATCCTGAATGTTTTCATGCTGGCTTATTCTCCTGAGTAAGGGATCAATACCAGCTACTTATGATAAAGGACTTAAAAGGGCAGCCCTGCCATACCCAGCTTTGTAGCTGTAGTTCAGAACGTTTTCACACATTCATTACTAATTGACTCACTGCATTAATATATAAGATGCCTATCCACCTTACAAAAGCTTCAGGGATTCCATATTCCTTCAGAACCCAGAACAAACTTGTGTGAAATTTTGTAAAATGCCTTAGACTGGTCTTCTTTGTGCCAGTTCTCTGATCTTTACAAAACTGACTTGTATCAATCTCCCTGGAACTGAACAGGACTGGTAAGGGGAAATAAGATGTCCTGATATCTTTGCTAAATGGAGAGTCAACATTAACATCTTTGGTCGATGCTTAGGAGGCTTATAGGTTTCCAGTTTCCCAGATCATTGCTCTCCCTCTTTTTAATTAAAAAAACAATAATACTATAGTCATATACTTTGATGACTTCCCTGACTGAAGAATATAATTACACAAACAGCACAGTACTAGACTCCATTGAGAAAAGAATGTCTTGTAAAAGCTGAATGGTAATCTGTCAGTACCAGTAGCTGTTTTGTGTTTAAGTGCTCTTATTTCCCCCTCTATTTCAGTTGTGGAAATAGGACAGATTAAACCATCTTGTTCCTCCTTGGTCAATTGAGGTAGAGATAAATCAGAAAAAAGTGCTTCTGTTGTAGCATTCAAGGGATACTGTGTTGAAAACAGGGCAGAGGCATGGTCTTCCTTAATTTGAATCATATTGTGCTTGTCTGTGTGTAAAATCCCCTCTCAGTTGTACAGAGCAGGGAAAACAAACTGTGCAGTACCCTAGTTTTACAACTTGTAAATGCATCCAATGATTGTTTGGTTCCTTGACTAGCAAACTGCACTTCCTTTTTTAGGGAATTTATTTATTTCTAGGAAGTATCTTTGAGCCAAAGGCTCTTTTACAGAGGTTGCATGTCATAGTAATACACAAGCATAACATCATTTACAACGGTTACAAGTACATAAGCAGATACAAGGAGGTTCCGTGCCTTAGAAAAACATGAGTACATCAGGTTACAGAGGTTACATAATTACAATAACAAGGATTACATAAGCAAAAATATACAGATACATAATATATAGCAACCTAGGTTGACAAGACGTTTAAGTGAACAACTTGATAATCTACAGGATATAGAGCATATCAGGTAGGGAACAGAGGATGATATAGTCTGTAAAATAATTAACTAGTACTACATGCAAGGAGGCGAGAACTTGATGGGCAGCAGTTCTTTTGTCTTAAGTGCTAAAGAGTGTAGTCACAGAGGAGGGCTAGACTCATTAGGGGACATGTGCTGAGACGGGGACCTGGAGCCTACTAGGGAAGTGTTAGCAAGAAAAAAGAAGGCAAGGGTGCAGGTTAGAATGAGGGTAGCAGGAAAGAGGAGGGAAGAGTGTGGGGGGGTTCAGGTCTCACAGTCACAGTTACTGTTTGTGGCAAAGACCACTCAGAGTTTATCTTTAAAGGGTCTTATTTTGTCCTCTTTTGGGATGTCTAGGTCAAGCACATAATGCCAAAGTGGCTGTAAGACCGTTGGTCTTGTGTGGTTCTATGGAAAGGGACGTGGAGGGCCGAGTTGTTTGTACCCCTAGTGCATCTGATGGAATTAGGTTGGCTAAGAAGGCTTTGCAGGCCTGGGGCGGTAAGTCCTAGCATAGACTTCTTGGCGAGCATGCGTACTTGATACTTGTGGCGGCTGTCAAGGTTGAGCCAGTTCATTTGAGTGTACAGCTTGCATTTGCCTGATCACATTTTCATTGTTTCATCTCATATTTCACCACACATATTTGATTGGAGAAATTCCCTAAGCTGGACATTTTTTTTTTTAATTTATTTAAATTTTTGATCAGGAAAGGCACACAAAACTGTGATAGCTTGTTTTCAGGAGCATCCAGGGGGTGAGTTACATGGACCTGTTTTATTGATGGCAGAATGCTGGTCACAGCACCGGGGAAATTCCCTTACTGAACTGTAGGGGGACCCCATGTCCATCTATCACAAAATGGCCAGTCCAGCTGAGAAGCGAGAGGAGATGGATGTGGAAGGTGCAGGAGAGCAGGCCTCCTCTCCTGCACTAGCTATGCAAGAGGCTGTAGAAGAAGAAATCACTGTGGCAGAGATATTGGCAGGAAGCATCATTGTAATGGTGGAAGATGTACCTAAAGATGTGTGCTCTCAAGCAGCAGTACCCTGTGGAAAGAATTAAATGCAAGGAACTGGAAGGGGACAGGATCAGTTGTGTTCCAGGACAGTAGCTGCTGCTTGTTGTTTTTACAGGGTTCTTGTGGATTTTACTTGGTAGAAGGTTATTTCTTTGTGTTTTTAGTGAAGCTGATTGAATTGGAGACCTGTTTCCTTTGGCAACAAACGTATTGTGGGGGCTTTGGGTTGAATTTTGATTCATTGTTGCTGACTTCAGTAGCTGCAAAGATTACTGCATAGTGGGGGAAGGGTGTTAATGGTCTGGCCAGGTCTCACTCAGCTAATTGACTGGAGGCAGAGCTGAATCAGGTTTGTGGTGTTGGCTGCGTTTGTCTCCTCAGAAGGAACTGGAAGGGGACAGGATCAGTTGTGTTCCAGGACAGTAGCTGCTGCTTGTTGTTTTTACAGGGTTCTTGTGGATTTTACTTGGTAGAAGGCTATTTCTTTGCTTTCTTACTTCTAAGGGGTTAGCAGGGTATTGTTGTGGGGGCTGTTGGAAGTTTGAAAACTGGTTTGGTGGCTGTAAGTGGGCTCATTTGTTGGATGTTTCATTGTGTAACAGGCTGCGCTGGTGGAGGCCTATTTCTTCTGATTTAAAACCTATTTGGTGGGATTTGCTTGGGCCTGGGTATTTGGCTGCTGGGCTTGGAGGGCTGACACAGGGCTGATACACTCTCTCGTGAGTCGGGTGTCTGCCCAAGATCCACCCTCCCCCACCCCTCCCTCCCCAGAGTTCTGCTAATTTATAGGGGAACACCTGCCCTGCAATTGGAGGAAAAGGCTGCAGGTACAGCTCATGTAGTTCTAGCCACTGGGGGTTGGATTTAAAGGCTGGGAGAGGAGCTTAGGAGTTGTTCATTTCTTATAAGTTTACTGTGTTGTACTGCACCTAGTAACAGGGTTACCGGTGTACTGTAGGACTGTATCTAAGATTAGTGGTTGACCTGATTAGGCAGTAGGGGTGTATCTTGGACTGGGGGGACCTGGTGGCTCACCCAAGGAAACCTACTTGGAAGGGGATGGAACCACATGGCATTAGGGCCGGCATCTTTGGGAGGGTGGTGGGGTGCACAGGGTGTGGAGCAGCCATGATACGGGACTGGGCTTGGAAGTTTGGTGGTTGCCCAGTGTGCTACCAGCTGGCACAGCTTAGGGAGGAGGTTGTGGGGATTAGGAGACAGCTGGGGGAAGGGGGGAGGTATGGTTGGGGAAGGGGGCAGGGGATCTCCCACAGGGTTACACCAAGCACTGGGGGCAGAAGCATAGGGAAAGGAGTGCAGGAGAACACTTAGGGGTCACATAGGGACCCTGGCAGAGGGGGGTCCAAAAGGACACTACCAAGGAAGCAGGCAGGTAACTGGGGACCCTCACAAAGGAGGGACAGAGGGACAACATTCTCAGGGAAGTAGGCAGATGGCCAGGGCTGGACAGAAGGAAGCAAGGCGGGGAGGTGGATCAGATCTTACACCCAGTAACCGCTTCAATTCTCTTCTTCTGCTCGAGGATGAGGGGGGTGATGTAGCCATGACAGGGGTGGTTAGATATGGAAAGGGAGTGGGGGCAGGAGGCAGGGGCCAGATAGCAGGAAGAACAGGGGAACCTGAATGCAGGAAAATGGGAGAGCAGTGAATCAGAGCAGGAGGGGCAGGGGAAGGAGGAGAAGCGCAATGAGAAGGACCAGTTGGGAGGAAAGGTAAAGGAGAAGGACCAGAAGTACAAGGAGGATTTAGTAAAGGGAGCTGAGGGTTTAGGCCAGGGGAGCACAACAAGCAAGGAGGGACTAAATGGAGACAGCAAGGAAGGGAGGACGAGCCAGGCTAGTTTAGCAGATGGGGGAGAAGGACCAGTTGCGAGCAGTGAGGGGGGAGTTAGCAAGGTACAGAAGGATACTCAGGAGGAGGAGAGAGGCATAGGATTGGAGGAGGGGTGGTCAGGGTAAATAAGGAGGGGTGGCATGTGGCACCCAGATAGGGGAGGAACAAGGAGCCGGCTGGGTGGAGGGCCAGTAGAAAGGGTGAGGGACGTGGAAGGGGGGGAAATGGAGGAAAAGGCGCGGTCAGAGTGCTCCTGTTGGGGGATTCTATGATCAGGGGTATCAAATGGGATAGGGAGGGAGAAGCCTGGCCAGTTAGAACAAAATGCTTCCCTGGACTAACGATGCACAGGGCTAAGCACGAGGTATATCAGCTGGCAAAGGATTGTGGGGGTTCCCCGGACATACCGGTCCACCTGGGTACAAATGACATTGAGGAAATAGTGAGCTAGAGATACAGGCAAGATTCAGGAGTTGCCAGGGTCTGTCATGACATAGGATGCACAGTTTCCTCTCAGAAATCCTGCCGTGCTAAGGGGCTAGGGGGAGCACAAAAGGAAGATTAGGAGATAAACCAGTGGCTCAGGGAGTGGTGTGAGGCCAGAGGGTATGGGTTGATGGGGATTGGGGGAGACCTGGGAGGATAAGGAGCTGTATGCTAGAGATAGACTCCATCTCAATTTGGAGGAGGGAATCCTTAAGTTGAAAATAGAGGTTCATTGGTGAAAAGTGGGGTTTAAACTTGTGAAGGGGAGGATGGGAGAAAAGGCTGTCAAGGGGTGCCGATAAAGGAGGACTCTGTCTCCACCCCCTGGGAGCTGGAGGATTGCGGAAAAGGCTGACTGGTAAAGTGCAGACCAGGGAAAACAGAATCCCATGGGAACATGAGCAGGGGAAATGGAAGTATAGGGAAAGGGTGGGTAGTCCTGCTAAATGCCAGAGCTTGGGAAATAAAATGCCTGAGCTCCAGGCGTCGCTAACTGAGGGAGCAGTAGATGGGCAGCAGTCACTGAGACCTGGGCCACTGCAGGACATGACTGGGACCTTGAACCTGGAGGGTTACACTATGTTCAGGAAGGACAGGGGAGGGAAGGGAGGAGGATAGCAATGATAGTCAAAAACTGCATTGGCATAGGGGAGTATAGAGGCGGAGGGAACCATGGAAGAATTTGGGTCACCTTGATAACAAGGGGGCAAGAGAGTAAAATAGAGTGGTGTATAGACCCCTGCCCTGGTGGAGGAGCTGGAGAGAGTCTGGTGGCAGATGTTGGGAGACACTGCAGACTGGGCAGAGGAATGGTGGTGGTGTTGGACTTAAACATGCCAGGAACAGACTGGGAGACTATGACATCTTCTGTGACCAGGGAACAGAGGTTGTTGGATGTCTTTCAAGACGCGTTCCTAACTCAGCAGGTGGGGGAACTGACCAGGGAGGCACGGGTACTGGACGTGGTCCTGGCAGACAGTGACCAGATTAGGGGCCTGGAGGTAAGGGACTGGTTGGCGGGGAGTGACCATGCCACAGTCTGGTTCTGCCTGGACCTAGGAGGGCTAGAAAGCTGCACAAAGACGGAGGTAACTCACTTCAGGGGAACGGATTTTAAGGAAATGGGAAGGATCCTTAAGGAGCATTTGGATGGGATTGGGTCAGACATGGACGCTGATAATAGGTGGGAAATCATCAGGAGAGGGGTGCAAGATGCTACCAGCACCTGTGCAAGAGTAAGATGAAAATGCGGTAGGGCCCGGAAACCCTGCTGGTGGACCAGGGAGGTCCAGGAGGTGGTGCAGGGAAATAAGGCAGCCTATAGGCAATTCAAGTGCTCAAGGAGTGAAAGGGATCGAGGGAGTAGAGCTGAGTTCTAGAAGGCCACTAGGGTGGTGAGGGCGGCAAGGCAAGGAAGGAGCAGAACCTGGCCAGGGAACCCAGGAGAGGGAACAAGGGTTCTTAGATACATTGGGGAAAACGTAAGGTGAAGGGCAGATCATCAGATTAAATCAGGGGAGAGATGGGCACAAGACCCGGGGAGCAGGCTGAGGTACTAAATGAGTACTTCACCTCAGTTTCCACCAAGGAAAATGGGGGTGCTGCATCATACATGGGAGGAGACAGAGATACTGAGGAGGGGGGGACCCTTACCGATCGGCGGGTCTGGGGAGAGGGGGAGGCATCACTGGCAGGAGGGGGCAGGGCTAAGCAGGGAGAAGAGGTACTGGAAGTGGAAATCACAGCAGAGAGAGTGAGGGAAGCCCTCAGCTCCCTTAAGACGGAGAAAGCACCGGGGCCGGATAAATTACATCCCAGAGTGCTGAAGGAACTTATGGATCTCCTGGCGAAACCCCTAGCGGAGCTTTTCACCATCTCTCTGAGGACAGGGTGGGTGCCCTGGACTGGAAGGTGGTGCATATAGTGCCTATCCACAAGGGGGATCAAGGAGGTGGCAGAGAACTACAGGCCTGTCAGCCTGACATCGGTGGTGGGCAAGGTGATGGAGGGCATTGTCAAGAAGAGGCTGGGGGACCTGAAAAGTCAGGTGCCTGGACGATAGACAGCATGGATTCATCTTGGGGAAATCGTGTCAGACAAACCTTGTGGAGTTCTATGACTGGGTGACAGTGCCTTGGACCTTGTAGACCAGTGGACGCCCTTCTTCTAGACTTAGCAAGGCATTTGATTCTGTTCCTCACATGGGCCTGTTGCATAAGCTGGGAGAAATGGGGCGGGAACCAGATGATCAGATGGATAGGCAGTTGGCTCCATGACCGACCCAGAGCGTCAGAGTTGGCGGGATAGTCTCATCCCCAAAGAGGGTCATTAGTGGGGTCCCACAGGATCAGTCCTGGTCCCTCCTATTCAACGCTATGTCTCTGACATAAGGACAGGAATCAGGAGTGAGATGAGTCTCTTTGCAGATGACTTAAAACTGGGGCGGTGGTGGATGGGGAGGAGGGAGGGTGGCCCTCACAGGGGACCTGGAGGCTCTGGAAAGATGGTCTAGAAAGTGGAAGCTGAGGTTCAATGCAGGAAATGCAAGGTACTCCACCTGAGCCAGAAACCCGGCCAAGTGTACACCCGGGGATGCTAATGTCTCGATGGCTGAGAGGGACCTGGGGTGGTGGTTGATGTCAAAATGAACAACTCGGAGACTTGTAGGAGGGCAGCAGCCAAGGCCAACAGGATGCTGGGATGCATCGCTAGGGGATCACTCCAGAAGGAGGGAAGTGATACCCTCTGTATAACTGCTTGGTGAGGCCACACCTTGAGTACTGCGTGCAGTTTTGGAGGCCACACTTAAAGAGGGACATTAAACTCCTGGAGAGGGTCCAGAGGAGGGCAACCAAAATGATTTGGGGCTTGGGGACAGGACCTATGAGGAGAGGCTCAAAGAGCTAAATATGTACACATTGGAAGAGAAGGGACATGATAGAGGTCTTAAGTACATGAAGAGGGTAAATAGGGAGGAACAGTCGGGTGCTTCAAGGAAGGAGGAGGGGCCACTAGAGGGCATGGGTGGAAGCTGGAGGGGAGGATTCAGGGAGAAAGGAGGAGGTGCTACTTCACTGAGAGGGTGGTGGAGCCATGGAATGCACTACCTAGGGGCTGGTGGAGGCAGAGACGGGAGGGGTTCAAGAGGGCTGGGACAGGTACAGGGAAGGGTTCTGGAAGCAAAATCCAATGCAGCAAGAATATCCGGAACTGGGAAGGGAGAAGCCAGAGAAGGCAAGGGGGGCAGCAAGGTCAGCACCCAGGGTGGGGGCTGACCAATCGAGCAGACTCGAAAGACCGTTAGGCCTATTCTGCTGGCATTTTAGTATGTTAGTATGTTATTATGTTAGTAAGGTACGATTAATGTTACAAAAGCAAGAACTGTTGCAGAAAGTATTGTTGGTAGAAAAGGAACTTGCAACTCTTCCAGAAAGAACAGAGTCTGTCACACAGTCAGCTGCATTTGTCAAAGCAGCAGTGAGTAAGCCTAGCACTGACTGGGCAAACAAACAGGCTGAGAGCTTGGAGCACAGCACAGCTCAGCAGAAGTAAGAACTATAGTAAAGACACGGAATGGAGTTGAAAAGAGGGCTGGCAGTAAAGTTGGGGTTTCTCCCAAGTACCAAAAGCCCGTAAGTGTAAAGAAAGGAAAAAAAGGTAAACGGCTTGGCACAGAGAGACAGAACAACAAGCTGCAAGATGTGCTAACCCAGCAGAAAGCACTAAAGGGGTTAGAAGATGCAGTATTCTTTTTTCCTCAAGAACAGAAGCCTGGTTGGAGCAAAAACCAGGAGCGGACCAATACTAATTCACACCATGTAGAAGATCAAGTGATCGAGGAAGCTTGCGACCGAACGCTGGATATGGAAGTGGGGGGCCCCAATTGGACCCCTGAATTGGACTAAAAAATGCAGGATGGGAGCAAGCAATGGATGGTTCATGGTCTCCTGACTTTCAAGACCCGGTATACATTAATATGCTGAAAACTATAGATACTGTGGCCACCAATGAGGCTCTGTTACAAAGCTCCAATGTACCCCGGGGTAAAAACTCTGAAATTATAATGACTACTGTTGAAAAAAGTATTATTGATTGGGTAACAAACCTAATGCTGGTTTAAGGGCAAGGATGTGTATGGTCCAGAATACGGTACAGGGGAATAATGTGATGTCTCTCCCCAGCATCAGAATGGTGCCTAGTGTACAGATAGGTGTAGGGCCTTGGAAAATGGAGACCATACCAGGTTAGATTCAGCTCCTGCAATAGCATTAGAGGGGTGCACAGAGCAGGAAAGGCAGGAGATTGGTGTTTCTACTTCAGACATGGGGGAGGGGAAGTGTTCAGGTCAGAATGGAGTACAGAGGAATAACGTGGAGATGTACCCTAGCAACAGGACCAATTCTCATGTACAAAGGGATGAGGGTGCTTCAGAGAATGAAGAACAAGTCAGGCTCGGTCCAGTACCTGTCTTAGTTCAGGAGGGTGGTGTAGAGCAAGAAAGACAGGGAACTGGTTTTAAATTAACTGATTTGTTTTTTAGCAAAGGAGAGCCAGCTCCAAGGTGTAATGCGATTAGGATTTTATATAAAGCGGAATTAGTCCCCCCCCCTTCCCGGATAGTGTTTACATTGCAAAAACACTACTAAAAAGCTCCATGTGATTTTTTTTCCTCTGAAATATTTGCATTGATTGGGTTGGGAAATTCAAACTATGATGTGAGTTTTAAAAACGTGTCCAGCCTGGATAGATTTTGGGCCCAGTATGCTGCAAATAAGAATTCCCCAGTTTGATCTCCATTTCATGTAATACCCTAACTAAACCAGCAGTTAAGAACATTACCATTATGTTCAGAAACGAGGGGGTTAATATTGAAGATATCCTTTTTTGGTTATGGCAACACTGTGAAGTTTTGAACAAACCAAGCCCTACACTTGACAGTGAGCAAATTTGGGATGGTGGGTGGAGGGTTAGGGTGAAGTTGTACACCTCTAATTCAGGTCCTAGTCACCTGCCTATTTTTTTTCTATTTAGGCAAAGACAAAGGGATGATTTTTTTTATGCTGGTCAGCCCAAGTCATGTTTCAAATGTGGCTCAAGGGCACATTTGAGCTCTGCCTGTGATACAGTCAAATGTAGCCACTGCCTAGAGTTTGGACATAGTTCACGATCATGTTTAAATTTATTTAAATGTAATCTTTGTGAGCACACAGGTCATGCCCACGGGCGTTGTCCGTGGGCCTCACATAACAGAGAGGACTGCCCCTCACATGAAGGTCTGATTAACCAAGCTCAACAACAGCTAGCTAAAAGAGTGGCAGAACAAAGTCTGAGGGAAGTATTGGCTAAGGCAAAGCAGAATTATCCTGAGGAGAGAGCGATTCAAAGGGAAACAGAATTAGCAACTTCTAGTTTGGTAGGTAGCACTTCAGAACCAGAGCAAGAAGGGGTACAGAATAACATGGGTTCTTAGGGAGACTCGGCTGAGATTCCCCACCACCACCCCCGGTACTCTCCCCGCAAGGTGTGGAGAAAGAAACATTCAAAACAGTACAGCAAAAAATAAAGATAAAAAAAATAAACAGACATGGGGCAGTGGTTCCTAAACAAGATAGCAGAGCGGTTGAGTCAAGATCATGGAAAGCTGGTAATAAATATGCTTTATTGTCTTCAGATGCTACAGATAGAGAATCAGATGAGGAAGAAACTGATTCCTCCTCAGTTATATCAAATACTGATACAGATGGGGGAAGGGGATTGGATCCTATTGCCAAACGTACCAGACAGGGTAGGAGAAGTAAAATCAATTAATAGCCCGTGTAATTATGGATTTCCAATCCATAACCTCTCTTAATATTAACAGTATCAAGGGAGAAAGGAAATTAGGAGGAGTTATGTTAACCCCACAGAGTTATCATAGTGACATAATCTGTTTGGTGAATACTAGGATCAAATCCAACAGAGAGTTACAGCAAGCCTCAAGGGCATGGCAATAAGGTTCTTCATTCTGGTCCATGGGGATTGACTGTAGTGATGGGATAGGGATACTTTTCACCAAGTCAAATTTTAAAGTGTCTAGACTGGTGGATATATATCCAGGCAGGGCTATGCTGCTAGATTTTTCCTATTGTAATGATCAATTTCATTCAATTGTCATTTATGCTCCACAAACCAAAGCTCAGAAGACAGCCCTATTTAAGCAGGTACAACCTTACCTACATACATCTCGCTTAACAGTAAGGGCAGGGGATTTTAATTGTGGGATGCAGCTGGCAGATAGGGGTCTAAGGACATCAAAACTGTTTAGTGATTCGGTGTCTCTTAATCAAATTGTAGCTACAGCTAATCTTAAGGATGCCTACAGGTGTTTACATCCTTTGGGGGTCACGTATTTCAGAGGTATAATTAAAACTAGAATTGATTTTATTTTTGTGTCCAGAATTCTACATACTGTATTTTAGAATGCAAGATGCATGCTCAGGAGTTTTCAGACCATGTAGCAGTCCAGGCCAGGATCACGTGGAGAGATACCACCCCCCCCCCGTGCAAAAAAATTCATGGAGGTTAAATGAATTCTTACTCCAAAACTCCAAAGCTAGGAAGGCATGGGCACAAGAGTGGGCAGCCAGATTATCGGCAGCAGACTGCTATGATGATGTAACTGAATGGTGGGAGAACACTAAGATGGCCTGGAAACCAGTATTTCAGAAACATGCACCAGTGGCAAGTAATAATAGGTATATTCAATACTTAACTCTAAGGCACTGATTACAGTATCTCTTTTCCTTCTCAGATAGCACATCCGGAGATTATGGGGCACAAATCAAGAATATTAGTGATATAATGAGGGAGTTCCAATGCAACAGGGCACAGTCATTAGGACAAGAGGCTAAATTTGGAACTCAACTAGCTAAAGGAGGGTTTGATGCTTATAAAGAATGTAAGGGATGGACAGAATCTAGAATAATGTATGAATTAACCTGTCCTTCAGGGGACAGCGTAAGTTCTCCAGAGGAACTAGTGGATATAGTGGAGAAGCAAATGCTAATCCAGTTTGGGAAAGAATCTAAAAGCCTAGAGGGGGTCGTTTTTTTAAAATAATTGGACCTTCGTCAGATCCCAGAAGAGGAGAGAGTCAACTTAATTAAAGACATTACTGAATCTGAAGTGGCTCAAGCTATAAAGGGTTTAAATTCTGATATGGCTCCTGGGACAGATGGCCTTACAGTAGGGCTATACAAAGCTTTTCAGGAAGAACTAGTCCCTGCTTTAACAATACTATTTAACAACATGCTGTCTAAAGCTAAGTTTTCCAGATCTATGCAAGAAGCAGTTTTGGTTTTAATTCATAAGAAAGGCCCTACAAATGAGCTAGATAATTGGAAACCGCTGAGTCTACTTATTACGGACTGTAAGATCATTGCCAAAATTTTATTGGCCAGGCTTATAACAGTGGCACAGATAATCAGCCTGGTACAGACATGCGGTATTCCTGGTAGGAATTAAAATGACAACCTGATTATGCTAAGGGAATTATTTTCTCAAGCAGAAGGTCAGGCTGTTCAAGGGTGGGTAATAGGGGTTGACCAGGAGAAGGCTTTTGACAGGATAGCCCATAAATTTCTGTTTTCAGTTCTTGCAGCTTTTGGTGTTCCACTATACTTCATAGGTTGGATCAAAGCATTATATCAGGATGCATTAATAATTCCTAAAGTGAATGGTTGGAGGGGGAAAAATATTAGTGAAGAGAGGAGTGAGGCAGGGTTGCCCCTTAAGCCCCCTCTTATATATTTTTGAGATGGATATATTTTTAAGAACCCTGGAGCAATGCCCAGAGGTAGTAGGGTTACAGGTGAATAAGAACCCCCCAATTAAAGCATTAGCATATGCTGACGATGTGGTTCTGACACTAAGAAGTGACTCAGATGAGGAAGCCCTGTACAATATTGTAGCCCAGTATTCGAGGATATCAGGGTCCCAGATAAATAAAAATAAAAGTCTGGGTGTTCCAGTAGGAGGCATGCAGATTCCTATATCTGGAACTTTAGCAGGCTTTAAAATCTCTCTTGAACCCCTGTAAGTTCTGGGAATCCTTTTTGGTCCTGGAGATATTCAGACAGATAATTGGGAGAGTGCCTTAGCTAGAGCAGACAGACTGGTTGCAGGATGGAGATAGCATCAGATTTGAGAAAAAAAAGAGAGTTTACTTGATTAAGACATTATTGGTACTGGTGTTTTTATATTTGTACTGTGTGTTTCCTCCCCCTATGAAACTGTTCACATGCTTATTTAGTATTTTTTTCAGGGTTTTGGGGGGTCTCGATTAAACCCCATTAAAAGGGAAATAACTTACAGGCCAATTACTGAGGGGGAGAGGTGGGTATGATTAACCCTGTGGCCTTTTTTCTCACCATGTTTTTGAGCTACAATATAGGTTGGACCTTGAAACCAGGATACAAACTATGGAAATCTCTAGTTACTTCCTGGTTGGTCCCTGGTATTCCAGTATGGGAGCAAGTGCAGAGTAGATTAGTAAAGAAGGTAACAGGAATCCCTTCTTTTGGAATAGAGGTCATAAAACAAGCAATAATATGGGGTCTGGTGCCCATTGACTGTATATTAGGTAGGAAAGCTTTATATGATAAGGTAGTGAGGTGTGAGAGCCAAGATAGAATGGTATTCCACAATTGCCCACAAGGGCATGACATATGCGTTTTGAAACAATTAGTGAATCAGAGAATTCTGGTATATGTGTGGGACAGTATATGGTTGGGTAATTATGACAGATTAAGTGTAAGGGGTAATAACAAACATAAGATGGTAACAGAGAGATATTGTCCAAGAGATTCTTGTTTCCAAATAGTGGAAACACAGAAACATTTATTTTTAGAATGTCAGTTTACCCAGTTATTTTGGGAATCACTAGCAGATGAATGGGAGGAACCACTGTTTTCCAGTCTCACATACTCAGAGATATTGTTTGGCAATAATGCATTAATGGATAGTAAGTATAATAGGGAAACCATATACATAGTATTAGCTATTGTGAGATATTATTTATGGCAGACCAGATGTTTATTGGTTTTGCAACAATTTAAGATATCACAGCACGTGATTATGAATAATATCAGAAAGGCAGTACAGTATGTTAAGCAAAAAGATATTAAATGCAATTCTAGGACACGGTATAATCATTTATGAGGGAATTGTGATACATGGAATTTGGTATGATTATAGTTTTTAGTATACAATCCCTGTATAAATGTTAGGAAAGATGAGTATTCTGTTTTGTATTTTGTTGATATGTTCAATATATATGTATGTCATGGTTATTAATTATGTTTAATTTGTTTTGGTATTGTAATGAAGTCCAAATTTTCTCAATAAACTTCCCCTACTCTTCCTGTAGGGGTCCCTAGGCTGTCTGGCATTATGTCAAGATGGCTGCTTCAGTATGGAGTGAGAGCATGGTTCTACCGGGTGCTGGGGAGCAAGCCTCCTCTACAGTGACCTTCTCTTCAGAGGCTCTCTCAGCTACAACTTTTGAATCGATGGATACCACTGTATCAGAGAACACTCCACTCTCTGCCTTGATACCTGAACCTTTGATGCTGACCCCCGAGGTGAATGAAATGCTTCTCTCAGCAGAAGCACAGCTGCAATAGGATCTGGATCAGCCTAAACAGCACTTATTCAACCTCACTGCAGAGAAGAAATGATTCACTACAGCAGCCTTTCTGTCTTCTGCTTCAAACCACTTACTACAGACCAGAAGGTGATTTTGCATCAATGCTGCAGCTTACTACTGCGACTGTGACTTTCTCAAGTATCTCTCCACTCCCTCGTATACAATTATAGTTCCTCCACTAGCTATGATTTCGACCTCGCCCCATCAGTTTCATGCTGGCGTAACTCCCAAACTTCCTGATCTGCACAATACTCCAGGCACTGCTGTCTCTCCTCTGTGACCGCCTACTGGTTCCCTGTTACTCCCAATATGGATTATGTGCCATTGTTGGAAGTTGCTGTCCCAGTCAATGATCTGCCTACAGTGACTCCCATGGCACACTACACAGACCCTGTACCTCTTCCTGCTGCTTCTGATAACACCTCTCGGACCCAAAAATCCTTGAATAAATGGTTGGCTGAAGCAGCCCTTTTGGTGGCGGGCTGCATGAATGCTGACGGCGGGGTGTCCTGCAAACCCATTGATCCTGACTGCTACTCTTCTCTGGGTCCCCATCATACAAGCTTACCTCCTACACCTTCCCAGTCTATCCCCCTGTTATGAATAAACTGCCTTCTCTATCACCACCCACTGCTACAGGCTCTTCATTGGACACTACTCTTCCCCAAGTGTCTGATCTTCAGGTAGGTACCTCCACCACGCCTTCTGCTTCAGTCACCTCTTTGATCAAACCTAAGATGCCCACTGTAAACACTTCCTTGAAGTTATCTGATTTGTTTACTGCCTGATGTGATCCCCTGCCATGCAAAAATGTGGTCTGTATACAATACAGGGGTGGCTTGGACTGCCCCCCCCCCCGACAGGTCCTATGCCACTCGAACATTGTTTAGACTGTTTAGGTTTTGTAGCATCTGATTTATATGGGACACGCCTAACAAAAAACATTTTGCCACTTTTCGACTATGCCGACATCATATACAGGTCCACCTGGTACATGGTACACAGAGAACCATGACTGGGATGTTAACATACCAGGGTACATAACCTACAGGAGAGACAGGCAGGGGAGAAGAGGGGGAGGAGTAGCTCTCTATGTAAAGGAAGGGATAAAAGGGGATAAAAGCAACTGAACAAAAGAGTAAACAGGGAGGAGAAGAGGCACTGTGGGTCACCTTGGAGACTGGAAAGGGCACCACAATCCGCACAGGGGTTGTGTACAGACCCCCATGTCAGGGGGAAGGAATGGACAAGGATATGATGGAAGGCATCCTTAGAATGGCAGAGAAAGGGGAGATACTGTTGATGGGAGACCTGAATATGCCAGATGTTAACTGGAGCACATTTGCAGCCACATCCAAGAGCAGGGCCATTCTTGATGCCCTACAGGTGGCAGGCATTAGACAGCTAGTTTTGGAACCCACTTGTGAGGGAGCAATCTTAGATCTCGTACTCTCAAACGGGGGTAGTGAGCGGATCTCAGATCTAGAAGTGGGTTGCCATCTGGGGACAAGTGACCATCAAACAGTGTGGTTCACGTTAAACTCAGCTACAGAGTCAAGCCTTACAAAAGTGAGGGTACTGGACTTTAGGAGGGCTGACTTTGGCAAGATGGGAGAGTGCCTCAGAAAAGCACTAGCAAACAGGCTAGAAGGAGGTGTGGAGCAAACAATGGGGAATTATCAAAACTGCCATCACAGAGGCAACAAGCCTTTGTGTGAAGCAAATAAACAAATCAAAATGAAAGAAAAGCCACTATGGTTCTCAAGAGAGGTGGCTGTGAAAGTCAGGAAGAAAAGATAGCACTCCAGAAGTATAAGGAAACACAGAAGGAGCAGGACAGAGGCTGTACCAGTTAAGGCAAAAAGAAGCAGGGAGGGAAGTCAGAATAGCAAGGCCCAAACTGAGGAAAAGATAGCCAACTCAGTTAAGAAGGGGATAAAACCTTTATAGGTACATCAGCGATGGAGAAAGACAAAGGAGGGATAGTGAGGCTGAATAGAATAAACGGTGGTGGGCAGAGGGACAGTGAACCAGGAATACTGAACGAATATTTCTGCTCAGTATCACAAAAGAGAGGGAAGTGCCTAATCTAAATAACAGAAGCACTCTTGATAGGGGGCTCGATCCCAGTCCTTTCACAGAAGAAAGGGTTCTGCAAGAACTCCTAAAACTGAAGGTGGACAAAGCAATGGGTCCTGATGGAATTCACCCAGAATTCTAAAAGAATTAAGGAAGGAACTAGTGAAACCACTGGCTACTTTTTAATAAATCATGGGAGGATGGTGGTACCGAGGACTGAGGAAGGCAAATGTGATCCCCTTCACAAAAGTGGGACCAAGACAGAGGCAGGAAACTACAGACCTGTCAGTCTGACCTCTGTGGTAGGGAAAGTGATGGAGTCACTTGAAGGAAGAATAGTTGAGTACCTAGAGGTCAGTGGTGCACAGGATCCAAGGCAGCATGGGTTCACAGTGGGAAGGTCATGTCAGACGAATCTAGAGATTTCTTTGACTGGGTGACCAAGTAGTAGACCAGGGAGGGCTGTGGACATGGCCTACCTAGACTTTAGCAAGGCATTTGACACAGTCCCACACAAAAGATTATTAGTCAAATTAACCAGCCTGGGAGTGGGTCCCAGGGTGGTAGCCTGGTAAAACATTGGCTGGACAACAGGACACAGAAGGTAATTGTAAATGGAGTCCACTCTGAAGAAAGGGCGGTTACTAGTGGGGTACCGCAGGGTTCAGTATTGGGTCCAGTCCTTTTTAATGTCTTCATCAATGGCATTGCAGAGGGACTGGAAGGAAAAGTATGCCTTTTTGCAGATGACACAAAGATCTGCAACAGAGTTGATACACAAGGAGGCGTGGAAAGGATGAAAAGGGACTTGGCAAGATTGGAGGAATGGTCAGATGTATGGCAGCTAGGATTCAATGCAAAAAAGTGCAAAATAATGCACCTGGGAAACAAGAACCCAGGGGAAGAATACACAATGGGTGGGAGAGGTAGTAACAACAACAAAACAGGAAAGGGACCTGGGGGTAATCATATCAGATGACCTTAAGGTTAGCAAGCAATGTGAGAAGGCAGTAGGGAGGGTCAGGGGTATACTGGGATGTATAGGGAGAGGCATCAGCAGCAGAAAACAGGAAGTTGTTATCCCTCTGTACAGACAGTTGGTGAGACCCCATCTGGAATACTGTGTCCAGTTCTGGAGACCCCATCTCCGCAAGGACATAGACAGGATAGAGGCAGTCCAGAGGAGGGCAACTAAAATGGTGCAGGGTCTGCAAGAGAAGCCGATGAGGAGAGACTAAAGGAGCTTAATATGTATACCCTTGAGGAAAGAAGGAGAGGGGGACAGATAGAAACTTTCAAGTACCTCAAGGGAATCAACAAAGTCCAAGAGGGTAGCATGTTTCAGAAAAGAGACTTGCAAGAACAAGGGACACAATTTAAAGATAGAAGGAGGGGTCTAGGGGCAATGAGGAAGTATTATTTCACAGAGAGGGTAGTGGATGGATGGAACAGCCTTCCTGAGGAAGTTGTGGAGTCTAAACTGTGGGAGAATTCAAGAATGCATGGGACAGACAAAAGGCAATTCTTGTGGGGGGCAGGAAGATATAGGCTGTTGGTTAAATAGGATCTGCGGCCTATCCTGTAGGTAGGGAAATGGGCAGACTAGATGGGCCTAGCGGTCCTTATCTGCCGTCAAAGTCTATGTTTCTATGTTTCACCTCTGCATCCACCCTCTCCAGACCAGACATTCTTTTCAACGCCTTCTGTCATCTCACCCTGAATGCCCCCCCCGAACCCATCATTGCACCCTATACTCTTTGCTATCACTCCCCTGCCTTACTTCCCATCGAAACCTCCATTCTCACTGCTAAATACTGGTTTGACTTGCTCCCTCCTACCTAGCCTCCCTTCTATCCCCCACTGCTGACACCTCCTATAGTCTCTGTTCTCGTGACCCACTTTCATTTGCTGTACCCTGCCTTCACTCAAACTCTGGCAAGGCTGCCTTCTTTTTCCACTTCCCCTGAGAGTGGAATTCCCTTCCTGCCTCACTGTGCACATTGTCTTCTTTAAGTCTCTTTAAACAAACCCTCTACCTCTCCCCTCCTACTCCTTGCTCATGCCTTCAGTCTGACTAACCTCTAGGGTAGTACCTTGCCAATCCATCCCTAGTTATCTGTCTCCCAGTGAGCCAGGTCCTCTGCTTTTTCTGAAGTTAGCATCTACCCAAGTTTTCCCATGTGTCCTACTGCCTACCCAGGCCTCAAAAATACCCGCCGCTGTTATGTTGCACAGTGTGTGTTGATATGCATTTTTCATATCTGCTTGTAACCTTCCGCTGCTATTTTGCTTATGTGTTATTGTTATTCACAGTGTATTGTACAGTTTTATACCTGCCTGTATAACCTGTTACCTGCCTATCTTTATGCACTTATGAATTGAAATACTGTATTATTGCACTGTACTTGTATCTTCTTTCTCCCCTTCCCCGGGTCACACCTGAAAATGAGCCTCAGCTCAGTGTGCCTTTCCTGGTTACCAATCCTTAAATAAAAATAAAAAATGCCATTATACATATCTCAGGTGAGGAAATGTTCAATGTTAGTTTCAGATCCCTACCTTCCCTGGACTGCTTCCGGTTTAAACATGATACCATCAAAAGTTCCCCTTTGTGGATTCCTTTCCTAGCCATCCCCTTGTCCAAAGCAACCATGAAAATTGTTACCATTATATTCCACAACGAGTGTGATAACATATCTGACATCCTTTACTGGTTAAAACTGTGGTGTGATGTTTTGGACACCTCTGCCCCCATTATTGATTCTGAACAAGTTTGGACAGGGGGATGGAAGGTGAAGGTCCATCTCTCCCAAGCAACAGAAGGCATCACTCAGTTGCTGAGCAGTTTTTACATAGGTCAGGATAGAGGTGTATGCTTTTATCCTAGCAACCATAGTCATGTCATAAATATGGAGCCCAGACACATTTCAGTTCTGCTTGCGATGTGATCCGATGTACTTATTGTATGGAATATGGACACCAAGGCTCTAATTGCGCTAACCCCTTTAAATGTAATCTATGTGAAGAACAGGGACGTTCCTTGCTTCAGTATCCCTGGGCTTTCCATAATCGAGCAGATGGCTTGAATCAGGATGCCCTCATTATGCAACGTCAATCTACGAATGACATGGTCCCTGAAGATCATTCCTCTTGATTTGAAATTTTGTTCCCCCAATGAAGTTGACTTGGCACTGACACAACTCGCCAATTGCAAAATTCCATGATACATGTGGGTTGTCCTATGGCTTAGCTTACATGGTAAATTGTCTGTCCAGGACTCCTTAAACTATAAATCCCTAGCTTTTTTTTTTTGAAATTCAACACTTTATTGTTTTCAAGAAAAAAAGACAAAACAAAACAACATACAAACAAACCACATACCCTACCCACCCAAAAGGCGGAGTGAGTAATAGCAAAACCCAACCAGAATACATCCGAATACCAGAATAGTTGAAGGACACTCTAACTCTACCTAATAAAAATAACACTTATACAGACAAAAAGGAAAGGTGCCTACTAAAAAAAAAAGGAAATAATAAACATTTGACCTACTTGGACTGATGCAGATAAAATTAAATTGTGTACAAGGCATGCAGCTTGCTCCACTTTCTGTTATACAATGAAAGTCTGTTATGTACACTCCGCTATCATTTTTTCTAAACTAAGGTTAAATAAAAGCTCCTGCAGCCATTCTTGATATGTAGTCAAGGTTTGGTCAAGCCAATGATGAAGAACTACCCGCTTAACCAAAAGGGAGATCAAGGCCAGATAATATCTCCTTTCCTGCATGACAATCCCGCTGTAATCCCCCACTACACATATTTCCGGAATGAAGGCCCTTTCAAGACCAAGGAGGGGATCAGCCTTATATTTAATTCCCATAGGGGCACCACTTTTGGGCATTCCCAGAAAATATGTAGCGTAGTACCGTCAGCTTGTCTACATCTTGTAGAAAGGGAACAATTTAGTTTACCCATTTTAACTAATTTTGGAAGTGTGAAATAAATGTTATGCAAGATGTGGAATTGGATGAGACTGAATTTGTCATGGGAGATATAAACATGAAGGTCTTCCCAGATTTTATTCCACCTACAATTGTATTGCAGAAAGGTAGCATTCCAATATGGGGATTCTCCTGTAATACCAGGGAATATACTAGGAAAAAAAAGAATATAAATACAATACCGCATGTGGTTGCAACACAGTATCAATAGCTGATTGCAGTAACTCACTAAAGTTTATATCCCAAGGCGCAGAACCAAATCAGTGAAGAAACATGTCAAAGTTAAAATATCTTGAATGCACACTTTGTGTCTAAATGAAAAGAAGTAAGAATATCCTGGCATGATTTTAATGTACCATTGTGGAGCAAGTCACAGACCTTAATTGCAGCAAACTGGGGTAACCAAGCTTCTGTCAGCACAAAGCCACCAACTTTGAAATTGGGATTGTGTAAAACAGGTTGAGAGACATCAATAATGCATAAGCGTACATAACTGCACATGGACTCGTACTGAAGTGCCTCATGCAGATTTTCAGCATATGTGTCACAGGGAGAAAGTAATTCACTTTGATGCTCCTCTGGAGACTTTGGATTCAGTTTCCTCTCTGTCTCCCTAATATGGTTCAGAAGAATAGAAGCTTCTGTTTCTCTGCATTGCTTCCTTTTGGTGACCAAATGGATGAATTTATAGAAACATAGAATCTGACAGCAGATAAGGACCAAATGGCCTACCTAGTCTGCCCAATTCCCTATTCAGTGTTGACAGCCCAAATCCTATTTGATCTGTAGCACATCTTCTTTGCCCGTCTCCAGGGTACCCTTATGTCTATCCCATGCGCTCTTGAACCCCTGTATTGTTTTACCCTCACCACCTCCGCTGGAAGGCTGTATCATGGATCCACCACCTTTTCTGTGAAAAAGAACTTACTGACATTCCCCCTGAGCCTTCCTCCCTCCAGCCTCATATCATGTCCCCTTGTCCTTGTGCAATGCTTCCTCTGAAATATGCCTCCCTCCTGTACCCTGTTTATACCCCTAAGGTACTTGAATGTCTCTAGCATAACCCCCCCCCTCTCTCCTCTCCTCCAATGAATCCAATAAATAGATATTAAGGTCCCTGAGTCTTTCCTCAAACGGCTTCTGGTGCAGCCCATGTACCATTTTTGTCACCCTTCTATGGACTGCCTCCATCCTGTCTGTCATTCCTGAGATGCAGTCTCCAGAACTGGATGCAGTACTCCAGGTGAGGCCTTACCAGTGATCTGTACAGTGGCATCACCACCTCTTTCTTTCTGCTGGTTATGCCCCTGCCTATGCATTCCAGCATTCTGTTTGCCTTCCCCACTGCTTTTTCACACTGCTTGGTTGCCTTTAGGTCATCTGATATGATGATCCCCAGGTCTCTCTCTTGCTTTTTGATGGCCAGAACCTCCCCCCCCCCAATCCTGTACTCCTGTCTTGGATTCCTGTGACCCAAGTGCATTATTTTGTACTTTTTAGCATTGAAACTCAACTGCCATACACCTGACCATTCTTCCAATAAGCTTAGATTCTTTCTCATTCTTTCCATCCCTTCTGGTGTGTCAACTCTGTTGCAGATCTTGGTGTCATCCACTAACAGGCATACGTTTCTCTTTAGACGCTCTGCAATGTTGCTAATGAAGACATTTAACAGGACTAGTTCCAGCACCGATCCCTGTGGCACCCTACTGGTCACCTCCCTTTCTTCTGATTTCATGCCATTTACTACCACCCTCTGAGTCCTGTCTTTTAGCCAGTTATTAACCCGTTTTACTACCATAGGGCCCACTCCCAGGTTTCTCAATTTATTTAGCAATCTCCTATGTGGGACAGTTTGTTTGTTTGTTTAAAACTCTATACAGGAACAAATGATTAGCGCCAAAGACACTGTTTACAATCAGGTCCTGTAAAATAATTCCATAAATAAACATCAACAAACTACAATACAAACAACATTGACATAGTAATTAACATTATCCATAACGTACACATTCATTCTGCAAATATTCAAATAATTTACCTTTAAAACTAGAAAGACTAACTATATTTTGTAGATATTTAGGCAATTTATTCCAAGAAGAAGCAAATCTATTTTGTAGCTTCATTTCCCCTATATTACTACAATATTTAAGTATTGGAATTCTATTTTCTGAATTTCTTGTACAAAGACTTTGATTGTCTGAAAACTGTAACATAACATACTTAGCTAAAGGATGAGTGCTTTTCGAACAGTGTCGAAGGCCTTGCTAAAATCCACGTAGGCCACATCCACCGCGCCTCCCTGATCTACTGCCCTGGTCACCCAGTCAAAGAAATCAATTAGATTTGTCTGACAGGACCTTTATTCACCACTGATAAAACACTTGAAAGCACTCAATTCCAGATCTCCCCTTTCAATGGAGCCTGTATTATGAGAGGCGAAAATCTCCATCTGCTCCCTAATTCTATTAATGACATATTCTTCTTTTAAAAGCTAATTGTTTAGTTTCCATACGGTATCCCGATGAAAGTTAGGCACCAAACTGTGCCTAAGCCACACCAGGGAATGATCTGAGAGGACCCATGGGGCTATCTCACAACCCAGCACTCCACCCATGATATTCTTAATGACATATTCTTCCTTTAAAAACTGATTGTTTAGTTTCCATAAGGTATCCCGATGAAAGTTAGGCACCAAACTGTGCCTAAGCCACACCAGGGAATGATCTGAGAAGACCCATGGGGCTGTCTCACAACCCAGCACTTCACCCATGATATTCTAACTAATCAGAATGTAATCAATACAGGAGAAGGAGCCGAGTGCTGAGGAATAAAATGTATATTCTTTAACCTCAGGATATAATATACGCCAAGGGTCGCACAGCCCCAAGGAATCAACCAAATAACGAATGGAGTGCTGGACAGGGGATAGTCTGCCTTGCGCTTTACCAGTCCTGTCTAGATCCTCAGTAAAATAAATATTCCAGTCCCTCCTATAATAATAGGGATTGTGAGGGAATGGAGCTATAAGGGTGTCCAAGTCCATGAAAAAAGAGGTAGTTTCTACATTTTGTCCATAAACACTACCTAGCAAAACCTCAGCACTATCTAAAGTACCTTTAACAAAGATATACCTACCCTGAGGCTCCTCGAGACTCTGAGCACACTGAAAGTTAACCCCTTAAGAAATCAAAGTGGCTTCCCCTTTATTTTTAGCACTGTTACCAGCAGCGAAGACTTGACTGACTGATTGCCTATGAAAGAGGGTGCCTTCAGAGGATAACAAATATGTTTCTTGCAAAAATATAATATTATACTGTGACTGTTTCAAATGCTTGACAATTTGGTACCATTTAACTCTAGAACGAGCCGCTTTTACTTTCCAAGAGGCATACATAACAGAATTAGACTTAGAAAATCTTCAAAAAAATAATTAAGTCCAGTGTCCTTCTAAGTCGAAAACATATAGACCATTCACAAAACTTCCACTCCTCCACCCCTCCCCAACCCCACCCCCACCCCATAATAATGAGAAGGAAGAACCAACCCAAACCTCCCACAGAAAAAAAAAAACACCCTCCCATCCCTACAACCTGCAGAACCCTCATGGTCTATGATACGATTAAAACAAAACAGCCCTGGAAAATACCCCCAAGCACCCAGAAATCTACTAGTCCACCCCCAACTAATAACGTGCCAGACTAACTCCACAACCCCCGGTCCAGAGGACAACTGCACTACACCCATTCGGACCTTGATGGAATTCACTCCCTGCTGAAGAAACCTCCTCCCCTGCCTACCCCACCACCATTCAATTAGTGCAGAACAGAAATGTACATTTCAGCTGCATATTACCAAAATTCAAAAACTGGCAATTGGCTCTATGCCATAACAGTAATGATGATTTAACTAACAACAGTTGTGAACTAGACAAAGAAAAGGTATCAGTAACTTCTGAAAGCCCTTTAGCTGTTAAGGCGTCAAGAACAGTACAAGATCAACGCTATTTAGGATTTATTATGTAGGGGAGCAAACCATTAAAACATGAAAGAACCCCCCTCTCATAAGTAATAAAAAAGGCTCCAAAAATGTGGGAATGATAACAAATAGCATTTCCCACTGATAATCCACTTTAAACCAAATACAAAATTAAAGAAGGGGAGAGACAGAGCACTCCCTCCTCCACCCAGGGAGGAGAGGGCTTTGTAAATATATATCCAGTTAAAGATTAAGCCAGACTACAAATTATGACAGAGAACAAGAGAACACTGGGTGGGGCTCTGGGAACATATACAGTAATACACAGCCCCCACAGTAAGTTATCAAAGTACAGCACCAAATGTAAAAGTTGGTCCCACAGTGTAACACGATTGTGCATCACAGTCGCAATTTTACATCGCCAGTCTGTAGAAAAAAGGAAGGAGCCAGTCCCTCTAAATACTCCATTGCACAGTGTCCCAATAATGAAGTCAGCATCTAGAAAAAGAGAAAAGCAAAGTTCAACCAACCGAAATGAAGAATCCTCCTCTTGGCTCCAAAAGAAAGTACCACAAAGTCCAGAGAAATTATTACATCCGCCCAGAAGAAAGCTTAAAGGGAACTCACCGAGCAGTCCTCCACAAACAGAGCATCAAGCACTCTCTCAGAAAATGACACAGGCGGAGGCAGAAGTGCACAGCAACTAAAGTGGCCTCCACTCCAGATCTAGTATTTTGTCCCTTATTGCCACATGAACAGATTGAAATCCCCAGAAAAGTAGCAAAGTAATCCGATCTGGGAATATAAACAAGTCTGGCAGCAATTTCTGTAGCTCTGTGGCCACTTGCTCAGGTGTGTCAAAGCTCCTCCATACACATGCATGCATAACTTGGAGGGTGGCCAGGTATCTCACCCTAAATCCAATGCCAGCAGCAATCAGTTTCGAAATGATAGGATGAAAAGCACCTCTCTTTTGGTGTACTGAAGCAGGAAGGTCCTGTTCCACCCTAATATGCGCTCCTCCCAGGTCACCTCTTTCAAGTCTTAGACCTTTTCCAGCAGGTGCTGCCTGTTCAAGTTGTTGAGGAACCTGAAGATCAGTGGCCGAGGCGGAGCTCCCTCGTCCGACATAGGGCATAATGACCGATGGGCACTTTTAACAACATATGATGGGCCATTGGGGGAGGGTCCTGCAGTTTTTTTACAACGTTTTTGGACTAATAAGAGCACATGGGACCCTCTGCCCTCTCAGGGAGCCCAAGCACCACGACATTATTTTGGCAACTACAGCCCTTAAGATCTTCAATTCTGGATTTGAGGCGGGTCACCTTTTGCCTCAGGGAACTTAACTCCAGCTCCATCTGTGTATGCCAGTCTTCTAGGGAGCTTGTTCTCATCTCATTGTCTCTGATGGAGGAATGGAGCCCTTTTAGTTTTCTGGTAATGTTATCCAGAGCATCATTTAGTGTCCCAAATTCCTGGAGGAATCTATCCTCCATCAGAACTGCCGGGGATGTTGTATTCTGGGAGGCTGCCACACTTTGGCCCTTGGAATTTTTTGTGACCATGTCATGCTCTGGAGTTGCTGGAGGAGTGTGACATGGTGGAGCTTGCTTAATCTCTGTCTCCGTCATTCCAGTGAAAATCGTCAAAATATCGCTTCTTGTAGACCCTGTCTAGCTGAAGATAACAGTCGGTTAATGTTTGGTGGGTTAAAAAATGGTTTTAAATGGTGATTTAAGCATGGAGAGGTCTGAAGAGCGAAGGAAAGCAGCTACTCAAAGCAGCCCATCATGTGACTCAGCATAAATCCTTAGCTGATAGACTGTGTCCCTGGCCTATTTAGCAGACATTGAAACCCAGACACATTTTTTCTTTCATTGTTCCCCCAACCATCTGTTTTGGATGCTTTTGAGTAAAAAATGGAATTGCCCACTATTTGCCTGTGTTTCTTGTCGTATAGTCATATTAGGACTCTATCCTATCGCATGGCAGCATTTTCATGCCACAAGACTGCAGCTGTGTTTTGCCTTCTGTAAATACTTTCTTTGGCAAGCTCGCTGTGCTTTTACTCTTCAACAGGGAACAATTCCCCAAAGCGGTTACTATCGTTCATAATTCCCTATTTTCTTTATATTTACACAACAAGAATGCCTTCTCATTATCTTTTGTAGAAAATTGTGGGCTGGTTTTCATCCTTTCCCACCACCATGATTGCCTGGTGCTCAGTCTGCTTCCCTTCCTTGAACATGTGTTGTTTATTATACTACTAATATATACTGCTTCCCTTTCTTAAATTGTTTTCCCCATTCTTGTCAACAGTTTTTAATTTTACTCCCTTTTTCAGCTTATGTCCGACTAATTTTTGTTTTTTTCTTTGCATAATATTTGCATACCTACATGATGTTTGTTGTGCTTTTTACTTGTTCCTTTTTTATTTTTTTTGCCTTGATTGTATGTTGTTGTTTCTGTAAATAAAAATACCCCTACTTTTCATCGATAAATGCCTTGGGATATTTTAATTACAGCTGGACAGTGACCAGAGATCGGCAGAAGGGATCTTAGTTTAACATCTCATCTGAAGGATGGCACCTCAGTTGAGCAGTATTCCCGTAGTACTGCACTACAGTGCCAGTTATGGGTATTAGTCAAGTACCTGGTGTGGGGCTAGAACCCATGACCATGTGATCTTTTGGCTCCAGAGGCATGTGTGCTACAGGCTCAGCCACTGACACTGCTGTTTTATATATTTAGTTAGGTCTCGTATCACAACCTTTGAGCTGGGGGGGGGAGTATGTTATTGAGAGAGCCCACCGAGCACTGTGCCCGCCGCTGACCCAGGGTCAGCCAACGGCCAATAATATTGAAATTTCTGAATTATCTGGACAAGCAGCATGTCTTTTCTAAGGCGAGGGAGGCAAAAGAGCTGACATGGGAAAGCAAGAAGATCGCATTGCTCAGGACTTGCCCCCACTCGGTGAGAGTTCAAGACAGGAACTGCACCTTGACATCTAAATTAGTGGCGGCTTCTAAACCATTCAGGGTCAAGCACCCCACCTTATTGATGATAAAGCATGAGGATAAATGGTTGTCATTCGATTCCCCAGCGCAAGCTACACAAGAGCTGAAGGTCATTTTCCCAGATCTCTACAAATGACTTAGTGCTGGGAGGATCCCTCGACTGGGGGACTGCAAGTGCTGATATAATTGTTTGAATCGAGGGTCCAGAGGGCAATTTTTGACATGTGGGCAGTACTATCTGTGAGAATCAGCAGAGGAATACTAACTTAGAAACTCGGAGGCGATTAGTAGCCCTGTGACAACCGACCCCTGCTGGTGGTTTTAGACTATGCAGAATAGTACAGGGCTGTCTACAGTTGAAATCCTAGAAGTGGATGGAGTTGATCCGGGTTGTTTATTTTACATGGACACTGGCCTGCTCGGTCTCTGCCGCCTGATGTATATAAGCCTTGTCTTGGATCACTTGGATTTATGTCGAGGGACTGAGTGGGATTCGTATCGCTTCAGGTCATGAGCCTGCCTACTTTCTGTGGATGGACTTATTTAGGAAGATGCAACGTGTAGCAGTTACTTTGCTCCTTGGGGGAGGGCACATCTTGGATGTTCTTTTATCGGCAGTCGAAAGAATGATGGCCCTATAAATCGGATTAACTGACACCGTGGGGACTGCATGGAAGCTTGAGGGGCTCTATGTTGCTCTCACCTAGTGGAGCCTGAATATCGAGTTACCTAATATGCATCAGACTTGTCTACAAGACCTAAATATGAAGGATTTCCTTCCCCTTTCCCCCTCCCCTTTTCCCTTTTTTTTTTTTTCTTTCTTTAGGAACCTGTGGTTATTCGGGGGGTTATTAATTTTAGTCTTGAAGTATTAACGCTGCCTAGTTGAGGATAGCTAATGACTCAAATTGCTTTTTTTGGTAATGGTCAGCTCATGCCTATTGGGGCGAGCATTTACATAGTTAGGAATAAGATCATTTAATAAGGTTTGTCTGTTGTTAGCGGGTAGTCTTTTGCAATGATCATTGGAGGGGGGGGCTCCGGGGAGTGGGGTTGAGTAGTTTGGGCCGCTTAGAAGTGAATCACGTGGTGTTGAATACTTAGGAGGACAGTTTTTTTTGGAACTGGGGTATGTGTGTGGTATTGGGGCAGGGGGGTTTCAGTTGGGTGATATTGGTATTTGGGGGTGGTTGGGTTGTGGGTCAGGAAGAGTCGGTTGGACTCCAGGGAGGGATGGTGGGGTTTCAAGGTTACACATTGTCAGGATTTGTTAAGGTTTTCTTAAGTCAGGGGGTTTGCATGTACCTAAAGAGCGCTGTAGCACAATTAACTGAAACATTTTTTCTGCATCTATGTCTGAGTTTGATGGTTGGGCATAATGAGCAACTCATATAAGTTTATTAGTTGGAATGTTAAAGGAGCCAAGGATAGGGTTAAGAGACAAATTATATTAAGGCACCTACGTCAATTGGGAGCACAAATTGTCTTTCTTCAAGAGACACACCTAAAGAGAAGTGACATTCATTACTTCAGTAGGGCATGGGTAGGGCAAGTTTTCAGGGCAGGGACATCCACGAATAGGGGAGGGGTTGTTATCCTTATAGCAAGGAATACTCCTTTTAAATTGGTGGAAGAGTTTTGGGACCCGGAAGGTCGATACATCATTACACATGGCCTGCTAGAGTCACACCCGATATTATTGGGCTCAGTATATGGCCCCAATTGCGATTCCCCAGCCTTTTTCATGAGATTACTAAACATGGTAGTATCCAACCCTGAGAAGCTTACGGTATTAGGGGGGGATTGGAATTTAGTTCTTCAAAATGATCTGGATAGATCATATAAAGAGAGGCGAGGTTTATCGCCAGCACAAAGGGCGTTGAAGGATCTCATTAGTAAGGCCGCCTGGTTGATGCTTGCGGTAATTAATCCCCTATGACACGCCAATACACCTTTTTCTCCGGCCGCATACAAGCCATATTCACGAATAGATTATATTTTAGTTAGCTCACTTGCAATGCCTGGGGTAACACAGGCCGAGATATCTGCCAGAGTAATATCTGATCGCGCCGTCTGGAATACCTGTTAGCCGTGGGGTAGGCGGTCTCCACAATGGAGATTAAATTGTCAGATGTTGAAGGAGGAATCTTCGCTGAAGCATATTATGGACTTCATCAAAGGCTTCCTGAAAGTAATCAAGGCTCAGTGGTTCAAAAGGACCTAATCTGGGCTGCCTTAAAGTGCTCCTTGAGGGAGAATTGATTAAAATGGCTCTAATAAGAAACGTATTCAACAGGCGCAATTAGATTCCCTTCTAGCTTCGATTAGGGTTGTAGAAAGTAATTTATCCCGTGCCTCGACTGAGGCAAATTGGGCAAGGCTTCATCAGTTGCAGGCCCAATATTCTGGTCTAATATCACAGAAAGCGGAGCTGGCCCTTTTGAGGACTAGGTTTCAATATCTAGATGTAGGGGAGAGAGCGGGGAAATTACTCGCTATGCACATCTGCCACTTAGACTCAACCCATTTTATAGCGGGAATTCGCAAGGGGCATGGGGAGCAGGTTTTATGGACCAGGGAAATGGCGAATGCCTTTGGGTCGTATTTCAGGCATTATATGCGTAGACCAGTTAAAACCGCCGTGGATGACATTAATCTATTTTTGGGTCAGTAGTGCTGCCAAAATAACGGAGGGAGAAGCGGTCTCTGAGTGCCCCAATCTTGGCTCTAGAAATCCAGCAGGCCATTCAACAAATGCTTTTAGATAGGTCCCCTGGCCCAGACGGGTTCCCTAGTAATTTTTACAAGGCTTGCCAACCGTTAATATCCCCAATTTTAAAGGAGGTTTTTCAGTATTGGTTTGATAATGGGTTATCAGATCCTAGCTTCCTGGAGGCGACGATTTCTTTAATCCTGAAACAGGGGAAGGACCCTCTCAGTATGGATAGTTATCGTCCTATCTCCCTTCTAAATACGGACATTAAAATTCTAGCAAAAATCTTAGCTAACAGGTTGTCCAAAGTTATGGACAAGCTGGTTAGTAGGGAACAAGTGGGTTTTATGAGGGGGAGGTCACCCCAAGATCATATGAGGAAATTATTGCACCTTATTACTACTGCTAAGGATGCCAAGACCCCAGCAATACTTATTTCATTAGATGCCAAAAAGGCATTTGATAGGGTATCCTGGGATTACTTATTTGCCACCCTGTCTGCCTTTAGTTTGCCTGACGTGTTCCTGAGATGGGTCCAAATTCTATATTCTTTTCCTTCTGCCAGAGTAAAGTGTAACGGGATTATGTCACCGGTAGTAAAGCTGGAGCGAGGCACGAGGCAAGGATGTCCCTTATCCCCGCTTACTATTCAACTTATACTTAGAGCCTTTATTACATAGATTGGCAAGAAACTGTTTGATTAAGGGTATACAGGTGGGGAAGCTAGCTCATATACTGTATATGCAGATGATGTACTATTACATATTGATGACCCAGAGACCTCGGTTCCAGCTATTTTGATGAAATTGATTCCTTTCCAAAGTATCTTACTATAAGTTAAACGCATTTAAAACAAGATTCTCCCTTAAATACCAAATGCTAAGGCTGATTTGTCGCCGCTTGGCCTCTGTTGGGAGGCAAAGTCGCTACGCATCTTGGAATAAATATTAGCACAGGACTGAATCACATGATCAAAAATAATCTGAGTAGTCTAATTAAAGCCATTACCGGGGATATGGATAGGTGGCGAGTGCTCTCTCTGTCACTTTGGGGTAGGTTGAATATCATAAAAATGAATATTCTGCCCAGATTATTATACCCCTTGGGTATGCTGGGCGTACACCTCCCGAAGGCGTGGTTTACCAACTTACAGAGGGCGTTTAACCTATTTATTTGGAATGGGAAAAGAGCTCGCAGATCCTATATTAAATTGACAGCCCCGAAGTTAAAGGGAGGATTAGCTGCTCCCTCTCTTTTTTTATATTATACCGCGCAGCACGTAAGCAAGCTGGGCTATTGGAGTGAAAGGAGCAGGCAATCGACTTACTTACCTTTATGGGTTGACATAGAGCGAGGGTTGGTGAAGAGGGTGAACTGCTCTCTGTGGGGCCTGCTATATGTTTCTCCATCGGCTATTCCTAAACCCTTGAAAAACAACCCTATGGGATGGTCATTTAAGGCCTTTCTGCAGTTGCAAAACAACCTCGCAGTTAAATGGTACCTATCTGTCAACCAACCCATTTTTGAAAATCCTCACATTAGGTTGGGGGTACGACTTTGTCCACTGCATTTTGGCCCCAGGTAAGTCACCCAGAGTCTCGGACTTTGGGTGAATGGGAGACCTCTGCCCTTCGATCAGTTGGTGAGTGTTTTGAGTTGCAGGTCAGGACCTCTTTAAGTGGTTACAAATCAGTAAGGCCCTAACTTCTATTTTTCTCAGATGACTCTAGTTGACCATGGGGACAGAGATATTGACACACTTTTACTATAGCCCTCAACCAAGTCCAGTCTCTAAGATATACAAAACACTTCAGGAATGGGACTTCAGGCTTCCTTTAGGGGTATGTTTTTATTGGACAAGGGAGTTAGGAATACCTGAGGTACCCGATCTCTGGAAGAAGTTGTGGCTCACAATGTATAAATACGTAAAACAAGATAGATTGAGGATGGTACATTTCAATATAATGCATCATTTATACTTAACCCCATCCCAATTACGCAAGTATGGGGCAAAGGATACGCCCCTTTGTGCGAAGTGTAGGAAGGAAGATGGTACTTTGTACCACATGGTATGGTCATGCCCTTCAATTCAGATCTTCTGGTGGGCTATCAATAATCTCTTAGATCCTATCCTTGGCTTAACAAATATGTTTACCCCTGAGGTATGTCTGATGAGCCTTTTTCCAGTTGGCACTTCTAAGGTTAAAAAGGCCCAAATGTCGCTTGTTTCAGCTGTGGCTAAACTGACAATTTTAAGGCATTGGGCTAGTGATAAATCCCCCTCCTTGTTGGAGTGGTACCGAGAATGTACCCTGGTGTTACAACTAGAAAAGCATATTGCTCGTATGCAGAGTAGACTGAAAACATATAAGGCGCTTTGGAGTTCTTTTGAAACGCTCCTGATGGTGTGGAGGCCTGGCTCTCAGAACACCTCAGGGCTGATAAATTAGGGTTTGCTTATTTGTGTAGCCTTGGGAGGGGGGGAGGGAGGAACTTTAGTTTCCCAATGGAATGGGCGAGTTAACTGTTGGTTGTTTTATATTGCTTCATATTGCGCTCTCAACTTTGTGTACCAGGTCATGTATGTATTGCGGTGCTTTTGTGGAAAATAATAAAGATGATTAATTATAAAAAAAAAAAAAAAACCCTTGAGCTAAGAGCTCATTTCCAAAGGTTCCATGTTGAACATACAATGTTAGAATACATAGGATACAACAAGTAAGATACATTAGATTCATACAAACAAAAACAATCATACCTTCATTAGGTAACAAGATTATTCATGTGGGGTTACACTAGATGACATTAACAATTTACATGAAACAAGGTGGAGGCATCTGCCAGGTCGATAAAATTAATACACATTATTTAGTAAAAGATTACAAATTGCTGTTTGATATTCAGGAGGAATACCAGAGGATGGTAGGAGGAAATAGGCAGGGAGAAGCTGGGACCAAGCCTAGTTGGGTTACCATTGTCGAGGTAGGGAGGCAAGGGAGGTTGCAATAAGGGAAAAGGACTATGGCGGCAAGGGAAAGGAGGGAGGGGAGTTTGGAAAGAGGGAAATGGGGTGGAGGGGAGTGGAGTTGGGTTGGGAGTGGGGTGGTGGTGGCAAAGTAGGTGAGCAAAGCAGGGAAAAGTGGAGACAGGAGGAGGGTTGTGGGGCTGTGTGGGGAACACATATTAGTTTGTATGGTTGTTGCCTCAAAGTCAGATATTTCAGGTAATCGCTATTCGCTTTCTGCCAGAATAGTTTTGAAAATGTCCTAAAATCCCTCTTAGAGTCATCCCTCCAAAGGATTACATTATTGTAGGTACAGTCTGTTGACAGCTTAGCTTACAAAAGCTGTTCACGTTTAAATCGACCTACCTCATTAGTTAAACTAGAGGCATCCAGTCTTCATAACCTTCTTTCCATTAGAGGGAGTAGGACCTTAAGTACAATTGCGGTGCAACCACCCCCACCCACAAGGTGTGCTGACTAAGCCTGGAGATTTTTGATTTGATAAAATTTATTTTTATACAGTAATTACATTTGTTGGGACAAAGTGGTATTTTCAACAAAGTCCTGTAATACAAACAAAACAAACAATACAACAGTACAATACATAAAACATTTCATGATTGTAAAAGGCAAAGTTTGTTAAGCCTTTGGATGCATGGCGCGGTTCCTCCTCCTATAGGGATCCTTATGCCTGGGTGTTCCCCCACAGGAAATAAATACAGCTCCCACCTTCTGTGACAGGAAACACAGTAACACAATTCCCTCCCTACTTATCACTCTAAGCATGCAAATAAATAACAAGGCAGCAGTGGTAAAATACATCAACAGTTGCAAATAAATAACCAGTGGGTTTATTTTGGGGTTGGAGAACAAGGTAGGGGACAAGGGAAACAAAGACAGCAGTTCGTATTCAACCCCACTGTAAGGCATGTCTCAGCACCTCTTCACCTCACTGGTGCACTAATTAACTTCACAGTTCCTCTAGGAGCTACCAATTACAGTTTGAGTGTATGCACAGATGCAGAGTTGCAGGCTTGTGATGCTTGGACCATGGTACGGTACTGTGTAAGTTCAATTGTTGGCTGCAGCTTCTGACTGGCAAATTACACAACAACTAGATGGGTGAAACAGTTGCCCCTGGCTGTAAGCAGTAGCTGTGGGCTTGATTCTAAGGTTACACAGTAATGTTCAGAAAGTATCTAGCTAGTTAGCTAGCTAAATAATATGAATGATTAGTTCTGTGGGTAAAATACAGTACTCACGACTTTAGATGACAGGCTGGTGCTGTTTCTGTGGGGACATGTCCACTGTTAGGCAGATGATAGCTGGGTGGCCTTTTTTGTATGCTGGATACAGCTGTGGCGGTCCCAGTGGGCTGTCAGTGGTGAAGGGTGCAGGCTGTGATGACTTGGATGATGAGAGCTCTGTTCTGTAAGTTGGTTACAGGTGCAGTGGAACCAATCTTCTCCTGGTTTTGAGGGGTGCGAGCTCTGTTGCTCCAGATGATAATCCTCTTCTCCCCACATGGGGACTTGTCTTCATAGGCGGGCAGTCACTCAGGACCTCAGCTGGTTCAATCCCCTGTCAGGATAAAATGCTAACAGCAGTAGAAGGCAGTGGTTCACCACCTTCCCAGATGCAGAGCAGCTTTCAAGGCAAACCTGCCTTAATTTAGTGCTAGAGCCCAGGCTTGGCACTCTAACTACATCAGTCCCCTTTTCCAGGGGCCTCAAATCTGTTTTGGAAAAACGTTTTAGTGAGACAGGAATAGCAAGTGAGAGCTATTCACAAACAGTCTCCTCAGAGGTTTTGTTTCAGACAAGTCTGCTTGATTTCCACGTCTCCCCCTTCTGCAGAAATCCAGGGATTAAATATAAGTGGCTAGCATCTCATACATTATTCATTATACTAAACCCCTGCCTCTCCATGGCTGTCAGTTCCAGGGGAAAAGCATGCATACAAGTCCTGAGCCAGCTTACAATTCAGAGCTGCTTTGCAGAACTGAGCTCCAAATAGTTGTAAGTTTGACAGGGACAGGATGTACTAATTTAGTGGTTTTGCAGAGTTGAACTAGTCACCACACTGATGTCAGTTTCACAGGGATAGGATGTACTAATGTAGTTGTTTTACATTTTGTTCAGCTTTAAAAGCTGCTTAAAGCTGAGCAGCCACTTTGCTATGGGCTCCTCAACTCTGAAGGCAGTCTAGGTTAAATAGACACTAAATTGATGTCAGTTTTACAGACACAGGATGTAGTAATTTAGTTGTTTTGCATTTTGTGCAGCTTTGAAAGCTGGTTGAAACTGAGCAGCCACCTTGCTGTGGGCCCCTCGATTCTGAAGAAAGTCTAGGGGTTGGTTGAGCAAAAAGAGGTGGCAGCATGCCAGCCACAGTGATAGAGGCACTGAACAAGCCCTCAGAATAAATGACGGTGTCCGAACCAGCATCTATAGTTTGGACTGGGACTGGGATGAAGGAGTGGTGCAGGGGAAGGCAGCAAAAATGCTCTGGAGAGAACCAAAAGCAAGCCCCCTTTAAGGAGGGGTTTACAACAGCAAAGAAAAAAAATGAGCTGATGTCAAGAAAACCTCAGTTTCTGACTGTACTACCTGCATAGCTTTAGACAGAAAAATCAAGTCTATTCTCCTAGCAGTGGGACCTGTCATGTAAGTGTGACCCACCTGCTGATGTGAAATTATTTTTTTTATTTATTTGTAATTTTTGCCTGAAAAGGCACACTAGGCTGTTATATCTTTTTCGAAGTGCTTCCTAGTAGGCGGTGAGTTGCATTAACCTGTTTTATTAATGGGTGAAAATCTGGCCATGACACGGGGGGAACCCCCCTGCTCATCTTCAATAAGTACTATGGGATCTTTTACTTCCACCTGGACAGTGACCACAGATAGGCAGAAGGAATCTTGGTTTAATGCCTCATCTGAAGGACAGCACCTTACCAGTGTAGCACTACCCTCATACTGCACTACAGTGTCAGTTATGGGTATTACCCCACGTAACTGGTGTAGAGCTAGAACCCACAACTTTCCAATCTTCTGGCTCCAGAGACAAGTGTGTTACCTACTGAGCTGCTGACACTGTAAGTATAGCCTAGAGGTTAGAGCAACAAACTGTGAACGAGCTTGGTACATCCAGCAGGCCAGACCTGGGTTTGATTCTCACAACCTCTACTTGCATACTGTGTGACTCTGAGCAAGTCACTTAACCGCCCAGTGCTCCCAGGTCACCTTTGAAAATAGGCACATGTGCCTAGTGGGCCTTACCTGGTTACCAAAGACTAAGATAAATAAATAAAAATCCTAATAGGCATCCTGTAAACCTTCAGTGGATACCATACCCTGCAAAAAATTAGTATCACAGTACACTGTCTTGCAGTCAAACTTCAGACGGGGCAGTGATCAGTTGAAGCCACCAACCATAATCAACAATCTGTAATTTAGAAAGGTATAGTCTGAGTTCCATAAAAAGGCTGATTCTAGACACTTGATTTTGGGGTGCATAAATACCCCAAAAATGAAAGTAACATTCTCCTCTAGTAAAGTCAACTAGCAAAGCCTTTCCAGGATGAATATCTACTAACCTGGCAATTTACCAGCCAAGCCCACAAAATAAAATGTCCATCCCATCACAGGTGTCCTGACCTATAGACCAATAGGAAATCCCCTGGATGCACTGTTTCTGTGTTAGTGCCAATTTCATTCAGGTGTCTGCAATTCAGAATACTTCCTCGGGAAGGGACTGCATGAAAAGATAGTGATCATTTTCTTATACAGTTTAATGTTGTTTACATTCAGTGTCCTCCATTGTAACAGAGCAGAAAGACAAGAGAAAACCAAAAAGTTAAGCATTATAGTTTCTTTTTTTTACTGTGACCCTGTTCTGCTACACATTCGTTTTGATGTAGAGTCCTCAGAGATGGAATCCTCCATATCCGAGGTCTGAGCTTTCTGAGAGGATGCTATAGAGGATACTTCAGAATCCTTGTGTTCTCAGTTCCCCTTTAACTTTCTTTGTCTGTAATGCCTCATACCTGTTATGCACTAGGATGGGGAGGGAACCACTTTTTTTATTTTAGCTTCCTGCTCCTACCTCTTTTTTAATGTGTCACCAATTTCATATCAGGGTTAACTGATGGGTAGGCGGGTGAGTGGACATTGCTCACTGTGCCTCACTAGAATTCTCATCCACCTCCATCTATACTGTCTCAGGCTCTGGTTCTGTCACTAACTGAGGATCTGAATTCCTAGGGGTTGAGAAGGGTGCAGGAAGAGGCACAGAGACTATTGGGGGGGGGGAAGAGGAGACTGGCACAGGGATCTTCACCACAATAGCCATGCTAGTACTTGCCTGGGTGATATCTGCTGCTTTGGTAACAGAGACTTTTGTTGAGGCCCGAGAAGCATTCTGAATGTCAATAGATTGTATTACAATCAACTGCCACCTCCAGCCCTGTTGTATTTTACTTTGCCACAGTCATCTGCTTTGCCTAGGTGATTAGGTGGTCTTGCTCATAACCTTCCTCTTCCCTGTTATGAGAGGCCCACTGGCAATTTCTGTATGAGTGTCCCCTTTCCTCACAGAGATTGCAGCAAAAAGGGTTTGGACACTGCACTCTCCCATGGCCATACTCAAGGCACAGGCAGCATCTCTGCTGATTATAGGCAGTGCTTATATAGGACTGAGACCCACATTTTTGGCAAGACCTGGGTTGGCCTTGGTAGAAGCTGAGACTGTAGTCCTTGCCTAAGTCATTCTGCCTTAGTTTTACCCTAAACGTCCACCCATTGGACCACACTTTTTCTGAGTCAAGAATAGGAATGGGGCTGTCCAATACTTCACATTTTTGTCTTAGCCATTAGGCTATATCGCAGACGTTGACTCACTCAGTCCTGAATAAAATAGTGACTACCTTAGTGGCTGGTTTAGTTAGTGGGTGGCTATGAAAGGCATCCATCTGCGGCAATCCTTCACTAAATTATATTGTACCCATAACCTTTCAAGAGATTTTACAGTTTTAAATGATACACCAAAGTTACTGTCACCCAGAACATATGTCAAAGCATAAAGTTCCAGTGAACAACATTTTAACGTAACTCCCCCATGGGAGCTTACTAGTTAATTAAATTGTAGTCATAGTGTCTGGTGCTGGGGCCCTGTCTGCTGGTGGTGGTGGGGGGCTCAGTCCAAGGCTATAAATAGGTGGTTTTGGCGGTAAAGAGGGAGATCCCTGGGAGAGAGAGGAGGCAGCCTGAGTGTGTTTCAGCTGTGAGGGCTGAGGTTCTGGGTCAGAGTGGGCCGATTGCCATCCTGGCCCACCGCCATCAAAGACTGGTGTAAGGATGTAGCAGTCAGGGTCCGGGAGTAGTCCAGATCCTATGGGGACTGCCTGTGCCTGTGGGAGCCAGAGTCCGGAAAGAAGAAAAGTGGCCCACCATGTGATGCTCTGACACCTTGGTGGGGTGGCACAGGAAGGTCCTCCAATATTCTTATCTGCGGGCGAGTGTGGAGCCAGTTCTGAGGCCAGGTCATTGGGGCAGCACAGTGGTGGCAGCCTGTGTTGTAGGGAGCACAGCGGTGGTAGCCTGTCTCCCCCTTCCTGTGGCACTTCGGCCTGGCATGGAGGTGCCGGGGAGCTTATTCAGCCCAAGATCAGAGTGTGCACAGGTCTCCAGGGCTATCAGAAATGCCCTGGGATGCTCAGAGCTGCACAAAGGCTTGTGATAGAGCGGATTTCAGTGTTTTCCAGGGACTTGGTTTGCTGTGCTTAGAAGACAACCTAAATGTGAGCTCCAGCTTCGAATCCCTGGTGCTGGCCGGACCATTTATGGTGTTCATCTACTCTACACCCTGTAGCTGGTAGTGCTCTATGTGGCCTGTGAGTTTCAGCCCCTGTTAACTTGGAAAAGAATGTAAGCTTTGTGCAGGAGGGAGTTGTAGGAGAACAGATCCATTTGCGGCCTGCATTCCCTTGCTACCATTTGCTGAACCATGCCTTCCCACCCCATGAATCTCCTATGGAAAAATGCTAAATGTACTGTGTATCTGTCTTAATACCTGTTTAACCTTGTGATTCCTGCTATCTCTGTGCCCAGCGTTTGATACCTACTCCCCAACATGTATCAGCTAATAATCTACTGTACCCTAATATCTATGTATGTATTCACTGTAACTAAATATGTATTCATTCAATACTACTGTATTTTATACCTATGTATGTATTCATTCCGGGTCGTCCCTGAAAAAGGGATCTCTGGTCTCAGTGGACTTGCCTGGTTACCAAAATCGAAATAAATAAATAAATTCCAGCCATTTGTGTTTGCTGCTACCAGGATCGTGGAACCTATTCAGCTCCGAGGGAGCACTACAAGGGAAAAGCTTTTAACAACTAAAAGTTGCTGCAGACTGTATTCGGCAGTACTCCCTAATGGTTACACGCCGTGTGATTTGCACTCACCACTCCATGGAGTGAGTTCATCAAATATATAAATTACATCTATTTTTTCTTCTTTTAACCTGGCATGGACAATGGACTTAATTATTTGGCTCATTGTGTTTGTGCACTAATCAAGTTTGCCCCCACAGCTGCTGTAACCCTGGGCAACTAAATGAAGCTGGCATTCCCTGTGACATCTCGTCAGGATCCAGGTAATGAGCTGCAGTATTTTTCTGAGGCTGTGTTTCTGGCTGCAAGTGTCTCCCTTCCCCAAAGTAATGTCAGGCATACCCCTAGACATCGGGGGGGGGGCTTACAATGTGGGGGCTCAGCCAGGATTTGACTGCTTATTTTGGGGGTGCCAGAACTGTTCCCGGATTATAATGGTGAGGTTACAGCAACACGGGAGATCTCTTTGCAGCTAGGTGCCATTTTGGACCTGTGAAACTTCCTACCTTCAGTGCAGCATCATTTTCTGCTAGTGTGGATTATTTAGAATACATTAATGCATGCAGAACATTGGGGACCATATGCCATTGGCCTGAGGTGGCAAAGCTTGGACCAGAGGTCACGGTGTGAGGAGCGGGAGTGCCATTTTGTGTAGAGCCACAGTGAACTGCGCCACAAGCGTTTCACAGCTCAAGGGAAAATCTACTTGCGAAAAGACTCTTTTATATTTTGAGCAGCATAGCAGCAGTGAGGAAGTGAGAACTGGACAAAGGATGGCTGAAGCATCTGGTGATGGGAACAAGATGGTCCCTATTCCTGCTTTGCTCCTATCCTGGTTGTGGGAGGTGGCTCCGAAGAGTAGCAACCAGGAGAGATGTGTGGTCTATCACAAAACAGGAGGACATGTGAAAGTGCTACCCGTTTGTTTAAACTGTGCCAGCAGTGGAGCGCCTCCTTCAGCACTGCCAACCTTGCCATACCAGCCTGCCTGAAGTTAGATTACCACCTCAGCGCTGGTCAGCATGGACACCTCCAGTCTGGAGAATTGGGATGATGTAGAAGCTGCAGCTGGTGATGCTGTTTCTAGATAGAAGAGTGCTAGCCATCTGCCCGGCCCTTCTCTTCCACTGGTGCCTGACCCCTCCTCATGGCAGACAGAGAGGCCGTTGGGTGGCAGGGAAGCCTAGGTAATCAGTATTTGTTATTGTATGGGGCGTGCACTATAGGGAGTTGTTCTGGATTATTTCGACCCGTGCCTTAAAGGGTTAATATTTTGCCACCCCAGGGGAATTGCTGTAGCACAGGATTATCCTGGGGGGTGTGCCTTGCTTGTGGGGCATGGGAGTGTGCAGGTGAGGAGTTGGTGCTGGAGGAGTGGGGCGATTGCCCGCTTGGGGTGCCGCTTTGGATTCCCTGGAAGAAGGAAGAAAAAAAAAAGCTTGCTGATGACATGGCAATGGCTGTTCCTAGTGATTTCCCCAGGTGGGGAAATGTGTGTGTCCAGTAGCCATCCACATGGAGATGGGTGGCCACAGTGGGAGATAGGAGCTGTGTCGAGGCCAGAGGCAGAGCCATGGGAGAGGTGTCAACCGAGATTGAACACCTGAGAGGATCATCAGAGCTAAAACCTCCATTGGGGACATGTCACCCTTGTGTTTGGGGAAAGTCACACAGAAGGGATCTTTGGACATGGAGCAGCAGTGAAGATGGAACCCATTGCCCAGAGGTGAGAGGCTTACAGGTTCTAAGCAGAGTGGAGAAGTGGTTTCGTGGGGGTTTGGAGGCAGATACAGCCCTCTGAGATCATTGTGGATGCTGCCCATGGATAAGTGAACTGCCTAATTTTTGTGGGTTGTCTGGCTCACACCCTTCGATATGGACCCTTGGTGCATTGTGTGGGAGTGCTGTGAAGTGCATTCCATTGTATGGACATCTCTGGACTCATTAACTTATGTGACCATCTCAGTCACTGTGTGTGATGTGTTTCCCCCATGAGCTGTTATTAATTCCTCGGCTCCATGGAGCTGCACCTTTTATGTTATTAAATGGGATCCCATTGGTTTATTGAAAATGGAGTGTTGTTTCAAGTCTTTGACTGTTATTGCCCCTAAACATCAATTTTCTCCTAGCTCAGCACCTTTGTGAGGTACATTAGCAGCACGCTGCTTTTAGAAGAACCTGGAAAGTGTATCAGTGTTTGCAGTTTCTGCTGTGGTCGCCCCCTCCCCACGGACAGTTACCACCAGCATACCCCTAGACATCGGGAAGGGGTTGGCTACATAAAAATTATTATAAAAAATGTAGAATTCATTTATGTGAAGCCTTGTCCATGTCTGGGCAGTGTCCAAACAGATATAATTTTTGGAAGCAGTTAGCCATCAAACACTGTGTCGTGCTGCTCTGTTGGCTCAGGTATTTGGGCCTGCATTTGCTTTAAACAAGCAAGCAAACAAACAAACACACACATTTCTGTATGACAAAACCGGTCTTGTACTCAGTGTGCAGTACTTTTCTCTGGCATAATGGGATGCCTCATCCACGTTTGGCAGTGTGATCTCAATAGACATACTATCATTCTTAAACAGTCATTGTTGGCATCTACAACGTTCTGCTGTTCAGTGTTCTTTATGTGCCCTGTCAGAATGGAAGTAATCTTCTAGCACATTCTTAGCAATAAAACTGTGTTTTTTCTACAGTTAAACCAGGGCATGCTTATTCGACAATAAAAGGACTTTGGTGAATTTTACCTGGTTCAATGGACTATGTTTGCAAGATCAACCTTTGGGAGTTTCACACAGCTGTAGATATTAGCATGCTAGCATGTTAAAGAGCTAGTACTACACTACTGGTAAAAACAGGAGACAGAGAATGTTATTAATTTTTAAATGTCCAGTTGCCACTACTTATTTCTAAAGTATTTCTCTTTTTCCTTTTATCCAATTAGAAGATTTTATACCTGATAACACATGGGGTGTGATATATAAAGCACAATACCTGGCAGATGACATACAGTAGTATCTGCTGCAGTTTGTCTTCCCACCATATCAGCACAGAAACTTCACTGACTGTGACATCACTAGTGACCAGTCTGGCAGAAGGTGACTAGCCCTTGGTCACTCATAATGTCACAGTAAGTGAGGTTACAGTGCTCATGATTCATGAGAAGTGAAGGGGAATAGTATACAAGTATTGACCTTTATTGAGGGTTATAGTGGGAAAATATTGACACCTCAGGAATAACTGTTGACTGACAGTGATTACTTATATTGCCCAATGCTGAATGCTGAGTGAATATGACTATTAGAAGACAATAGTTCATTTTGAGGGATTAATATTTTTCCACTGAATCTTGAAAACTTTGATCAGTATCTGTTTAATTAAACCTTATTTACAGGTTTTAGGTTTTTTGGATCCCACTGTCCCTTCCCTCCCCAAACTGCTGTAATAATTTGGAGTCCGTGCAATGCAAGGAGCCAACAGGTGAGCTTCAAGTGAAGGGTCTTATCTCAGTCTGCAGGGTCCCTCGCAGCATTCCCAGTCTGTATCTTCTCTAGTAGTGCCGTAACAGGGAGAGCGGCGGACAGCAAGGCAGAGGCAGTCCAACCTGTCCCACTTTGCATCAGAGGCTGTATTCAGCAGCAGTAGCAAGAATAGAATCCTGGATGGCAGTAGTAGCAGTCGGGGCAACAATTTTTATTGTCATCTACAAAATAATACTTTTTTTGTTACGTATCCATGCTCAGTGGAGCTAATTAAGAGAGTGGCCTCACTTACGTGGAGGGGCACTCAGGCCCCCAAAAGATGGCAGGTTCATGAGCAGGAAAAGGGAGGGGAAGATGGAACCAGGGAGTGCTCTGGGAGTGCTTGAGGTAAGGGACTGGTGCCATTTAAAAAAAAAGATTGTGTGCATGTGCCAGTGCAGCAGGAAATAGTTTCTGAGACTATTGCACATTGCCAGGAATATTGCCCAGTGTTAGGAAGTTTAAGGGCAATACTGTTAGCTGTTTATTTTATTTATTTATTGCAATTGTTTCACCAGAAAAGGCACACTGAGCAACAAGATGCTCATCTCCCAGTGCGACCGGGGGTACACATGGATATGATAAATACACAGGTTATTAAGAGAACAGTTAACAGAAGCCAATAAAAAGCAGCATAAGGATACACGATTGCATGAATATACAAGCAGTGCACATTGAATGCTTAGGATATTATAGTATCAAATAACAATTTTTGTGACAAGAAGCAGCAGACAAGGTAAATTAGCACAGTAGTAACAGCTGTAACAACAGAGGACGTATATCACAGTTATACAGTTATACAGAGTACATAGGGAAAATTAGGCTCAGGACATAAGTGCAAGGTTGGGGTTATATGCCAGTTTCTGTAGCAAGACTAAGGCCGCTGGTCAGGCATTGGGGAGGAGATAGTGGGGCATGGCAGGTTCAGGTACAGGAGCAATTTGTAGCAAGAAAGTTTGCTAGGGCAGTAGACAGAGAGTAGGAAGAGGAAGAGTGCCGAATTTGTGGTGGGAGGGCGTTTCAGAGCTTGGGCAGCCGGTGTGAGAAGGCAGCTTGACCGGCAGAGGTCTTCCGCCTAGGGACTGAAAGTTGGTGGGAGTCACTGGATCTAAGATGATGGGGGGGGGGCATCTGTGAGCACGGTGGCAAAATAAGAGGGGATGGACCCGAGCCATAGGTTGGAGTCAAATTTAGCACAATGAGAGATGCGGCGGTTTTCAAGGGACAGTAGTGCCAAGGCTCGGTAGAGGTTGCAGTGGTGGGTGAGGGGAGAGGCATCGAGAGCAAAGTGGCAGAAGGCATTATAACATGTGTCCAGTTTAGATAGGGTGAACTTAGGGGCTGCACTGTATACAATGTCGCAATAGTCGATGGAGGGCAGTATCATCTTCAGGACCAGTTCGCATCAGACTCGGGGAGGGAGGCTGCTGCGGTTCCTATATAGTGCACTGAGCATGTGGCATAGTTTTTTTGAGATAGCATCAATATGGTCAGAGAAAGAGAGATTGCTGTCGAGCCAGACCCCAAGTAACGGAATGAGGAGACATCTTCAAGTTTTTGGCCATCCAGGTGGTGAAATAGAGAAGGAGGGAGTCTGGTTGCAGGCGTTGTCAATGCGCAAGGTCATAGGACAGTTTTTTTGCATTAGGGAGAGCTGGTGCGAGCTAAACCATTGCTGTACCTTGTTGAAGTCAGCTTGGAGGTTTGATTGCACCACATCAGGGGCAGAGCCCGAGTAGTAGAGTACAGTAACATCTGCATACATGTGGATTGAGGAAGTAGAGCAGATGAGTGGCAGGTCATTTAGGAATATAGAGAACAGAATGGGACCAAGAACCGACCCCTGTGGGACACCGGTAGTTAAGGGAAGGGGGGGTGGAGATCACAGTTGAGACTCTAACAGACTGAGTTCTATCAGAGAGGTATGATCTGAACCAGTTTGTGGCTCCAACAGAGAGGCCTGATTCATCGAGACTCGAGAGCAATATGGAGTGGGAGACGGTGTTGAAAGCTTTTGCAAGGTTGACAAAAATGGCTGAGGTGATCAGTCCACTGTCCATGCCTGTCAGAACAGTGTCTGTAAGCCTTATCAGGGAGGAGGTGGTGGAGTGTCCCTTCCTGAAGCCAGACTGGAATGGTGTGAAGAATTTGGAGTTAGTGAGGAAGGAGGTAAGTTGGGTGAGCACAAGGTGCTCTTGTAGTTTTGCTAGGGCTGGGAGGAGGGAGATGGGGAAATAGTTAGAGGGGGAGGTAGGGGCACCTACTTTTGGCAGAGGGATGACAGTGGCATGCTTCCGTGCATGGGGGATGGCAGTGGCAGCAAAGGATTGGTTTAGGAGTTTGGCAAGCGGAGTTGCTATAGCGGGGATGGAGAGGTATAGAAGTTTGGGGTCTAATCCATCCGGGGATTTGCCTTTTGAAGGGTTGACAGAAAGTAATGCATCTAGGACCTCAGTTGCAGAGATATCTTTGAAGGAAGAGGAGCGAGGCCTAGTCTGGGTCTTCATGTCTGTAGGTGGTGCGAGAGGTATAGTGTTGGGCAGGGAAGAGAGGAGGGTGGCAGCACAAGTGGAGAAGTACACATTGAACTCAGTGGCGACTGCTGTGGGCTCTGATACGAGAGAGTTATTAACATTTAGCATTGGAGTGGGATTGGCAGCTATTGGGGTGAAAAGGGAGTGAATGACCTTCCAGAATTTTGAGGGTTTATTTAGGTTTGACTGGAGGGAGCTGCTGAAGTACTCTGCTTTTGCAAGACGAGTGGCTCTGGTGCCCTTGTTACGGAGCATACGGTATGCGGAGAGGTGTTGTGGGAGGCTTGAGGATTTATGCGTTTTTCAGGCTTTATCCCATGTGATTTGACATGCAATCAGTTCTTGGGTGATCCAAGGAAGGTGGTTTCCTCATGCTCTTGTATGATGCAGTGGGGTGTGTGTGTTCCAGACACTGAGGAATGTGTTTTTAAAGTGTAGGAAGGCATCATCAATGGAGATCGTACGGGAGCAGGAGCCCAGTTTGCTAGCACAAGATCATCTAATACAGGGTCTAGATTGAGGGATTTATAGGAGCATTGGACTACAAATTTAATGGGGGAATTTGGGAGGTGGATTTTACTCACTAGGAAGGTTACGTGGTGGTCGCTGAGGGAGTCAGGAAGAATACTGGCTTGTTTGACCCGGTGAGGGTGTGTGGTAAGGTCCCAGTTGATGAGTGAGTGGTTACCAGATTTTAGGTTAAGCCGGGTGGGCTCAGTAATGATTTGTGAGAGGTTTAGGGCAGAAATTTCAGTCCTGGTTTTGTTGAGGGCAGGAGCTAGCCAATTGTGGTTAAGAGCGCCCATAATGTAGAGTTCCGCTATCATGGTTAGGCAGAAGATTTGCTTGAGGAGGTTGGTGACAGCAGAGGATGGTGTGCCAGGTCAGCAGTATATTCCAGCAATGTAGATTGGTAGCAAGAAGGGAAGGACAAACTGAATTAGTATTACTTCAAGGACCTTTGGTTTGGACTTGGTCAGGACCACTGAATAGTGCAAGTCCGAGTTTATGTAGATGGCTATTCTGCTGGCTTTAGAGGCTCTATCCTGGCGGGACATAATGTAGCCTGGGATAGCGACAGAGGAGTCATTGATATTTTTGTTGAGCCAGGTTTTGGACAGGGTGAGGATATTTGGAGCATAGTGGATGGCAAGAACCTGAAGGGAGTCAAGCTTGTGGACAAGGCTTCTTGTATTTAGGTGCAGGAGGCGCAGGCCATGTGGGAGAAGGTCCCCAGGGTGAGGTGAAGAAGAGGCCAATGTTGGAGGGGAGCATGGGGGGGTAGTATTGGGGCCGGGGTTAAGGGTGGATGTCACTTGCTGCAAGGAGCAGGAGAGCTAGAGTTAGGTAGTGAACAAATAGCTGTATATGACTGACTGCAAGTGGACGTCTCTTAGATTGATGGTGTGTATAAGCTGGGCATAGGGGAATAAGTTGAAAAATGACCCAGGGGAGTGATGGGTTGAAAAGAAATGGGCTGAGATGTGTGGCAGAGTGTGTCCATGCTTGGGTGAAAGGGGAGATGGATGCCGGGCTGGAGGAGTGGGAGAGCTCAACAAGGTATGGCAGGATTTGGGCATGGGAGAGGTGGGTGGCATGTTGGAAAGGAAGGGAGGGAGGTAGACGAGAATAGGGATGAGCAGGGTCAGGTGGCCTGGTAGAAGGATCATGGCGCGGATCAGGTGCTAGGAGGACCCTGCTGCTGTGGTTACTTAGCAGGGAAGGTAGGTGCTGTAGTTACTTAGTGGAGAAGGTGGAGGGCTGGGATGCAGGGGCAGGGAAATGATAGGGACCTGTAAGGACTAGGAACCTATGGGGGAGCAGAGGGAATGAGGGTTTTAGGTAGCCAATGAGGGAGCGAGTAGTGCTGCTAGGCTGATTAGCCAATGAGGGAAGCGAAAAGGCTAGGCTTGCTAACCAATGATGGAGTGAGGGAATGGGCGGCAATAGGTGTATTTAATCAGTGGAGGGCTGTAGGGGTGGGTGGGAGGGCCGAAAATCCTTCTATGAGACACTTGAATTTTTGCTTAGTTGCAGCTAAATCTATTTGTAAAAAGCACCAGGTGGCAAAAGCAGGGGAAAAAGTCCTGGCCAATCGGAGCGGGTTTGCTGGAAGCGCCCGTGTTCCAATTGGCTACGCTGTCGCCATACCTTCCAAGGAGCTGCAGGCAGGCATCCTGGTCTTGGTCGGCTTGGTGCCATCTGACTGTGGGGGAGCTGAAGCAGCCCTGTTCAAGAGCAGGCAGCTGGAGAGAAGAAAAATAGCAGGGGTTAAATAGAATAGAGGCATGACAGGTTTAGACTGAGCAATTTAGCAAGACAAAGGAGAGTGAGACTTTTCGGTGCCAAGGCAGAGTGCGTAGATAGGGGGGTGGGGGTGCAGGAGCAAGGAAACAACAGAAGAGCTGTAAGCACTTTAAAACAGTAGTAGAAATAACAATCCAGCTAATACAGCTGGTCATGTGGCCAGGTTTTGCCAGTCACAGGCAGAGGTTTCAATCTGATAAAACTGGATATGTCAGCCTCCAGTTTGAGCACTGATTCATACATTACTCTAGGCACAGTACGCTCAGGTAGAACAGCATCTTCTAAATAGCAAAACAGAAAAGAAAAATGTTACTTCGGATGTAAAAAGTAATAGAAATCTACTTTAGAAAGTTAATTTCAGGAACAGTACTAGCTCTTTAAGTAATCATGCTGGCACAGTCGCACATTATTTAAATCAAAGTAGCAGCACTGTACAACACATTAAAAGGCAAATGAACCCTGACATACAATATAAACTAAGTTAATAGATGCTATTTTTTCCTTTTATTTAATTCTTTGGTAACCAGGAAAGGCCCACTAAGCACAATGCCTGTTTTCATGGGTGATTCAGGAGCACTGGGGAGGTTGTGATTTGCTGTGGGTCACACAGTATGCAAATAGAGGGTTGTGGGAATCAGACCTACAGTAGTCTGCTGGCTGCCTCATGCTCATTCACAGCTTGTTTCTCTAACCTTTAGGCTATTCTGCTATCCCAAGCTTACTAAATGTAATCAGCATACTTCCAGTCCTGTAAGCTATTTTAGTTCTATGTTTCTCACTTATAAAAAGTTCCTCTATGGAAGGTCTGAGCTGGTTTGGGCAGTATATAAACTGCATTGAAATTGGACAAGCACTGCTTTGCCATGGACACTGCTGTAACTGATGTCACAAGCTGGGGTGGGCTGTATGGTAGAGAATGGGCAGTGTTAAATACTAAGTGGTCATATGTCCGGATTGTATATGTGAATGTGTGAATGAAGTTGGAAAATGTCTGAAATCTTTTAGAATACAAAAAACAGCCTGGGAAGATATTTCCAAACAATATTTCTGTGCTGTTTCAAAACGATAATCAAAGTTGCCAGCAGGTGGCATTCTGATCTTTTAAAACTGAAACCCGTATAAAATACTCCTATGTAAGTAGTGTGACTGTCAAAAAGAGAACAGGGCCCAATTTGCACTACGTATTTTATGCCAGCTTGTAGTTAGACACAATGGATCAGATTTTCTGAGGCCTGGACCTTTTGCCCATCTACAAGATAAACCTGCTTTCATCTGTCTCGCTGCATCCATTGACTGCTTGGGTGTTGCAGGCATGCTGCTCCAGATGGAGTCATATTGCAACAATCAGATGTGTTTTAAGGCAGCATATATCCAACCTTGGATCCATTTGCCACTCTGAGCCTAAGACATCCAGATCATAAAACTTTGGTCTTGGCTGATAATGTGCTGCCTGTAGGGTTACCCTCTTTAAGAAGCCCAACATGGGAATTTCTTACTGAAACTTGCTTTTTCATAGGACAGTTGTAACTAGGGATGGACAGGTTGGCTGCGACCCGGTTCTGATTCCAACCCTGATTTATTTCATAAAGGTTCGGATTTACTCTAATTAATTTTAGATCTTTTTTACGCAGTTTGAATATGGGAAATGCATCTAAATTATTTTTGATGTCTTTGTCATATAAAATATTAAAATTCAACTTTTGAAAAAAACATTTTTTGTGTCCGTATTTTTGTATCCTTTTCCCTTCCCTGAGTATGACATACTTGTTTTGGGGGAGACGGGTAGTATGACTAGGAGATGTGATTGGGCCCAGGCCACCCCTCTCACACTTCCGAGATGTTATTTTTATTTAGCGTGGAAACACAGAGTCTGAGATGTGACATGACAGTCACCCCAAAGCAGCAAGGCACTATGGCCTAGAAGTTCAGGCGCGCAGAGCTGGAGCCCACAGAATTAAAACGTGAACTCCTTCCCAAACTCAGGAAGGCACTGTGGCCTAGTAATGCAGGCACAGACCTGGGAAACACAGAATGTGAGATATGCACTTTGCCCTAAAATATGTGAAGCACTATGGCTTAGTAGTTCAGGTGCAAAGCTTGGGAACAGGAAGTCTGAGATGTGACCCCCCCCCCCAAAAAAAAAAAAAATCAGTAAGACACTATGGCCTAGTAGTTCAGGCACAGTGCTGGGGAACATGGAGTCTGAGATGTGACTCCCCCCCATCCTGGGTCCTCCTGTCACTTCATTCTGGTTCTCTGAGTGGCCACTAGATTATTAAAAAATCATTTGGTCCCAGCTTTAGGGGACACAGCTGTGTCCCATCTTGCTTTCCTCATACCCTAACTGTCCAAATTAGGCTAGCCCGATGCAGCCTGTCATGTGGGGAGAAGTAGAAGCACATTATTCAGCACAGAACTGCTGTTTACGTAAGCCATTCCAAGTGTGAATGAAAACAGTGCAGTCTTGGGCGGGATGAGCTACAGGGTGTCGAATTGCAAAGGTCTACCTGCTGAAAGTCCTGCCCCAAACTCCCTTGTCATCACTCATCAACAGGTATAGCATATGGAAAACAAGGTCTTGCATGGAACACTGTGCCCCCCCCCCCATACACACAATGGGGGACATCAGGATTTAGGCCAGCCTCCTGGTGTGGACAGGTTGGGGGGGGGACCAAGCAGTGATGTGTTGCAAAATTTTTAACAACCACCGAGCTCTCATCCACCCTCCCCACCTCAGCCCTCATCTGCCCATCTCCTCCCCCTCCCACCCATGGCCAGCAGACAGACATATATATATATATATATATATCTATCTATAAGCATAATATTCTGTGGTGATTTGCATATGCAGCCCATGGTGCTTTGCATTATGAGGGGCATGTGTGATTTTGTATTTCTTTGAAACTTGGCTTCCCAGCCAATGCCCTTTGGGGTAACCATTGCATTGGTGCATGTGCACTGAGGTTCTTTGTCTTTTAACTTGTTTTTTGTTTTAATTGAGTTCACAACATAACCCAGACAGACCATCTTAGGGTAGCTGGTTCATTCCGCTGGGGTGTCAAACGGACGAGACACACTGATGAGTCCTGGTAGGACGAAAGACGTGTCTGTGTCTTCTGTTGGCACCCTTTGCAAACTGTGTGAGAGGCCTTTCAGCACCATGCATTTCTGCTTATAGTTGAACCAGCATAATATTTTGTGGTGATTTGCATATGCAGCCCATGGTGCTTTGCATTATGGGGGCATGTGTGATTTTGTGTGTATGTATGTGTGTGTGTGTGTGTGTATATATATATATAAATGTAATAGATAACCCACTCTTTGGTGTGTGGTCTCGCTCTGATATATGCATGCCTTGGTGTGCGTTGTACCGGCCTCGTGCGTCAGCCACCCAAGGCGTGCGTATATCAGAGCGCGATTGCACATCCTGGAGTGGGTTTTCTATCTTATAAAATGGTAAAATAGTTTTTTTGGGGGGGGGTAAAAGTTCAGGCGTCCGGTCGCACTCTGATATACGCACAGTCACGTGATGTTCATGCTCCAGTAAAAGAGCAGCAATTTCCCTACCCATTTTATAAATATATATAAAAAACAGGGTACCAGTAGGTTCAGACTTTGAGACTGCACAGCAGCAGCACAATCACTCAGCCTCCAAGGGAACAATGCAGGAGCTGTCTGTTAGACCTCCCACACATAGTTACGCACTGCTGTGTTTAATGGAGAGTTCAGTTTTTTAATAATGTAATTTAAATTATATTTTTTAAGGCTGGTGAACAATGATGTCAGAGCTGTCTTGTAGACCACCAACAAGCACACACCACAAACTCCTCTTCTTGTTTTCCCTCCCCCTTCCCCTTCCCTAGTCCAGTATGCAGCTTTTAAGCTGCCCCAGTGTCGACTGCCTATAGTCTGCCCTTGTAGCTGCCTAAGAAGCCAAGCCACTATTTTTTTTCTTTGCATTATGGGTTTTTAAATTTTCTTCTGGCCCACAGGCTGCTGCACTCAGCAAGAAAATGGAGGACACAAATTGCTTCTCTCACCCACAATGTGCTGCTGCTTCGTGCTGGCCAGCCACTCACATGGCTCTCTTATGACCAGCTCCAATAGCCGGTTGTCTCTAAATTACAGCCTCCTACATCAGCCAGTCACCCGATACAGTGCTAATGGGTGGAGGATCATGTCTGTCTCACAGAGTGAGATGTCACATGATGTTTCCTCTGAAAGAGCTACAAGCGTGTGTGGCTGGAGTTGACCCCAGTGATGCATGTAGAGTGGCGACCGGTAAAAGCATTTTTTTTTTGTATTGACAACACAGCAATGAAATTGCCACTGAAAATATGTCTTTGGACCGGTTCTGCAATTCCAAACCGGGCCAGCTTGGTAAGTTGGGTTGAGCCATGAAAGGCTGTATGTGCCTGAGTCGAGTCAGCCTGGTTTGGAAAGGTTCAATACTGCAACAGAGCCCGTTCGCCCACCCCTAGTTGTAACCTTGACTAGTGCAATAGACTTTTTTTCTCTAATTAACCAGAATTAAGGCTAAGTGTTGCACAGTAGATGTTTAGTTGTTTCCCATCATTTTAAGCTATTATGGCTTTTAAAATCCAGCCTATTTGGCATTGGTTAGGTACTGACCAGGATTCAGTGCTGATAACGCTGATAGTACTGAAACATTACTAAACTGTTTTTTCCTAATGTACAGTAAGTACAGTTGACTGAGTTTTAGGAGATATTGCTTTAATGATGACCCATATTTGTATGAACTAACATGGCAGCAAATATGGCTGTTTGTTTCCCCCCGGGTTTACACATTGGAGCCCTGTTATTAGGTCAGGTGGCCACCCGGTCCCACCTACCATTAACCCTGCACTTCAGGTACCCTCACAGCTTTTTCTATGGTGTGTTACCGAGTTAAGGGCCTTTCTCTTTCCCCTGGTGACAAGAATCTGGCCAGGTGGAGGAGCTGTATGAAGTGGGCCTGAATTGGATGGTGGACATCATTCTAATGGCAAACAAGCTTTTCCTCCTGGATTTTCTGGTTTAGCCCACCTCCCCAATATCACACTAGCACTCTGGTGGCCTCACTCAACACTGTGTACTTGTGCATGATGCCATTCATCGAGAAAGGGAGCAGTCTCCCCAGCCAGCCATGAGAGGTTCCTGCCTCAGTAGTGTCTGACACCCGCTTCATGGCTGGATTGTGGAGAGCTCAGCAGCATTTGTCAGCCTCAGCTGCCCTAATCCCAGCCCTGGCAAGTCATGTGCAGATTTCCTTCTTATTTTTTCTGGGTTTTACAAAAATTAAAATGGCCCCCTCATCCTCTGAAAGCAATTTATACCTCCTCCCCCCAGCAAACCCTACCTGGTATGTATATTACAACACCACTTCTGCCAACCACTGTAGCAGTCAGTACCCACACCACCATCCTCCCACAGCCTCGGCAAAAAAAACCCTTCCCTTCCCCACCACTCCCAACAATCAATCTCAGCCTCTACCCTTGGCAAAATTATAGATACCACCTTGCAAACTCTTATTGCAGCACCCACCCTATGCCATCCCAAGAAAAGGGAAATTGTAAGAAGGGGGCAGCAACCAGCACAGACCCTCATCTCACCGTCTCTTCAAGCCATGGTCTGAATAAATGGATGTGCATGCTCAAAGTAATTAGCTGATCACACAGAAAAATGACAGTACATAGAGACCTAAGGTCCACCTAGTCTCTGGTCCTGATATTGTGATCATGCCCTGCCTCCCATTCACAGACAGTGGCCTCTCAAATAAGAGAAGTGTCTGTGCCAGTCACTGTCCCTTTCATAAGAGACTCATAAGGAAACTGGGCAGCTTAGGGATATGTCCTGGGGTGGTAAACTGGTTAAGAAATTGGTTAAGGAATAGGTGACAGAGGGTGGTGGTAACTAGAGTTTACTCCGGGGAAGGGAGGGAGGGTGACCAGTGGGGTGTCTTAGAGCTTTGTACTGGGATCAGTCCTTTTTAATGTCTTTATAAGTGATGTTGCAGATGAGCTGGAAGGGAAGGTATGCCTCTTTGTGGATGACACCAAAATCTGCAATAGAATAGACACTCCAGAGGAGGTGGCAAGAACACACACAGACCTAAGAAAACTTGAGAAGAGGACAGTGGCATGGTAGCTGGGTTTCAGTGCAGAAAAGTGCAAAATCATACACACAGAAATGCAGAGGCAGAGTACAAACTGGAAGAAAATGTATTGACGATAACCAAACCGGAATGTGACCTGGGAGTAAATAATATCTGATGACCTTAAGGTGGAAAGATAGAGTGACAAGGCAGTTGGTAGGGCCAGCGGGATGTCGAGGTGCATAAGGAAGGGTGTCACCAACAGAAGGATGGAGGTGGTGTTACCACTGTATAGACTGCTGGTGAGACCTACCTGGAATATTGTGTCCAGTTCTAGAGATTTCATCTCTGGAAGGACATAGACAAAACTGAGGCCATCCAGAGAAGGGGAACTAAAATGGTGCAGGATCTGCATCAGAAACCCTATGAGGAGAGACTGAAGGACCTCAGTATGGACACCCTGGAAGGGGGGGGGCTTGATAAAGACCTAGAAATATCTTATTGGGGTAAATAAGATATAAGAGGGGGGAATTTTTCAGAGGAAAAGATACATCAGAACAAGGAGAGAGGCAAAGAAGCTGGGGGGGGAAGGTAAATTCAAAAGAGATGTGAGGAAGTACTTCTTCATTGTAAGAGTGGTGGATGCCTGAACAGTCTTTCAGCAGAGGTGATGGGGGTGAAAACAGTGGTGGGATTCAAGAATGCATGGGATAGGCATAAGGGGATCTTAGTGGGAAGCAGTGGGGGGGGCAGTGGAGATTAAGTAGGGTCTGTGGTGTCTGTATAAGCCTGAAAAAAATGGGCCAACTGGGTGGGCCAAGTGGTCCTTATTTGCTAGTGATGCTGCTGTAGCCTGCTGGAGATAACAGTTGCTTCTGTATTATGTTAATGTGTAAAGTTGTATTGCATTACAGTTAACCACAAAAGCGCAATAACCCACTCCAGGGTGTGCAATTATTGGGGATTAACCAACACCCCAGGTGCTGTGAGGACACTCAGGCTGTGACCTTATGCCTCGTAATGCACCCTGGGTGTTGATTAATCCCCAATAACTGCACACCCTGTCATGGGTTATTGCTTACATAATGCAGTCGTCCTGGTATTTAACCACTTCACATATCCATACGATTCTACAGAATGTTAGAAAAATGTCTGGCAATGATTTTTTTGTCACTTGCTTACACAGCACAGTCAGCACACAGTTTGATAAATGTAATTTTCTACACCACCACCACCACATTTAGCCTAATGCCACTATTTAAAATTTACATTCAAACCGGTTTCTGTTGGTAGTGTATTCTATATTTGGTTTAAGTTATTGGTTACATAATGAGTAAAGCCAAAGAAGGGCTGAAGATCCAACCCCCCCCCCACCCTGTCCTCAAACTCTGTCCTCTCTTGTGTCAAATGCAATTTCAGTAGTTTAATGTTTGCTGGCCTTTTTTACCTTAAATGCCTCTCAATTGACATGGTCAGACCTTCCTTCCTCACCAAAGCTGTCAATTGTGGTGTTTGGAAAAGCTGAAAAAGAAAACCACTGCCAGTACCTGACGCTTAAATTTCATGCTCTGACACACTATCTCATTGCTATCACACAGACATCCCCAGTCTCAGCACTATCCTCTTGATGCTATCTCACAGACATCCAGTACTATCTGTCTGTGCTCTAAATTCTCGTTACCACATCTTCACTTCAAATTGTAGCGACTAAGCTGCAGGATCTGTTCCCGCTGTTGCCAATTTGGGTTGACAGTTGGAGCAGCAATGTGGCAGAAGCACTTTGCATCTGACAGCAGTAGTTAGAAACAAACAAAAGAAAAAACAACCAGGGACACTCATTCCAGACCAAATAAAGCAGGTAGGTGCTCCACATACATAAGTCTGGTTTGTTTGCTGCTTGCAAGGTTTGCAGATAAAACAAAAGTGGAGAAACACTGCAGTTCTTTGAAAATGGCATAATTACATGGCAGCGTGTGACAAGGGCCTCTGTCGCTCTCTCTTGCAGCACTTTCTCCCTCTCATAACATGGTTGCAATTTTCATTTCCTGTAATTTTTTAAAGGGACACTCTCAACCCCCTTAGGCCTCGAAGTGTCTCTAGTTTAAAAAACATGTTTTATGATTGTTTACATTCTGTGGAGACTGTTGATGTAATTGGGAGTTTAATTCTGATTCCCTTTTTCTTCTAAAAAGTGAAAAACAGACTACCTGCCATACTGGTGTTAGCACACCAAAACATGTTTGTTTACATGCCTTTATCAACTCCCACTGCATCGTTCCTGGAGTTGACAATTCCTCCATCACAGTCTATCCACTCATTATGCATTAGGAGGAGAAGATACAATGCATCATGAATGGCTGTTCTGTTTGGGGGGTGTTCCTAATGTTCAACTCATATGAAATAAGAGTAGAGCAAGGCTCTGAAACAAAATACTTTTGGGTACAACTATAGCATTTGCATGCATTTCAGTTCTACTAAGAAAGAAGGCAGATAAAACAACCAGCATAATCAGTAAGTTTTAGAGAAATTAAGCAATCATCATCATCATCATCACTTTACTTATCAAGCGCACTTTGTTATGGAAGCTTAAGGTGCTTTACGTAAGTAGAATAAAATACAAATATACCATGAAATAGTAAAACATATATATAGGTTACTTAAACTAGGTTAACTAACTAATCAGATGGAAAGGTCTGACTGAATAAAAATGTTTTTAATTCTCGTTTAAAAATTTCTAGGAATTGAGATTCCCTGGTAGAGTGAGGGAAGGAGTTCTAGAGTGTTGGGGTGCTGAACAAAAAAGCCTGAGCTCCCAAAGTCTTGAGGTGGACCCTCGGAATCTCCACAGATCTCTCTTCAGTGGAGTGGAGTGCATGGGCAGAGTGGCGAGAACACAGGAGGTCTTGCAGGTAACCAGGCCTCTGACTGTGTAGGGCTTTATATGTCAGAAAACCGACCTTGAAGGTGATCTGCCACCTTACTGGCAGCCAGTGCAGAGAGCGTAGCACTGGCGTAATATGACATGATCTCAAGAGACTAGTCAATAACCTGACTGCTGCATTCTACACTAGCTGCAGGTGACAAAGATCAACCCCGACAGTCCTAGGTAGAGAGCATTGCAGTAATCTAGCCTTGAAGTCACAAAAGCGTGGATTAGGGATGGGAGGTCGCTCGGGGGGACTAGATGTTTAATCTGGGAGCTATTTCTTAGCTGGTAATACATGTTCTGGACCACTGCCAATCATTAAATGCGGGGTTTTAACTAGAAATAATATAAAGCAAAAAAGGTTGACAGTGTTCCTTTAAAACAAATAAGTCCTGCACTTGTCAAATAAAAACATGAAGAAACACTGCAGTGCTTTGAAACTGACAAGATTACATGGACATCTCCACCAGGGTTGGTTGCTCTCACTTTTAGCATGTTCCCCTCCTATAACATATTGGTGGTTTTACTTAAACAGTGGAGTACTAAAAAAGTAAATCCAAAGAAAAATAACTGGCTTTGTTTGTAATTGTAAGTGTACTTCTTTTTTAAATAAATACAATCATGGGGGGGGAGGTAAGTGGCTGGTGGGGGAGCTATTAAACTACAACTAAAATATCTCTGTTTGGTCAAAAGACCTATATCAAAGCAATAAACTGTATAGTCCCAGCATACATTTATTTCAACTTTTGAATGGTAAAAATGTATGTTCAAATAATTACATTTATTTTAAAAATAAAAGGCCAGTTTATAAGCACAATAAGACACTCTGGGGTTGTGCATTGTGTTGAGATAACTGTACTTCCAAGGACCTTGTATCTCACTACACCCCTTGGTGTGCAGTTATCTCAGCACAGTGCACACCATATCATATTTTATTGCTTACTTAATGTAAAGCTGTTGGAATGCTGAGTGTCAGAATGGAGCATTTCCGAACCCCATTTTATACACATTCATTTGTTACCTTTTCCAGAGTCTACTTATTTTTAATTTAGCTCCACTTATTGTTGATTCATTTTGCTTTTTGCCTGTTCATGGCTATTGTTGTATGTTTATATCAGTTATTGTACTATTTATCATGGTTTATCCATTTTGGCAGCTGTTTTACAAATTCTTTGTATGCTTTTCTTGTACATTCTACTTGGTTTTCCTATCTCATTGTACTTATTGTTAACCCTGCTCTTGTAGTACTTCCAGGTCATTCCTGAAAATAGGCGTTTTTTTGTCTAGTGTGCTTACTTGGACAACAAAAACTAAACAAATAGATAATACAACATTAAGCTAATGCCAAGCCAAAGCAACTGTTCCTGGCTATAGCCAGCTCTTGTTTCCTGTAGCAGCTGATATTTAGTCACCAAATGATGTTTGCAGCCTATTGTCATTGGAGACTATTTTGTGTGTCTTGTTTCCAGAAGTGGGGTATGTAGGGAACTCTTCCCCCTTGACACTCCAGCAGAGAATCAATTGTGTGATTTGCCCAAGTTTTTCGGCCACTGATTTGCATTGGTGGAAGGATGTCTGGAGAGAAGAATGGTTTCTTGTCCGTCCCATTTTCTTTTGTTTTGTTTCTGCAGTCTTTGTTACTTCTTGTGGTCTTACATGCTTTGCCACAATAGAACATTGCTTCAGTGTTTTCTCCATTAAAGGGGAACGGTCAGCACTGAGAGTGTCACACCTGAATGTAGGACTAGTCTCCAGTTGCCGTTTTTGTGCAAAAACTTTTTTTACTTACTGTTTACTGCAGTATAATAGACTGCATGAGGCTGATTTTGCTAAGTTTCAAGCTCAGACAGTCCCTGTAACAAGAAATCCCAGAATCCCTAGCAGTTGACATCAGAGGAGGGCTGCAGCAGTAGGAGTTTCAGTACCCTACAGTACATGTTAGAGTTCTCATAGCTCTGATTATTTTTGGCTGGTCCCCTGGTCCTTCCAAGGCTGATTACAGTCACAGAGGTCTGTATTTAGCCCCATGAAAATAGCAGAACCTGCTGACATATGAGCTAAGTTTATAAAAGATCTAACATGTACTGCAGGCTATTAAATCTGCCAGTGCTGCAGCTCTTCTCTGGTGTCAGCTGCAGGGATTCTGGTATTTCTGATTACAGGAAATGTCAGCTTGGAACTTAGCAAAACCAGCCTGATACTGTTTACTGCAGTATAATAGATCGTAAGTAGAAAAAAAAAAAAGGTTTCTGTACACAAAGTGTTAACTGGCCCCAGATCCACACTTGGGTGTGAAGCTGTTATTGCTGACTGTTCTCCTTTAAATCAGCTGGCTGTTAAGTATAAATATCAGTGGCAAATATAATTTTACTGGTTGTCTAAATGTGCTGCATTTGTTGATAACCGTTAGTTTTTCTATAAAATATCTCTGATTAAACACCCCACTTGTGTGTTGTTGTTTTTTTGAGTTTTGCCTTGGCTGGAAAGGTTTTTCAGGTAAGTTTTTTTTTTTTCAACCCAGTTTATCCTCCTTACTTTCTGCTGGCCATGACCTTACTCAGCCCAATTCCAGTGCCCTGTTTTCATCCTTCTAAGACCCCACAAACTGGATTCACTGGTCCTCCAGCCCACCTGCTTCTCTCCTGCAGACTTGTTCCCCCTTGGTTTGCCATTCAGCTTGTCCGGTGACTCCCCATGCAATGGCCTGCTGGTAGAGATGAGTTAAATTATGGACCAGTACTATGTTTGATTCTGGCATGGTGCAGTTCAGGAGGTTGTGTCACAGTTAAGTGGCAGATTGTTACCAGAACAAAAGGAAAACAAAAGTTCCTTTCATTCTAATAATTGCTCTGTGACAATTTTTGAGACATTCCACCGCATCACCCAGTGTACCAAATTCCACTCGATGTTGGCCACATCTGTAATTGAAGCTTCTATGTAGTTTAAGCAGATATAATTTCAAAACAAAGGGTGTTTACTTGAATTTACAGACAACAATTATTTAAAATTACAAAATGGTCTATGAAAATTCTGTAACCTCATTGGTCATAACAGGTCAAGTAACCACAGATTATTTTCTGTCAGTCGCATATATCACATGAACTACATATTTTTTTAACAAGTAACTGCACAGTTACAGAACAATTTGTCACTGCGCATGACTTGTAGTGTTTTTTTACATTTCCGAGTTGCAAAAAGGCCACAGAACAGAACTGACATCTATCCACACCTGAACGTATTGCTTCAGGATATGTAAAGCATGATTTTGCTCATCAACATGCATTATAGGGACACTGTCAGCTTTGGGGACAATTTTAAAGTGCCCACACTGAGTACACATCTAGGAAGCACTACAGTTATATAAAGCATTGGTGGCAAAATGTTTTTCAATAATATAAAGAATATCTGTCATTGTTACTAAAAGTACATTAGCAGTGGTCTGTTTAAAATGCGCATGGCGTGCGCCCACAAGCATGAATGGCGACAAGCCATGGGAAAACTAGTTCATGAGCGAGTATAACATTTGGGGTCACATAGTATTTAAACAGTGTGGCTGCTACCTTACATACCACTTATCTGTGTAAAGTGCTTCATCTCAAAAAGCGAGCCCTTTAACACATTTAATTTTGGGCACAAAAGTTGAAGCAATTCTGAACATGCGCATTAGAGTTCCCCCCAGTGCGCATGCCCGGGGTCATGGTCTCAACTTTTGTACCCAAAATTAAATGTGTTAAAGTGCTTGTTTTTCGAGAGGCAGTACTTTACATGGATAAGTGGTATGTAAGGTAGCAGCTCCACTGTTTAAATGCTATATGACCCCAAATGTTATACTCGTTCATCAACGAGTTTACCCACTGCTCGGCACCATTCATGCCCGTGGGTGCATGCTGCATGGATTTTAAACGGACCACTGCTAATGTACTTTTATTAACAATGACAGATATTCTTTATATTATTGTAAAACATTTTGCCACCAATGCTTTATATAATGGTAGCGCTTCCTAGATGTGTATTCGGTGCAGGCACTTTAAAATTGCCCCCAAAGCTGACAGTGTCCCTAGTTATACTAAGAAGTCACCCTTGAAATTCATGCAACCACAAGGGTGAAAAACAGCACATGACCTTATTGTATTTTTAGGCACCCACTGACCACCACTGAACAACAAAAGTTGGAAAGAAATAGAAGCCACTTAACAAATGGTATAACTCAATCTGTGGTGTGTGGGCATAAAGGAATAGGACAATTCTCCTTTGATATGGGTGCTCAACTATGCATTGCGTTTAACAAGTACTGTTCCTGAGACATGCATTATGTAAGAATTTGTTGCCTAGAGTTGAAGCATGAAGTGCTTACACCAAGCACCTCCATCACCTGGAGGTGCAGCAGTATAGAGGATAATGTATGGTCCTCTATCGGTAACCGGTCTGTTAACCATCGACGATGGTCTAACCTTAGGAAATTATGGTTTCCTAAGGTTAACAGCATTCTGCCATACATTATAATGGAATAGTGGTCCAGGTTTACAAGGTAATAAGGGGAATCAACATTTGTTTTTATACTTCTGAACTGCAGAACCCTTATCTAACCCTGGTGGGGAGGAAATTCTTTGGTGGGTGAGGGACAGTGTTGTAGTAAGGGCAGTATACTGTTTGGGGGGGGGGGGGTGACATTTGTATGGCCAGCTATTGGGTGAACAGATCTCACTCAGTTCATGCTATCAGCTGATACTGTACACAATTCAGTTTGTTGCCTTTTAGTACTTTTGGTACTTTGATGAAATACTGGTTCCAGTTCTGTTACTGTTCCATTGATACAGGCTTTAGTTATCCTTGTGGGTGCTTCTGTTCGATACACAAGTGGTAACCACCATTTTAGAACTGTATGATCTAGTTTGTCATTGTGAAGCTTTACATTTTGTCTCACTGCATCTGTGTTCTACTGTCGAACTCTGAGAGGGACATAACAATATCATACAGTTATAAATGGTACTTACCACCTGTGTATGGAACAGAAACACCCACTTGAAGTGGATTTCTAAAAGGCCCATATAGCTGGAACAATAACAGAACTGGAGCCAATAATTAAGAAGCAAATTTTTACTGGAAAAAATGACTTAGAGGTTCAGTGCACTTCTTTTTTTTCCCTCATGTATATTTTGTAGTGTTTTTCCCATTTTCTCCTCGTATCCCATCCCACGGCCATGCATGCACATGTGGTGGCACATGCATACCATGTCTTGAGGTGCCCTCCCACTACGTGTTGCCCCCTCCGCCTACGCTGACCACCGGACCTTTACCTAGTGGCAGTGGGACTACAGGGGCAGCAACCACCCTGGGAGAGGAGAGGAGAGCTGCCTTCTGGCTGCTCAATTCTGCTCCCACATCCCCTCCCATGCTGGCTCCCTGATGACCAAAGTCCGTTCCTGAACCCGGGTCACCAGCGTGGTGCAAGGTAAGGCATCCAGCGCCTCAGCCATCTGTGCCACTGTGCTGGCGTCAGTGCACGTCTCCTTTTAAGTTTTCCAGTAACAAGGCATTTGCAGTGGCGGACCATGTCCTGTGGCACTCCTTGCCGTTGGGTATCAGAATAGCTGTCAGTGTTCAGTGCAAAGGTCTGTCATTACTTACTGTGTTTAAGCAGTAATATATGGGCTCTAATTAATTTACTGATGCTAGTTCCACCTGTACTAGTATAGGATGGGGATTTGTACATAATTAAGCGTATGTTTTTACCATTTAGTGCTGGACCTGACTGAACATTCATTAACTTTATTGAGCGTTAATCTCAATAGTTTATTATCTTTTTATTTCTTTATTTTTTGCATGTATATGCCTACAGTATATTTTGTAAGGCTCTTTGAGCAAACAGAAAGGCGCTAGATAAATAAAATGACTGAATCTAACATGCTAATCTGAAGTATATTTGCTTTATCTTTATACTCAACTATTGCAGGCAACTGGGCATCCAGATTTTGATGCAAAAAAAACACACACGCATATGCACGCACACACCTTCAGCCCCTTCTAATTCCTTTATCTTTATCTTTGCAGACAGAAGAACATTCCAGAAAAGCTACAGGATTTGAAGCACACCGAAGGTCAACAACTCGGTCATCATCAGCACAGGTAGGGAATAGCAGCACAGTCTAAAATCCAGAGACTACAAGGAGTTGGAGTATGCAAAAGAATTGATAGGGCAATTCAGGAGAGGAGATGGCGCTGGATACACAGTAGATCACTGCAGTACAAGCAGGGAATAGGCATTCAGGTGGCACAGAACAATCTTTTTAAATTTGATGTATCAAACAAATGTAATAGATGGAATAACAAGTCAAGGGCTGCACCACGCAGTGTGAAGGAATTAAGGGAAGAAGTATTTGAAATTGAGGTTTTGCCCTGTCTGTCAGTGTATATTGCACATGCAGTATTTCCAGATAGATTTCTAATGTAAAGTTTATATTTTATACTACTCCCTGGACCCTTTAGATCTCCACTTCTTTGTGCCACCACTGGACTCCAGTCCCACTTTCTGACCCTCACACTTGCTGGCTCTCTGAATGTTCCACATGCTTCTGTTATCCCAGGCTCAGGGCTTGAACAAAGGTGAACAGAATGCAGTGCAGATGCCCCATTGCTCTGTTCCAGTTAGCTGGCTGCACAGCTCTAATGTTGACACTTACAGTGGCTGTTCAATACAAGTGCCCCCCTCCCCAAACAAGCAGAGTTGACTTACACATGAAATCTCCCCAATACCTACCTCCCTTTTTACTAAATACTTATTTCTGTGGCTGTTTCAAACTAAACAAGGTCAGATACAGGATGCTTGGCAGAAAAGAAAAATGCTACTCAGGAGAGATTAATTCTTGACTCCTGTGGCCTGATCAAAACTTTAAGTGAAAGTATGGACCGACTCGAACTCCTCTATGTTTCCAGGGTAGTTGTTATTGTTCACACAAAAAAAATTCTCTCAGTCACTAAGTACAAGGATGACTTTTCATGGCCCGGTCACTACTTTCTCCAGGCAGTGGTCAGCTTTGTAAAGTATTTCTGTAACACACAAAGCCTCCTTATTGTCCCAGGTTAGATATCAGTCTTGAATAGCAAAAAGACTGTTGCTCCCTGAGTATATTTTGTTGAGGGGATACTGCACTAAGATAGGAGGTACCATGTTCTTTACATAGCCAGCAGTAGTTGCAACCTTTATATTAGCATCCATCCCAGATAATGTTCTCTGTTTGATATCAGCTGCTCTGACAGCTGCAGTTATGTCCTTGTCAGTTTTGTTGCAACATGAGGTGCTGATTTCAGACAGAGAATGTGTTTGCTATCATTTGGAACCATGGAGAGTGTCTGCGTGCAGTAACAGGAGGTGCAGCGCTGTGATCAGGCGCAGTCTGGGACACCACTGGTAAATCTGGACTGGGGCCTGGGAAGGGGGTATCATTGGACCATCAAGGCCCAGAACAACATAAGGAATGGGTGCAGGGTCCACAGGATTACCAGAGTTGTGTGATGAAGTTGAATCAGCCATCAAATACCTCAGATACCATGCATATTGAACTTGTATCCAAATTCCTGAATACTAGGGGTGTATTTGAGGTATTCAACAGATGGTATTCAAAGAGACTTTGAGATCTCTCATGATCTCTTCACAGGGGTGTAGCCAGGAATGATAAACTTGCACTCGAGAAATGGCAGAACTGTTGCCTTCCCTCGATAAATGCAAATCAAAATGTGTGTTGCCCCACCATACAGATATTGCTCCACCCCCATTTCATTCAACAATATGTAGTAAGCGACATAGTCTACAGTGCCGTACCTAAGACCTCCCTAGCCAGATTGGACATCCTCTTTAACTCCATCTGCCACCTTGCACTTGATGCTCACACCCTCACTCATCACTGTCAACTTTACCACACTTTGGCTTTACCATCTCTTTATAACAGACATCTCCTCCACTGTGCTAAATCCACCTCCAAATTCTGATTTGGCTCCCTCCCTACTTATCTCAACTCTTCCCCTAACAATCTCCACACCATCTGCCCATTCACTTTGGTCCTCAGTTTCCCGTACTTTAGGTGTCCCGTACCGTACGATCACTGTCTGCCAGGCAGCCTTCTCATACCACTTCCCTATACTGTGGAATTCCACCCCCAGATTCGCCTTTCTTTTTCCTCTTCCTCTTTCTCCTCAGCCTTACACAATTACCTGTCTGTGAACTGCAACTGCAACTGAGCAGACCATGTTGCATCTAAATAGGCTGTAATAGTTATCCTATTACCGCACTAGTGGATCTTCTGTTCACTATGATGTGATGGAAAATAACTACCAACTGTAATTTCTTGATGCCTGTTACTGTTTGTTAATTGTTCTCTACTTGGTAACGTACTCTATGCATATTTGGCACTATATACTGTTTTGTTGTTTGCCTATGACTTGTTTGTATGTCTTCCAATTCCCATATATTGGCAATGTATACTGTTTTGTTGATTATGTTTTACTGTATGCCTTCCAACTCCCCCACCTCCCAGGACGCACCATGAGATGAGCAACTTGTTGTTCAGTGTGCCCTTCCTGGTGAAACTCTTAAATAAATTAATAAGTAAGCAAATGATCCTAATACAGTCACATTTTATTTTATCTAACATACTACCTATCCGTCAGAAGTTGGCTGGCTTTTAGTTACAGTGGTTAGGCTACATTTTGATAAGCCTCTGTACCACATCAAGGCAGCAAGCCTTACAGAAGTCCATTCACACCAGCAATCATGCATACTTACTTGACTGGGTCACTTGTACAAGCGTGACCTCTAACTTTAGCACTCACGCATCTTCCAAAGATCAATCACAGATTCGTATTTAAGCAGGGGAAAAAAACTGTTCTTCAGGTATATCAGACTCTGTTATGTTTGTTGCCCTGGCCTGAGGCTCATGTTGCCCTGGATTTTCCAGATTTTACTGTACTCAGCAGAGTACACTGAGTATGCCTGACAACACCTATGCCTTTTCAGCCAATCCTCAGGCTGCTCGGAGAGCTTTCCAGAGTTTAACCATCTGACATGTCCATAGTGCCAGTTCACAGAGAGAGAGAGAGAGAGAGAGACACTCAAGCTGGGAGGTTGTGGTTTGCTGCTGCTGTCACCAGTGCATTTCTGAAGTTATTTCTTGCTGAAAATGTAGTCTTTAAAGACTTTATTGCTCTTGAAGTCAGTGTGTCTGTATTATTGATTCTGGTGACTGTCACACTTGACTTAGTGATTCTTTTTGTTTTTCATAACAGTTTGCAACAAGTCGGATGCCTATATTGTGGGATTTTGTTATAGCTGTTGATGTGCTGCTGCATAAAACCTGTACTACTAGTTAGAGATGGGTGAAGTCTGCAAATTTCACTCTGTGAAACATTTCATGAAATCTGGCATTTCGAGAAATATTCTGTGGGTGCTAAGTGTGAAATTCCACCAGTAAAATGCAAAACTTTGCCCCTGAAATGTGGAATTTCACCCATGAACAGCAACATTTCACCACTGCTGGGTGAAATTCTGCTAGTGAAATTCCGCATTTCATGGGTGAAATTCCACATTTCACACCCACAGAATAGTTTGCAAAATGCGCAAATTTCACTAAATATTCAACGGGGTGAAATTCCCCACTTCACTGGAACTTCACCAACCAAATTAAGCTTTGCTGCATCTCTACTACTAGTTCCTTTTTCGGAAGAAGATATGCAAGTCCTTTTTCCACAGATTTAGTAGATTGTCTGTGTAAGGCAATCTATGGACGTGTGTATCATCTGCAACTGCCTGCAGCTTTACTTGTCTAGTAGTAATCATTCAGTAGCTGCTGATTACCTGCATATATAGTTCTCCTGATGCTGCTGTAGTACTCTTATCTTGGCATACAGCAATCAACTGTTTTTTGGTTTTTTAAGTCAGCTGACTGTTGTACACTTTCACTGCAGCTGTTGCTGATTAAACCAGTAGCTAGTACCTACTTCCTGGTGCCTCCTGGAAATACTTAAAGAAGAAGTAGCCTTTTTTTCTTCTCAGGTTTAGAGTTTGTGTGTGTGTGACTGTGAACAAGCACAAGCTTTTGTTATGGAGATTTGCAGCACCAGCTGTCTGCCAGCTTTGTTTCAGTTCCACTTATTCTATAGCTGTTGCATAAAATCATAATATAAATTTTTCAATTTTTTTTTCTTCTGAAGGCTGCATATACAAGGTACTCTCATCTTAGAATACTTTGGCTAAGGTTTTTTATGTTGTCTTGCACGCATAGCGCAAGCAACATTTTGTGAAGACTTGCCGGAGTAGCAGGTTGTGGAGGTGCGGCTGTGTTGTGGCCAATGGTGCCACTGCTATTTTGGGCTGGTCTCTGTGGCACCAGTGAATGAGCATGCTGTCTAAGACAGCCCTTGAGATGTGTGCCACCAACTTGAAAGAATTTCACCACTGCAGTGAGGGAGAGCCCCGTCATTGCAGGGCATGCCTTGCTGGCTGAAACATTTCAATAAATGTAGCGGCTGTCGCCATCCACTTCTCACAGTCCCCAGCAAGCCAACTTCGGGAGTGCCCAATCCCCCTGTCAGCATGTTTATAACCCCCCCTCAAAATTGTGTGGCACACTGGGGGCCCACCCCAGTGTGCCTGCGTATGTTCTGAAGCTGACCGTGTCGGTATGATCCTGCTCTCACCCCACCCCACCCTCACTGTGTGCCACACTGGGAGCCCACTCCAGTGTGGCCAACCTAGCCCCCTCAGAGTCATGGGGCACACTGGGAGCCCACCCCAGTGTGCCCAACAGTTGTTTAATTTCACCTGTAAATAAAGAAAATCTTCCCGTGATGTCCATTCCTGAAAATAAGAGTCAGAGTGCCCCTCCCCCAATACGCACTCACCCTTTACATGCCCCACCTCCCCGCACCCCTCCTCACCCCATACTTACCTCTGGAGCCCAGTGCAATGCTCTTCAGTGGAGCGGACATGTCTGAACTCTTCAAAAGCCGACCACGAACTGAAGAAAACCACAGTAAGCTGTATGATGGCATCAATGGGGGGGTTCAACTAGGTGGATATCTTGGCCATTTTTGTGTCTTTTGGCTCCAAATTTTCAACATGTAGTTCTTGGGCCCCCTCTTCATGAACTCAGTCACTGTCATTTCATTACGTGATCCCAAAAGGTGATATCACGGTCACTGTGTGGAATCACCTTTTGAGACTGATTAACAAAATGGCAGTGTCATTGTTCATGAAGTGGGCTCCCAAAAACCTATGTTGCAATTTGATGAACAAATTCCCAAAAATGACTATATTCTGACGTGCAAGCGCAGTTTACACGACGTCAGAATCTCGAGAATTTTTCAACATTGCCATTTTTTCACACCTCCTTATGAACAGTACAGCTGTCATTTTTCACATCCTGCCCGAAAATATGTTTTCTCACATCTGGCACACAATGGCGCAGTCACTGTGGGAAATAAATGTCCAGGACAGATTAAGAAAATTACAGTGACACTGTTCGTGAGCAGAGGTCCCATAATGCCTATGTTCAAAATCTGGTGAAAATATTCCACGAAATGACTGTGTTACGAGTGTGCAGTGCGCAGTTTCCGCTGCGCTTAACTCGAAATTTTAAATATTTTCACTCCAGATTTTCAACATTGCCATTTTTTTCACACCTTGTTATGAACAGTACAGCTATCATTTTTCACATCCTGCCTGAAATGTATTTTCGCACATCTGGCACACAATGGTGCGGTTGCTGTGGGAAATCAATGTTCATCATCATCATCATCATTTTATTTGTCAGCTGAGACATGACATAAAACATCAAGGTTATTACAAAAAGATAATTTGTTTAAAATACAAGTATACATTAACATTCAATCTTGTACAAAGAGTACATATGATTTAAAATGAATAAATAACATTGATACACAGTATATACAGAAATGCATACAAATATGTACCTGAAGTTCAATATTTAAGTATACATTACTTTTTTCTTTCTTTTCCCTCTGTGCCATCTTTTTTCCTTTTCATCAGTGATTCAAAAAAATGCAATTATTAATTCAGCATCCTTTATGTTAAATGAAGAAGAATAAATAAAACATTATAATCTGTATTACTATAGCATTCTAATATATCTCTTAAAAATGTATCTCGTAGATCCTCATACAAGGGACAAACAGTAGCAAAATGTTGCAAAGTTTCAGAAACATTTTGATCACATCTACACATCAGTACTTTCATTGTAACAATTTTATCCCCCAAGCATGTATTCAAATAAGAATACTTGGAATTTATCAAACCAAACCTAGCCCACGTTAGGGCTTTTCTTTTAAATGGTTCCAGGGGGAATAAAAAATAATTTTCCAAACCATGATCTATCTTATTTCTTCTATACCAAAGTGCACATTTTTGGACTCTAATTATTCCCATATCTCTATCCTGTGATTTACCAAATAATCACTTCTTAACACACTTTTAATACTGTAAAGAAATTTGAATATTTTTCAGTGTGTCGCTCCATAGATGCCCAAAATTGATCTACTTAAGAATTTGAAGAAGATTTCCAAGCCACTTTGATACAAGTCCCATTTGGGACCAGTTTATTTTTTCCTTTAGACATAACCTAGTTAAGGGATTATTTATATTATTTAAGATTTTCAACCAATAAGAAACAAATCTGTACTGATTAATAGTATGTATTGAAATTCTTCCTAGTTCTGCTCTTACCATAGCAGAAGCCGTGGAAAGAGGAGCCATTAGTATTGATTTATAAAAATACAATAAGGAGTGCTCAAGATTATTTCTGTACTCACTAGGAATAACTTCTGCCCCATATGTTAATAGATGATTTATTTTTGCCTCTGCTGCTATTAAAACTGACCTTATGTCAAGGCCTCCAAGTCGTGAATGAAACTTCAAAAGTGCATTTGCACATGTTTTTGATTTATTTATTTGAGATTTATGATGAATTGACCAAGATGTATGTGCTGCTACATTGACTCCAAGATATACATATGATTTTACATTATCAAGCCTGTGACAATCAAAATGAAATTGTGTGTTAACTTTACATGCACCAAAGATCAAAACTTTGGTTTTGGATAAATTTATCTTAAGCTGAAGTTTCTGACATTTTTCTTTAATAACTTCTATTTTATTTTGAAGACCCTTTTGTGATAAAGACAATAACAAAAGATAATCTGCATAAACTAAAGTGTGACAATCTAGATTATTAATTTTTGGATGATCAAAACGAGTATTTCCTTCGAACTTCAACAATTCATTAATATAAAGATTGAATAGTTCAGATGCTAACAAAGAGACTTGTTTTACCCCCCTTAATGAGGGGAAAGATTGTGTTATGTTCCCAAGACTATCATATCTTACTTTGGTCCAGGTGTCTGTATATAATAACTGAATCGGTCATAATAATGATTCATGAATACTGTACTTTCTGAAAATAACCCATAACTGGCCCGCGATTAATGGAATCAAAAGCAGCAGTGAAATCAATGAATAATGCATACACTTCATTTTTCTTATGTGTACATATTTTTCCATTAAATGACTAAAACAGAATAAATTGTCTATGATTGAACAGCTAGTTCTAAAACCTGCCTGAAATGGAGATATGAGTAAAGCTTTATCAGTCCAGTCTGTTAGTCTGTTTAACAATATTCTTGAAAAGATTTTTGAAACAGAATCTAGTAAACTGATTGGTCAGTAATTTGAGTGGTCCATTTCAGATCCTTTTTCAAATAATAGAACAATTATGTTTAATTTCCAAGATGTGGGTATTTGTTTTTTGTTTTTTCAAAACATAAGTTAAAATACTTGGTTAGAACTGGAGCCCAAAAAATAGATATACTTATAAATTTCTGATGGTATATAGTCTGGACCTGGAGCCTTATTATTCAATATACTAGATATAATATCAATTACTTATGTAATTTCCATTTGAAATGGTTGAAACTCACTTAAACTTTTAAAAAGGTGAAATAAAGTAGAGACATAACTTGAATCCTGTTGTTCCGTATGCTGATTAAATAGATTCCTATAGTGAGATACCCAAGTAGATTCTGAAATTATTGATACTAATCTATTATTATGAAAAGATCCTCTTGACACCATATTCTAAAAAGCTCTAACATCATTAGATTGTATTATTTAAAGCATTAGAGTCTGCTGTTTCTTTCTATATTCCTCCATTTTTTTTTTTTTTTTTTTAGAAAATTTTTATATTCTGTCCTGGCCTTTGGTAATGTTTTAAAATTTACTTGGCATGGATGCTAGATGTAATATTTTTTTCAATTTATTTTTCTCAGCTTTACGTGACTTGTCAAACCAATTATGATTATTAGATACTTTACTTAGTGAATATGAAGAATAAATACACTGTCTTATTTGTGAATATATGTTACATAAATAATTATCTACTTCATTTAAAGATTCTGAGCACATAAGTGCTGTTTCTAAATATAATGAATGATAGATAATTATTTACCTTCTCCAGTGAAGAAAAATTTACTCTTCATTTTTGTTTTCCCTTAACCATAGGCTCTTTCAATAAATCATCTTTAATTAAAGAATAAATAATTCAAAAATTTTCTGACAAAGTAAGCTCCAAAGAGGCATGATCACTTTCTGTTCTCATCTCAGTTATTAAAGATTTTATCATAAAAAATGGTTCGTAATCAGTTAACCCATAATCAGTCAGCCTCTGCCCATTAGAGCCAAAAAAGTCACCTTCCCTTTTTCATCCCCTTTGGTTCTACCATTCAAAATTACCAATGAGTTATCTATAATGAAAGTAACAAAACATTTTCCATTTTCATTAATTACCATGTCCATTGAATCTCTAGATGGTATCTCCATATTCTCACTTGACAGAGGCATGTCAGACTGGTCATCTTGTTAAAGCTATACGTGCATTAAAATCTCCACAGATGATTAAATTACCTTGTACAAAAACGGAGTTAACTTTATCAACATCTTTTGCCAATTTATTTAAAATAGACTTACAGTTTTTGGCCCTGGGGGGAATATATACATTGACTATAATTAATAACTATGTGTTCCATCTAATCACCACTATTATATAATTAGAACATAGTTTTTAAATTTGTAAAATTTTTATCAACCTGGAAATTTTCAGATAGTCTATCAGTCCACCCATGCCTCTGCCATAATTATTTGTTTTTAAGGCTGCTGAATGTCATACTTCATAACCATTTATTACCGGAGGATCTTGAGACCAAGTTTCCTGTAATAGTATAATAGGGAATGCTGTAATATACTCCATCCATTCTACATCTCCTAATTTCTGTTTTATTCCTGCTATATTCCATGACAGTAATCTAAGTTCATAAATGTTATCAGTATTCACCTTCTCCAGTGAAACGAAATCCTGGATCAGGTTTAGTCAATGAGTTTTATTTTTACCATTCTGAAAAAGTTCTTCTGATAGACCCACTAACAGTATATTACTTTGTGTTATGTTTTCTGCCTTTTTCTTAATCAAGTGAAATAAGTCATTTGAATCAAATTAAATATCAATTTGACTTCCTTCCCCTACTTTATGGACTCTAGTTACATTAAGAAGGTCAGTACTACTTACAGTTATGTCTAATACAGAGGATAATAATATGGCCATCATATCTCTTAGTGTCTCGGTATTTTCATTCTTTAATCACTCCACTCCAAAAACTGACAAGATATTACTATATGTCCCATTCAATTGATCCGGTGGAGGCATATTCCAAGTCAGATATTGAAATACTGTCACTAATTCCTCATTTTTTTATGACAAAATTGTCAAAGCCATCTCCCAAAACCTGTTTTACTTTGCTACGCCAAGTAATTGGGAGGTGCACATGTAAACCTAGATATTCTAATCTCTCTTGGTGAGAAACTACTTGTTTGGCATAATCCATACTTGTTACTATACAATACACTGGAGAAGGGAAAAAGGACCTATCTCTAAAGGCAGTTATAATATTTGAAGTGGCTTTTGTAATTCCTAATTCTGCTTCTAATAAATAAATCAATGAATCCTGTAGGGCTTCAGTAGTCTCATTCTCTTTCAAGTACAACCCTTCAAATCTCAATATGGTCTCATCTCCCTGCATATTTAAATCTGATTGTGAGTTGTTTATATGCTCTTTCAAAATGTTTGCAGTACACCTAATATTAATAACCTGATTTTGTATCCCCCAGAACACTATTATTAACCTCAATAGGTTCAGCGGCCATTCCATTATCCAATTTGATATTCTTAGAACTTGAATCTCCTTTCTTAATGACTGATTCATTATTCAAGATGTGTGGAGCTATCTTCTGTATACTTGTATTCTGATTTTTTAATACCACACCACATTATAATTTTGCTGTTTAACTGGTTTTACTTCATCCAAGCTCATCGGTAGATTGGATTTCCCTTTTTTAGCTGTCTTTTTATTCTTCTTCCTACCCTTCTTTTTCCCCCCGAGATGGAGAATTTGGAATGTTTATTGGTGAAAAAGGAGGCCTTTGATTAACCACGATCTTTTCAATTCTTTTTTCAATCCCTTCTATTTTAGTTATAACCATTGTTTGAAATGAGTCTATTTTATTTCTAATCTCATTAAGTAATTCCAGCAAAACAATATTGTACATTGTTGGATGGGACAAAGCTTTTAGTGTATACGTTGAAATTGTTCCTGAATACTGCTTAATTAATGGAGATTCCATTTCAAGTAGCATTAACTTTACCATCCAGTCATTCAAAAATCTCACCTGGTGACACAGCACTTTTTATTTCCTTCTGTGCATCTTCTGACATTTTAGATTCATCATCTATTAAAATATCAGAATTCTGTAAGTAATCTAGTGGACTGAACAATTTAAAATTGGTAGCGTTTGTTGCCTGATAAGATAAACAAGGAGTCTGATGCAACAAAGTTTCACCTATGTGCCCCAAGTCATCAGACAAAAAAAACTTTCAATAATGAATTGTTATCATCTTTTTCCTTAGAGGCACTACTGATAGAAATATTTCCCTGTACCAGGCTATTCTGATTAACTCGGGCTGACACCAGAGGTGCTAAAGGAAAAATATCAGTTAAGACCTTTGCCTTTTTTACAACTGGTGAGGCTTTACATGAATTTGACAAATCACTCACTGACTCAACAGTTTGTCTACCCTGGGGCACTTCAAGCTCAACACTCTCATAATCTGATATTTCATCTACTGTACCCTTTTATTCTGGTCTCAGTGTTATCAATGCTTCAACAGAATTTACCCCCCTTTGTATAAACTGTAACCATTGAGTCTATCATATTGCATTGCCCAAAAGAGGGTTTCAAAATACTCTTTTCTTTACTTACTATTTCTGCATAGGATGGTTTGATCTGTATATCCTGAAGAGATTGTGTAGGAGTTGAATTAGCCAAATTAAGGTCTCCTTTATAAACACATCTGTTATGTAAATCCCTATTCTCATTTAATTTACTAAGCTTTTCAGGCTTGCTAACTTTTTTATTAAGCATTTTTTCCCTTTTCCATGTCAGTTAATAAAATTCTCCCATTTCTTGTATACATAAAAAGAGTAAAGAAGAAAAGTTTTGTAGTCAAAATAATCCTAATACACCAGTCTAAATTTATAAAATCTGTTTATAATAGTAAATATCTCAAGACCCCAGTCATCCAATACTCAGTGATCAATATTTGGCTTCCTAGGGTTCAGTTCCAGTTGCCACCAGCAAAACGTCCGATGGATCACAGTCCTCTTAAAAGCTTTCACTTCAGTTCAATCTTCCAGATAGTCTTTTACACCTGTTCTAAGCCACTATTATATGTAAAAAAATGAAAAGTGTGAACCTCATAATGATTTATAACACTAGCAAGTTGTAACAATTGCTGGCATCAACACAGAACAAAACACAAAATATGTGGAATCAAACAAAATAAACAACAACAACAACAAAAATTAAGATAAAAACTTACTTTCAGCTAAATGTTTAGGTCCCACCACAAATAGAGATTTAAATTTTACTCCTTAACAAAAAATCAAGAACCCAGGTCCAGCACAGTTATATCAATCTAGAGGGATCCTAAAACAGAGATGTAGAATAATCACAAACTGCTTTAACAAATACTACCGGGGGGAGGGGGGAATACTACTTAAAAATCGGGAAATATCTAAATCAATAATAATTTAAACTTAAAATAATTCTCTAAACGTTTCTTATCATAATACTTCTTTAGGCTTAAAATGCCCAAATGCCAAAGCACTGGAGCGCCAAGTAAATTCAGTAGTGCTAAGCATGAAGACAAATGCTGCAAAGCACACTATTTCTTACTCCTAAAACCCCTTACGCTCTTTGTGCTTTTCTTACAAATGTGAACCTTGAGGAGCAAACAGGAGAACACCTGGTCTTAAGCACAAAATGCAAAATGCCAAAACACTGAATGAGTTCACTATACATAAGGAGCACCGCACTCTTCCTCGTGATTGTCAAACAATGAAAATACTTTGGCTGGTTCTAATTTAGCCAGACCAAACCAAACAACCTATTGGCTATCAGTAATCTAGTAAGGTCTAGACTAACAATCTAACCACCTGACTATATATTGTTATCAATCAGTGAACTGCGCATACCACGGGAAAGTTGAATTTTCAACTCAAAGCATGTAATTAAGAAACACACTATCTATCACTATCTATCATCTATCAAGCACTATCTAATTTAGACAGTCCCTTGTAACTTGACATAAAACAGTTGTGTAGTTTATATAGAATCCACAACTTGTCAGTCGGTCTGAAATTACCACTTTTATAATTACCTGCCAAATAATATCTTTATTGGTGCCAGAATTCACTACAAAGCACAATTAAGTACTATCAATTGACTTCATTTACAGCAACAAATGAACCCTCACACAAACCCCTCACCTTTAAATAATAATTGCCAATTTTATATGACCAAAAAAAATAAACTGTCCCAAGAAGAAAAGGGAAGAATAAGAATATTATGAATTTATGATTTGTTTCACAATTCTATTTTACTATACTTTACTCCATTAGAACTTGATGTGTTTCTACCTAATTAAAAAATATAAAATGTATGTGCATCTATAAACAGCAGCGACTCTCGAATAAAGAATGAAAACTTTAAACTTAAAACAGTTTTTAACATTCAGTGTTTAGCTGTTCAAATGTATAGAACACTTCTGAGATGTTACAGGATATTATTAAAGTACATCTTCAGCATGAGCCCCAAAAAAAAATAACTAGGAAGACTATTTTTGCTGAGTAAAAAAAATAACCAGGAACAAAAGTCAAACTTTTAAAATAATCAGGGCATCTCAAAACAATTTTTGATAGGTGTTCTAGGCTGAAAGACCCTGAATCAAATTCTGAATTTTCTCACAAGTCCTAATAGAGTTCCTAGTAAGTCCAATATAGCCAGTATTTCTCAAATTTTTTTTTCCAATGTTTCTCCCAAATCTTTGATGCTTAGCTCAGTTTTTCAATATCGACAATAGGACCCACAACACATCTGATGACAATAGTGCAGCATCCCACAGTGTCTTCAGCTACTGCTTTCAAAAATGGTGTCTGTTGGGACAGAGCCAAACATGGACGTGCCATTACACCATAGATAAATATTGTACACACTGGTTATTTGGCCAAGTTTGTTGTCCCAAAATTATTAGTCTTTTTAGGCCATCAAAGCATTCTAATCCTGAAGATACAAGACAGTAGTGCAGAATCCCACAGTATGTGTAGGCTGCTGGTTCCAAAGATGGTGTCCATTGGGACAATGCCAAACATGGAAGAGACTTCCCATTATGCCATTAATAAGTGTTGTACACAGGTTCATTACCCAGTGTGTTGTGCTTATGTTGTCCTATAAGTGCAACATATTCTAATCTGACCGTAGACAAGGAGAAGGGGAAATTGTTTAACCAGGAAAGGCACACTGAGTCAAAGCTTGTTTCCGGGTGCGCCATGGGAGCACAAGGAAGTTAAGTGACTTGCTCAGGGCCACACAGTATGCAAGTGGGGGCTGTGGTATTCAAACCCAGGTCTCCAGGTTTGCAGCTCAGTGCTCCTAACCACTATGCTATACTGCACAAGAGAGCAACATCCCACTGTCACAGTGTATGTAGGCTTCTGGCTCCACAAATCGTGGACTAAGGGACCTAGAAGCCCTCCCCATCCACCTCATCATCCTCTGTCTTTAGCATAACTAGAAGTGTAGCAAAGTCATCCTCCATAAACCTTAGCAAGCAGTTCTTTGGAAAAAGGGCAGGTTAACTTTTAAAAAAGTGAGCATCTCTACATGTTGGGACTAGAGGTATGCGCTCTTATTGGTGACTATTTACTGTAGCACTGAAAATTCTCTCTGAGTATTAGTGCAGATGAGCAACTAAGTCTGCAAGGAATGACAGTTGCTCCTATTCTTGTGCCATATAGAGCTCATAGCCTTTTCTTATGCCATATGTTCTGAGATCAGATGGATAAGCCAGACTTTATAGGACTGCAGATCCTTACTGCATTCTTCTGATCAAAGAATGTCTCAAATGGGTCACTGAAGTGAGGGTCCAAGAGAGTGGCCATCTCTACACATTTCAGAAAAGCATGTGTCATTCCAGAAAAGTGCTCTTATTCTTTCTACTATGTTAAAGAAGTGAGATCCTCCTTCTCCTCATATTGAGACTTCATGTGAACAAGTTGCAGGTTGATCAGAGCACGGGGGGGGGGTGGAGTACCTGACTTAGACTGGCTCTGCCAGCACTTACCACCTGTGTAGCCTCTTCAGAAGACTTCAGCACAGTGCAGAGGATCCCTGTAAGTTGCCACTGATTTGGCCTGATGTTTACCTCTCCCTTGCCAATAAAGTGTTCAACTGCATACTGGTGGATGGCCTTTTGTTGTTCTAGCAGCTGTTGCATCATGTATAGTAATAGGTAGAATTCCATCTATTTGCCACACCTTTTTTCAGGTGATGAAGAGGGATGTGGTGCTGCTGCTGAATGTTTTGTAACAGTTTCTGTTTCTTAACAGAATTCTAAAATGACCAGACTTTTTGGGCCACACAAGAGCCACTGTGGAACAGTACGTATGGCTGGATACTTGGTACCTTGGCACTGCAACTTGTATTAGTGATAGAAAACCTGCATTGCTCACAGAGAAGAATGGTAGCAAGTCAGTGGCTATCATTTCCACAATTGCATTTGTTAACTTTTTGGCCTTGCATCTGTTGGCTTTATATTTCTGGCCCATTTCCAGAGACTCGGCCAGAGATAGTTGAGTAATTCTTTTGCTACATCTGATAGCTGGTTCCTATTTTTGCTGCCCCAGGGGTGAAAGTAGATAGCAATTTGTGGATTGTTGGAGGTGTGGCAGTCAGTGGACTACAGAAAGAGCAAAGATGTTGGAGTTGTGCTTCAACTGCCACATCAGTGACGTCCTTCTTCCTCCTCTCTATCTTTAACATTCTCCTCCCTCTGCCCATCATCATCGTTATCATCATCAACTTTACTGCCTCATAGTGCTGTTGCTGTGTGGCTCCCTTGCATTGGTACCCCTTGCTGAGATCTGTGGGACCCCAGCAAATGGCTTTTAAAAGTAGATGTTCTCAGCCTTGTTCCCTTCTAACTCCTACTCAGGTTGTCCTTACATAGAAGGCATACTACATGTGTCCATGATTCTTAGTCCACTGGAAAGAAATCCCACACCACAGATGTCACCAGATGTGGCCTTTCTTAGTGGCACTCTTTTTTGTTTGTTACGGGGTTGACTGCCATGGCCTTTTTTACATACATGACACCCTCTACCAGCATATTGGGTCCAGGGGATGGTTCTTTTTCTGCCATTATTATGTGTCCTCCTGGCCCTGGTGTACTACATGTCACGATGTCAATGGCTCACTAGGTAGAGCACTTGTCTCTGGGGCTGGAAGATCAGATGGTCATGGATTCTAGCTCCACACAAAGCGGGAGAGGATGGGGAGGAGGGCCAGACATTATATAGCACAAGGTACAGTAAGAAAGAAAGCAAAACACAAGGGTAGTAGTATAAGTGTTGAGTCAAATACATCAGAAAGGATGGATAATACGTATGTAACCTTAACTGGGGGAGAAATTGGAATTACTGTAAGTGCTGTGTATGTCATCAGTTTAGCATACCAGTGATAACTGAATTAACAAATTTCACGTGCAATCAGTGCATGGAACTGAAAGAACTAAGGATTAAAATTATAGGACTGGAACTGGAAATCAAATGTTATAAAAATTGTACTATCAGTAAGCAACAGGCAAATGATAAAGAACATAGACAAATGGATACAGGGATAGGGTCCGCAGGGAAAAGACACAGGGATTCAGATGGGGATCTGGAACAGACACAAATAGGGACAAATAAAATAAAAAAGGGGAGAAGAGCAATGCAATTTACTGTACCAACACAGAACAGGTTTACACCCTTAGAACAGTTAATGGAGGGCATTGAAACAGAAACAGATAATCTGTTAGGATTAACAAAGGAGGATTGGATTCACACTGAAAGTAACCCAATGAATGTCCAACAGAACCAGCATCATTGGAACCCACTGTACTAAACAAACAAAAAATATATATATATATATATATATATATATATATATATATACACCCACACACACACTTGGCAATTCTATAATTAGATACACTGATCACATACCTACCAAGATCAGTAAAGAATCGGTGGTTAGTGGTTGCTTCCCAGGAACAGGAGCAGGAGCAGGAATGAGGGATACAGTTTCATAGTTTTGTACAGGTTCTTAAAGCCAGCGGCCCAAAACTAACCCGACACCACAGAATCAGTGATGGAAGCTATATTTTTCTTTATCCATATGATGGTCCAGGTTTATTTTAAATTGTTCTACTGTCTTACTCATAACTACATAACTGGGCAGTGTGTTCCATATAGGTGGAGCGCTATGCGTGAAGAATTTTTTCCACCTAGTTGTTTTACTTACATTGGTTTTAAGCTGGAGCCTGTAGGACCTGGTATTGTTTTGTGGTGTTTGTTTTTCAAGACAAATGGTAGCAAACAGTGAGTTGTTTTGAAATGCTTTAAATAAATAGATCAGGTCCCCTCTTAGGAATCTATATTCTAGGGAAAACAGGTTCAGGGCTCTTAATCTGTCACTGTAGTCCTTGTTTTTTACGTTACTTATTTTTTTGTAACTCTACGTTGGACTCTCTCAACCATTTTTTTAGTTCCCATAGCCGTAGGGGTGCAGAAAAGAGCACAATATTCCAGGTGTGGTCGAATAAGACTAATGTATAGGGGCAGTAGGACTTCTGTTTTTCTGCTTTTTATATGCCCCTGAATACACCCAAGGATGCCATAACATTTTTTAACTGTTATATTTGCATGTGCATCAAATTTAAGATTAACTGTAATTGTGACACCCACATTTTTTTCTTCTGTAGTTGTTATTAGTTGTATATTATACATTGCATAATGTGCCTCAACATTGTTTTTGCCCATGTGCATTACCTTACATTTCTGTTCATTAAAACTCATTTTGTTGAGGTTTGCCCAATTACATAATTTCACTTGATTTGCAAATTGTTGATTGCTTCAACATTGTTTACAATGCATCCAATTTTGCAGTCATCTGCGTATTTGCTAATCCAGACACCGCTGCTCGTCTGCATACTTGAAATAAGTATATTAAATAATAATGGGCCTAACACAGAGCCCTGAGGTACCCCGCTGGTAACATGTGTCCATTCGGAGTCATGCCCTCTGATGACTGCTTTCTGCTGTCTATTTTTTAACCATGAGTTGATTCATTTTATGATTTTTCCATCGAGATTTATATTGACTAATTGTTCCATTAGCACTCTATGGGAAACTGTGTTGAATGCTTTGGCATAATCCAAGAAAACTACATCAACTGGCAGTCCTTGTTCCAGAGCTTCACTGACTGGGTCAAAAAAGTTTATTAAATTAGTTAGGCACGACTGACCTGATGTAAATCCATGTTGTCAGATGTCAAAACAACCACTATTATTAATATGTTCAAGAATTTTGTTTTGTATTAATTGCTCTAATAGTTTACTGATGATTGATGTAAGACAAATAGGTCTATAATTACATGCATATGATGACCATTACTGGGGACTTAATGTCGAAAGCACCAGACAACTCTTTAGTACTAATCCATATAGGGGCTAATGATGTTAGAAGCACTGGTGCACAAGACATTTTCAGTGCAATAAAAGAGATTCATAGAAGGATCAGTGAGAACCACAGTGAGTTAATCATATCAGAAATATTACATATAACTAGCATGAATCATAAAATCAATACTAAAATAAAAAAAAAATAACTGACTCAGACAATGAAGTCTAATGAGGGGTATTAGATGTGTTAGAAGCTGGGGCCACTTTGACAGTCACAGCCACTTGTATATAGCTATGATAAACGGCACCTTAGTAGGTCAGGTGGAGATGTTTGGGGAAAATTGTTTTTTAATGCAATTAAAGGAGCTTTAAACTAGAAGCATTGGGGAATAGGGAATCATTTGCTGGAACTGGTAATATCAATTTAAAAACACACAGCGGGAAAGACAATAATATCAATAAACCAGGCAATAAAAGCAAAAAAGATCACAATAGGGAATTGAATATATTATTAACAAATGTGAGAAGTCTAAAAAATAAGATGGAAGCACTAAAATATATTTTATATTCCAGGCATATACAGGTATGTGCACTTACAGAAACATGGTTGCACGATGGAGATTTGGGTATTGATATCCCAGGATATAATTTTATTTCATAAAAATAGACAGGGTAGGAAAGGTGGGGGTATAGCTACTGTATGTATATAGCAGATGATTTAACAGCACATGAAATAACTCCCCAAACACTTGATACATCAGACATTGAATTATTATGGGTAAGGATTGACATGGCTGGGAACGGTATGACCTTAGGCTTGGGATACAGATCTCTAAACTTAAATAACGAAGATAATAATAAGTTCATATCAGCTATTTATAATATGACAATGTCAGGTGATTATATTCCCCTCAGGGACTTTAACTTCCCTACTATTAACTGGGCAACCTTGAGGGAAATACTAATTAAGAAAATATATTTGTTGAGTAAATAGCACAAAAGGGTCTTGAGCAACTTGTAACATCTAAAACTGGGGGAAATAATATACTAGCTCTTGTGCTTAGTAATCTTGAACCTAAAGAAATTTACACCTCTGCAACTGACCCAATTAGTGACAGTGGTCATAATGTGATACTGATCAAAGTCAGTAAGGAATTTAATAAAATCAGGGGGTTAACTAAATCCAAAAACTATCACAAAGCTGATTACAATGCACTGAAACAGTACTTAACTAAATGGAACTGGAAAGAAGACTTAACTCTGATATGAACACAAAATGGGCAAAACTTAAATCCAAAATAGATTACTGTATTAAAACATGGGTGCCAGAGACAAGTAAATACAATAGCAGGGGGAGAATTCCAGCATGGTGGGGAAGATAAATTGAAAATAATATTAAACATAGAAAGAGAAGATATGCAAAATACAGTGGTGATTGTACAAAGGTTTATCAGTACTAAGGTATACCTCGGTGGTACTGAGGCAGGATCACATTGCAGTCATTATAAAAAGAAACAGACATTGGAAAGTTGGGCAAGTTACAAAAAAGGGGCACATAAAACAAAAAAGGTTAATAAGGAAAGCAAAACAAAATGCAGAAGTGCAGGTGGTTACGGCAGTGAAGGACAATAAAAATACATTTTTAAGTTATGTTGGTTCACTCAAGGGTAACCCAAAAGGTATGGGGCCATTACAAACACAATCAGACATTAAAAATTATGAACAACACATAGCAAATGATTTAAACAGGTACTTTCTGAGTATATTTCAACCAAAAACCTTGTTTGACAACTCAAAATTGTATGATAGTAACGAGGAAAGGATTATACAGTTTGCAGACATGGAGGCATTGGATAAAATCAGTAAATTAAAAAAATAACAAATCATCAGGACCAGATGGAATAAACCCTAGGTTTCTCAAGGAACTAAGTAAAGACCTAGTGGGACCCATTACAATGCTTTTCAATGCATCCCTGATTGAAGAGACACATTAAAGGAATAGAGGGAAGCTACTATTATACCAGTTTACAAAAAAGGTGATAAAATGGTTAAGAATTATAGGCCCATCAACCTTACATCTGTCTTAAGTAAATTGCTTGAGAGTCTAATTCAAGCGTATATCATCAAACATATTAAAAATATGGATACATAGACATATCTCAATATGGTTTCAGCCCAGGACGATCTTGTCTCACCAACTTACTGAATTTATTTGAGCCTGTGAGTGCAGCATTGGACACAGCATTGCCTGTTGATATTGTATTTCTTGATTATGCAAAAGCATTCAACTCCATCTCCCACGAGGTTCTACTAGAGCAGTTAACTCTTCCCAATAACATAATTGCCTGGGTAAACTCATGGTTGACAAATAGACACCAAAGGGTAGGCATCAGAGGACACAGTTCAGACTGGGGAGAGGTGACTAGCGGAGTACCACAGGGCTCTGTCCTGGGGCCCACACTTTTTAACGTAGTGGTTTCATTGATTAAGGTCTCAGAAGGGGCTTGACTATGGAAGTATGCTGATGACAGCAAAGTTGGAGCTATTGTTAATAAACAGGACGGAGCCAGTAAACTGCAGGAAGATCTAGGACAACTTGATCAATGGGTAAAAAAAAAAAACTGCATTTTAATCTGGATAAATGTAAGGTCATGCACTTAGGCTCAAGAAATCAGAAATTTACATATAAATTAAATGGTACTCTATTACTAGAAACAACAAACGAAAAGAACCTTGGGGTGACTATTACAAATAATTTGTTCTTTAACTCTCATACCAGAATCAAAGTTAAAGTAGGAAATAAAATACTAAGATGTATTTTTAGAAATATTAAAAGTAGAAACCCATCAGTGATTGTACCGTTGTATACATCTGTAGTGAGACCACATCTTGAATAATGTTCACCCTTCTGTGCCCCGCAAAACAAGACCGGTGAAGTACTGATTGAGGGGTTCAGAGAAGGGCCACTAAAAGAATCAAGACAGTACAGCAAATGAGTTATGGTGAAAGACTGAGGGACTTGGGCATGTACTCGATGAACTATAGAAGGCTAAGGGGTGATCTATGATTGGTATTTTGTGCATCCAGAGATAATTATATGTGGGAAACTATTGGACTAACATCACAAGTCTCCACCAAATGTACACGTACACATGGACTGAAAATAAAAAGTGAAATAAGCAGAACTAACGAGAGGAAAAAAATGGTTTAGTCAAAAAGTTGTTACAGCATGGAATAGCCTCCCAGAAGCTATAGTTATGAGTAAAACCATGGAGTCTTCTAAGAAATTCCTGGATAAATACATGGGAAATAAAAAAAATATGAGTACCACCACTGAGTCAAGTGGCGAGCAATATTGGGTCTTAAGACCTACTAGCTCGAATTATGCTATGAAGGCACTTGGGATGATACCCATAACTGACACTGTAGTGCAGTACGGGGGGCGGTGCTGCACTGGTAGGTTGGTAAAAGATCCTGTGGCAGTTATCGACATAGAGCAGGGGAGTTTCCTCAGTGTCATGGCAAACATTCCCCATGCCAATAAAACAGGTCCATGCAACCTCCCCAGGACACACCTGGAAACAAACCATAATAACTTAGTGTACATTATCTGGTCACAAATTACCAATAAATAAATAAAAAACTAAAAATACTACATGTCTTTTCTGTGTCTTTTTCTGCTGGTCTTGGAGGCTTGTTTTTTTTTTTTTTTTTTTTTACTTTGTGTCTTGCACTGCGGCTTCTTCCAGGTGTGTCTTGCCTCCTCTAGATTGTTTCTAATATAAACCTACAAGCCTAGTTCCCTTAATCCGAAATGGCCCTGCCTATTCTCTACCTTTTACCTATTCTGACTTCCCTCTTGGCTGCCTACTCTTTCACCCCAATTTCTACCCTATTTCTTAATACCTCCTTATTTTTTAACATTTAAGTATGAGCTCTTACTTAGCGGAGTCTATATGGGATTGTTGTCTCTTCTCATTCCAGTAAAGCTTATCATTATGTACCTTTGCATGTTAATTATGTTGACTGGTATGTATAGGCCCATATTGACTGGCACCTTCACAATGTTTTTTTTTTTTTGCACCACTGTCCACCGTAATTGTAATCTTATGAAGTGTACTGTATTGTATTAATACCCAGGACCACCTTGAAAATGAGCTTGCTCAATGGTGTTTATGCCTGGTTAAATAAAGTGATTGATTGATAAAAGAGCATTTTTGGCATTTGACAATTTATTAAGTATTTAGTGGAAATGTCAGACAGTGGCTGAGGTGGACAGGTCAGTGAGGAGGAAGACCTGGGGGCGGGGGGGGGCCCTTGCTCCTGGGACAAAAACAGGAATGGACCAGAGTGCCATAGCAGGTAGGGAAGAGGTCAGGTCAATGAGAAACAAGGGTTGGAGTGGAAGGGACAGGTCGGAATTTGGCATGAGGGAGGGACATACATGGTAACGCAGGGGAGGGGAGGGAAACTGGGATAGTGAGCAGGTCTGGGAAAGGAGGCATAAGAGTGCTTCTCCTGGGGACTCCATGATTAGGGGGATCAGGTGGGGGGGAGGGGGGACTTCCTGTGTGTTAAGACCAGGAGTATATCTGGCTTGACAGTGCATCAGGCAAAACATCTGGTCCATTCTCTAGTGCAGGAGTGTGGAGGGACCCCTGACATATTAGTACACCTGGATTTAAACGATATAGAGGGGAACAGTGAGCTGGAGATTCAGTTTAGGTTTAGGTAGCTGACCAGGGTCTGTCAGGACGTGGGGTGCTCGGTCTCCTTCTCAGTGATACTACTGGTGCCTAAGGCCAGTGTGGAGAATAAGCAAAACATAAGGGAAGTAAATGTATGGCTCAGGGAATGATGTGAGGCCAGGGGTATGGGTGGGTGGGGACTGGGGTGCAACCAGAGAGGACAAGAAACTGTACCCAGGACAGGCTCCACCTTAGAGGAGAAAGAGGTCCTGCAGCTAGACTGGCAGAATTCATCCGCTCCAGATGGAGTTTAAACTTGTGAAGGGGGAGGGCTCCTGGCAGACCAGCCAGGCTGGCCCTGGCTCTCCCACAAGTGGGGAGGGGTACAGGGCAGAAGCACCTGATAGTGCATGAGAGGGTCTTTGTAGGCAGGACACAGGGAGAACTCTGGATGGGGGGGCAAGGGGGCACATTGGAGGAAGGTCCTGATTAACGCCAGGAGCAAGCGGAAACAAGATGCCAGAGCTTCAGGCACTGTTAGTGGAGGGGGGTGGATATGGTGGCTGTCACAGAGACTTGGTCCACTTCCAGACATGATTGAGATCTAAACTTAGTAGGATACACCACGTGCAGAAGGGATAGGGTGGAGGGAAGGGGAAGGAGGTAGCCTTTATCATTAGGGATGGCATAGGGATAAGCAAGGTTGAGGAAGCGGGGGATCAGGTGGAAGCTTTATGGGTCATCCTGCAGGCTCCAGGGGGTTAGCGGGTGAAGATGGGGTAGTATATAGACCACCTGGGCAGGAAGAGAAACAGGAGGAAGGCCTGGTGGCTAACCTTAGGGATCACTGTGGTAGGGGAGAGGGCCAAACTGTGGTGCTGGTAGACCTGAATATGCCAGGAGCAGACTGGAGAACTATGACATCCTTATCGGGCAGGGAGAAGTGCCTGCTGGACATCTTCCAGGATGCGTTTCTTGCCCAGCTGATGACTGATCCGACAAGGGAAGGGCATGTCCTGGATGTGATCCTGTCAGACGGTGTGCTCAACAGGGATCTAGTTGTGGGGGACCCACTGGTGGGAAGTGATCACGCAATGATCTGGTTCTCTCTTGACCTAGGGGGCAGGGTAGAATGCACAAAAACGTCAGTGGTTGATTTTAGAGAGGCGGACTTCGGGGGGATGGAGTGGATCCTTAGGGGCTACCTAGATGAGATCAGGCCAAGCATGCTCATGGAGGCCCAGTGGAGAGTTATTAAAATGGGGCTCCTGGAGGCTACGAAGGCCTGCACGAGGGAGAGATGCAAGTGGGGCAAAGCTAAGAGGCTGAGCTGGTGGACAAGGGAGGTACAGGATGTGATGAGGGAGGAAAAAGGCTGCTTATAGCAGATACAAACATTCTCAGGGGGCTATATCCAATGGGGAGTATGATACGGTAGCCAGGAGGGTCACCAGGGTGGTGAGGTCAGCCAAGGCGGAGGTGGAGCTGAGATTGGCACTGGAGATTAGTAGGGAGGAAAGGGTTCTTCAAGTATATCAGGGAAAGAAGAAAAGGGAAGGGGCAGATTAGTAGACTGAGGATGGGGAGTGGGTGGGTGGAGGAGGCGGGAGAGAAGGCGGAGGTACTAAATGACGTTTTTGCCTCGGTCTTTACCAAGGAGGACGGGGGGCGGTCAGCACTGCAAGGGGAGAGGAAGGGGGATCAGAAGATGAAGTGGGGGAAATGGATGTTGAAATCCACAGTGGGAGGGTGTGGGATGCCCTCAAGGACCTAAGAGTGGATAACGCACCTGGCCCAGACGGGATCCATCCCAGGGTGCTTCAGGGGCTGGCTGATACCCTGGCTGCACCCCTGACAGACCTTTTTAACTCCTCCCTGCAGTCGGGGTGGGTGCCCCATGACTGGAGGGTAGCCCATATCGTGCCTATGCACAAGGGCGGCTCATGAGAGGAGCCGGGAAACTATAGGCTAGTTAGCCTGATGTCAGTAGTGGGCAAAGTGATGGAGGTCATCTTGAAAGAGAGGCTGCAGAGGGTTCTGAAGGCACGGGGTCACCTAGATGATCACCAGCATGGCTTTGTTAAGGGCAGATTATGTCAGGCCAACCTGGTAGAGTTCTATGAAGGGGTGACCAGTGCGCTGGATCAGGGCAGGCCAGTGGATGTCCTCTTTCTAGACTTCAGCAGGGCATTTGACTCAGTGCCACATCCCATGCTGCAGGGGAAGCTGGAGGATATGGGGGTGGGGGGGACAGATGGTCAGGTGGATAGGAAACTGGCTGGAGGGGCATGTACAAAAGGTGAGGGTTGGGGGGGAGGTTTCATCCTCCAGGAGAGTCATTAGTGGGGTCCCACAGGGGCCGGTACTGGGCCTACTCCTGTTTAACGCCTATATCTCAGACATCAGAAGCGGTATCAGGAGTGGGATGAGCCTCTTTGCAGATGACACAAAGCTGTGGGTGATGGTGGAGGGGGATTAGGGGAAGCTGGTGCTCCTGGAGGACCTGGAGACTCTGGGGAGGTGGTCACGAGCCTGGAAGCTAAGGTGTAATGCTGGGAAGTGCAGGGTTCTGCACTTGGGGGCCAAAAACCCAGCTCATGTATACACCTTGGGGGGGGAGACAATGCAGGTTTCTAGGGGGTGGTGGATGCCAAAATGAATAACTCAGAGCAGTGTAGAAGGGCTGCAGCCCAAGCAAATAAAATGCTGGGCTGCATAGCCAGCGGGATAACCTCAAGGAGTCAAGAGGTGCTCCTTCCACTGTACAGTTGCCTGGTTAGACCACACCTTGAATACTGCATGCTGTTTTGGCATCCCTACTTAAAGAGGGACATTGCTCTTCTGGAGAGGGTCCAGAGGAGGGCAACCAGGATGATACTGGGACTAGGGGAAGGCCCTATGAGGAGAGACTGGAGGAGCTCAACATGTACTCGCTGGAGGAGAGAAGGAACAGGGGGGATAAGATAGAGGTCTTAAGATATCTCAAAGGAATGAATAGGGTAAGCCTTGAGGGGGTGCTTCAGCTGAGGGAGGTAGGGACCACCAGAGGACACTCAATGAAGCTAGATGGGAGACTGAGGGGGGAAACAAGCAGATGCTACTTCATTGAGAGGGTGGTGGAGCCCTGGAATGCGCTGCCTGAAGAGTTGGTGGCTGCTACAGTTGTGGAGGAGTTCAAGAAAGGCTGGGATAGGTATAGGGGGAGGGTGCATCCCAGAGCCAGGGTGGGGGACTTTGTAGGGAGTGGAGCTAAAAACAGTGCCCTGGGAAGGCACTGATCATCAAGCAGACTCGATAGACCATAGGCTTCTTAGTATGTTAGTATCAGTCAAAATATTTCTGTTGTTAAGCCCATCTAAAAGTAGTGTGGACTGTGGTTAAACTTTGACATGTGTTTGCCATTCTGCAACCATTAAACTCCCAGTAGACCTGCTGCTGCTATTTGTAGCACTACCACTGTAATTCTAATGCCACAACCACTGTTCCTGCTTAAATGTTAGCCTCTGCTGCCTCATCCAGGAGCAGGAACATACTGTACTCTGTGTAAGGGGCAGGACTTAGGTAGCTAGTGCTAGAGCCCACCCGAGAGGGCGCAATTTTGGACGTGGTACTCACCAACGGGGCAGAATTGTGGTAGTCAGGATGGGTGGACACCTGGGACCCAGTGATTATTGCACGGTGTGGTTCAGTACGAGTATAGTGGCAGAGTCAAGCCACACAATGGCGAGGGTCCTGGATTTCAGAATGGTGGACTTTACTAAGATGGAGAGATGTCTCAAAAATGCCCTGGCAAGGAGGGACAAATTGGGAAAGTTGAGGAACAGTGGGCCCATCTGAAAGGAGCCATAGTGGAGGTGACAAACCTGTACATTAGGCAAGTAAACAAGTGGAAGAGAAAGAGAAAACCACTATGGTTCTCAAAGGAAGTGGAGGGAAGGTAAGGGCAAAAAAGATGGCTTTCGGGAAATAAAAGGAAACACAGAAGGTGGAGGACAGGGTAGAGTACCTGGATAAACAAAGGGAGACGGGGAAAGCAGTCAGGAGTGCAAAGGCACAAACGGAGGAAAAAATAGTACAGGAGGTAAAAAAAGGGGGCAAGACTTTTTATAGGTACATTAGTGAAAGGAGAAAAACCAGGGATGGGATTGTAAGGCTTAAAGGGGAAGAAGGGTGTGTATGGAAGGGGATCTGGAAAATGCATCAATACTGAACAAATATTTTTGTTCTGTATTCGCAAATGAAGGAGAAGATGAGGGACCACAGTTAGGCAACATGAGAAAATATGTGAGGGAAGAGGACACCAGTCCATTTATGGAAGAGACAATTCAAAAAGAACTCACAAAGCTGAAAGTGGACAAGGCAATGGGCCTGGATGGGACACATCCTAGAATATTAAGGGAAATATGGGAGGTGATGGCAGCACCACTGGCAGCCCTGTTCAATGAATCACTCGATACGGGAGTGGATCCAGAGGACTGGAGTAGGGCAGATGCAGTCCCTTTTCACAAAAGTGGAAGTAGGGAGGAGGACTGGAAACTATAGACCAGTCAGCCTCACCTCAATAGTGGGGAAAATTATGGAATCACTACTTACAGAAAGGATTGTGGAACACCATGAATCCAATGGAGCATAGGATCCGGGACAGCATGGGTTAACAGCAGGAAAGTCATGTCAAACAAATTAATTGATTTCTTTGACTGGTTGATGAGGGAAGTGGATCGGGGCAGAGTGGTGGATGTGTCCTACCTGGAATTCGGTAAGGCCTTTAATTCCGTTCCACATAGAAGACTTGTGAATAAGCTGGGGAGCCTAGGAGTGGGTCACAAGGTGGTAAACTGGGTTAGGAACTGGTTGAGTGATAGAAGACAGAGGGTGGTGGTAAATGGAGCTCAATCTGAGGAAAGGAGAGTCACCAGTGGGGTGCCACAGGGATCAGTTCTGGGGCCAGTCCTGTTAAATGTCTTCATAAGTGACATTGCGGAGGGGCTGGAGGGAAAGGTGTGCCTCTTTGCAGATGACACTAAGATCTACAACAGGATGGACACTCTGGGAGGGGTGGAAAAAATGAGGAGGGACCTAAGTAAACTAGAGGAATGGTCTAGAGTGTAGCAGCTGAGACTGAATGTGAAAAGTGCAAAATCATGCATTTGGGTGCATGAACCCGAGTATGATTACATGATTTGGGGAGATACTGATGGTCACCAAACAGAAAAGGGATTTGGGGGTAATCATATCTGATGACCTAAAAGTGGCCAAAGAATGTGACAAGGCTGTGGGGAGAGTTAGTTGGATGCTGGGATGCATAGGCAGAGGTATCACCAGCAGAAGAAAAGAGGTGGTGATGCCACTGTTCAGATCATTGGTGAGGCCTCATTTGGAGTACAGTGTTCAGTTCTGGAGGCCACATCTCCATAAGGATATAGACAGGGTGGAGGCAGTTCAAAGAAGGGCAACAAAGATGGTGCAGGCCCTGCACCAAAAGTCATATGAGGAGAGACTGGGAGACCTCAGTATGTATAACTTGGAGGAGAGAAGAGACGGGGAGATATGACAGAAACCTATAGATATTTAAAGGGCATAAATAGTAGTAGTAGTAGTAAAATTTTATTTATACAGAAAATATGCCATTAGGGTTTCGAAAATCCCTGTTTACAAGGCATCCCTGTGTAAACAATCATACTAGTTATATAACTGATCATTTCATAAAAAATATATTAACATACAATTAACTCACAAACATTTCATTTATAAGTACATCCATTCTTCATGAAACATTAACACTCATGAAATACATACAAACATTACATTTAGGAATTCATTCGTCAATAATTGATTCAAATATCACCTATTACACAAACATTTAAAAAGTAACTCTCTTTTCACTGCCAATTTAAATCCTGATAATGACAAGCCGGGGTCCCTGAGGGAGGGGGGTAACCTATTCCATGTTTTCGATACTTTATACTGGAGGGTCATTGTACCATATTTATTTTTAATTTTAGGGATAAGATACACTCTTTCTCCACAATTTCTTAAATTTAATCCATGTTCTGGTTTTTTTAGGTTACACAATAAATAATTTAGTGATTCATTCTTATGTAAACCCTTTAGTTGAATTAACCAGGAGATCTCAGCCCTCTGTTCCAAAGAATTCCACCCTAATCTTGAGTACATGTCACAATGGTGAATACCAAAGTCACACCTCAGAACAAATCTAGCTAATCTGTTGTATAGAACATCTAAATTATGTTCTTGTTTTTCAGGTATGTCTATAAATATGGGAGCCATAATCGATCACTGGAAGAAGTAGTTGATTTACTATATTCTATGCATCTCCCTTGTTAAGCACTTGATATTAGTCTCATAACCCCTAATTTAGAATTAACTTTTTATAAGTTCAGTCACATGCTGATTAAAGTTCAATTCTTGATCAATTATGACCCCAAATATTTATAGTACCTGGTTTGTTCTAGTATTTTCCCTCCTGTGTCCTAATTAACAAATTTGTTCCCACACTATCCTTCTTAACTGTACTAAAGTACATGGTTTTTTTTTTTTTTATTATTAATCAATAAACCAAGTTCAGTGAAATGTTTTTGCATATTTAAAAATCTCTCTGTAATTTTGTTTCTAATTAGCCACATTTTTGCCAGATGTGACTAGAACAGTATCATCCGCATACAATCTAATATGTGAGCTTTTAATTACACCAGGTGGATTGTTCAGGTATACAAAAATAAAAGGGACCCAGGATCGATCCCTGGGGTACACCTAATAACCAAACCAAGCTAGAATTTTTGCGTTTACTGTTACAAACTGAGTTCTCTCCTCTACATAGGATGAAAACCAACCACCGGATACATCGTCCACTCCCAAACATCTTAATTTATCAATCAGGATATGGTGATTTACTAAGTCAAACGCCTTAGATAGGTCCACGTATACCGCCCACCGATCTCCCGTCCTCCAGGGGGGTGGCAACTAAATCCAAAAGATCGGTGAGCGCAGTAGCCGTGGACCTACCTTGTCTAAAGCCCGACTGAAAATGGGTGATTTTTTGATACTTCTCCAAGTATGTGATTAGTTGCCCATGGACAATCCGCTCCAGTAATTTTGAGATTGTTGACAATAATGCTATTGGGCGATAACTCGAGGTGTCCAGTGAATCCCCTTATAAATTGGAATTATTTTAGCCTTCTTCCATGAGATAGGATATACTCCCTCTTAAGACTCCAATTAAAAAGATCTTTTAGTACTGGGGATATCACTTGGGCAGCTTCTTTTAGTAACCTATTTTCTATCTTGTCAGGACCAGATGCTTTGTTTATATTTAGGTTTCTTATTAATTTACATACTTCAGCTGTGGTCACTATTTTAAATCGAAACTTTGGGGTCTGACAACTTTCTACATCAATGTTTTGTTCTACTGACTGAATTTTCCCCTGAAGGGTTTCAATTCCTGCCTTTAGATCTGGGAGGTCTACAAAGTAGTTATTTAAATGTTCTGCAACTATATCTACATCTAAAAGTTTACCATTATGTTTCAATTTAGTTTCTACTTGACTTTTGACCGGATCTACTAAATTTTTTATCATTGTCCAGTAGGTCCTGGGATCTGTAGCTTCTTTAATTTTCTGTTTATAATAATAGGCCTTAGATTTCCTTATTTCTTGGACAACTCTATTCCTAACCTTTTTAAATTTTTCCCATACGTCAGGACTTAAAGATTTATTTGCTTTTTTCCATAATCGTTTTTTGATCTAATTAACTTTCTTATGGTTACAGTAACCAAGGTAAATGAGTTTGTCTTTGGTTAACTTTTTTCCATGGAAAAAACATATCACATGCCTCATTAAACATTGTTGTGAATTCCTGAGTGGCTAAATTCAAATCAGGAATTAAAAAGAGTCTATACCACGGTAATCTCTTTAAGTGCTCACAAAACAAGTATCTATCATACTGGGCATAATTTCTTTTATATACTACAGATGTTTTAATTACCGGTTCTTTTTTCAATTCTATATTTACTATACACCTTACTACATTGTGGTCCCCTAGATTTGGCTCTCCTATATCCTTACTTAATATGACCAATTCTGTGAAACAAAACACAAGTCCAATATGTTTCCCTTACTGGTTATTTTCCCTTTCCTTGTAGGTAAGTCAATTATTGCAGCAGATTCAAACAACTCATTGAATTTTCCAAAGCCCTCCCTCTTGGCAACCCCAAGCAGCATTAAAATCACCCATTAATACAACATTTGACTGACCTATATATTCCATAATAACATGAGAGAATTTTTCAAAGTGTTTGGTATTTGTTTTGGTGGTGAATATACAGCACCCACAGTCAGGTTTATCATCTGAAATTTTAATAGTAAACATTCTATCCCTTCTTTTTTCCGAATGGATTATTTCTGAGGACCTAATTGATAGCTAGGTAAATTGCAACCCCGCCCCGTGACCCACGATCCTGTCTAAAACAATAAAAATCATGCAATTCTACCTCTGATTGAGGAATTGCCTTTGTTAACCAAGTCTTGGTTAAAATTACTATGTCGGGATTTTCTGATTCAACCCATGTTCTAAATAAATCCATTTTTTTAACTAAACTTCTGGCATTGTCTAAAATGATCGTAATAACACCATCCCCTGGTCCTGGGTTCAGTTCTATATCCCCACATAGTACTAGTGATATAAAAACAGCCTGATCATAAGAAAATTCTTTGCCAGGAAAGACTGGCCTATAAGTATTAAAAATTTGCTGCCTTACCACCTTAAAACAATTTCTCCCTCTTGTTAACTTGTTTATACTTAAAGTATTATTCCTCAACTGACTGCATTTTAAATATAAACTATTAGTATTCTCCATGTCCCCGGATGTTTCTGAGCCAATAAATGACAAAAAGTGTACCACACATGACAGGAATACCATTGACTTTACAAAAATACCCTTCATTTTTTAATCTGGGGGAACGGCTCTTAATTATAGAATCCTAATGCAATCACAACCCTTTTTGAATATTAAATTTCCCTCCTTAATAGCTAACTTTAACTTTATTTTATTTTAAGGAAGAAATACTACTAGTAGTAGGTTGTAGTTAACAGAAAATGCTACCTTAATAACACTTTCCTATATCTGAAGTGGCTTGTTAATCTTTAAGTCCAACACAGTTCTGGTAGTACTTTTCAACTCCGGTGAAACCCTCACGCTCAGCTGTCATTCAGCGAACAGCGTGACTTTTATCTAGTGCAGCCCTCCTCATTTGATGACGTTCGTTTTGTTAATTTACTTCCTCATTCCCTGATAATTTAACAAAACAACATGCAGGCAGTGAATGGAAAACAGCTAATTCCTTCAGTCAGGGCAGTGAGGCAGTTCTCTTTACCTCTGAGCAGCAGTGTCACTTTGCTAATAACTCAGCGTACAGCCAGTCCAGTAATGCCAGCGGGCTTTTATCTGGTGCAGCCCCTCCTCATTTGATGACGTTCGTTTTGTTAATTTCACTTCCTCGTTCCCCCAATAATTTAACAAAACAACATGCAGGCAGTAGATGGAAAACAGCTAATTCCTTCAGTCAGGGCAGTAAGGCAGTTCTCTTTACCTCTGAGCAGCAGTGTCACTTTGCTAATAACTCAGCGTACCTGACCAGATTAGGTGACCAAATAGGGTACTGGAGGGTAGCATCTTTTAGAAAAGGAGATGTTCAGGAACGAGAGAACTTGAGGTTGGAAGGGGGTAGATTAAGGGGTAATATGAGGAAGTATTTCTTCACAGAAAGGGTGATGGGTGCATGGAATAGACTTCCAGCGAAGGTGGTAGGGGTAAACACAGTGGGGGAATTAAAAAGTGCATGAGACAGGCATAGGGGAACCCTAGCAATAGGAACAAGAAGGTAAAGACAGAAATCAAGTAGGGTCATAGAAACATAAAAAAACATAGAATTTGATGGCAGATAAGGACCGCTTGGCCCACCTAGTCTGCCCATTTCCCTACCTAATGGATAAGCTGCAGATCCTAGTTAACCGACAGCCTACTTCCTCCTACCCCCACTAGAATTGCCTTATGTCTGTCCCATGCATTCTTGAATTCCCCCAATGTTTTTGACTCTACGACCTCCTCAGGAATGCTGTTCCATACATCTACAAACCTCTCTGTGAAAAAATACTTCCTCACATTACCTCTGAGCTGTCCCCCCTCTATCTTCAAATTGTGTCCCCTTGGTCTTGCACATCTATTTTTCTGAAAGATGCTACCCTCTTGGACTTTGTTGATTCCCTTGAGATATTTGAAAGTTTCTATCATGTCCCCCCTCTCCCTCCTTTCCTCGAGACTATACATCTTAAGCTCCTTTAGTCTTTCTTCACATGTCTTCTGGTGCAGACTCTGCACCATTATGTTGCCCTTCTCTGAACAGCCTCCACCCTGTCTATATCTTTTTCGGAGATGGGGTCTCCAGAACTGAACACCATACTCCAGATGTGGTCTTACCAACTGTCTGTACAGAGGGCCAACAACTTCCTGTTTTCTACTGGTGATGCCTCTCTCTATGCATCCCGGTATCCCCCCAGCCCTCCTTACTGACTTCTCACATTGCTGGCTGGGTTTGCCGCTTTTTCTGTAGGTAGAGAAAATGGGCTGACTGGATGGGCCTAGTGGTCCTTATCTGCCATCAATTTCTATGCCTCTGTGTTTCTATGCTGCTGTTGCCACACCAACTGCCACCATCACTGCCTCCACTACGTCTACTGTGATGACCATGGCTGCCCCTGCCACCACTAGTAATACAGTTGCCCAGTGTACTATTGTTAGTGCTGTGGATGGTGCTCACAACAACAGTCATTTGCACTGACACTGGCAAAAAAGGCACACACATGTACAGTTGTGTCTGAAAGTTGAATTCTTTATTTCTTGAAATAAGTTCAAATGCCCCAATGTTTTGCCAAAATATGGCTACTTCTGGGGGACTATAAAAGATATATACATACATAAATATTAAGCATATGCAGGAATCTGTGTAATATCTATATAAGTTCACAGAGTATTCAAAACTTTAAATCTCCACTCTGTAGGGCACGCAATAAACATACTGTGGTGATAGTTAAGGCCATACAAATGTGAATGGTGCCAAATAAAACTATCGGCTACCTCTCTTTTAACTGAGCTGTTGCTCTTGTTCCACTGTCCTCTAAAGCCTTTCACAAGTGACCAAAATAAACTGTAAAACAATTTGAAACTTCATCAGATACATAAACACATCTCAAAATATAATTAACACTTAAAGATCTGGTTGTACTGCTGTTCACATTTATATAATGCAACCACTATATGACTGATTTACAGATATAAACATGGTGCCACCACCAGTAATAATCTTTTTTATTGTGTGCCCTACAGAGTGGAGATTTAAAGTTTTGAATACTCTATGAACTTATATAGATATTACACAGATTCCTGCATATACTTAATATTTATGTATGTATATATCTTTTACAGTCCCCCAGAAGAAGTCATGTTTTGGCGAAACTTTGGGGCATATGAACTTATATCAAGAAATAAAGAAATCAACTTTCAGACATGATGGTACATGGTGTGTGGCTTTTTTGCCAGAGCCAGTGCAAATGACTGTTGTTGTGATTTTAAAGTGCACCATCACACCTGGGCTCCACTAAAGAGGACATTATCCTATTCGAGATTTCCCCTGGATCTACATATTTGAGCTGTGGATGGTACTGCCAGTGCTGCTACCATCACCACCACCACCACCACCACCACCACTACAAATGCTTTACCCCAGATATCTGCTTCTGCCAGTGCCACCACCTACATTACAGGAGTCTACTTTCATGCTTCGATCCCAGTTGCCAAAACAGATGGTCTCTTCATTTTGTTTTTGGTAGACTTATCAAACCAAACAGCAAAAAATATGTTTAATAGTCCACTAATATGTACTCCATTGTGCAACTCTGCTTCGATATACCCAGTTTCCAAATCCTGTAATGGGAAAAGTAGCACTTGAGGGTAGTGTGCATGTTGTTATGTGAGGAGGAGGGATATCTATCATCTATTACATATCTTTTTTATTATAAACTTTGCTGGGATTGTGGAGGGAGGATGGAAGTGGGTGCTAGAGGGTGGTGGGGTAGGGTACTTTATTTCTAAAGGTTTAAGTGGTGGAAAGGGGGACAGTTTGTCACAATGGGTGGGGGTGGCTTAAACAGTAAAAAAAAAAAAATGATTTTATAAAAAAAAAATTCACCACGCAAAATTTGGGTAAAGTCAGGAAACATTGCTTCATTGCATGTACTATGAAGTTCTGACTTCACACCAGACTAAGTTTTCTGTGTCAGGTCATTGAACAATTACAAATTGATATATAATAACAGTAAAGGAAAAATTACACAAAAGTTGGAAAAATCCTGTATACATCTGGCTTCTGTCCTGCTGAGGTTACAACCAGCTTACAGCAAGACTCCAATAAGGTTCAGCTCTGGTTTGCTAACCATCAGCTTTTCCTCAATGCCAAGAAGACTGTCTCCATGACCTTTGGCACAAGGTAGAGACTTTCTAGGCTTCCCTACCTACCCACTTTCCACACCCTTGATGGGACTTTGCTTGAGGACACATCCTCCTTCAGGTACTTAGGTGTTTGGTTGGACCAACACCTAAACTTCTCTGGATATATTGACGCCATCAAGAAAAAACTGTGCCCCAAGATCGGTGCCCTATTCAGGAACTATAGTTGCAGCCCTCCTATGGCTAAGTGTGAACTTGTTCAGAAGATGATACTGCCCATTTTTGACTACTGTGATGTAGTCTATGATGCTGCCCCTATGTTCTCCCTGGCCAGACTGGACACCCTCTTCAATTCCTTCTGCCGCTTTTCCCTGGATGCCCCCCTTCACACTTACCACTGCGATCTTTATCGTGCCTTATCCTTCCTCTGTCTTACAAATAGGCAACTCTCCCACTGTGCTAAATTCACCTCCAAGCACTGGTTGTGTGAGCTCCCTTCCTACCTCACCTCCTCCTTTATAACACCCCCCATCCTTCCATTCCCTTAGATCAACTGACTCACGCACCCTGGTAGTCCCCCACAGATCCACCCAAATCGGCCAATCCAGTTACTCTCACTGCCTCCCAAAAATTTGGAATGCCCTTCCCCCTCAAATCTGGCACTCAACCTCCGCCTACTCCATCAGCTCTGCCCTCAATAATTACCTTGCACCTAGCTGCTCCTGCCATGTCCCTTCCTAATTCCCTCCTCTAAGCCCTGGACAAACACTACCCCTCTACCGTCACCTTCATTTTACCCTGTGCACCCCCAACCCCAAATTTCTAGCTCTTCTCCCCTTCTCCCAAATTGCTTCCCCTTACTAGCCTCCCTTGATCTCTAACAAAATGTTAGGGACCCCAATGCTCTCCATGGGTCCCTCTCCTACCCCCCATGAGGCTTGTGTCTCTCATCTACTCCCTTACCCCACCATACTGCCTATCTCCCTAGACTTGCAGTCCTCTTGCAGGGTTCTTAGCATCCTGAAGGGGTCCTACTGCATTTAGGCTTGTCTCCTCTGCTTCCCCTCCCCATCTACCTGTCCCCCTAGCCTCTGAAGTCCCCTTGCAGGGTTCTCAGCATCCTGAAGTGGCCTTACTGTGCCTAGGCATGTCTCCTCTCCTTCCCCTCCCCCATTCTACCTTTTCTCCCTAACCTTCTCAGTCCCCTTGCAGGGTTCTCAGCATCCTGAAGGGGTCCTACTGGGCCTAGGCTTATCTCCTCTCCTACCCATTCCCCCATCTACCTTTCTCCCTAGTCTTCACACTCCCCCTTGCAGGGTTCTTAGTATCCTGAGGGGTTCCTACTGCACCTAGTCTTGTCTCCTCTCCTTCCCCTCCCCATCTACCTTTCTCCCTGGCCATTGCAGTCCCCTTGCAGGGTTCTCAGCATCCTAAAGGGGTCTAACTGAGCCCATACATATCTCCCCTCTTCTATCTAGCCACTATATTAGTCTTCCATGACTACTAGCAGGGTCCAATGCATCCCAATGGACTATTGATTAGTCTCCATCCCCTCCATAGGTGTGAATTCTCTTCCCCTGAAGGGTTCAATTCTCACTCCCTCCCTCTCCTATCACTCTCTTAATCCCTATCTACTGACCTTCTCCAACCCTCTTGCAGGGTACTCCGCACCCTGAAGGGTCCTCTCGTGGTTTAGGTCCTATTCCCCCTCCTAGCATTAAGTCACATCTCCTCCCTCTTTAAATCCCTACACCCTTAGCCCCCTTTCTATCTAGCCCCACAGACCCCTTGCAGGGTTCCCCACATCCTGAAGGGATCTCTCTGGGACACTGCCTTATCCCCTTCACTCTGGTCCTGTCAGTCCCCTTGCAGGATTCCTTGCATCCTGAAGGGGTCTCCAGTAACATGACTCTTTCCCCTCCCCCCGCCTCAACCTCCCTCTCCTTTTCTTTCACGTAAGCACATATTTACTTATTAACCTGGCACTTATTATTGTCCACTCTTTCTACCTATTATGCGCAACACTGTTGTAACACTGTTTGTAACACCTGCGTTACGCCTGTATGTTAATGTTGATCTTGTAACTTGAATGTTTAATGTCTCATTCCTATTGTACCCCTTCCCCCAGGTCACACTGGGAGACAAGTGACTTGTTGCTGTGTGCCTTCCTGGTGAAACATTTCAATAAATAAATAAATGTTATATATACAATGAAACATGAAATAAAAACTGGTGAAGCATCTCATGAGCAAGAGATGTAAAGCAGTGTGTTGTGGTTAGAGAACAGGCTTGGGAACTGGTAGATCCTAGGTTCAAATCCCAACAGAACCTTGTGCTATGTATGCCCTTGAGCAAGTCACTTGACCTTCCTGGGCATTAGAGTCATCCAGCTTTATAACTGGGTGTTTCAGGATAACCCAGCTGAGATGTAATATTTTGCTTTTGGGGGTGGTGTCTTTGCATAGATAAATCCAATACTGTCTGGAAGAAATAAGTGAAAATATTAAATCACTATACAGTATATAGCCAATATGAAATATATAATGAATAGAGGGCATACCTAAGCCAAAACAGGGTGAGGGGAGAGGGGAGGTGAGGAGGACAAAAAAAAAAAAAGGATCACATGATTATCAATGCAGGTTACAACCTTTAATTAGTACAAGCTTTTATGGCTGCACCACTTTAAAATGAATTGACTGACAAAAAAAAGGTACTCAAAAATAATTTTCACTTATGTGCATGCTAAAGAGTGTTCTTGTATTCAGTAGTACCATACAAAGAAGATTCCTCAGACATAATTTATTAAAGTAAATTTATGCCGATGCATCATTTACCTGGAAAATGGCTCCTAAAAGTAGTTGTGTAATTGATATTGAGGGGACATGGAAATGATGGTAGTGTATGAAGGGATTGTCATAAGCACCTGTCAAGTGAGTAGAACACTGAAGGTGTGGATCAGGTAGCTGATGTCTTAGGTGTTGGCAGGCAACAGCAGGGAAGCAGGAGGCCTTGCCAGGCAACTAAAGTAAGGTTCCTGGTTACTTGATTTGTAAACAGTCATTGCAGGGAAGGGTGGAGGGTCAGTGGTAGGCCAGAACTGGGAATAGTTGCAACACCCTATCTAGGGCAGGAGTATAAAGGGATTTAAGCAGCATATAGGGAAACACTAATAGCAACCTACCTAGGGTCAGGTAGCAAAGGGTTAGGTGAAGGTGGAAGTGCTGCTGCCTCAGTAGGAAAAAGCAGAGAAAGGTAAAGGGGTAAAGGAAGGAGGAAAATAATTCATACAAGGTGGACTACTTGTTGAGTGGGGTAGAAGGGAAAACCCCATCTAGAGTAAGGGTACAAAGGAGAGACTCAAGCAAAAAATTGGGAAAACTAGAAACACCCTATCATAGGTAAGGGTGCAAAAGTATATCCGGGTGACCCAGGCAGAGTAGGAATTGGGAATGCTGGGAGTGGTGCAGTGCAGTGTTTGTGTGATGGCAGTTTTCCGAGAGACCTTCTAGAGCCTGCGGGCTGAAGAAGGAGGTCACTAGACTCCAGACTGAGTTGACTAGGATTTTGCAGACCTCTTCCACCACCCAGGGGCCATCAAGTCTACCACTGTTACCTCAGAGGATGCCAGGGAGGAGGAATGACTGGACTGTGGTGGGCTCCGGAAGGGTGGGGGCAGTGGGACAGGGGCACATTCCTCAACCAGTACCACTTCACAATTCCAATACTGCTCTGGTGCGGTGGGATTTCTGGGAGGAGAGCAGGCACCTGTGGTAGTGGCCAGAGAGGATGTGGGGATCCTACATAGTGGAGACCCTAAGGAGGCTGGTAGAGGAACCCAGAGGAGGAGGAAGCAACTTCTGGTGGGGGACTCGACTGTGAGCGGGATAGATTTGGAAATAGGAAGGAGAGGGAGATAAGTTGCTTATGTGGTGCCAAGGCCTGGAGGGATGGTAAGTGAATCCTGAGGATTGCTAGGGCAGTGGGGCAGGAGGGAGAACTGGGTGTCATTGTCCACTTGGGGACTAATGATCTTGCTAGCATTGGGGCTGGGATAGTGTTGGGGGAGTTAAGGGATCTGGTGAGGGGTCTTTGACAGGTAGTGCACTCAGTGGCTTTTGCTGAAGTGCTGCCTATCTATGATGGGGGTAGGAAAGGGTTCTCTGCACCATGAGCTTCAACTCATGGTTGAAGGAATGGTGCGAGAGGAATGGTTTGGCTACACTGAGGACTGGAAATCTATCTGGATGAATAAGGGCTTATACAGGGGTGATAGCTTGCATCTGTCCAGGAGGGGGAACTGCAGTCCTCAGTGGATAGTTTAAATGTCACTTTGATTAACATTTAAATAAGCTCAGGGTGCTGAGGGGGGTGGCAGAAGGAATCAGGGAGGCATAAACTGCCCCCCCGACTGAAAAGGATCCAAGGAGAGATGAAACCCCCAGGATGCAAACTTATAAAAGAAGCAGGGTGGTAGAAATCAAGGGGGATGGAAACAAGAGCATTAAAAAGAGGGGGGAGGAGGGAGGGCAAAAATAAAAAAGGGGGTTAGCGAGCAGAGAGGTAAAAAAATCTGGAAGCCCGTCGTGTGTGTGAATGCTGAAGTCTAGGAAATAAAATTCTGGACCTAGAGGCCATCATGGCAGAGGCTGATCTGGATACTGTGGCTATTATGGAGTGATGGTGTGCTGAAAACCATGACTGGGACATGGCTATACCAGGCAATACTCGGTTCATAATGGACAGGGTGAGAAGAAAAGGAGGGGGTATGGTGCTAATGTGAGGGAAGGCATAAAAGCGACAGAGACACAGGGAATCTGGGAAGTGGAGGTACTCTGGATCACCTTGGAGACCGGAAATTGAGTCACTGTTCACACTGGCATGATCTGCAGGTGGAAGATTTAGTTAAGGTACTAATGGAAGCCATTGGCAAGATGGCAGAAAACATGGAGGTGCTGCTGGTGTGGGACTTCAGTCTACTGGATGTAGACTGGAGCCTTCCAGCTGCAGCTTCAGTTAGAGAAGCAGGGACATCCTGGGCTCCCTGCAGGGGCATTCCTCAGGCAACTAGCCAGAAAGCCCACTCATGATGAAGCAGTACTGGACCCGGTGCTCACTAATAGGGACAGTGTTGCAGATGTCAAGGTGGGAGGCAACTTGATCACCATACAGTGTGGTTCAATATAAGGACAGCTGCAGAATCGAACCGCACAAAGGGCAGGGTCCTAGACTTCAGGAGGGCAGATTTTAAAAAGACGGGTGAATGCTGCAGGGATGAGCTGGATGGGGGATGACCTGGTGGGGTGGAGGAATAGTGGCCAAAGCTAAAGGAGGACATTGTGAAGGCAACAGATCTCTGCACTAAGCAAATGTACAACAGCAAGATAAAAAAAAGACTGCTATGGTTCTCAAAAGAAAGTGGTTAAAAATGTAAAGGCTAAATGACAGCATTCAGAAGGTATAAGGAGACTCAGAGGGAGGAGGATAGGGAGGTGTATCACAGGAAATAGAGGGAAGCAGGGAAAAGCAGTAAGGAGTGTGAAGGCACAAACTGAGGAGAGAATAGCCCAGGCAGTTACGAAAGGGGATAAGACATTTTTTAGGTATGTAAGTGAAAAGAGAACGACCGGGGGAAGGATTATAAGGTTAAGAAGAGTGTGTGTGTGTGTGTGTGTGTGTGTTTGGGGGGGCTGTACAGAGGAGGAGGATGAGGAAAAGGCATATTCTGAATAAGTACTTTTGTTCAGTGTTCACAAAGGAAGGAGAAGGGGGGTGTTCACAAAAAAGTCACAGGAGCTTTTGAGATAGGAAGGTGGGCACCAATCCTTTTTCAAAGGAGAGAATCCTAAAGTGACTCACAAATCTGAAAGTGGAAAACGTTATGGGGCCAGAAGGCATGCATGAAAGGGTAATGATGAGGGAGCTCAGAGGGGTACTGGCTGCACCACGGACAGTCCTATTTAACAACTCACTGGAAACAGAAGTGGTTCCAGAGGACTGGAGGAGGGCAGATGTAGACTCACTTCACTAAAATGATAACAAGACCTGAGGCAGCATTGATGCACATCAGGGAGATTATGTCAAATGAATTTGATAGATTTCTTTTACTAGGTGACCAGGGAATTAGATCAGGGTGGAGCAGTGAACGCGGTCTACCTAGATTTTAGTAAGGCTTTCTACACTGTCCACATAGGAGGCTCATAATAAAGCTGGGCAGCTTCGAGGTGTTCCAAACATGCATCCAATTGGTTAGGTGATAGGTGACAGAGGGTGGTGGTAAATGGAGTTCACTCCGGAGAAGAGAGAATGACCAGGATGGTGACTCAGAGAACAGTACTAAGACTAGTCCTCTTTAATGTCTTTATAAGTGACCTTGCAGGGGAGCTGGAAGGGAAGGTCTTCCTCTTTGCAGATGACATCAAAATCTGCAGTAGTGCAGATACTCAGGTGGGGGGTGGAGAGAATGAGCAGAGACCTGAGAAAAAGTGCAGAATCTTGCACTTAGGACACAGAAACCCAAGGGCAGAGTACTCAATAAGAGTGTTCCCAAGGATGACCCAGGGAATTAAAGACTGGTCAACCTGATCTTAATCACGTGCAAGCTCATGTAGACCATACTTAAGGAAAGGTTAGCGGAGTATCTGGATGAGCACGGTCTCCAAGATGAGATGAAACACAGGTTTATGGGAGAGAGGTCATGTCAGACAAATCTGATTGACATCTTTGATTGGGCCACTAAAACAGTGGACAGGGGCCAATCAGTGGACATCCTTTACCTGGACTTCATCAAGGCCTTTGACTCTGTACCTCACAAGAGGTTGATCAGGAAGTTTGCAGATCTCAGGGTAGGAACAAGTTGACCACATGGGTGGAAAACTGACTGAGGGGAAGGACCCAGAGCGTGGTGGTGATGGGTGAACTATCTAGCACCAGGGAGGTCATGGTAGAGTCCCACAGGGCATGGTGCTTGGACCGATGCTGTTCATTGTTTTCATCAGTGATACTGTGGATGCTATTAAGGGCAGAATATTCCTATTCATGGACAATACCAAGCTCTGTGGGAGCGTGGAGACAGCAGAAGGGATACAAGACCTAAAAAAGGACCTGGGAAAACTATTGAGGTGGTCTGGGATTTGGCAGGCTGGCTTCAGTGCAAAGAAATGCAGAGTTATGCACACTGGGGTCAAGAACCCAAGTTCTGAGTACAGCCTGGGAGGGGTCTGGGAGGAGGAGAAGGACCTGGGAGTGATGATCACTAGTGACCTGAAACACTGTACACAGCATAGGAAGCATCAGCAAAGGCAGATAAATATTGGGCTGCATTGTCAGGGAGATCAGCAGCAGCTGAGAGGAGGTAATACTGCCCTTGTACAGGTCACTAGTGAGACCGCGTCTAGAGTACAGGGTACAGTACTGGTACCCATACCATAAAAAGGACATTAATCTGCTGGAGATGGTCCAAAGGAGGGCAATGAAGATGATCATGGAGAAGTGGGAGGAGGAGAGGAGGATTGAGAACTTCAGGAATTTAAAATTAATAAACGGAGTGGATAAGGAGAGTCTCTTCAAGCTTATTGGGAACTGAAACATGAGAGAACACAGTCTCAAGTTTGGGAGCTGCCCCCTTGTATCATCCCCTGCCACCCCCACCACCCTCACTCTTCCCCGTTCCCTGTCCCATGCCCTTTTTAAGCTGTTTACAAATTTACATGATACCACCCATTCTGGTAGGGCATTCCATTTTGCTGCCACCCTCTCTCTGAAATAGTGTCTCCTCATTTCCTTCCTAAATCTTCTCCCCCTCTATTCTTAGCCTGTGCTCCCCCTCCTTAACTTAAAGACCCCATCTGCCCCATCCTTATTGATTCCCCTCAGATACTTGAATGTTTCTATCATGTCCCCCCTGTCCCTTCTATCGTCCAGGGTGTACATATTCAGGTCTCCAAGCCTGCTGTCATAGTCTCTCCCCTCCATTCCACATATCATCTCTGTTGCCCTCCTCTGCACCCACACCAGTAGCCTGATATCACGCTTTAGGTATGGCCTCCAAAGTTGCACACAGTACTCTAAGTGCAGCCTTACCAGTGACCTGTAGAGGGGCAAGATCACCTCTCTTCACCTGGATGAAAACCCCCTTGCTATGCAACCCAGCATTTTGTTTGCTTTTGCAGCCGCTCTCCTGCATTGGGCATGTTGTTCAATGTCCCTGTTATCATTACCTCTAGGTCCTTCTCCTCCTCAGTGATCCCCAGCTTAACCCTCCCGCCGCCTGCATTCTCTCCTTGGGTTCTTCACCCTAAAGTGCATAACCTTACACTTCTTTGCATTGAACCCCAGCTGCCACCTCTCTGACCACTCCTCTAGCTTGAGTAGGTCCCCCTGCAGCTCCTTCCATCCCTCCTCTCCATCCACCACTGCTCCGATTTTGGTGTCGTCAGTGAACAGACTTACCTTGTTTACCACTCTATGTACAATGTCTGATATGAAGAGCCCAAACAATACTGGCCCCAACACAGAGCCCTGTGGCACCCAACTCATCACCGGCTTTGGAGTTAAGAGAGCTCTCTTCTTACCACCACCTGTTGTAGCCTGCCACTCAGCCAGCTTGTAATCCAGTTCATTATTTTTGCCCCTACCCCTGCACCAGTTAGCTTCTCCCCAAGCCACCCATGAGGCACCGAATCGAAGGCCTTGCTGAAGTCCAAGTAAAGAACATCCACTGCATGACCCTTGTCCAGTTCACCTGTCACCCAGTCATAATATTGTATGAGATTGGTTTGACAAGACTTCCCTGAAACAAACCCATGCTGCCTCACATCCTGGAGGCCATTATCCTCCAGGTATGACATCAGTCTTTCCTTTAGTATCGTTTCCATGAGTTTGCCCACTATGGAGGTGAGACTTACCGGATGATAATTACCCGGTTCATCCCTTGGCCCACTCTTATGTAATGGTACTACATGTGCCATCCTCCATTCCAGTAGCACACATCCCGACTCCATTGAGGTGCTGTACAGATCCGCCAGTGGCTCCGCCAACACCTCCAGCATCTCCCTCAGCACCCTGGGGTGGACACCATCCGACCCTGGTGCCTTGTCTACCTTCAGTGCCCTCAATTCCTCTAGGACTCTACTTGCCTCAATTCTTTTTATCTGACACCTCCTCTATCCCATGTCCCCACCCTCCCAGCCCATGCTGATAGCAGTCCCCCCTTTCTTCCATGAACACTGAGCAAAAGTATTCATTCAGTACTTCTGCCTGCTCCTCCCTTTCCATCCACTCCCCACCCCTTTTTATCCTCACTATTGTCTCCTTGCACTTCCTTTTCTCTCTGATGTATCTGAAAAAGTCTTTCTCTCTCCTAAGCTGGTCTCCGAGCTTCCTTACTCCTGGGCTGTACCTCCTGATGCTGATTCACAGGCAGGAATCAGACCTCTGGAGCAGGGGACATCCAGCCCTCCACTTCCTGCTCTCCTCAGTTTACTTCCTGCCTTCAGGATGGCAGGTACTCTGCAAGCAGAGCTCTGTCACCATGTGGCAGAGCTGAAGACAGCAGACTATAAGTCCGTTAATTTCTCTTTTCCCTTTGGATTTCTGAGGAATCACAGTGTCTTCAGCGCTCCTGTGAGGGTTCCAGCCTCAGCCTTGCATGCTGCACAGACTGGCCCCACTTCAATGCAGTGTTTTTCCCCACGATTTTGGGCTGTCACAGCAGACCTAGGATTCTGCCTAGGATTCCAGCCTTGAAAATGGTTCTTCCAATTCGTGGGATGGAAACAACACTCGAACGCTTAGGGAGGATTTTTTTTTCCCCTCCGACGACAGCCCCGCTTATTTTCTGTTGACGGACGGCATCCCGAGTGCTTCAGCTGCCCTTCGACGATGGGTCCGCAGCGCTTCTATAGCAGCTCGATTATGGGTTGGGAGGTCTTGTTGACGACTGCTGCATGGCGCGAGGAGCACTAGTGGAGAGTGTTTCTAACTGCTCCAGTCACCAGTCAACAGGATTGCAGAGCTGCTGCGGGGCACAGGGAGCGCTAATTCTGGGTCTCGTCGATGACTGGCATTCTGGCAGCTTCAGCCACTTATCGGTGAGATTACAGCGCTAGATTGGCGGCTGTTGGCGGCTCAGGAAATTCGTGACTAAGCGCGCCTCAGTACAGGCTCAAAGAAGCGTCCATACAGAACATTTGATCAGTGCTGTGCTGCCCCCGAGGCACCAGCATGAAGTATTGCACAGCAGGATTTCAGCCTTAAAAAAAAAAAAATGTATATATATATATATATCTATATATATATATTCCAATCTTAGAAAGTTCAGCACAGAGAATCTGGAAACCTCTCTGGGGGGGGGGTCAAAGAGGAGTAGGCCCTTTTTTACAATGCCGGGGATGCTTGCCCCCACTCTTAATCACCTTAGTGGTCAAGGGGCTAAGCAGGCACATCACCTCAATGGTCAAGGGGCTAAGGAGCCTAACAGTGGGGTAGTGCCGTGACAGGGGGTCTAAGAGCCATAGGGGACTTGCTTCAACACCTGCACCCCCCCAGCCAATCTCCCTCTTCAAGACGGGGATTTATTTTACCAGTCCCTGAGAAGGGCACAGTCATTCCTAAGGGACTCTTAAAGCAGACTAGGATTCTTCAAGTGAAAATCTTTTTTTTTTTTTTTTTGTATGTCAGGACCTCAGACAAACATCCCTGGGGCAGAAAAACTAGAAGACAACACTCAGTATCTTGCCCTTAAAGGGCCAGCAGCAGCATAGACCAGAAAGCCCCCAAGGGGAGGGGGTATGCTGAATATCAAAGACAGCATCTGTGAATGCCAAGCTCTCGAAGGATGCAACCCCTCCCTCGGCTCAGACGGATAACCATGGCGAAGAGAGCAGCGGCCAACGGGGGACCCTGTAGTCTGAAGTCCCCTCTCAGACCCCAGGCATCACCCACTGGTGAAACGGGGCATTTGCTGTGGACCCTACATGCTTCACAGCCCCCTCTTGAGCCCCCAGGCCTTGCTCCCTTGGTAAAGGGGCCCTTGCCTTGGTTATGCACTGAGTAACATGGGGCCTTTGCCTTGGTCCCTGCATGTTACACGGGCAACCTCTGGGGTTTTCCTGGTGGGAGACCTCCCAAAAAAGCTAAAGGAAGAGGTCTCCATCTCTGTCCTCATCTGAAGAGGAGCAGTTGTCCTCATATCACAAGGCCTGGAGGGCCTGGTCTCTTTCATTTAATATATATATTAAAAAAAAAAAAAAAGTCATACCTGAGATCCTCCTTGGATCTTCCCCAGAGGCTTCCACCCAGTCAAACAGTCTTCCGACTACCAGCTATCACCAGTTTGGCCGCAGCCTTCTCTATTCCTCCAGCCATAGGGGACTCGCTAATGGAGCCTGATTCCAACTGATAATCGGGCAACGCTGACATACACCGACTATTAGGGCGAAACGAGAAGCTAAAAGATGCTAAAGGAATCATTTCTTTTTTAGTGGGTTGAGCACCACTGAGCGATGTTGGTATCAGCACAGGAAAATGTCATAGCAGAACGACTCAGTCGCAAAGTGGGTCGACCAAGGGATCGCAGCTGAAGGACAGTGCCTCCCACATTCAGACAGAATAGTGGGGCAATACTCAAACATATTTTTTCACCTGCGGGCAGAACTCCAAGGTAAAGCAATTCTGTTCCCTAGCCAAGGACGAACCAGCTGTGGCTCAGGACACCTTCTGGGATCTGTCCGGTCTCCTGTAGGCCTTCCTGGCAGAATGCCAAGGTAAAGCAATTCTGTTCCCTAGCCAAGGACGAACCAGCCATGGCTCAGGACACCTTTTCCCCATAAACTGGGATATGTTCGGTCTCCTGTAGGCCTTCCTCCAATACCACCTCTATCAAGAGTCCTCCACAAAGTGGCATTGGACAGGACAGTCATGATTTAGTCTGACCCTCATGGTTTTTCTGCATTTAGTTGTTTCTCATTCGTTAGTCAGGATGACCACCTCGAGCATTCAGGTTCTGCCATGGGAATTCTCCTTCAAGGTCCAATTCTGCACCTTATTTTAACAACTGGTCTCTCTCTAGACTGGGAAAGTGAGTGGAAAAACTTTCAAGGAGCTATGCGGTACAGCTCCTGTTATTGACATGATGGGGAACTCCTATGTCTCTTCTTCCCCCAAAGTGCATTATAGAATCTGGAGGAAGTTTTGATACTGGCTTCATTCCAGACACATACAGAACGACACAATATACATGTCTGGTACTTCTTCAGGCAGCAGCATTAAGACAGCTTCAATCCACCAAAGCTATCACCTTGGAGTCTTAATATGGTTCTCAAGGCCATGACCAAGGCCCCCTTTAGAGCCTCTCATGCCATTCATCATGTGACCAAGGCCCCTTTAGAGCCTCTTATGCCATCCATCATGCATCATGCATCTCAAAATAAAGGTCACCCTTTTTTCTCAAAGCTATTACTCCCGCAGGAGTGTCAGCAAACTAAAGGCATTGTTGGCCCAAGAGCTGTATACTCGTTCATCAGGCTAGAACAGTTCCAATTTTGTTTGCCAGAATTACGTCTCCCCTCTGTTACAATCAAGGGTTCATTCTTCCTTCCTTCTGCCCCCTCTCTAAAAGCAACAAAGATGGAAAATGCCATACATTAGACCTGGGAAGAGGGAGAAAAATGGACATTAAGAGAGAAGAAGATATTCACAAAACTTCAGTTGTGTTCATGCCAACTAAAGGGAAAAATCTGGAGCAGCAAGGATTCAATAGGCGCTACAGCCAAACAGATTCTATCCGTCACCTCTGCGGCATGTGATCAGGCCAGAGTAACTTGCCTGGCCCAGTGGGAGTCCATGGCCCCCTTCGTGGAGGGAATTCAGGGAAGCATCGACAGCACACTCACACTGAGTGGCCTTTTGACCACCCATTCACATTCTCAAAAAAAAAAAAAAAATTGTCACTGGAAGTGATGTCCTCGGCAGAGGCATCCTTTGGCCATGGAGTGTTTCAAGTGGTGGTGAACCCCTAAGGGCTTTTGACATTCTTCCCAACCGGGACTTCTGGGGATGTACTGCTTTTGTATATCACAGGAGTAAGGAAACCTGGAGACCAGCTTAGGAGAGAGAAATTGAAATTTAAATACCTGTAAATTTTCTTTCTCCGACGACTGGTCTCCGAGCTTCAGATTCCCTCCCAGAATGTATATACTTGGCTGGCCTCACGGCCATGTATGCCTTAAAATTCTTGTTTTTTGTTCCCAAGTTCTTGTAGTAGTACCACATTGGACTGCTTTAGGAAGAACTGAGAAGAGCAGGAAGTGGAGGGCTGGATGTCCCCTGCAGAGGTCTGATTCCTGCCTGTGGATCAGCATCAGGAGGCACAGCACAGGAGTAAGGAAGCCTGGAGACCAGCCGTCAGAGAAAGAAAATTTACAGGTATTTAAATTTCAATTCCCCCCCCAACCCCATTAATTCCCTGTGCTGATTTCAGCTCCCTCTGGGCCTTGGCTTCTCTCACTTTTCTGGTCACCTCCCTGGACCATCTTGCATATTCCTCCCTGTCTACTTCCTTCCCCATCCTCCTAAACCTCTGGTGCGAAACTCGTTTTGGCCTCACCACCTCCACAACCTCACTGTTCAACCAGCATGCTTTTCTTGCTCTGCTCCTCTTACTCTGTGCCTTGGTGCAGGCTTCTGTTGCCTCTGTAATTCCCCATTTAATAATATTCCATTTCTGCTCCACATTCATCTCCTGCCTTATGCCCTCCAGTTTCCCTTTCAGTACTTCCTGCATCCTTCCAAAGTCTGCCCCCCTGAAGTTTACCACCCGAGTAACTGATTTCTCTGATTCCCCACACATCATGAATTAAACCACACCATTTGGTGTCGCTGTCGGCTAGTGGGTCCTCTACCTTTATTTCCCTCACTGCCTCCCCATTCGACAATACCAGATCTAAAGTGTTGTTTAGCCTAGTAGGTACAGTAACCAACTGTGTCAGGAGACCCTCCTGGATCGTGTCCAGGAGCACTTGCTCCCTAGCACTGGAGGTGACCAGAATGCTCCAGTCAAACCCTGGCAAGTTGGAATCCCCCACGATGACCACCTTCCCTTTTCTACATACCTTTTTGATTTGTCCCACTAACTCCTTGTCAAGCTCCTCAGTCTGGGAGGGCAGCCTGTATACAACCCCAAACCTCAGTTTCCTACCGCTTGAGTATAGGAGCTGCAGCCCGATTGCCTCTTTTCTCCTTCGTCCCTTGTGCATTTGATCCCATCCTTCATATAGACTGCCACTCCACCCCTCCTCACTTCCTTACAGTCCTTCCTGTATAATTTGTAACCTGGGATTGCCAGTTCCCAGTCCTGATTCTCTGTTGCCCACGTTTCTGTGACAGCTGCAATATCCACCCTCCACACTGCTAAGAGTGCCTGTAGCTTAGCGGATTTGTTTCCTAGGCTTCTTGCATTCAATGAGACCACCCTTCATAATGCCCCATTCTTTTCACTAGCCTCCATCTCCTCCCTTCTACTCCCTCCTTTTTTGGCCACCCTGAGTCCTTCCCTGCTAGCCTGGGGGGTTGGCTGTGACTCCACTCTATCGGATCCCTGTCTACCTGCTGTCCACTTGCCACCCCCCATCTAGTTTAAATCTACCCTTGTCGCAATATACCATCCCAGTCCTTGCTTTAATACCTCCTTCCCCTCCCCACTCAGGTGCATCCTATCCCTTACAAACAGATTGTTATTATCCCAGGTACTGCCCCAGCCTTCCACAACCCCATATCCCTTAGTTTGACACCATTCTACCAACCATGTGTTCAACTCTCTAATCCTCTCCTTTCTCACTGTGCTTGCTCAGGGTACTGGAAGCACTTCAGAGAAGGCCACAGACTCCCCAGTCTCCTCTCACAACCTTCCCACTTCCTCAGTCCTCTCCCTTGTTACCTCCACCATTTCCACCACTAGGTCATTTGTCCCCACATGTACCACAATGTGTGTTTTCCTCCTACTCCTCTTTACGCACCTTAGGATTGCCTGTCCTGCCATGTCTGCCTTTAATCCCGGTATGGACTCCACCCGTCTCTGTCTGTGCCTCTCCCCCTTACTGCCCCATCTGATCCCCTTGAGTATGGCATCCCCCAACACTAGTACACTCCCCTCCTCTTTCCTTGTGCCTGTCGCCACCCTCCCACCCAGGCTCCCATTTTTGGAGCCACTCAAGACTGTGTTTTTACCATGTGCCCCAGTATCTCCCCCCATCCCTCCCAATTAGGACCCCTTCCCTTCCTCCTGTTTGACTGCCAACCTCCCTTTCCCTCCTCACCTTTCTGAGTATTATCCTCCTCCCACCACACCATACTCAATCTCTCCACTAGTAATGCCCCTCACTCCCTCTTCTTTGTGAGTGCTATCCCTTGTGCAGTCATCTCCTGCGTCCTCTTTCCCATTAGTTGCTAGTAAAGTAAACATGTTCCCTATCCCCTTTGCCTTACTGTGTGCTTTATCTTCCCTCCTGCCTACTACTGCTCCTCTTTTTCTAGGTCCTACTAGAGTCCATCCTTCATCAGCTAGCTTCCTGTCTAGTTTGCCCCTCCCCCGTCCCTTGACCCACTGTTCCTTCTCTGTGGTTCCCCCACAATACTCTGATGTCAGCTTTCCTACCAACACAATCCTCCCCTCATCCCTTAACCTCCCCAGCTCCCTGCCAAGCCACTGAACCACTTCCTTGAGCCTCCTTAGCCTGTGGCATATTGGGCACCCTCCCAGCCTCCACAGTATATTCATCCGCATTGCTGCCCCACAACCATTGCACCCAACAATCCTACCCATGGTCCACACTACCTATACAGCCTCTCCACACTAACTATCTCTACAGCAAGTAGAATTAACTATTCCTAGCCCAGCCTCTAATATAAATTTTACCTGACATATTCCAGTTGAAGGCCCTCCACAATATCCACCTATCACACTAATCAGCAGTTCCTTGACAAAGACAACCTGAGTACCACTAACCTGGTTCTGTCTGCTCCTAAACTTCTTATTTCTCCCTCTCTTCCCTCTCAAGCTCTCCAATCCTTATTCCTTGCCCTTGACACTGCCTCTGAGTTCCTTTTTCTTTTCTGTACATAAATGTTACTGTTTAAGTTGTGGCCTTGTTAAACGGCTTACTCATTGTTTGTAACACTGTCTACTATGTTTTTGTACTTAAAGACATAGAACCTTTGTAAAAGAGCCTTGGCTCAAAGGTATTAATTCCTAGAACAATAAACTTCAAACTTCAATTCATTGTGGATGCTGTATTACTATTTGAGACCTACCTATGCTTTTTCCCTGCCCTGTGGCTGCATTATTGGATAGAACTACATGAGCTGCACCTGAAGCCCCTTCCTCCAATTGCAGGACAGGTGTTCCCCTATAATTGAGCTGTGCTCTGGGGAGGGAGGGGTGGGGGTGGGTGGGATTAGGTTCCACACCCAACTCTCACAAGAGTGTATCAGCCCTGTGTCTGCCCCTCATTGCGCCTCCAAGCACTGCAGCCTCCTCTGGAAGGAGGTCCCACACACACACACACACACACACACACACAGAAACAGTGTATTAAACAAGTCAGCACTACTTGCTAAAGTCCACAGACTGAAAAAGAAATTTAAAGCTTATCCAGCAACTAAATCCTTTCCCCAACTGCTGAGCAAAAGATGGTTCAGACAACCTCTGCCAGACCCCAACTGTTTCTGCAGTACTGCTATGTAAGAAGCCCTGGTATTTAAGCCCCAGTGTGCTGTAAATTGATCCTGGCTGAGAAGGACAGAAACTTTCTGAAAGCTGCTCACAATGCCTGTAGAAAAAATCAATGAATATCCAACTTCCACTATGGATCCCCCACACCACCCAACACTATTAAACAAGTCAGCACTACTTGCTAAAGTCCACAGACTGAAAAAGAAATTTAAAGCTTATCCAGCAACTAAATCCTTTCCCCAACTGCTGAGCAAAAGACGGTTCAGACAACCTCTGCCAGACCCCAACTGTTTCTGCAGTACTGCTATGTAAGAAGCCCTGGTATTTAAGCCCCAGTGTGCTGTAAATTGATCCTGGCTGAGAAGGACAGAACCTTCCAGAAAGCTGCTCACAATGCCTGTATACAAGATAAATGAATATCCAGCTTCCACTATGGATCCCCACACCACACAACGCTATTAAACAAGTCAGCACTACTTGCTAAAGTCAACAGACTGAAAAAGAATATAAAGCTTATCCAGCAACTAAATTCTTTCCCCAACTGCTAAGCAAAAGAAGGTTCAGACAACCTCTGCCAGACCTCAACTGTTTCTGCGGAATGAGTGGTTGATGCCACAGTCTTCCAGTGGGGGTGGTGGAGGTGAAAACAGTGTTGGAGTTCAAGAGTTCATGGGATAGATATAATGAAATCTTGGGGGGGGCAGAAAGAGCTGGAGATCAACTAGGATTTGCGGTGACACTGTAAGTAGGGAAGAAGGGGCAGATTGGGTGGCAAAGTGGTCCTTATCTTTCATCAAATTCTGTTTCTGTCTTAGTAGTGCTGTGCAATTTGGATACTTCTCTTTTATGACATAGAGGAGGAGCACTAGCAGCACTGTAGAAGAATAATCGACAGTGACCTTTACTGATATCAGGCCCCTGGAATGCCTTTGATCTGGTGGTGTTTGAGTCTTCTTGCTCTTTAGCAGAGATTTCTGCAGTTGCCCCATACATTGTAGAGTCCAGTACACACACACACTGGTTAGGGAGCAACATCCTTATCCAGAGTTACACATCCACTGATTGAAGTAGGTCCTTGCTACAGTGGAGAAGCATTCTCTTGTGTTTGTCATTTAGGGCTACGACCACTGCAGTTATAGTAGTATAGCTCCCAGTATTCCTTATACTTTGTTACACTTATGAAGTCTTTATAAGTATATGTGAAATCCACAGAAAGTCAATTGGCTAGAGCTTCAGTTCCTCACTCTCATCATGTGCCCTTGCTCCTCGATTTCACAATCTTTCTACTGGGGAAAAAGTTCTCATTTTTGGTTTCTCCCTGCCATTTTGGCTTTGCCATATATTTCTAATTTTTCATTAACAGGTCACTGATTGTTTTTGCTGCTTTTGCTGGTTAGAGCTTATGTCCCATGTCTGACTACAGTATGTTGACCTATATGTAGGTGTCCTGTTCTTTCTGGGTATTTTTGAAATTGTGACAAAGGATTGTGCCTCATAAGTCAGGCATCTGGTTCTGCAAAAAGGACTGATACGAGATGTCATTTACCTGATGCCCACAACATCTGATTGACATACTGGGGCCTCAAGCATGATGTCAGGAACTGCATGTGCTAATATAACATGCAAGCACCCACTTGCCATGCCTTCAGAAAATAAATCTATGTCTAGGAAGGGCCAGAGCTTGACAACCCACAATGTCAGTCAACCAAGCCTGCATGACAAGCTCACAGTTGAAAGGTTGAGATTTAGCATGGTCCTCTTTCCTTTTAGGAGTAGAGGATGGATAAGTGTTCCAAATAGAGCCTACATTCCAGGGTGATCACCAAAGCATCCTGGTCAACCTGTTAGGGCTTAGTTCAGCAGAGAACACTCAGAGCACAGTGGGAGAGCTGCTGCATACTAAGTTGCTGAATAGGTTTGGGGACATTCGTAAAGTTCAGGAAGGTTGAAGTGAAATGAGGCCAAGGAATACAAAAGGGAGAATTTTTCTGCATGGGTCCTGAGAGTGCCGATGAATACTGTCATTCAACAGAACATTCGGGGATGTTATCCACATGATTTCAGGATGTTGGATTCATGTGCTTGTGCTACATTGACCACCATGCTGCCTCCCGTGGGCCCTGCATGCATAAAGTGCAGCTCTCTGTGAGAGAGTTCACTTCCTAGCCTCCCACAGGGTCACTGCTGTGGTAGAGCATGGCATCACACAATCTGGGCTCTGATGTGCTGCCAGCAGCATTGTTTCCCCATCCGTGACTGCTGTGGACTTAAGTCTGCTCCTGAACCAGGGTTGCTTTCTTGGTAGCACAGCTTGTTACCATTGGGCCACCGATCATCCCCCCAAAATGTGTTTTAAATTAGAAACCATTTTAAGCTTAAGCAGTTGTCAGTGTCTCTTTATTTGTGTAACTGTCTGACAGAGGTAGGCATGACACTGTGAGCTGCTACCACAGATGACTTAAGAAGGGTCAAACAAGTTCTCAATGAGATTCTACAAAGATGTACCGAGGGCTATATCTGCTTGACCAGCTTTGTGCATCAGTTTCTTGTTCACGTCTTTCTCTGCTACAGCAGTTTTTCCCAGCTTGCTGTGGGTAGAATCCTCCAGTGTAGTCACTTTCTGCTTCTGTATATGTAGCTTCAGGCCACTGGAATATCAGAGTTGTTGAAAAGTTATTTGGGCCTTGGAGGAGAGAGCAGCAGCAGTCACACATTTCTCTTCGCTTGACATAGTATGTTTTCCACAGGCTAGTGCCTTGTACATCATGAACAGTGAGGTTTAAGCTGTGTGCAAAACATGTTGCAATCAAATCTCTATTGACTTTCACTGTGTATATTCCAAATTATTTGGTAATGTAACAGGAGTCTTGGCACTGTGTGAACTGCTACTGTAATGTCTCTCCAGCAATATGATCAGTATATACTGTCTCAAAAGCAGTGATGCAAAGCACTGCTTGCATCCTCTATAGGGTAGCAGCACTGGTTGTAGTGCTGCTGTTGCTTGTTGCTTGGCGAAAGGAAGCCTGTTGAGCAGGGACCGTAGGAGGTAATTGAGTTATTTCTTGTCAGTTTCATTCACCTCTCTGGGTTGAGGGCAGAGGTCGCTGGTCTCTGAGTCAAGCTGGAAAGGATGCAGAGAATCCTTTGCCCCACCCAAAGGCCACCAAAGATACCATAGCTATCTCAAAGGATGCTTAGGCAGAGGCAGAACAGCTGGACCTTGGTGGGATCCTGGCTGGTGGGGGTGTCAGGTAGGGTACACATTCCTCAGCTTGTGCTACTACAAAATTCCTTTGCCACACTGGTGGTACAGGACAGTGGAGAGGAGGCACTTGAGGCAGTGGAAGATGTGGGGGTCCTTAGAAGATGAGGCCTCAAGTTGGGAGGAAGATGCCCCCAGCCAAGGAGGAAGCAGCTGCAGGTGGTGGACTCTATCACTGGGGAATAGACTTAGGAAAGTGAGGCTGAGGGGAGAGAGAGGTAAGGTGAGAGATAAGGTGCCTCTCCAGTGCTTTAGCTCGGAGGGATGTTGAGTAGATCCAGAGGATCACTAGGATGGCAGGTCACAGGAGCAAGCTAGACATCATTGTCTGCCTTGGAACAAGTGACCTGCAAGGGATGGGGTAGGGGTAGTGCAGGGTAAGTTTAGGGGGCTGGGATGGGGCCTTAAACAGGTAGTGCACAGCCAAAGGGAGGATAAGGCACTCAGCACTAGGACTTTCAACAGCTGTTAAAGCAGTGGTTCTGGGAGGAGAGCTTTGGCTACTTTGGGTACTGCGGCCAGCCTGGGAAGGTACAGTCATCTACAGGAGTGACAACCTGTATCCTTCCAAGAGAGGAACCTCAGTCCTTAGTGGGAGGTTTAAATGTTTCTTGAATGAGCATTTAAATTAGCTGGGGAAGGGGAGGTTGTATTAACAAGGGTGCCAAAAACTACTGCCCCTGGAATGATGAAGAAACCGGGACGAAGGGCCTGCGGGGAGGAAGCTCCCCCAACAAAGGAGTGCAAAAACAAAGAGTTGCCAATAGAGCAGAGTACAAGGGGACTATAAAACAAGGATGCAAAAAGAGAAGAGTAAAAGAGAGAAGAAGAAGCAGGGAGTGTAATGTGGGAGGAGAGAGGTTGGGGTAGAGACAAAGAGCAGCATAGGCAGTGGGGGGAAGGGAAATAGGGTTTGCAGGCAGGGAGAAAGCCAGATATGGAAAGCCATGTACACCAATGCAAGGAGTCTGAAATAAAACTCCAGACCTGGATGCCATTGTCAATCAATCAATCATTTATTTATAAAAAGCGCAATTCCAATTAAGACCAAAGCGCTTGTACAATAAAACAGAGAACAATAAAATGTAAAATAGTAAATAAAAATTAACTAAAGCCATCAAATAAATTAACCCAGTAAGGCTGAATATAATTATATCTGTAGTCTGGAAAGGCCAAGCTAAATAAATGGGCTTTCAAGGCTAGTTTAAAACTCTTGACAATCAGGCACTCCCTTACCTGATGAGGTAGAGAGTTCCACAGGGAAGGGACTGCAAACGCAAATGAATGAGCACCAGAGGTCTTAAGCCTAACTCTGGGAATCTCTAGCAATCCCTCGTCGGAGGAGCAGAAGGATTGGAGAAGGTGGTAAAGGTGGAAGAAATCTTGCAGATAGCTCGGTCCCTGGCCATGTAGAGCCTCGTAGGTCAGTAATCTGACCTTGAAGGTGATTCACCAATAGACTGACAACCAGTGCATGCAACAGAGCACAGGTGGGATGTGGCATGATCTAGGTAAGCCTGTCAACAGCCTGGCTGCTGCATTCTGGATTAGCTGCAGCCTACAGATATCAACCCCTGGGTAGCCCTAGGTAAAGGGTGTTGCAGTAGGCAAGGTGGGAGGTCACAAAGGTGTGGACCAATGTTGGTAGGTCATCAGGTGGGACCAGATGCTTAACCTGGGTGATATTCCTCAGGTGGTAAAAAGAGGTTTTCATGACTGTAGACACCTGTCAAGCATAATGCCAAGGTTTCGCACCTGATCTAAGGCAGGCAGCTATATCCCATCAAGGCTATGCCCATATAGTTTACCAGCTACTGAACCTAAACCCCAGTGATCTGAGTCCACCACCAACACCTCAGTTTTATCAGGATTCAGCTTCAGCCAGCTGGTCCTCATCCAGTCCTGGATCCTAGAGAGGCAGTTGTTAAACACTGAGACAGCCCCAGTCTGTTCAGGTACAAAAGACAAGTAGTGCTGAGTGTTATCTGCATAGCAGTGGAAACTCAACCCATGCTATCCTATAATGTCTGCTAATGTCAGGATGTGCACTGTGAACAACATGATGAAAGTATGGGACCCTGCAGGACCCCACAAGGAAGAGAGAGAGAGGGGCCAAGGAATAAATCCCAGACACCACTCTGTGAGTTCTCCCAGTGAGGAAAGATCAAAACCATCTGAGGACTGTCCCAGACAGTCCACAGAACAGCTGCAGTCATTCCAACAACACATCATGGTCCATGGTGTCAAATGCTGTGGAGAGATTGAGAAGAACTAAGATGGAATGGCTCCCTTGATCTCTCGCAGTTGGGAAATCTTTTAGTATCCGAACAAGCACCATCTCACTGCTGTGCCTCTTCCTGAATTCAGACTGAAATGGCTCATAGACATCATAAATGGTTAAATGGACCTCCAGTTGCTCCACAACTGCCTTCTCAATAGCCTTGCCCACAAAGGGCAGGATAGAGACAGGCCTGTAGTTCGCTAAACAGTTTGGGTTGATGGAGGTCTTCTTAAGAAGGGGGTTATCACTACCACCTCCTTCAGGGTGGCAGGAAACACCCATGTTTCTAATGAACCTGGACTATTTCCACTAGGACCAGGCTGATGATCTCAATGCACCCCGCTAAAAAGCACGTTGGGTCTGGATCCAAACTGCAGTAAATTGTGCACAACTCCTGAATGATCCATACAACACCTGTGATCTCCAGCTGGCCAAAGTCAGACTAGACAAACTGGGCATCATGACCTCCTGCTGACATCTGCAAGGCCCAGTGGAGGAGGCTGAGCAGATCTCGGACCTAATGGTGTCAATCTTATCTGCAAGGGAATCCGAGCAAACTCATCACACAACTCCTGTGAAAATGCTCTCTGGGACCGGAGACAGGCTGGATTGCATAAATTGTCAGCTGTCCAGAAGAGCTGAGCTGGTTGATTCCATGCAGCAGCAATCTTTCTGGACAGGAACTCTGCCTTCTTATGAGAGATTGCTGATTGCTAGTTTTTGTAATGAACCATCAATCTAGGTTTGTCTGTCTCAAAGCTGGATTTCCACCAGCGATGCTCCAACCTTCGCCCCAGACATCTCAGTTCCTTCAGAGTACCATCAAACCATGGAGACTCTGGATGGAGAGTAAGGGGACGAACAAGGACAGGAGCAATAGAGTCCAGAGCCATTGTCACTGCCTTGTAGGCAATTACCAACTCCTCTGGATCCTTGCTAGCACTCGACAAGCCTGATAGGTCCAGAACTGCCGCAAGACCGTTAGGGGTCAGTCCCCTCAAAGGGTGGGTACCGAACCATCTCCACCGGGGCAGGTCTATAAGGGGGAGCCTGGAAGCTGAACCTTATAGTGTGATGCTCAGACCAACTGACTGGTTCCACCATCAAGTCAGAGATCTCCATCCCAGGTAGGAAGCCCAAATCCAGAGAGTGGCTAAAACTGTGGGTGGCCGAGGGAAACAACCTGTGTAAGGCCCAATGATAACATTAGTTTGAGGAAGTGTTGGCCAAACTGCGAGAGTTCATTGTCAACCTAGGCGTTGAAGTTCCCCAGAATACTCCATCTGAGGAACTCCAAAACCAGATTGACAATGAAGTCCGCGACTTCCTGCCGAAACTCCTTCTCACCTCTGGGTGGACGGTAGATGAGAAGTATTCTGCAACCCACACCTGCCCCCACGATATACTCAAAATATTTGGTCCTCTCTACTGGAACTTCTATAAGGCCCAGTTCTGAACGAAAACAAATGGCTACACCCCCACCCCTATGATCCTCCCTTGAGCGGTGTATCACTGAGTATCCAGCCGGATCTGCTGCTTCCAAAACTGGGCCAGAATTTTTGTCCAACCAGGTCTCGGTGATGAAAGCCAGATCAGCTGAACCCACAAGATCAGCAGTTATGGCTGTATTGTTCCTAAATGATCTGGCATTGCATAACACTGCCCGAGTAGGATAGATAGGCGAGGATGATCGAGCTATGTGTCACAGGATATGGAACCCTTGGGTATGGGAACTAGGCAGGGGGAACCCCTTTCCAGGACCCATTTCACCCCAGGACATCTCCTAGTCCTCATCACCCCAATCCGACCAACCCGTTCCACTAACCTACCAGGATCAGTTCTCCCCCGACCCTTCCTCCATCGAGTTATCCCCAAAGTGCGACAGTGTTTATTGTGGTGGATGCTGGCCTGGACTTGGTGGGTGTGACTGAGTCATGATACACAGACAGTCACAACTAGGACAGGCCATGCCAGGCTACTTTCTGTTCAGGAGGTATAGGGAGGGGAGGAGTTGTTACATGTATGAGGGATGGAATCGAGGCTAAGGAAATACAGGGGCAATCATAGGAAAAGGAAAGGGTGGAGGTGCTGTGTGTCACCCTGGAGGCTTGAACTGGGGCCACTGTCCAGACAGGGGTATGATACAGACATCCAGCACAGGGAGAGGAGTTGGATAAGGCACTAAGAGAAGACATCATCAGGATGGCAAATAAGAGAGAGATGCCGCTATTTGGTAACTTCAGTCTTCCTGATGTGGATTGGAGACATCTAGCCAGCTACAGGCCTAACTATGCCTGCCATCCAGAACCTCCTCTCCACTGCCCTCAACCCCCACTGTACAAGAAGCACCACCAGACAATCTATCCATGTCCCATTTTTTTTTGTACCTCACAAGCGCAAAGATATTTTGCGTATCGAGCCCCTCTGTGGTGTAACAGATTCCCCCCGAATATAATCAATGAACCTAAGCTTGGCCCATTTAAGAGACAACTCCATCAGCACCTCACTTGTCATAGCATTTGTGATTGCTAGCTCCTGATTCTTGTCCTTGACCCCCCCACCCATTATGCCCTCTACACTTATTCCCCAACCCATCCCCAACCCCTTTCTCATGGAACCTGACAAAGAAGATCTTGCTTAACTCTTGAGTTCAACAAAGAAACATTTATTTCTGCTTAAATACCTCATTCATTGTTGCACTGTAATCTAATTGTATGTTATCCTTGTTTTCTTTGTTCGGACACTGGTGCCCTGTAACACTGCACTTTTACTGTTACCAGTCTTCCAATCCTGTAATGTACGTTATGTGTCTTTTCTTCATTTGACATGGAACCTTTGTAAACCAGCTTCCAGCTCAAAGATGTATTTCCAAGATTTAAATAAATAAATAAATACAGCCTTGGTAAGGAGCAGGGTCATCCTTGACTCCCTACAGGGGACTTTTCTAAGGCAGCCAGTCAGTGAACCCACTAGGGACAGGGCAGTGCTGGACCTTGTGCTTACTAACATGAACAGCATTGCAGACATCATGGTGTGCAGTTCCCTGGGGACCAGTGGTCACCATACAGTGTGGTTCAACATTAAGACAGGTGTTGAGACAAACCACATAAAGATGAGGGTCCTGGGGTTTAGGCAGGTGGATTTTACAGAAATGGGGGACTGCCTTGAAGGGGAGGATTGACAGGTTGGGGTAGAGGAACAGTGGGGAAGGAAAAAAGGGAAGGCATAATTAAGGCAATCCACCTCTGTGTGAAGGAGGTGAGGAAAAGGAAGAAAAGACCATTATGGTGCTCTAAGGAAGTGGCCACAGTGGTGAAGGATAAAAGGGTGGCATTCATGAGGTACTAAGAAATGCAGAGGGAGGAAGACAGGGAGGTGCACCAAGTAAAACAGATGAAGGAGGTAAGGCAGTGAGGAGAGGAAAAGCACAGATAGAGGAAAGGATAGCCAAAAGAGTAGCTAAAGGGGGATACAATTTTTTCAGGTACATAAGTGTGAAGAGAAAAACCAAAACAGGGATAGTAAGTATAAGGAGGAAGACTGAGGGTGACTACACAGAAGAGGATCAGGAAAAAGGAGACATCCTGAACAGGTACTTCTGCTCAGTCTTCACAGTGGAAGGAGGGGTGGACCGATCACCAGGGAGCAGCAGGAAAAAGGGGTTTGGGGTGGTGGACATGAGTTCATTTTTAACGGAGAGAGTCCTGAAGGAACTTGCAAATCTGAAAGTGGACAAGGCCATGGGATGCTAGGGTACTAAAGGAACTCAGTGAGGTGCTTGCTGCACCACTGATAGTCTTATTCAACTGGTCACTGGAAACAGGCATGGTTCCAGAAAACTACATGATAGGAGACGTGATCCTGCTCCATAAGAGCGGCAGCAGGGAGAAAGCAAACAACTGTAGTCTGGTCAGCCTCACATCAGTGGTGCAGAAACTAATAGAAACCCTGTTAGAGGAGAAGTTAGTAGAGTATCTAGAATCTAATGGGCTACAAGACCAAAGGCAACATGGATTCTTGGGGGGGGGGGGGATGTCATGCCAGATTAATCTGATTGATTTCTTTGAGTGGGTGACCAGGGAAATAGATCAGGGGAGTGCAGTGGACGTGGCCTGCAGTATTTGGACTTCAGCAAGGCCTTCGACACTATGTAACACAGGAGACTGATAAAGAAATTGAGCAGTCTAGAAGTGTAATCTAGAGTGGTAAATTAGGTGAGGAACTGGTTAATGGATAGGTGACAGAAAGTGGTGGTAAATGGCACTCACCCTAAGGGGGGATGACCAGTGGGGTGCCGAAGAGTTCAGTGCTAAGTCCAGTCCTCTTCAATGTCTTCATAAGTGACATTGCAAAAGGACTGGAAGGGAAGGTATGCCTTTTTTGCAGATGACACCAAAATCTGTATAAGGGAGAATACTCGGGAGGGGTGGAGGGAATGTGTAGGGACCTTGGGAAACTCAGGGAGTGGTCAAGGGCATGGGAGCTGGGGTTCAGTGCCAAAACATGCAAAATCATGCACCTAGGGGCTAGGGCATAGAAACCCAGGAGCTGAATATAGATTTGGGGGGGGGGGGTACTGACAATCACTAAGCAGGAAAGTGATCTTTAGGTAATCATATCTGATGACCTCTAACTAGCAAGGCAGTGTGGCAGAGCAGTGGGTATGGCTAGTGGGATGCTGGGATGCATAGGGAGAGGTATCACCAGCAGGAGGAGGGAGGTTGTGCTACTACTGTATCAGTCACTGGTGAGACATCACCAGGAGTACTGTGTCCAGTGCTGGAGACCGCACCTCAGAAAGGACATAGACAGGGTAGAGACAGTCCATAGGAGGGCAACTAAAATGATGCAGAGGCTGCATCAAAGCCCTATGAGCAGAGACTGAGGGATCTCAACATGTGCACCCTAGAAGAGAGGAGCGCCAAGAGAGCATATGACAGAGACCTACAAGTACCTCACAGGGGTGAACAACATACAGGTTGGGGAGTTTCTTTCAAATGAGAATGAGCATCAGGACCAGAAGGCATGCAGTAAAGCTTGTTCACTAGGGAATGTGAGGAAGTGCTTCTTCACTGAAAGAGTGATAAACACCTGGGCAGAGTGCCAGCAGAAGTAGTGGAGGTGAAAATAGTGATGGACTTCAAGCATGCGTGGGTTAGACATATGGGAATAGTAGTTAACAAGCAGGGAGTCAGGAGTGTTGCCAGAGACCAGGTAGAGTCTGTGGAGACAGACTAGGCAGGGACTCTCTGGGCAGACTGGGTGGGGCAAGCAGTCCTTATCTGCCAACAAATTCTGTTTCTGTGGTCCACATGAATGTGGATCTAAGGACCTTGTCTCATGCACGCACTTGTTTACAGTACAGTTCCATACAATTGCTCATGCATGTGGTACAGGGACTGCTCTGCACTTCCAGATAGGAAACTGAATACAAATTAAACAAAGAACACACTGCCCTTGTACCTGTAGCTGGAGGCTCCAGGAAGAACTACACTCTGTCAAAGGATTGCTATGCTCCAGTTTATTGCGTACAAAAATATGCTGCACAGAGTTGGTGCAGTTCATCAATATATTGGTACATCCAGAGAGCCTCACAGCAAATAATACTTGCCCTGGTGCTTCGACCTTGTGATCTTTCTCAGGTGGCATCCCTCCAGCTACAGGTAAGAGTGCACTTCATTGTTTTTTTAACCTGCTTACAATGCCCTGCAACTCTGGGTTGGACTTTTATAAAAAAAGAATGTTCTGCTCTTTCTCTGAGGAGGGAGGGTAGTGGACTCCACTGCTATACCACAACCTGGGTGACCACAGGTGGTGTTGCAGCATGAGTCACTGGAGGGAGGAAAGACATTGGAACTTCAGCATGTAAATGCAGAAAAAACCCAGAGTATGGCTGAATGAAGCTGCACCCTCAGGTCAAAGTGTCTTAACTGGCCACTGCTTTTCCAAAGTTGTGGATCAGTGGGATGGACAAGAACGCTGGAACTCCCCCACTGAGGAATCTTCCCTTCCTGGGGCAGGAGCCTGGGGGACACCTGGTGAGTGGGTAAACACCAGAGAAGGGATAGGACAGGGTTGGTGGCAAGCTAAGCTGAGGACAGCTCCAGAGACACAAGGAGAGTATAATAAAAAAATAGGGAGGGGAAGGGTTACATAGACCTGTTTTATTGATGGGGTAACATTGGTCAGGACATGGGGAAAATCTTTTCTTCTTGCAAGTGCCACTGGATCTTTAGCTTCCACCTAGATAGCCACCAGAGACAGGCAGCATTGACACAAGTTTAACATCTCATATGAAATGTGTGCAGCACACCCTAGTACTGCACTATATTGACAGCACTGGGCACCATACCAAGTTTCTGGTGTGGGACTAGAACCCATGATCTTTCTAATCTGGCCCCAGAGCTGAGTGTGAAACCTACTGATCTGCTGATACTGCTTTGACAGTGGGGTTTGCCACTTATCACAGAGGATGCTTTCGGTACTTGGTAGCGATGTTAAAGAACCAACAAGGCTTGTAAACAGATTGCTGAAAACTAGTGAATGGTAGTGGCAGAAAAAGTTTTAATAAGCAGCCCCCCAAACAGCTGTTGCCTCTAGTGCCATTGCAGGCCACTGAAGTTCTGTCCAAGTACTGTACATAAAATTAAAAAAAAAAAATCCACTGCTTTATGCAGCTGGAAAGACTTGTAATTAAAGCAAAAAAAATGGTGCTGCTTGCTACCTTCTTACAGGTTGGGCAGTACTATTAGCACGGGAGATTAAGGACACAAACTTGGCAAGCTAGGCAACATTTGCACTGATGCAGTCAGCGGCTATGCACTATGTTTCTCTGGTCCTCTGCTCACTCACAAACCTGATGTTATCCTCAAGCCTATAAAATGACAAAATAAAAAAGGTTTTGATCAGCTCATAGCTTTGACAGTTGCTCTTGCTGTGTCTCTGAAAGTTTAGTTTACCTATTGCTTGGTTAAAACCACAGATAACGAACTTCAGTCTCTTATCAGAGTTCCCTAAATGTATGTCATATTTTTTTGTTCTCACTCGAGTGACATATACACATATGAGCACACAACAGCTAGAACACAAGAATGCTATTTATAAAATGTCTTCCCCATCCTCATGATGACAGTTACTGTTTACGGGATATCCTTGAATAAACTGAATGGTTATTATTCTGTTTGATTCCACTGACTCAGAGAGTCTTCTGACAAGGTGCAAATCACCCAGTCTTGTCTTAGACCTCAAACAATCAGGCTATCCAAAATCATGTGGCTGATATCCACTCACTCCTAATTTTAATTGCTTTTCAATGTACAAGACCGCATTAGACAAATTATTGTATGCCAGTCTCTGTGCTTACAGCCTGCTATTGAAATTTTGTAAATTAAAAGGTGCAGTACATCACACCAATGCTAAACTCACTAACCCAAAAGGGGGGGGGGGGTTCATATGGTCGTTCACCTAGGTACTAATGACCTGGTGGGATGCAGAGTCGAGTTAGTTCAAGCCAGTTTCAGGTTGCTTGGAAAGAGCAGGCAAAAATGATTGCTTTTTCTGAAGTGTTATCAATACCCAGAGCCAGTACAGATAGGAAAGCTGAGAATTTCAGACTTCAGCAGATGACTCAAGGAGTGATGTTGGGAGGAAGGCTATGGATACATAAAGAACTTGGAAGAAGTCTGGGAGGGAAAAAAAACTGTACATAGTGGACCGGCTGTGCCTTAGCAGGAAGGGAACTTGGTCGCTAAGGGACAAGCTGTAGGACTAGATTTTACAAAATCTAAACTAATTGGGGGGAACTGCAAAGGGGGCATAGGACCATAAGTTTTCCCAAGCTGGAGGCTGGTAAGTCCCCCAGTTTTTGGGCAAAATGGGAGGGAGGTCATCTGAACATAAAGGAGGTGTTACAGGGGGGTCAGTGGGGGTGATACTAAAAAGGATGGTGGTAGAGGGGAGAATTGAGGGAGGGGTGGGAGACACTCAAACAGGCCTGGCACCAACTAAATCAGGCAAGCAACTCAGCAAAAATGAAAAGAGCAGGGAATGAAAGGAAGAGAAGGTGTGATAACAGGAATCCTTGAGGGTGGTTTTAATTAATGCTAGGCACCTGGGGAACAAAATTAATGATTTCCAGGCCTTTGTGGTGGAGGGCTGCTTGGGTCTGGTGGTGATCCTTGAGATATGGGCATCCCCAAACCTTGACTGGGTCATCTCAGCCCCAGGGTTCATGCTCCACAGGAATAATAGAGCAGGGGGAAAGGGAGGCCCTACATGTTAAATAAATGATTACGGGCACTAGGGAGGAAATGGTTGGTGTGGGCATGGAGGTAATCTGGGCCTAGGCTCAATCAGAAGCAGGGTTGAGGATTGGCTGCGGGTGGTCTTTTGACCTCCAAATCAGAGTGAAGGCATAGACCAGGAGCCAGAAAATGAGACCAGGAAGGCGTCAAACCTACCTGATGTAGATTGGAGCATCCCTAGGGCCAGCAGCGGTAGAAGCCAATCAATTAAAACAAAGAATTCAGTGTACCCCCCATAACAAATCTTTCAAATATTACAATTTTCTCTCTGCCTGAATTGGCTACTTATTTTACCTCACTCCCTTTTGAGATAAATAAGTAGCTAATTCAGGCAGACAAAAAACTGTAATATTTGAAAGATTTGCTATATGGGGTGAACTGACTTCTTTGTTTTAACTAGTAGTTGAAATGGCAGGGCAGACTGGGGGAACTCGGTTCCAGAGCAAGAGCCTGACTTAGTTCCAAGAGTAAAATGGGGAAGGACTATTCCTGTGTAACATTTAAGCAACCAAAATACATAAAATGGAAAAAAAATAATGTGTTAAAATACAATATATGAGAGGAAATGTGTCCCCAGACTCCTGTCACATATGTTTGATCCTACGCTGAAGGCAGTGGGTTACCCCAGTGAATTTTGTTTATTTCTAGCATGGGTTTAACTAATTTTTGCTATTAAACCTGTAGTATCCATCATGAGAAAAGCAATTAAAAGTTTCTGACGTAGCAAGGGTTAAGCTGCTAATTTTGCATTTGTAGAAGCCAATTATCCTGTATGCAATCCAGGATGGTTTCAAAAAGGGAATGAGTGAGCCAACTAGGGATCAGTCGATCTTAGACCTGGAACTGACATACTGCGACCATGTCAAGAGCAGCAGAGCCCTGGGAAGTATTGATTACAGCAGAGCCCTGGGAAGTATTGATTACTTTTCAGTGTGGTTTCAGCTAGATATGAGAAGGGAAATTCTGAACACTAAAACACTTGTTTGTGATTGTCAAAAGACAGACTTAGATGGGATGGGAGTGCAGTCAGGCAAGGATCTAGCAGAACTTTGAGGGGGCAGGGGGTAGAAGATCATTAGAAATGGGATTCAGGTAGTCACTAACATCTGTCTCAAGCAGAAGGGTAAGAAAAATAAACACAGAAGCCCTTGGGTACACAGGGGAGTTTGTACAAGCAGCAAGGGGTTAAAGGACTTTCTTTATAAGATACAGAAGGTGTAAGGAAGAGGAGGACAAACAGACTACACTGACAAACTCAAATTAGCTAACAAGTAAGTTTAGAAGGCAAAAGTGGATACTGAATTAAGGACTAGAGAGGGACTCAGACAAAGGGGAAGGAGTCAAACAATGTGACAAGCTTCTTTTGGTGTGTCTAGGAAAAAAGACAAATGAAAGACAGAGTTGTTAAACTGAGAAAAAGGTCTGAGTGGTTGGAGGATAGTAAAGGAAGGACAGAAGCAATGAAAGACTACTTCTACTCTTTATTCGCTAAAGCGAGAAAGAGGTACTAGTACTGCAGGGAAGGATATACAGTACAAACGTACAGAGGGGAGTGTAAAGATGTGCAAGTAGCCAATCCCAGCCAAGATGGCACTTATGTGACTACTGTCCCTGAAGGTAAATAAATCTCCTGGGACAGATGTTATACTCCTCAGGAATGTGAGGGAGCTGGCATCAATACTGGCAGCCCCACTGGCTGATCTGTGTAACAGTTTCGTGGAGAATGACAGCTGTGGTGCCCTTGCATAAGAGTGGGGCCAGCGATGAGCCAGGTAATTACAGACCAGTCAGCTTCACACTGATCACTGGCAAGCTGATGAAAACCATTCCTGAAGAAAGGTTAGTGGAGTTTCTTCTGTTTTTTTCCCTTTATTATTTCTCCTTCTCTGTGTAGGCATCCCCCTTCCCCTCTGACTCACCCAGCCCCATCACTCACCTTCTCTGGGGCTTACCTGGCTGCAGTACATACCCCTGGAATTACTCCCTGTGGTGAAACCAGGGAAGGGAGGGCCATCTGTCCTGTCTCTGGAGTCTATATCCTGAAGATGGACTCTCGGTAGTGTGGGGCCTACGACTAGTCAGGAAGTCATCCTGACTAGTCGTAGCTTCTTCCCAAACTGCAAGTGTACAATAACATATCACATGTGCATGCCTCCACATATCAATGTCAAAGGTGGCCCAACCCTTCCTTAGGATACCTGCTGTGCACCTCTTGGTCTCCTCCAGGAGGCCGCAACTAAGTGAGACTTCATGGTGCCCCACCCCAAGAGAAGAGAGCAGTCCACTGGATGCTCAGTCCTTTCTCCCCAAGCTGGTTTCCGAATGACCAGAGTCTTCTCACAACCCCAGCCACCAGTGTGGCAGGTGCTAGCACTACTGTCAAACCACCATACCCACTTGGTTAGATGAATTTCTTGAGGTGAATGGGCTTCAGTATGACAGACTGCATGGGTTTGCAGCAGGAATGACATGCCAAACTAACGTGATACATTTTTGGACTGGATCACAAGGGTGGAAACAGACCAGGCAGTAGACATACTGTACTTAGATTTCAGCAAGGTTCTTGACTTGATCCCCTATTAAAGACTGATCAAAAAGTTAGACAGCCTAAGGGTGGGGGACAAAATGACTAAGTGGAGGGCAAACTGGTTTTGGGAAGAACCCAGAAAATAATAGTTGTAGGGCAACAATCAGGGATGTGGGAGGTTCCAAGTGCTGTACCTCAGGAGTCTGTGTCAGTCTTGTGCTGTTCACTGTGCACGTAAACATAATAGGGAATGATATCAAGGTCAAAATGTGCCTTTTTGTGGATGACACCAGGCTTTGTAGGAGGGCGAATACAGACAAAGGGATCAGGGACATGAAGGAGGAACTGGAAAGATGGGTGAGATGGTGTGGAATCTGATAACGGGTTTTACCTCAAAAATGTAAGGTTATGTGCATGGGGAGAAAGGGCCTAGTTGTAGAATACAGATTGGGAGTGGGGGGGGGGGGGACCATCACAAAGCCTAAGAGGAGAAGGAATGATGAATTGCAATTACCTGCACCCTGAATAATTCTACATAATGCAGTAAAGCAGCAGTGAGAGTAAACAGGATTCTGGGTTGCATAAACATGGGATTCACAAGTAGCAGAAAGGAAGTCATTCTGCCCCTTACAGATCCATATTGCGGCCGCAGCTGGAGTACCATTTACAGTACTGGAAGTCCTGTCACAAAGAGGAAATTAATCCAATGGAGGCTGTGTGAAGAAGGGCCATTAAAATGATTCAGGGTCACTTATATGAGCAGAGGCCGGAAAATCTAAATATGTACTCACTGGAGGATAGGAGGAAGCAGGAGGACATGATAAATATCTAAAGGGCATCTACCTGCAACAACAAAAATATAAGTTGAAACTGCTTCAGATTGGTTGAAGGCAGGTTCAAGAGGTACTACTTCATGGAGAAAGTGCTGGAAAAGGTGTATGAGGGTACCATAGGCATCTGGGCTTGGGGGGGGGGGTAGCATGTAGCTCACAGTGCATGGGATCCGCATCAGGCAGCCTCAGTAGATTGCAAGTTCTTCTGCTGGTGAACTATATTTCTGCTTCTATGTTAGAGCGTTTAGGACTATAACAAAAGTGCTACTACTTTTCAGACACGCTGTTTGTGCATCCCAACTCGAAGAGCAGTGGGAATCCCACAGACTGACATTAGTGAGTTTTGCCATTCTCCACATGTTCAGTCCTGGGGCTATGCTTAAGTTTATTTCTACGGTTTATTTATCATGTATTGCCCAACTACGTTAACAGCATCTAGTCTGATGCCAGGATCCAGCTGTTTTCTTTATGGCCTTTGGTAGGCTGGAACAATCCATTCTTTTAGAGTTTGGTATTCTGAAGGGATTCCGGTTGCAAATCATTTTCAAATCTGTACAGTGGTAATACAAAAGAATGCTGGTTGTGATTGCCTGAACCGTTTCCACTTGTGACCTTTGATACTAACATCCAAAAATGAAAATCCTCTATATTAATCCACTGAACCACACAGCCTTGTGAGTACTTCTAGGATGTAGGACTGAATCTGAGCTACTTTCAGATAAATGAATCCTGTGTTGGACTATTTTATTAATTTGGGAGCAGTGTGTGCAAATCTAGTACAGCATTTATAGTCATCGAAAACAAACTGCAAAATGACAGAAAAGTATTTTCTTTTCCAAAGTCAAGTACTTCCTATTGTAATGATTACTTTTCAGTTTTCTATATGTCCACAAGATGGAAGAATTGTGATTCAAGCGTGTGCTAGTGCTTGGTGTCCTGCAGAAGCATTTTTATGTTCTATGAATGCTTTGTTATGATTATCCTTTAATATGTAAATGATTTAACAGTGGAGCCATTCCCTCCCTTATCTTGCACCAGTTAAGATATTTTTTTTCGAAATGCCAAATGATTTGCAGTATTTTTAATTGAAGACTGCCTTCACACTTCCCTCCCGGAATGTCCTGTTGCCATGGGCACACATTAGTATTCTATGGAGGTCTGGTTGTCATGGAGAAACCATGCAATTGTGCAGTGTTTCCATGGAGATTTTCCATCATTGTTTACTTACAGCACTTGAACTCTTGCTATTTTGTCTGATACCATCTCTGTGTTTGAATGTTAGATAATGAATTCAGAATTAAAAATATCAGTAACATCTAAAAAAATGTACATGTGATTTTTGGTAACAGCATGTGTGCATCAACCTTTCAGTCAGTATGCATCTTAGGCTTATATCATACACACACACACATACATGCACATATAAAATGATGTAGCAACAGAAATTATTTAAAATTCATGAGCAAACTGAACATAAAATGCCCTTTTGTATACTTCATTGTCCTCAAAAAATCTATATTGAGGCAAAGAAGTGTAGGACTGAGAGTCTTTCAGAAATGTATCTTTTATGACCTTCAAGTGTGGCAGCATCTGTGTGCGTAGGATGACTTCTGTCTTGGGTATTCTTGGCATAAATACAGAGAGAAAGCACCAGCTGAGTCATCAGTCAGCACCAGATCTAAATTGAAAATGGCAGGCGGCATGTTTATTGCTCCGTGAACCCTTTTGTCATGTAAATTTACACAGTATGCACCTATGCAACACATATGTTTATAATCTTTTAAAATATCTTTCAGATGGCATGCCTTTGAGTTGCTTTTGTTGCTTCTGGTACTGTAGGCACATTTATGACAGGGATTGGTTTCTAATCTGCAGTTTATAATAATTGGATCAGTGAGAATATGCAACATACGAATAGCCAGTTTGTTCTTCATGATACTGTTCGCCTCACACCTTAAGTATTTACTGAAAAATGATGCTGGGGAAATTTGTTCAGCGATGCCTTCTCCAGTCTGTAGCCCTAGGTAAACAGTGATCTGGATTTGTAAAATATACAGAGGAGTTTTCAGTTACAAAGCTGTGACGGTATTTTCAGTGCATTTTGTTCCAGTGTTTCACTACAAAGCTCAGGTTGGCATTCACAAAGGGTGTTTTTAGTTTTCCTTCAGTGTTTTGCTTGCAAATCTGTTCTGCTATTTTACATCCTATTTTGTGGAATTAGATAAATCCCCTGGGGTCAAAGTTAACATTTAGGTTATTTTGGCATCAAGCCATTTTAACCTGTAATAATGGGCTATAATAATAATAATAAAAGTAATAATAATATAAATCATAGCTATAAATTATTTTCCAGAAAACATAAGGAAACACAATAGTAAATGTTTTTCCTCATTGTGCTCATGTCTGAAATCTGCAGACAGGATGGGTTGTGGCCTGTTCATTCACACCTTAGAAGCAGTTCAGATTTTACACATCCAAGGGACTACTTTCAGTATCTATAGTACACCAGGAAATCCTTAATATGTTTACCACCTCAGTTGAGCGTATGGATATCAGTTGGTGGAGGCCTTGATTTGCCCCCCATTATGTAGCATGCTGTAGGGCTGTGTGAATAACTTTTTCCAACTATTCAGATGAATATTTGGTATTCAGCAGCCAAATGTGTGGGTATTCAGTGATATTAATAAAAAAAGAAACAGCCCTCCACCCTAGCCCAAATAAAACAGCCCCCGACTGCCATCACAGCCCAAATAGAGTTAAATGCAATCCTCTTTCCCCCCACACCCTGTCAGCAGCCTAAGCCCACCATCCTCCCTGCTAGCACCCACAACTGGCTTTATAAAATAATTAAATATTAAATTAAATCCAGCTGAATGACTGGCACAATCTGTCCACCTCCACAGCCACCTTCTTTAGGCTTGTAAACAAGTACTTGTTTGTGACAAAAGGATATACTGTTTTAATGTCCATCCCCACCCCCCACACAGTCAGCTCCCTCCTTCCACCCCCCTCCCCAGCACTCAGTTATATGTTAGAAGGCGATCAGCACAGCCCACCCTCCTCCACAGTGGGCAGCCCTTTGTTAAATGAAAGCAACTGCCTGCTTTCTCGCACAGTATAGTAAAACCAGCTGATCACATGCTGCAGGGAAGGGTAGGGGCTGTTTGTTTTTCCCTTTCTTTTTTTAATTTCTGCTGATGCCTGTATGTTATTCCCTGAATACAGATAGTTCCCTGTTTGGGAAGGGATCCTGAATATTTGATTGCCCTATTATTCGTGACATTTGGGAAATAATATTCTGTCCCTGCATAACCCTAGCTTGAAGCCCACACCTGTGTCAACAGCGGTCATTGTTAACTACCCAGCATTTCTGGTAGCCGTTCCTGTGTTCTTGGAATCCCTAGTTTCTGTCAGCAGCAAGGTATCTTTTCTAAGTATTTTTCTGGAGTCTGTTAGAGTTGCCTAGTTTTTTAGTACTAAGTTTTCCTAATTCTGTATCCCAGCCAGCCCAACCGCCTCTGTGGTTACCTAGCATGCAGCTAGGAGAGAATTGGCTTCTAGTAGCTCACTTAGCTGACAGTAACTATGCTAAGTCATTGGTCCTCTAACTTCAAAGGCTAAACTCTGACTGAGAACACTGCCTGTCTTACTGTTCCCAAAGCTCTGAGGTTCCTGCTAAGAGTGCACACACTTAATTCTGGTTCCTAAAGTCCCAGGGGCTGAAATCCCACTGAGAACACCAGCTCTGCTTCCCTTCAGCTCCGCAAGCCTTTTTCCTACAGTTCCAAGGGCTGAAGACTCATACATGTCCTTCTTTTGGCACCCTTGCACAGGTCCTGCTGAGACATCCTGCCTGCTTGGGTTCTGCTCTGTATATAATGTCTTTACTCTCTGTTTCAGGTGATGCTTTGACTGTGGCTCTGCTTTTGGGGCTCTGAGCTGTATAGAATTGTATAATGCACTGTTCATAGACTTGGTGACTCTACATATATATTTTGTTCCTATTCTAACTGTGTTTACTGACTGCTTGTGTTATGTTCATCTGGTTCTACTCGATTCTGTGTAATGCCTAACTTGTATCATGTTGTCCTCTATATGAACTTGCATTTCATTGTACTCTCCTGGGTCATACCTGAAAATAGGTAAATGTCTTGTCTAGTGTACTAGTGTACTTACCTGGTCAACAAAAGCTAAATAAATAAATAAATAAGAGCACTGATGCCCTCTCGTTCCCCTACCCTATCCCTAGTTTGATGAGCCAGATTCCTGCTAAGAGTGCACTGACTGTATCATTGTACAGTTCCAGGGGCTGAAATTCTACTGTGAGTAGAAATGCAGTTCCCCTCTTCCCAGATTCAAGAGCCAGATTCCTGCTGAGAGTGATTCTGCTGTGTCACTATTCTAATATCTTTAGGGCTAAATTCCTACTGTGAGCACTGATTATCCACTGTTCCCAGAACACCAGAGGCCACATTTCTGTTGAGAATGATCACGCTTTGTCATTGTTCCAAAAAGTTTAGGGCTGAATCCCTAGTCCCCACTGAGACTAGTGCCTACTAAACTGTACCCTAAAATCTAGAGGCCAAATTTCTGTTGAGTGTGACTGCGCTGTGTTAGGGTTCCAACAGCATTGGGTGGAATTTCCACAGAGAGCACAACCAATCTTGCTGTTCCTGCTCTGCTGCAGCCCATTTCTGACATCAGCTGCAGGGGATTCTGAGATTTCTGGTTACTACAGAAGACAGCTTGTGAGTCAGCAGAATCAACCTAATATAAAATACTGTACTGCATCAAACAGTAAAAAAAAAACAAAAAACAGTAAAATAAATAATTTTGCACCCAAACTGCATATTGGGACCAGCCCCACACTTGGGTGTGAGGTTCTTAGTGCTGACTGTTCCCCTTTAAAATGAAATTCTCAGACATTTTTTTTTTGCTTAAATAAACCATTTTATAAGCACAGGAGCCCACTGCAGTGTGTGCATTAGGACAGCTCATACCGTACTTCCCAGGTGGTTGGCTGTGCCTCAGGCTTCACAACCCACCAGCAGCACATAGCGAGGTCTGCATTACTGCACACCCTGTTGTGGTGTTTGCTTGCATATATGCTGTTCAGAGTATAGTACAGTAACTCCAAACCCAAAACACTAGTTTCACAAAAACAAAATTTAGTGCCATTTTTGAAAATCTTTTTCCAGTTGCTTGGAAGACAGTGCTGCCTTCTCAGCAGTATTTGTTCACTATTTTATTCCTTTGCACTGCACGGACTCTTGAATGACCCATTTTACAGTAGGTCTGAACATGTTCCTGGCATACTTGTCCTTCTAATGTCATTCACATGATTACGACTAACTCTGTTTCTCATGGGACTGAGAGACTTGATCTTAGGGTCTCATAAAAAATAGTTACGTTGTTAAAAGTTATTCAAGTCTAATTTTGGAAAGTGGCACAGAAACAAGCAAATATAGAAACAGAATTTGTCAGCAGATGAGGACCGCTTGGCACACCTAGTCTGCCCCACATTTTTCCCTGCCTATACTTTCATCACAGACCTTACCTGATCTCCATCTACCTCCTCCTCCCCCCGTTCCTCAGCTAAGATTCCCTTGTGACTACCCCATGCATGCTTAGTACCCACCTATTTTCACCCCCACTGCCTCTGTTGGAAGACTGTTCCAGGCATCCAGAGTCTTTCAGTGAAGAAGTACTTCCTCACATCTCTCCTGTATTCCCCCTTCCAGCTTCATTGCATGTTCCCTTGTTCTCATGCACCTTCTCTTCTGAAAAGTACTCCCCTCCTGTACCTTGTTTAACCCTGTGAGGTATGTATAGGTGTCTATTATATCTGCCCACTCTCTCCCCTGTCTTACAGTTTGTATGTATTGAGATCCCTTTGCCTCTCCTGATAGGGCTTCTGATGCATCCCATGCACCATTTTAGTTGCCCTCCTCTGGACAGCCTCCACCCTGTCTATATCCTTCTTGAGATGTGGTCTTCAGAACTGGGCACAGTACTCCAAGTGGGGTCTCCCCGAGATCTAAGTGGCAGCACCACCTCCCTTCATCTGCTTATGAATCCCCTCCCTATGCACCCCAGCATTCCACTGACCCTACCTACTGCCTGTCACACTGAGGTCATCAGATATGATTTCTTCCAGGTCTCTTTCCTGCTTGATTTACCATCAATATGCCTCTGTCTCCCATTATACTCTGCCTCTGTGTTCCTATGCCTAGGTACATGATTTGGCACTTTTTCACATTCAACCCAGCTGCCATAGCCTTGACCACTCCAAGAGTTTTCCCCGGTCTTTGCACATTCTCTCTACCCCTTGGGGTGTCCACCCTATTTAAGGTTTTGGTGTCATCTGCAAAGAGCCATACCTTCCCTTCCAGCACTTCTGTAGTGTTGCTTTTAAAGACATTAAAGAAGGTTGGACCCAGTACTGAGCCCTGAGGAATCCCGCTGGTCACTGACTATTCCCCTGAGTCAATTTCCTTTACTACCTATCCATTAACCAGTTTTGTACCCAATTTACCAACTTAGGAACCAACCAAGCTGCCCAGTTTCCTAATTAGCTTTCTGTGTGGTGCTGTGTCGAAGGTCTTGCTGAAAGTCTACGTAGGCCATGTGTACCGCCCCACCCTGATCTATTTCCCTGGTCACCCAGTTGAAGAAATCTATCAGGTTCATGTGACATGACACCCCCCCCCCCAGACGTGAAGCCATACTGCCTTGGGTTTTGTAACCTGCTGGGTTCAAGATACTCTAAAATCCTTTCCTTCAAAAGTGACTCCATTAGCTTCCCCATCACTGACGTCGGATTGACTGGCTTACAGTTGTTAGCCTCCTCCTTGCTACTGCTTTTATGAAGTAGGACTACATCTGCCTTCCTCCAGTCCTTTGCAACCACTCATGTTTCCAGTGAGTTGTTGAAAAGGACTGTCAGAGGTGCAGTCAGTACCTCCCTGAGTTCCCTCAACACCCTTGAACGTACCCCGTCCGGCCCCATAGCTTTGTTCACTTTCAGATTTGCAGTTCCTTTAAATACTCTCTCCTCTGTAAATAGATTTGTGTCTACCTCCCTCCCCCCAGTGTTCCTGCTGCTTTTACGTGGGACAGCCCCTTCCCCTTCCACTATGAAGACTGAACAGAAATATCTGTTCAGGATATCTGCTTTTTTCTGGACCTCTGCACAGTCTCTCCCCCCTTCCACCCAGCATTTTTAATCTCACAATCCCTCCTCTTGACTTCCTCTTCTCACTTACAGTATGTACCTAAAATAGGTCTTGTCCCTTTTAGTTACCCCTTTGGATATTCTCTCCCCAGTTTGCACCTTTGCAGTCCTTACCGGTTTCCCTGCTTCTGTCTACCTTTCTTGGTACACTTCCCTATCCTCTTCTCTACATCTCTCTCTACCTTCTGAATGCTACCCTTTTAGCTTTTACCTTTTCAGCTACTTCCCTTGAGAAACATAGCAGCCTCTTTTTTTCTTTTGGTTTTCCTTGTTTCTTTTGCACAGGGGTTTGTTGCCTTTACTATGCCCTGCCTTAATTAGGCCCATTGTCTCTCCACCCCCACCCTGACTATTTTCCCCTGTTAGGTCGTCCCTGAGGCATTCACCTATTTTTAAAAAATCAACCTTCCTGAAGTCCAGGACTCTTGTCCTTGTGTGGTTTGCTTCCACTGCGGTCCTTATACTGAAACACACAGTACAGTGATCACTGGTCCCCAGGTGGCCTCCAAGCCTGATGTCTGCAATACTATCCCTTTTAGTGAGCGCCAGGTCCAGCATTGCTCCGTCATGAGTGGGTTCTCTGACTAGTTGCCTGAGAACGCCGCCCCCTGCAGGGAATGTAGGATGTCCCTGCTTCTAGCTGAGGCCATGGCTGGGAGGTTGCAGTCTACGTCTGGCAGACTGACATCCCCCACCAGCAGCGCCTCCCTTTTTCTGCCATTGTGCTAATGGCTTCCCCCAGTGCCTTGTCCAATTCTTCCCCCTCTGTTAGAGGTCTGTAGATCACCCCAGTGTGAATAGAGGCTCCTGCTGCTGTCTCTAGGGTGACATGCAGTACCTCCAACTCTTCTTGTCCTCCCTGGTTTCCCTGCATTTCCGTCACTTTGATACCCTCCCATACATACAACACCACTCCTTCTCCCTTCCTCTCCACCCTATCCACTCCTGAACTGAGTATAGCCTGGTATGGCTATGTCACAGTCGTGGTTCCCTGTGCACAACAATTCGGCAATGGTCACAGTATCTAAGCCAGCCTCTGCCATGATGGCCTTCAGGTCTGGAATTTTATTTCCAAGACTTATGGCCTAACACTCCTTTTTCACATTTTGCTAAAAGCCTCCCTTCTTTCCCTTTTGCCCTGCGTTCTTTCCCCCTCTCTTTTTTCAGCTTTTTTTCACATCTCCTTTGTCTACTACCACTGTGCGGTTTTCCTTTCCTGCTTCCTGGGGTACTCTCCTCCCCTCTGGTCCTCCCTTCCTTCTGTTGTAGTCTGTGGGAGCAGGAGTGTAGCCAGAAATTTCCGTTTTGTACACAATCTCTAACAGTTACACCCCCCCCCATTAAAAAATGTACATATCCTTTCCAAATGGCACCCCCTTCCAAACATGTCAGATTGTTGTCAGATGATTCCTCTACTCTCTAAAGAGGTTATACATGTGTTGGACACTCCTCAGTAGCCTACATTAACCCAAATACTACAGATTAGAATGTTAATATTAACAGAGTGGCTTATGGTTTGTTTCAGGCACTCAACAAAACTGTACACAAATGTGTACAGTGAGTATGCCTGTCTACACCCTTGTGTGGGAGGAAGCAGTATCTGCCTCCCTTTTTACTGTCACCTCCCTCCTTAGCTTGTTTAGATTTATTTGCTTTTGTTAACCAGGTAAGCACACTAGACAGCCAAATGCCTATTTTCAGGTGTGACCCAGGAGGATTACAGAGTACATACAGAGCATCAGGCAGAGACAAGGTAACATACATGAACATCTGGCGTAACAAGTTGATAGGTAGATAACAGCATATGAGACTTCAGGCATAATAGTTAATAGGAAAATAACAACAATATACATAACAGATTAAATGGTAGAATAACAACAAAATACAGTCAATGTCAACAAGGCTAACGATATGCGGTAAGTCAAAAAGCCCCCTATCAGTCGAGTTGGGAAGAGAGTGACTCATCTGGAACCTATATGGCACATAGACAGGCAGAGGTCGATTTTAGGAAGCTCCATATGGAGGCTTTGAAGCATGGATGGGAGGGAGAGGAGCGAGTTAATGCAGGAAGGGAGCTCCACACCCTTGGTGCATGGACGGAGAAAGCCCAATCCCCCAGCAAGAGTACAGGTTTTTGGAACCAGGCGGTCCTGTGCAGCACTAGATCTTAAGTGGTAGGCTGGGGTTCCATGTTTGAGGGGAAGGGCAAGTGCAGAAGGGGTAGCTGTTCTGACTATGTTGTCAATAAAATTGCTGAGGACTAAAGTGCGGTGCTTTTTTTGGGGTGGGGGGCCATTCCAGCCACGAGTATAGCGCACAGTGATATATAAGGCGAGGTGCAGAGAGCGCAAAGTGGCATATATTGTTGTATGTGGTGTCCCATTTTGTGAGACTGGATTTCGGACGGGGCAAAGGATACGAGCCCATAACAGAGCATAGGTAGGAAGACCCCTGGCTAGGCAGAGCCGTGCAGCGGGGTGAGGCAACTTTTGCTCTGTAGGCAAGTCCGAGCTTGCCGTTTTTTGCCCTACATATATTCCAAACATGCAGAGTGAGGTCCTTTGCGGGTCGAGGGTTACACCCAGGTACTTGACTGAATCCATGGCCTGCAGGAGGGTGCCATTAGTTCCATAGATATTTAGGGGAGCGGGGCAGGTTTTTGTTTTGGCCAAGGAGCCAAATAGCCTGACCTGGGGCATTTTCAGGTTTATGGTCAGCTTATGGCCCTCTAGCCAGTTTCGGATTAGCTTGAAGTCAGAGTTTAGCCTGGAGTTAATGAAATTGATGTCCTGGGAGCTGGCCAGGACAATGAGATCATCCGTGTAGAGGGTGGAGTGCCCATGGGTTATGACGGAGGGCAGTTCATTAATGAATATGGAAAACAGAATGGGACCAAGGACAGATCCCTGGGGGATCCTGCAGACAGCTGAGGAGGGGTTAGAGAGGGCATGGTTGAAGGTGGTATATTGCTGCCTGTCCGCGATGTAGTTGGAGAACCAGGCATAGCGGGGAAGAATCCAAGAGACCGAAGAGTGGAGCAGAGGAGGGAGTGGTAAACCCAGTTGAAGGCCTTTGAGAGATCCACGAAGATGGCTCCAGTCAGTTTGCCTTGACTGACAGCGGTTCTGATCTCGGAGATAACCATGGCAAGTGCAGTAGAGGTACTATGCCCTTTTCTGAAATCATGTTGAATAGGGGAGAGATGAGAGGCAATTACCTTTTCAAGAAGCTTACAGATTGCAGACAGTATAGCGATGGGGCTGTAATTTTTTATATCTTTAGGGTCACCTTGTTTGAAGACAGGGACGACCTTGGCCATTTTCCATATGTTAGGGATGATCCCCGAGATTAGAGAAGTGTTAAAGATGTGAGTGATGGGCCAGGCTAGGAGGGAAGCCCCCAGACTGAGCAGTTTGGGTTCAAGGATGTCGTACCCTGCCCCGGTGTAGGGGGAGAGAGCAGCAAGGAGCTTCTGGGTCTCTATGACAGAGACACGTTTTAGGTAGAAGGGCGGTCGGGGGGTATGCCCACTCAGAGATTTAGGGGCAGGGGACTGGGATGAAGGGGGAGCAGACAGGTCAGAGAACATGGAGATAAATGCATTGGTGATAGTAAGGGGGTTATTGCAGCTGACCCTGCCGATATGCATGTCGATGACCTGTTTCCTGGCAGACCCTCCGACCAAGTTTTTGATGTTTTGCCAGAAACTCCTTGGATTTCTGGCTGAGGATAGCAGGGCAGATTGGCATTACTCACTCTTGGCAGTGTGGATGGCTCTCTTAAATGGGTTTCTGAGCTGCCGATATTCTAGGAGGTCGTTACTGTTGCAGGAGATCTTGTATTTCTCCCAGCATTTGTCCCTACTCTTCATGAGGGAGAGTAGTCCACCATGGAGCCACTTAGTGATGGTGCCCCTCACCCTTCTTTTTGTGAGAGGGGCATGTTTGTTTTACAAGGGGACAAACACTGCAAGGAAATGGTCAAGGGCTGCTACAGGGTCGTTAGAGGCTGTGACCCAGGACCAGTCAGCTTGTCATAGGTCTGCAAGATAGTCATTTAGTATACATTTTGAGTAGTCCCTCATCTGGATCACTTTACAGGGGATTTTGGGTGAGGAGATACCCCATATGCAGTAGGTTGGGGAGTGGTCTGAGATAACGTCAGGGAGAATACCTGCGGAGACTATTCCATCTGGTCTATTGCTCAGTATCCAGTCGATAAGGGATCCTTTCTCCCCCAGGGAGAAGAGCCTTGTGGGTACCATAATGAGCTGGCTGAGGGCAAGGCCTGAGAGTAGGGGCTCGTATTGCTTGGTATTGGGACCCATCCAATTGAGGTTAAGGTCCCCTAGGACTAGTACCTCATTGAAACCAACCATGTCACTAAAGCAGTCGAGTAGTGAGGAGGGCCCTAGTACTCTTCCCTTCGGAGGATTGTAGGCACAGACCAGGTGTACCTTTTTTGTATTCCCTAGCAGGAGAAGGACATGCAGGAACTCACAGGCTGGGGATGTAGGGTGTGTATGATCAACAGCAGACACATTTAGGTGCACCTTATAGTAGAGGAGCACACCGCCCCCAGGCTTGTTTCCTGCCCTATCTTGTCTGATGAGACTGTAGCCTGGAAGGGCACACAAGGAGTCAGGGATGTGAGGCTTCAGCCAGGTTTCCAAGATCTTCATAATATCAGAGTTGTAATGAGCCACCCAGGCCATTAGTTCTGCTAGGTTGTGAAGGATACTGCGGACATTCAGGTGTGCAATTTTTAAGCCTTTTGCAGATAGCCAGGTGGGGGGGGACTTGAAAGAGGGCAAGGTGGCTTGAGGACCTTGATTATTAGCCAAGACCCCAGCCGGTTCAGGGAGGACCATGGTGACAGACGTGAAAGTCACAGATATAATCGTGGTACCGGGTTAGGGAATTCCCAAGAAAACAGCACAGCAGCCAAGGTCGGCAGGGATTAGCCCAGGTAGGTTGTGTGAGTGCAATATGCAAGCAGCACGTCCTTGCTACAGAACTTATTTCTAAGCTCCCGGAACAATAGCACAGGGACGTGGCTAAGGACAGATGTCAAGGAGGCTCAAGGGAGGTTGCTGTAACAACAGCCGGAAGACTCCCTACCTATTGCTCAAGGACAGCATGTGACCTTAGAATAGTACTAGGTAGCAATACCGCTGGCATGCAGGATGGCAAAGATACACTTATAGAGTCCAGTTATAGGGATCACACGCCATGCTACTGAACACTAGATGTTCATCAAAGTAACATTTAAACTTTCCACTGAGGACTGAGGTTCCCCTCCCAGATGGATGCAGGCTATCACCTACTGTATGTGTAGACCAATACCCTCCCGGGTTGGTCCCCCATCCACAATGTCACTGAACCCCTCTTCTCTATACTATTCCTTCAATCATGAAATGAAGCTCCTGGTGCGAAGAACACTGTCCTTTCCTTGGTCATAGAGAAGCAGCACCTCAATGAAAGCTACTGTGTGTACCACCCACTTAAGACCCCTCCCCAGTTCCCTGAAATCCTCTTGCACAATCCCAGCTCCATCCCTAGCCAGGTTATTAGTCCCCAGGTGGACAATGACATCCAGCTCCCCCTCCTGTTCTGCCTCCCTAGCGATCCTTAGGATCTGCTTTCCATCCCTCCAAGCAGAGGCACCAGGTAGGCACCTTACCTCCCTTTTCCCTTCCTTCCTATTTCCAAATGTACTCCCTAACAATTAAGTCCCCCACTGAAATTGCTTCCTCTTCTGATAGGGTCCTCTACCTCCCACCTTTGGGTCTTCCCTAAGGAGGACCCACATCCTCCCTTGTCACTTCCATGAGTGCCTCCTCCAAGCAGTCCCATCCCACTTAAGCAGTAAATGAATTGTGCAGTGGCACAGGCTGAGAAGTGTGTCACTGACCCGCCACCCCAGCCCTCCTGGAGTCCACCACAGTTCAGCTGATCCTCCCTCATTCTAGGTACCCTCTGGGGAAACTGTGGTAGACTCAGTGGCCCATGGGCGGGGGAAGAGGTCCTCCAGATCCTAGCCAGCTCAACCTAGAGTCCAGCGACCTCCTTCCTCAGCCCAGAGAGGTGCATGCAGATGGGGCAGCACCTCAGTCTCCAGAATGTCTCTCCAAAAACTGCAGCTCCACAACAACTACTCCGCACGACTCCCAAAATTATCATTGCTTCATGATCTATTTCTACTAGAAATTACTTGCAGCCTTACCCTAGATAGGGTGTTTCTAGATTCTCCCTTTTTGCTTTACTTTACCCCTTACTTGTTCCTGTATCCCACCCCTTGTACCTCTCTATCTATGTATTACTTAGCCTTCCTCTTGTGCCTTTCCTTAACTATTTGTTTCTGCCTTTTTCCACACAACAAGTACTTACTTGTTTGTAAGGACTGTTACCACCTTGCCACTACTCCTCTTACCCTCCTCCTCCAGTACTCCCTACACAGACAGCAGCAAGTAAACAGTTACTGTGCCTTACTTTTCTGAACTGACAGAGTTCCCTGTGTGCCTCTTGTCACCTGCAGATGCCTACTGACACCTACAACACCAGTCCTGTTCCACTTTTGCCCTATTTTCTCTCATGTTCTAGGATATGAACATGATGGGACACATTAGGTGTGGATCCTTTTATGTCAGACATCTTACTTCATGGTGGTGTCCTATTGGTTGTGGGAGGTCACAGACTCCTACATGAACTCTCCCTCACAGCTGATAGTCAGACTGGCCACCATTTCCTTCCCTGACCTCATCACCCACTCTGCTGCCTAAAAGAACCAGACATAAGATGTGATCAGTAAATTAAAGCTCATTGCTGCTCAGTGTGCTACTACTTTGTTTTCGGATTCCTCCTACCTCTGATCTGAGAACTGATGTGCTCCGGCAGCAAGCCTTTTATCCCCTTTTCCTTTCCTGCTGGTGCCCTGTTCCAATAGTTGAGCAGGTACTGCTGAGCTGGATATGCATAACATGTGATTTAGGGTTTTCTTTGCTCCCTTGATACTCACCTTCCACTGTTCCAGCTACTAAACTATACAGTATTGGTGGAAGAGCTTTCTCCTCAGCTGCACCATTCATATGGACTAGCCCACCTATCTCTGCTTACTCGGCTCTTCAAAGCTCATAAAGTAGTAGCATTTGTTAGTCACCAAGCAGTATTTTTTCAGCAATAATGATTTTTGTTTTGAAAAAGCATAACTATAACCATTTTTCTTTTCATTTTATTTAATTCCTGAACTGAGATATGGTATTTTGAAGTCCCCGCTCCCTTTCCACACCCACCATAAAAAATTAATATCTTGGCATGGTTATATTCGGTTTACCATCAGAAATACTGTATATGGCAGCAGCATCATAATACATCCATTGTATCAGTCTGGTATGTACAGTCAAAAACTAACCTCAGCAAGAAGAAATGTTTTTTTAAAGTATGACAGCCATCTTTAATGGCTTGAGTCATTAATTACAAAATTAGTTATAACAGATGTAAAAATATCTGAGAAAATTAAAAACACACTAAGTATGAATCCAAGGGTCTCAAAAATAAATTTTTTGCTAAAATATGTTGCCATCCATCGTACACTGCTGCTTTACATGCTTTGGGGTCTTAATATTGCTTTTTCCTAAACTTTCTGTTTATCATAGCACATATTTTACACCTCTGGGATATTATCAACATGTAATTTGGATGTACACATGGAAAAAGTGCACACTAGGGTAATGGTGCTCCAAACTGGCAATCCAGAAACACTTAGAAGAATGGGCACAGCACCAGCTTTCTTTGTAAGGACACCACAACATAAAATAGTGCAAAAACATTTAACAATAAATCAAAAACCCAGCACACAAACGTGTGTGTTTGACGTGTTTCAGATAAAACTACCGAAACCACCGAAAAGCATCATGTGTGCACGTTTGTGTGCTGGGTTTTTGATTTATTGTTAAATAAATGTTTTTGCACTATTTTATGCAGTGGTGTCCTTACAAAGAAAGCTGATGCTGTTCCCATTTTTCTGAGTGTGCAATTTTGATGAGTTTTATGAAAGATGCTATACAAAAATACATTTTATGTGTTGTCCAGTATATTGAAAAAGCAAATCTCAAAACCAATTCAAAAGTCTTGATTGATTGATTGACTGATTCATTCATGCATTCACACAAACAATTGATTTGTTACTTTTAATGGACCAAAAGAGTTGTTACAAAAAAAAAAGTTTTTCTGTTTTCTTTTGTAACAACTCTGTTGGTCCAATAAAAGATAGCAAATCATCTGTTTGTGTCGATCTTGTGTTACAGGGACCAATACAGCAACATGATTTTCTATTGATTCATTCATTCTTTCATTCATTCATTATTTTACCAGAAAGGGCATATTGAGCTGAAAACAGAATGTTGCCAGAGGTCCTGCTGTATGAGAACAGGGGTATACATATAACAGTTCTTTACAATAAAGTGCAACAGTATGTCAACAGGAAAGCCACATCAGGGCCTTTAAGTCAAAATGAAGGTTCAGAAAAATGTGGTCCTGATGTGTACCAGCCACAGAAGCATGAGCAGCTGAAGGTAAACAGATTAGGAAAAATGAAAAGCAGGAACCCAGATATAGATAGAGGGAAGGGTGGCATTAGTTCAGAGTGGATTAAGAATGGAGGGAGAGGAGAAATGGGAAGAAAGGGAGAGCTGAAGAAGAGGTTAGATGGGGATTTAGGTACAGGAGCAGAGTTTTGGACAGAGGAAATGAAAAAGAGTGCATGGGGGGGCTAGAACAAAGTCAAGGAAGCCTGTTAAGGCCCTGCTGAAGCATAAACGAGAGAGAGAGAGAGAGAGAGAGACAGTGAGAGTCAGAGAAATGGAACAAGAGGGGGCAGGAGAAGAGAAATCTGAGACAGCAGAAGTGAGATCCAAACTAGAACTTGGAAATGCATGAGATACTGTGAGAGAGGTATCTGTACACAAAAAAAGGGGAGGGGAGGGAGAGTGAGGAGTAGAGGGAGCAATGATGTATATGAAGAGGGGCATCAAGAGCAGAGTGGACAAGAGAATCCAGACTGGTAAGGTGGATTGAATAGCAGCATTATGCACTGCATCCTCATAGTCAAATGCTGGGAGGATACTTTTCACAGTAGTCTCCCAGAGGGGCATGGAGGGGAGTACGGACTTAGTTCCTATACAGTGCACTGAACTGGGGGAGGCCTTTGTTACGGATGGCATCAGTGTGGCAGAAGTCAAGATAACTGTGCTGCCAGACACTCGGGTATTTATTCAAAGGAGGCGTCTTTGTCCAGTTGGAAACCATCCAGGATCGTGAAGACTGAGGGAGCCTATAGTGTATCCAGGTGCTGATTAGTGGTTTTTTTTAATACAGTTTTTATTGAACAAGTTTCAGCATCTGCAAGTTATAGTGTTGTACATGATAAAGAACATTTTTGAATACATTAAGCGTGTTTCTGTGTCATTATTACAAAAAATACATTTCAAGTTGATGTAACCCCCCTGCAAATGGGGGTTCCCAAAAGACTTCCAGGAGCTTGCTTGAATGCTCCAAGCCTGAATGGTGTTTGGCATTTAAGCCATTTATCAGTGAGTGTTTTTAGAGCCTCTGGTACTGTCTCTTTAAGAGCTGTCTGCTTGCAGACATAATTAGTTTGTATGGGGGACTGTGTGCTTCTCTGAGTACCACTCGAGCTGCTGCCAATTCACTTCATTTTGCAGTCACTAGGAGTGCAAAGGGAACCTATCTGAAAGATGTAACTGTTTGCCAGAAATTATTTAGAGTAATAATGAAATTACAGTTTGTCTAACCTGCTTTCTTTGCAGTCAGAACTGTGTCTGCTAGTTCCCATTCTAGTTTTGAACTGCTGAACTGGACCAATCAGTGTGGGGTAAGCTAGCTCTAAAATGGTGCCTGGACGAATCAGAACTTGGACTCATAATCTGAGCCAGCCACAAGAGGGATTGTATGGGCAGTGACTCTGGGAGATGTAGTTTAGACTTCAGTGCCTTTTGGACCAACAGCAGCAGTCTATTGTGAGTGACAGCCAATCCAGTCAAGAACTGGGAGGAACTCAAAGGAAATGCCCGGTTTTGTCGGTTGGAGTTTGAGTTGAGCTTTGGCAGTGAAGAAGGAAGGAGCCCTGTGCTTTTTCAGTGTGCAGTTTTAGTCAAAAAACGTGTGTAAGGCCCAGAGTTCCGGTCTGCAGCTTGTTAGGACTGAATCCGTCCTGTGAAAAGAATCAAAGGATCTCTGAAGAGTAGAAACCAGGCTCACCCTGTAGAAGACTGGAAGAATTGCAGAAAATTGCACTCGGTCTGTCAGGAACTGAATCTGCTGTGTGTTCTCCCGGTATTGTGCAGTAATTGCGATGGGATACAGATGCAGCCTGCCTGGTATAGTGCTTTCTTTTATATAAATGTGTGAAGAGGTTTGTGTACCTCAAGTGAGCCCTGCTGACATTGAAGGACCCTATCTTATTTGGAGGTCGTGAGTACTAATTCAGGGTCGCTCCCTGTTGAATTGCCACATTAAATCCAAATGGAATTACTGTACTGCTGACTGTTTAATTCTCCTTTTCTCTGTGTGAAAGGGCCCCTACCAGCTGCCACGGTTTGGACTAGCCACTAGGGCTTGGGTACCCAGGGACAGTAACTGATAGGGATAGGCCTGTGCACAGAGCCATAGATGAATTATTAGAGTGATAAGCTAATTAACCTGATTTCCCTGTCCTTGTTATATCCCCTAAATAAATCAGAGCTGTTTGTTTCAGCAAAGTATACTGCCTGAGGTATTTGTCTATGTTAAAGTACTGTACTGTGATTGTTGCACTGTATCTCATTTCACAGGAGGTCCCAGTGCCGGAACCAGACCTGGGGGTAAGTGTATACTGTGAAGGTAATTCTGATATATTGTGTGGGCCACTAGTGGGAAGAAAGGGGGGTTGCAGTGTCCCAGAGGGCTGTGACCAAGTTAGTTTAACTATTGCAAACCCTGACCTCTGGGTGGAGGCACCCGCCATTGGATCCAGGCCCCTCAACCTGTTAGTGGCAAATCAGGCAGGGGTAGTAGCCCCTGGGATAGCGCCATCTAGGGGTTACATCTTGGAGGCTCACCGCTGGGATTGTGTGTCCTCTAGTGGCCATATTTACGAACCACTGTTAAGAAAAAAATGGGTACCCCGACAGAAGTGGCTGTGCACCGGCTGGTGGAGTGGTGTACTGGGGAGGAGATCGACCCCCAAAATGCTATGCTTATCCTGGACATCCCCCTGGGTATCAATACGGACACTGTGCAGGGAGTACTTTCCAAGGTGGAAGGTTTACAAAACCCTGTGGTGGTGGGTCGGCATGCTAATCTGCTCACCCACACTTTCCTGGCCCTAGTAGAGTTTAAGGATCCCATAGATAGCTCCAAAGTACCACAGACCATTACCCAGAGGGAGCCCTCACTGCTTGGAGAGTGATAACTAAGGACAGTAAAGACCCGGGGGGGAATCAGCCCCCACCACTATCTGAAACTTTTGAGGAGAAATTTGCTGAATGGTTGCTGGGAGAGGGGAAAACTGTGGAGGACTTGAAGAAACTATTCTTGCCACCTGGGGGTGTTCTCCCCCCAACACCCTCTCCTGCTCCAGTGCCCGTAATGGTGGCTGAACCAATGCAGACTCCTATTTCTGCACCTGCCATTAGTCACGACTCTTACCGAAGGTTGAGGATCTTCTCTGGCACCCTCCCCACCCCCCAAGGGGAGGATGACTGGGAGACCTGGATAGACTATGTTGCCCCAAGTGCTAGAATGGCAATGCTCGGAAGGCTAAAGCGAAGAGGGTTAGTGAGAGCCTCCGAGGTCCTGCCCTGCTACCATCCGTGCTAAACGGGCCAGTAACCCTGAAGCGACTGCACAGGCCTATCTTGAGGCCTTGGAGAATGTGTATGGGAGCCCAGATTCTGATGAGGACCTATGGTGGAGAGTAAGAAATGCACAACAGTACCAAGGGAGTTGTTGTCTGTGTATGTCTCTGGCTGGAAAAATTGTTGCAAGAATGCCTCAGAAAGGGTAGTTTGCCAGCGATTGAACTGGACCGAACCAGACTGACAGAATCCTTAAGTCTGCCCCTTCTCAGAACTGCTGTTGCTTCAGTTACGCCTAGCAAATCGACTGGAATCCCCACCTCCCATGATGAGTTAATGAGAGAAATTCGAGGAGTTGAGAAAAGGCGACTCGGAGGTACCTGCACCAACAGCTGTGGCTACGAACCCGAAAGTGACTGAGGGTGACCCATCAAGTGAAGTTCAGGGCAGAGGTTGACAGTCAATGAGTGCTCTGACAAGGAAAAAGATATGCCACAATGGGGCAAACTGTTGAGAGAGATCCGGGAATTCAAAACAGTCCTTTATGAAGGCCACGCCTGCAAGCACGGGCCCTGACCTATATCCGACTGTATCTGTTATGGGGGTGGGGTACCCACCCATGTATCTCCTGCTGATAACAGCTCCAAACTCAATTCCTTGACCATGGAAGTGGAGAAACTGACGAGATGTCTCCAAATGCTTATCAGCCGCGAGACAGAGATGGCACCCAGGTTTCCAGTTAGTAATAACCCCCGCCTTGGCTCCCAGTGTGGCGCCCGCCAGCTCACACTCCAGAAAGTATGTTTTGCTATAATTGTGGGAAAGATGGGCACATGAAAAGGGAATGCCAGTCCCCAAAAGACACTGACAAAGTTGCATATAGGCTACAAGGAGAGCTTCGGAGAAGAAATCAGTGGTTAAGAGGTGCACGACATGATCCCAGTGAGGGCACCAAAAATGCTAATTCACGTCCTTTTGTGGCAAGGTCAGTTGCCCAGGCCCCCACTACCGCCTCTCCAGACTGGTCCAGAATAGTGGGTCCCTCCATGGAGACCACTGTAAAGGTGAATGGAGTGTCTACAAGAGCTGTATTAGACAGTGGCTCCCAAGTGACAATTATGTTCCAGGATTGGTATCAGAAGCATTTGTCAGACGTACCCTTACAACCATTAGAAGGACTGCATGTATGGGGTTAAGTGAGAAGGCCTACCCCTATTCCGGTATATCCGAATTTGGCTGTCTTTTCCCCACCTCCGGCTGGAGTGGCCGAACAAGTAGAGACCCTAGCCTAGTGTGTCCCCCACTGGACTGTATGATGGTGTCCCTTTGTTGATTGGAACAAATGCTCATATGTTTGGAAGGCTGGCACAGTTGTGTTATGAAAACAGGGTCAAAGACTAGTAGGAGCTTTAAGAGTTCGGCTTTAATTAAGAAGGCCTATGAGGCACAGAGAGATGCTGAAAAACAGAACCAGAGGAACCGGTCGAATTGTATGGAAGAAGGATCCTGAGTCTCTGATCCTGGTGCCAAATGCCCAGTGTACCTTACAGGGAGAGGTCCGTATCAGAAAGGATGTTAAGAATAAAATATTAATGTTGGATGCACCAGGCGATGGAAAATTGCCAGAGGGACTGCTAGGTCAAGCCTAGTATTTTGCCCGCTAGAGCCCATGCTTATGCCAGAAGGGTAATGGTCCAAGTTCATAATGTGTCTGAAAGAGACATCGAGTAAACAGAGGTTGCATCCTGGCTAATGTGCATTGTGCAGACACTGCAGTGCTACCCAGCAGCAAGAGTTCAAGGAAGAATGACAGAGTAACGCCTGACTTGTTTGATTTCGCGACTCCCCGCTGCCAGCTGAATGGAAAGTGAGGATCAGTGAGAAGCTTGCCCAGAGAGACCAGGTGTTTTCTTTAAAGGAATGGGATGTAGGATGCGTGCAAGGAGCTGAGCACAATATCCGCTGCATGACGAAGACCATTTCGTGAGAGGTCTCGACGCCTGGCACCTGCTGACATAGATGATGTGGAGACGGCATCTGCAAGAGATGTTAGCTGTGGTGTAATACAAGAATCCAGAAGCCCTTATGCTTCCCCATTGTGGTAGTGAGGAAAAGAATGGAACAGTAAGGATGTGTGTGGATTATCGCACCTAAACCGGCGGACTATCCCTGATCAGTACACAATGCCCGCATTCAGGATGCTTTGGACTGCCTAAACGGGAGCAAGTGGTTCTCTGTGCTGGATCTCCGCAGTGGGTACTACCAGATCCAGTGGCCCCAGAGGACCGTGAGAAGACTGCCTTTATCTGTCCGCTTGGCTTATGAATTCATGAGGATGCCTCAAGGATTTCAGGTGCCCCAGCCACTTTTCAACGATTGATGGAGCGTGCAGTGGGGACATGAACTTACTAGAGTGCCTGGTATACCTAGATGATGTTATTGTGTTTGGCAGCTCACTGGAGGAACATGAAAGCAGATTATTTAAGGTATTGGACCGACTGGAGGACTTGGCCTTAAACTGTCCATTGATAAGTGTCAATTCTTTCAAACATCAGTAAAGTATGTGGGACACATAGTATCCACCGAGGAATAGAGACCGACCCAAGTAAAGTTGAGGCCTTGACCACCTGGCCACAGCCAAAAATCTAAAAGAACTGCAAAGATTCCTGGATTCTGTGGTTATTATCGGCGCTTCATCAAGGACTATTCAAGAGTGATCCGCCTTTACTTAACCTTACTCAAGGGTATCCCCAACCCACAAAAATACCAAAAGTCAGCCCCTCAAGACTGAAAGAGTGTATTTCATCCAAGTGAAGTATTTGGGGCCCGCTGGACTCCTGATTGTGAGACTGCTTTTCATGAGATCATATATCAACTTACCCATGCTCCAGTGCTGGCCTATGCCGATCCAAGAAAACCCACGTCCCTGCACACTGATGCTAGCTTGCAAGGGTTGGGGGCTGTGTTGTACCAAGAGCACGAGAATGGCCTGAGACCAGTGGCCTTTGCCAGTAGAAGCCTGACCCCATCCGAAAAGAACTATCCTGTACATAAGTTAGAGTTCCTAGCTTGAAGTGGGCTATTGTTGACCAATTCCATGAGTACTTGTATGGGGCTAAAATACTAGTAAAACTGACAATAATCCTTTGACCTATGTGAAGACCTCAGCTAAGTTGGATGCCACTGGCCATAGGTGGCTTTCTGCATTATCTACATATGACTATGCTCTCGAATACCGAGCAGGTCTGAACCACATAGATGCTGATGCTCTTCCCGGAGGCCTGTTCCCCAGAATGATTGGGTCCGATTGGCAGAACCTGACATTGGGCACTCTGCGGAAGTTTGACAGGGAGGAACAATGTCCACGGACGCAGTGGACTGCATGGTGGATTGCTTTGGGAGCCTCTGAGAATTGCATACCTGCTGCTTATTGCCACTTTTCTGCAATAGACATTGGTGCACTGCCTCAGCTGGACAATGACAGTATTCGCGGGCTCAATCCCGCGATCCCATGATCAAAGCAGCTTTAGAAGCCCTCTATGCAGGAAAAGATGTGTCCAAATTACGCCCACTGATTTGAGAACTGCACTGTTATACAAAGAAGGTCCTAAGTTGAAACTGATCAATAAACTGTTATACAGAGAAACAGTAGACAGAGGGGACAAGTAGACAAACAACAACTAGTGCTGCCCACTGCCTTCGAGACTCAGTACTGAGGTCCTTGCACAACCACATGGGGCACCTTGGTATAGACAGAACACTTGACTTGATGAGATCCAGATTCTATTGGCCTAAGATGGGGGCTGATGTGGAGCAACACATTCGAACTTGTAGTCGCTGCTTACAGAGAAAGCTTTGCCCCAGAGGGCTGCCCCTTGTTAACATCACCACCAGTGCACCCATGGAGCTGGTCTGTATTGATTTTCTGAGTTTGGAGTCAGATCAAAGAAATATCAGTAATGTGCTGGTGGTCACTGACCATTTCACGAGATATGCCCAAGCTTTCCCACCAAAGACCAGAAAGCATCCACTGTGGCCAAAGTACTTGTAGAAAACTTTTGTTCACTATGGGGCTCCACAAAGAATCCATTCTGATCAAGGAGAGACTTTGAGAGTCGTCTGATCAAAGAGATGCTTTCTCTGTGGGAGTCTGAGTCCAGAACCACTCCTTACCACCCCAGGGGACCCCAGCCTGAACGTTTCAACACACTTTGCTAGATATGCTGGGCACCTGCACCCAAAGGACAAGCCTAGATGGAGCCAACAAATTAGCACCCTGGTACATGCTTATAACTGCACCAAAGTGATGCCACTGGATTCTCCCCTACCGCCTGATGTTTGGAAGAGAAGCATGACTACCAGTAGATGTGTGTTTTGGGGTCTCTCCTGATGGGGTTCAAGCTGACAACTATTTACAGTATGTGCAAAAGTTAAAGGCCCAGCTAACTCATGCGTACCAACTGGCTCAAACCATGGCTGCCAAAAGAAATCTGGCCAACAAAGAAAGGTATGATAAAAGGTGAAAGCACAGGAACTCCAGGAGGAGATCGGTATTGCTAAGAAATCTGGGACTGCATGGCAAGCACAAGATTGCTGACAGATGGCACCATCTCCCTCACATTGTAGTGGGCAAACTAGATGATCTGCCAGTGTACAAAGTAAGGCCTGAGAATAATTCAAAAGATGTAAAACAATGCATAGAAATCATTTACTGCCCATTGGACAAATTCTGATTGAGTCTGAGCCCCCAGAAGATGCCCCTCTGGACCAGTGACTAGAGCTGCTGCTAAGAAAAGATCAAGAAAGTCTGCACCTACAGAAGCAAAGTTAAAGTGTTCCCTCCACAAGTCCCAGTTGAGCATGACTGTCAGTCCATATCAGAAGAAAGTGAGAGTGACTTTGAATACTATCCTTCTTACGAACTGAGTCAATTGTTTGAGGCAATCCCTAGTCAATACTGGAGACAAAGCTGGGCCTTCTGGACTGTCTAAGCCCCCAGCTTCATCCCTGGAGCCAATGCTCCCAGAAAGTGAAGTGCAAAGCATCAGATCAGATGAAATGGAATCATTGTGCATGGTTGAACTGTTTGAGCTTTCAGGGAGGAAAATGATAGATTGGGGCAGACTGGTGATACACCGAACAAGAAGAGTATTTTGAGTGCCCTGACAGTCCACTGCCAGTGTCCGAAAGCTCTCCATGCGAGCCAAATGTTGTGGACTCAGAAACTGTAACTCCTGGAGCTGAAAGTGCCCCAAGTTCTAGCCTCCTACCCCCATGGAGACTCCCTGACAAGTGAGGACAATGCTGAAAATGAGGCTCAGAGTGCAGAGACTATAACAGTTCCCCCTAGAAAGACTGGTCGAGCTGTAAAGCCTGTGGTGCACCTCAGTTATGATTCACTTGGGAGGCCTGTGGACTTGCCTCTCAATGTTGTCCATAAAGGTGTATGTGTCCCGAGCTCATTGCCCAAACTGAGCATCAGTGCTAACTCCAAGTTACTTGTGTTGCCCTCTAAGTATGGTGCCCTTGCCCCATCCAGCCCCAAGGTAACTGATAGGAAGGGCCCCTCTCTTCAGGTTTCATGTACAAGAGATAATAACTTGAGTTATGGTACAATGTGTATGTAATACTGTGTAAAGTGACGATACTGCAATGTTTCAGAAATGTGTTCTTGGTAAAATGATATATTGACTGATGATTACATGTGCGAGCCTAATGCAAATGTATATGGTTGCAGTTGAAACTTATGGGGTACTTGCTTGGCCGGAGACGTCAAGCTTCCCAGGCCAGGAAGGTGTAACCCCTGCAAATGGAGGTTCCAAAAGACTTCCAGGAGCTTGCTTTGAATGCTCCAAGCCTGAATGGTGTTTGGCATTTAAGCCATTTATCAGTGAGTGTTTTTAGAGCCTCTGGTACTGTCTCTTTAAGAGCTGTCTGCTTGCAGACATAATTAGTTTGTATGGGGGGACTGTGTGCTTCTCTGAGTACCACTCGAGCTGCTGCCAATTCACTTCATTTTTGCAGTCACTAGGAGTGCAAAGGGAACCTATTTGAAAGATGTAACTGTTTGCCAGAAATTATTTAGAGTAATAATGAAATTACAGTTTGTCTAACCTGCTTTCTTTGCAGTCAGAACTGTGTCTGCTAGTTCCCCATTCTAGTTTTGAACTGCTGAACTGGACCAATCAGTGTGGGGTAAGCTAGCTCTAAAATGGTGCCTTGGACGAATCAGAACTTGGACTCATAATCTGAGCCAGCCACAAGAGGATTGTATGGGCAGTGACTCTGGGAGATGTAGTTTAGACTTCAGTGCCTTTTGGACCAACAGCAGCAGTCTATTGTGAGTGACAGCCAATCCAGTCAAGAACTGGGAGGAACTCAAAGGAAATGCCGGTTTGTCGGTTGGAGTTTGAGTTGAGCTTTGGCAGTGAAGAAGGAAGGAGCCCTGTGCTTTTCAGTGTGCAGTTTTAGTCAAAAACATGTGTAAGGCCCAGAGTTCCGTCTGCAGCTTGTTAGGACTGAATCCAGTCCTGTGAAAAGAATCAAAGGATCTCTGAAGAGTAGAAACCAGGCTCACCCTGTAGAAGACTGGAAGAATTGCAGAAAATTACTCGGTCTGTCAGGAACTGAATCTGCTGTGTGTTCTCCGGTATTGTGCAGTAATTGCGATCGGGATACAGATGCAGCCTGCCTGGTATAGTGCTTTCTTTTATATAAATGTGTGAAGAGGTTTGTGTACCTCAAGTGAGCCCTGCTGACATTGAAGGACCCTATCTTATTTGGAGGTCGTGAGTACTAATTCAAGGGTCGCTCCCTGTTGAATTGCCACATTAAATCCAAATGGAATTACTGTACTGCTGACTGTTTAATTCTCCTTTTCTCTGTGTGAAAGGGCCCCTACCAGCTGCCCACGGTTTGGACTAGCCACTAGGGCTTGGGTACCCAGGGACAGTAACTGATAGGGATAGGCCTGTGCACAGAGCCATAGGTAGATTATTAGAGTGATAAGCTAATTAACCTGATTTCCCCTGTCCTTGTTATATCCCCTAAATAAATCAGAGCTGCTTGTTTCAGCAAAGTTATACTGCCTGAGGTATTTGTCTATGTTAAAGTACTGTACTGTGATTGTTGCACTGTATCTCATTTCACAGGAGGTCCCAGTGCCGGAACCAGACCTGGGGTAAGTGTATACTGTGAAGGTAATTCTGATATATTGTGTGGGCCACTAGTGGGAAGAAAGGGGGGTTGCAGTGTCCCAGAGGGCTGTGACCAAGTTAGTTTAACTATTGCAAACCCTGACCTCTGGGTGGAGGCACCCGCCATTGGATCCAGGCCCCTCAACCTGTTAGTGGCAAATCAGGCAGGGGTAGTAGCCCCTGGGATAGCGCCATCTAGGGGTTACATTGAGATGAGGATATAGTTAGAGTGATAAGAAGTTAAACAAGCAGGAAAACCGGCACCACACTTTGCTAGATAAAAAGAACTTTGTTTTATCTCAAACATATAAAATGTATACCACCAGCAGCGTCCTGTCAAACAGAACTTGAGGAGATAACCAGGCTTTTGTAATTTTTTTTTTGGACTGCCATAAGCAGAATGCCCATCAGGTACATAATGTTGGGGTCTTGGAAGCCTTGTAGGAGCTGTAGTCACAGGGACATTTCTGCAGCCAGGGGTACTTGCTTTCCTAACAGTTCTTCCAGTTCCTGTTGTAATGGCTGGAAAAAAGTCTGTAGAGCTGGCCAAAACCACATAAGGAGTGTGTAGTGAGCCTGTTTCCCCGCATAGTCTCCAGCAGGGAGCATTCCTAGTGGCTAGATAGTGTGCATTGATAACCGGTGTGCAGAAATATTTGTTGTTTCCAGGCATAATATGTCCAGTGATGGGAGCCTGAAACCCTAGAGGTGGTTTGACAGGACCTGTGCCAATTTTCTGTGGAAATGGGGTTTCCCAGTTCTTCCTGTTAACACTGGAGAACTTCCTGTGTGGAGTCTCCTGGTGATTCAATCAGGGCCTTGCACAAGCAGGAAGTCATGTGGTCTGTATTCCCTGCTCTCAGAAAAGAAATCGGAGATGTGATTATTGCTGTGTGGGCCTTAGGGTTGTGAGTACCAAGCGGAAGGAGGTATAGTGGTGTCTGAGCTGTAAAACCCTGTAGAAATCCACCTGTCCAAAGCCAAATTCACTTTGTGTTTCTGCAAAGAACTTAAGTGAGGCTCTGGATATGAGGTGGTACAAATATTGGAGAGAGTGGTGTTCTCAGTTTCTGAAGGCTGGGTCTATGCACGCTGGGTGAAATTGTTCCAAAAGTGCAATTGAACAAAACAGAAAGCAAAAGGGGACCAGGTATAGTGTTCTTTTGATTGAGATCCAGGCGGATATGTGGTATCTGAATCATGGGTTATTAGTAGTGGACCCTCCGGGGTTTGTATCAGTGTGGTACATGGCTCTAGTAAACTCAAGATTAGAGGAAAATTGTGGCTTGTAGCGTATGCCGGTTGGGATCTGTAGAGGCAGACTGGACAGGGACCATCTGGGCAGACTGTGTACATGGTCCAAGTGGTCCTTTTCTGTGACAAATTCTGTGTTTGTATGTTGTGACCTGTCCACACCAGGTAGAAGTTGAACCATTTTAACTGCAAGGTCGAAGAGTCCAGCTTGTCCAGTAGAAGGGTGCAGTGATAGTGTTGAAGGCCTTAGCCAGATCAATAACAATTGCGGAAGTGGTGATCTTGCTCCAGTTCCCTCCAGTGTGGTATCACTGAGTCTCGAGGGGAGGCTATAGTAGAGTGAAAGTTCATAAAGTCAGACTGGTAAGGGCTAAGAGATGCAGAAGAGTTAAGGTCGGAGGAATGTTCGGAGAGATCCAGATGCTCTTGGAGTTTGACCAGAGTAGGGAGAAGGAGATAAGGTGGTAATTAACTGGGGCTGAGGGGGTCACAGCCTTTGTAAAGGGGCATGAAGTTGGTCTTCTTTAAAGCACCAGGGCCTAAGACAAGGAAGAAGGAGAGGTTAAAGAGATCAGAAATAGGGGAAGTAATAGTGGGGGCAGAGAGTGATGGAGAAGAGATTCAGTCAAGACTTTACAGAACTATTGCCTTCGGAGGGGATGAGAGAGATAATAGGGCTGAGAAGATCTCAACCAAAGCAGTGGAGGAGGAGAAGGGGGGAGGAGGGGGAGAGAGGAGGACAGAGAGATGACCCAGAATGAAAAAAAGCAGTTAAAAGAGGCAACAACCTTAGTGATGTCAGAGATGATTGATCTGCCTAATCTGAATACAATGATGGGAGACTGGGAGAAGCAGCAATTAATATTATTCGGGAAGTTGGAAGCAGAGTATTCTGACTTGGCCAGCCTGGTAGCTTTGGTTCAGGCATTGTGGAGCTAGTTGTACCTTGACAAGTTCATTGAAAAACCAGTGGCCATGGAAAGGCAGCAAGTGGAGTCTCGACTTTTGAGGCAAGTGATAAGTTTGGTAGAGACCCAGGGAAGGTGAGAGCCCTTGACCTGTAGCAGGGAACTTGCCTGTCTCAGGCAGTGGAGAATTTAGTTTGAAAATATGAGAGATCATCATCGCAATCAGAGGGGGTGGGGACAAAGGACCATTCTGTGATATAGAGGCAGGTCAGACAGTAGGGCAGATAGATCACATGACTTATGTAACTAGAGCTTAAAGGGGACAGCAAATCATTTGTGACTGTATTGCTTGTCATATTTAGTGTTGTACAGTAGTCAGAAACACCATACCTACACTTGCTTGATGCTGTTTCATCATTTACTGAGTTTTTTTTATGTCAGGCAGTGTTGCTGATTCTCAGTGTTCTTTTTCATCTCACAGTCCTCCATCAGGATGAGCCATTGGTGGCTGACGAATCTGTTTGTGCATTCACTTTGCATGCATCTCATATTACTGATTTTGCTCTGAAGTGGTGATTGTATTCAATCCGAAAGCTGCAGTACATAAACTATCAATGTTAAATATAATCAGTTTATGTCAGGTACTTTTATAACTGAAATGTTTTAAGTGGCTGAAACAGGTATTACATTTGTCGTCTTGAAATATGAGATATATTCAAAGTAAAAATCTAAAAGCCATTGTTGTTGTGTGATTCATTTCAGTATCCCATTTAGCCCCATGGTCTCATCTGCACCGCACTCCCCTCTCCCATTCCTTTACAACACTCCTCAGCTTGATTAAATAATACTACATATTGAATTTAAAATAAGGACGCATGAGCGTCTGTTACTATAGCAACGCATGCTCACACTTCCGTTTGCTGTTCCGAAGCTGTCGACTTGCTCGCTCTCCTCTTGGTACAGTCAGCAGCTTCTTTTTAAAGAAATTCAGTTAACCTTAGCAAAATACAAATTTTTCCTAACTTGTCCTATACAAACTGATTTACTGTGAAGGTCTGGGAGCGCCTTATGGGTCTGTGTTCATACCGCTCGGTCACGCTACATTTCAGTGGGAAAGTGAAAGGAACATTATGATTACCGAACCGAAGAGTATCAGGATCAACTGGATATGTTTTTAAATGATTATTTACATAAAAATAACTGCAGGATCAACCAGATGACAGGGGTATATGTGTGTGTGTGTGGGGGGCAGGTCCTAGAGATAGAGCCGCACAATAATGGAAAGTGAAATACTTTCACTTTCCCTTCTGTGACATATAGGAACATGGAGCTATCACTATGACGTACAGGAACATGGAGATATCACTGATATCTCCACTGCCTGACTGGGATATTGATATTTATCTGTACATTTATCCCAAAACATATGCTGTATAAAGTCAGTTAAGATGGAGCAAGGAGTCATACAGTGTGATCTACACGCCATGCTATTTGTAGCTGTGCACTAATATACAGTACTTTTTGTGCTGTTTGTTATAGGTTCTGTTATTACTATTTAGAACTCTTTCAGTCCAGCCTTTAAGGCTTATATAAAGTTGTGAGCTGGGACATATTTTGTGACTGTTGACATAGATTGTTCACACTGTAACTGTACATGCATGTATTGTGTATTTTGTTGTGTTATTTTAATAAAAAGATTAACCTCAAAATAACCAGGGTAAAATAACCTGGACCCAGGCTTAAGGGAAGTTTCTGAAAAGTGTTCAACATAAGATTGATTCAACCCTTATCTTTGAAACCGTAAATACTTATACAAACTATGTACACGCTGAAGAGAAATACTGCATCATGCTTACCCGCACAAGAAAATACCCATCACATCAGGAGTCTTTCAGCCTAGGGACTCAAATTGGATCATATGGTTAGGCTCAGTGCCATGTCAAGGCAACTCCAGGACCATGGACCTAACTCTCTCTGTTAAGGATTATTTTCCTCAAGTATAGAAATGTATATACATTGTTCCAGATTGCTCATACAGGGCCTAGTGTGCTCCTCCCTGGTGTTAACACAATCATTTGGCATCTTAGAGGGTGATTAAGAAATAAAATATAGGTCAAAAGAGTCCTGATCAAATATACTGAAATTATATAAGTGTGTCTCCTTTTAATATGATGTGACTAATAACCAGATTTAAATAACATGGACTACAGCTAAGGGGGATTTTATGGGGAAGGGTACAACAACATAAGATTGACTGAGCCCTCATCTCCAAGACAGTAAGTACAGATGCACTGTAAAAAGCAGTATATAAAGGCTGATCAGCAACTTAAGAATTTTTGTATCGGAGGAGTTAATAGCACACTGGCATAAATGTTACTGCACATTGCTTTATAGAAAAAGGCAGATCATAACAATTACTATATTTACTTAGTTTGAAGGAAGTATCATACATTTTAAAGATTTTATGAATTAATTCCCTGCTTTATGCAGGAGATACACTACTTATATATTTGTGCAAGCTGCAATCATAGGATATCTGGTCCCTCTAAATATTCTAAAAGATTTTATTAGGATCTTTGTCTTGATACATATAGCTACTAGAACATATTTGCGTCAGCCTAACAGACTCAAATGTAGTGCTGTAAAATGTAGCATTTCCCAGCCCATTTGTCCAGAAATGCTGCAGAGACCTTTATTGAAATCCTGAAAAATAGTCAACAATGGTTGCTAGAACTTTATACTGCTGTTGGTGTCTTTTGTGGGAAGAAACCTCCTCATAAACCTCTTCCTTTGTATTTGTATTGATTACATACCAAATAGGCGATAGAAGGAACATAAGAGAAGGTATTTTCCTAGGGCTAAAAGAAGGCACTGTCAAACTGGTATTCACGCTTCATCAAGCTTCAGTTCCGTAGTATCTTAATGATTAGGCTTTGTTGCTCTTTTTCGGGTTTAGAGCCCTAGAACCAAATAATGCTGCAAAAGTGAATCTGACCATATACAGTGACAATTTACATCAATTATTTTGTATTTCAAACAGTCTCTATTCAGTGTCTACATTCATTCCCTTTCTGCAGTTGGTGTGGCTTGTTGGGTTTCACATACACAGATGGGAAGGGTTTTTACTGCCGATTCACTTGGCTTCCAAGTCTCACCAAACTTGGAATGAATTGTGATAGATCTAGAAATAATACTTATCCGGAGATCTGATAGTAGTGCTCTACTAACTTATTTTTCACAAAAACTGGGGCCTCTGCAAGATGATATTTAATGAACTTTGATATAATATGCAGACGATTAAGGGACTGTGTTCATTGGGCATAACTTTATGGGATTATTCAAACTACCAGGAAGGGATATGCAAGGTCAAATGGCTGAGTCATGTCACAACAATGTGTATAATGGTGTCTGCAGAGGAGATGACTGGGGCCGAAAAAGTATGACTGTTTAATGGCATCAGTACAGTAGACTGAAAATATATGCTGGAACTTAGTAATCACAATAATGATTTTATTCACGAGAAACAAACGCACCACTGAGTCAGGGACTCATTTACAATGGTTTCCAGTTCCAGCAGGATCTGGTTACAGTTGGTACAGGGTACTATTTATACATTATAACTTAATTAGACACAGTCATTTTATGAATTGAAGAGGGTAACAGACATCAGCTCTCGTTCTGAAACCAATAGGACCACAAAAAGAAAAGGCAATCCATGCTTATCACCTACAGAATTTTCTTTCATCCAAAGGGTCTTTCTTTCTCTCTCTCTTTCTTTCTCTGCATAGAGAATGTGTACCATTTCCTATAAGATTCTTTCAACATTCACTATAGATATCCAGAAATTGGTTTGCTAGGATACTATTAGCAAATAACTTTAGTAAAATACTGAAATATATTTAAAACAAACATTTGTCAATGCCAAATGTTTGCTTGCTGGTATTAGCATTGGAAATGCAGGAGTTAGATGCAGAATAGGAATGGCAGTGAAGTATTGAACTTCACGCCAACTCCACCTCCACCCTGCAGAGACGGACAGGCATTGGGGTATGTGTTTCGGTTGTCACCCATAACATTCATGCCATTGCACCTCAGCCTATCCTGCAGAAACTGAGAAGTGTTGAGGTGTGCCTTGGGGTGTTCGGCTTTACGGTCACCCCACTCCATAAGGACATACGCTGAAATGAGTGCAATATAGGAGAATGGGGTGAACTCTGGGGCCAAAGAGTCCAAGGCACACCTCAATGTCTGTCACTGGCTGCAGGGTGGTGTGGTGGGGGTGGAATGGCATGAGCATTACAGGCGGCAATCCAAAGGCACACCCCTGATGCCTGTCCGTCTGTACAGGGTGGGATGTTATGGTTAGAAACCCTAATGCTTTGGGCAGTTGGCATTTGCACTACACATTTTCAACATGGCCTATTTGTGACCCCTACCTCATGAAAGCATTTAAGACCTCTTCTCATGAACAGTGGCACTGTGATTTTGTTAATGTGTCCCGAACTTTGAGTTCCCACAGCAACTGTGCCATTGTGCGCCAGATGTACAAAAATACAGATCGGGCAGGACATGAGGAATGACAGCTGTACCATTCATAGGGAGGTGTGAAGAGATGGCAGTGTTGAAAATCTGTAGTAAAAATATTAAAAATGCTCGAACTTCTGAGTGTACGTGGAAACTGTGCAACGCATGCGTGTAACACAGTCATTTAGTGGAATTATTTCACCAAATTTTCAACATAGCCATTTTGTGACCTCTGTTCATGAACACTGTCACTATGATTTTCTTACTCTGTCCCAAACATTGATTTCCCACAGCAACCGCACTATTCTGCGCTAGATGTGTAAATGCATATTTCAGGCAGGCTATGAAAACTGACAGCGGTACTCTTCATAAGGAGGTGTGAAAAAATGCCAGTGTTGAAAATCTGGAGTGAAAATATTACAAATGCGCAAAATTACGAGGATGTGTGGAAACTGCGCAATGTACGCTTGTTACACAGTCATTTTATGGACTTTTGTCACTAAATTTCAACATAGGCAATTTAGCACCTCTGCTCATAAACAGTGTCACTGTGATTTTCTTAATCTGTCCTGAACACTGATTTCCCACAGCAACTGCACTATTCTTTGCCGGAAGTGCGAAAACACATTTCAGCCAGGATGTTAAAAATGACAGCTGTACTGTTCATAAAGAGGTTTGAAAAAATGCCAATGTTGAAAATCTGGAGTGAAAATACTACAGATTTGCGAAGTTACGAGCGTGCATGGAAACTGCACAACACACGCTCGTAAAACAGTCATTTTTTGGATTTATTTCACCAAATTTGCAGCATAGTCTTTTTGAGAGCCCACCTCATGAACAGTGGCACTGTTGTTTCATTAATCAGTCCCGAAAGGTGATTCCGTGCAGTGACCGTAAAATCATCTTTCGGGACAGAATAACGCCATGACAGTGACTGAATTCATGAGGAGGGGTCCCAGTAACCCCATGTTGAAAATTTGGTGCCAGAATTCCCCAAAATGCCTCGATACGCACCAAAGTTGAAACCCCTATTTATGCCATTATACAGCTTACCAGCATTTCTTCAGTTTGCGGTCGGCTTTGAAGAGTGCAGATGTGTTCCCGGTCCACCAAAGATCGTCGCACTGGGCTCCGGAGGTAAGTATGGGGTGGGGGTGTGGGGAAGTGGGGTATGCAGAGGCTGGGTGAGGGTTGGGGGAGGGGCACCGGACACTTCGAGGGACCGTTTTCTCGTTTTACAGGTAAAAAAAAAATACAGACAACGTGGGTCAGTTTTTTATTTTTGCAGGTGTGTTTGGTACACTGGGGTGGGCTCCCAGGGTGCCACTGACATTTGTGGGGAGGGAAATGAAGCTGACAGGGACTGGGCCCCGTGGCGGCACAAGCAGAGTCGGGGATGCATGATGCCGGAGGAGGATTGGGCACCCCTTCGGCACAGGCATGAAATCATTGGGGGACCGTATGCCAATGGGGTGGCTCCCCTGTTACTTAACTAGATTGGGCGGGGGACTGAAGCCAATGGGGACTGGGCCCCCCATTGGCACAGAAACTTGTGTGGGGGGGCACATGATGCCGAGGGGGATTGGGCACCCCCATCAGCAAATGAACTGGGTTGGGGGCATGCCAACAGGGGGATTGGGCACCCCTGTCGGCTTTCATCGGGTTCTGAGGCAGTGGCATAGAGCTGCCATGTTCCTGGAAATGTTACACCAGGCAAGGTACCGCCCTGCAATGACAGGTCGCTCCCTCATTGCAGCAGAATGGCTGATGCTGCAATGATGAGGCAGCCCCTGATTACAGAGGTGAAATCGTTACAAGTTGGTGGCACTTCTGCAGAACCAGTGTCATCAGGACACTGGGCCTGCATTGGTTGAGCACTGCCAAGCCCAGAAATGCAATGCCGGCATTGGCCGCCACAGTGCCTCACCTCCACGACCCGTTTCTCTCCTAAGCTGCCACATAATGTTTCTTGCGCATGCGTGCAAGCAGACATAAAAAGGGATATTGATTAATCCATTTTGTGGACAGGAACGTGATGTAATACTATCACTGCCTCACCAGCCTTAACAGTGCGTGTTATAGCAGGTGAGAACAGTTGGGCTGTGCTGCTTTGAGTTCTATTGCACTGTGAAGAAAACTTTGGATTTTATGTTTGGCACGGTGTAACATGGGAGCCCATAGATTTTCCCTCACAATTTGCATAATTTTTGTCTGTTGTAACAGTATGTTTTAACCTGCTTCACTGAACACTTTTAGGGTTGATGAGAGAGTGAAATCATCATAAAACTCTTCCTGTCCACAAAATGAATCCTTCCATGTCACAGTTTCTAAAGCATTTCTCTGTTTTATTGTAGACGTTTGATAACTTTAATCCAGAAATGTACATACTGGTTCTAGATAGTAACCTTTACATTAGTCATATAGGGAATGGTATGCATTCCTTTCAACTGCACTTATCCTCTACAGCCAATGGCAGTGCTACTTTGCGGCTACCATGCTGTGAGTGTGAGTGTGAGTGTGAGTGTGTGTGTGTGTGTGTGTGTGTGTGTGTGTGTGGCAGTTGGAGTCCTCCCTTGTAAATGGAGTGTCTCATAGAAACAGAATTTGACAGCAGAAACGGACCTCTTGGCCCGCCCAGATGGTTGTGGACTAGTTTGTCTCTGCAGATCCTAGCCGAACTCTAGCAACCCACCCTGCTCACTTCCCAATATTCCCCTATGTATATCCCATGCATACTTGAAGCCCCCTACTGTTTTTTTCTTCACCATTTTTTCTGGCAATCTGTTTATGGAATCCACCACCCTTTCAGTAAAGTAGTACTTCCTCACATCCCTCCTAATCTCCCCCCTCCACCAGCTGCATCACATGCAATTTGGTTATGGAGTTGTTCCTCATTTGAAAGAGACTCCCCTCCTGCACCCTGTTCACCCCTATTGGGTACTTGTAAGTCTCTGTCATGTTCCCGCTCACTTTCCTGTCTTCCAGGGTGTACATGTTGAGATCCTTCAGTCTCTCCTTGCATGGCATTTCGAATAACCCCTGCACTATTTTATTTGCCCTTCTCTGGACTACCTCCACTCTGTCTATGTCCGTTCCAAGGTGCAGTCTCCAGAACTGGACGCAATACTCCAGGTGCAGTCTCACCAGTGAGGGATATATTGGCAACACCACCTCCTTCCTTCTGCTTGAAATAACTTTCCCTGTGCATCCCAAAATCCCACTGGCCCTACCCACTACTCTGTCACACTGACCCACCACTTTAAAGTCATCAGATATGATAACCTTAAGTTTTCTTTCCTCCTTAATGACTGAAAGAACTCCCCCCATCCAATACTCAGTTCTTGGGTTCCTATTCTCTAGCTGCATGATTTTGCACTTGTTGGCACTGAACCCCACCTGCCATGTTCTTGACCACTCCTTGAGTTTTCTAATATCCCTACACATTTTTCCACCCCATCCCTATTGTGCTCCTCATTGCAGATTTTAGTATCATCTGCAAAAAAGCATACATTCCCTTCTAGTTCATCTGCAATGTCACTTATGAAGAAATTGAAGAGGACCTGTCCCAGTACTGATCCCTGTGGCACCCAGCTGGTCACTCATCCATCCTTAGAGTGAGTGCCAGTAATCACTACCCCTCTGTCTCCTAGCCATTAACCAATTTCTAACCCAGTTCACCACTTTGGATCCCACCCCTAGGCTGCTCAGTTTCTTAATCTGTCTTCTGTGCGGCACAGTGTTGGTGGCCTTGCTAAAGTTCAGATAGGCCACGTCTTCTGCCCTCCCCTGATCTATTTCCCTGGTCACCCAGTCAAAGAACTCAATCAGATTCATCTGGCATGACCCTCACCCATCATGAATCTATGTTGCCTTTGGTCTTGTAGCCTACTGGATTCAAGATACTCTACCAACTTTTTCTTTAACAGTGTTTCTGTTAATTTCCCTACCGTTGAGGAGACTCACTGGCCTATTGTTTACTACCCTCTTCCCTACTGCTGCTGTTATGTAGAAGGACTACATCTGCTCTCCTTCAGTCTTCCGGAACCATGCAGGATTCCAGGGGAGCTGTTGAACAAGGCTGGCAGTGGGGCAGCCATCTCCTTCTGAGTTCTTTTAATACTCTAGTTGTATTCCATCCGGTCCCATAACCTTGTCCACTTTTAGAGCTGCAAGTTCCTTCAGGACTTTTACCACTGAAAATGGACTGGAGTCCACCCCCCCCTCCCGACTTTGTTTCTTATGATCACTAGTGGTTCATCCCTTTCTCCCAATGCTGGGATGACTGAGCAGAAGTACCTGTTCAGAATGTTTGCTTTTTTTGGTCCTCTTTTGTGCAGTCTCACTCTGCCGCCCTCCTTACCCTCAATGTCCCTCCCCTTGCTTTCCTTTTCTCACTTATGTACCTGAAGAAAGTCTTATCCTCATTTGCTTCCCATTTGGTTATCCTTTCTTCTGTCTGTGCCTTTGCCCCCCCCCCCAATTGCCTTACTTGCTTCTGTCTGGTTTACCTGGTTCACCTCCCTGTCTACCACCCTCTGCTTTTCCTTATACCTCCAGTATGCCATACCTTTTTCCTTCACCACTGTGGCCACTTACCTAGAGTATAATAATGGTCTCTGTTTCCTTTTATCTTTACTCACTTCCTTCACGCAGAGAGCTGGTTGCCTTAATTATGCCCACCCTTATTTTTTCCTGTTGTTACTGTACCACTGCCTGGCAGTCTCTCCTACTAGGCAGTTTCTGAGGCAGTCTCCCATTTCTTTAAAGTCTGTTATTCTAAGGTCCAGGACCTTCGTCCTTGTGTGGTTTGCATCTGCTCCTGTCTTAATATTAAACTACATTGTACAATGGTCACTTGTACCTAGAGGGCAGCCCACTGTGATGTCTGTAGTGCTGTCTCTGTTTATAAGCACCAGGTGCAGCACTGCCCTGTCCCTTGTGGGTTTGTTGACTAGCTGCCTGAGAAAGGCCACCCGTAGGGAGTCATGGATGGCCCTGCTCCTCCTGAAACTGCAGTTGGAAGGCTTCAGTCCACATCTGGCAGATTGAAGTCACCAACTAGCAAGCAGCACCTCCTCCTTTTTTTGCCATCCTGATGATGTCCTCACCAAGTGCCTTATCCAACTCCTCTCCCTGTGATGGAGGTCTGTATACAATCTGTATGGAAAGCGGCCAATACACCAGACCCCAGAATGACTCACAGCACTTCCAGTCCATCCTTTTCTTCCGGGTGCACTTCCATAGCCTTGATTCCTTCCCTCACATATAGTAAAACACCTCCTCATTTTTCTTTCTCTCCTAAACAGAGTAGCCTGGTATGGGCATATCCCAGTCATGGCTGTCAGTGCACTATGACTCTGTTTTGGCCACCAAATCCTAGCTAGCCTCCTCCATGATGGCCTCCATGACTGGAATTTTATTTCCCGGACTCCTTGCATTGGTGCACATGGCTCTCCATAACTTACTCCCCCTTGCCTGCCTCCTTGCTTCCCCTCCCCACCTGTGCTGTTTCCTGGAGCTCCACTACCCTCTGTCTGTCTCTCTATCCATCTATCGCTATTTTACCAAGTATCTATCTATGTAGCTATCTGTCTGTCTGTCTAGCCATCTTATCAAGGAAGTGGACTGAAACAAGCCTGTTTTTGGCCATGTCTGGGTGCAGCATAGCAACACTATAGAACACAGTGCAACATGCCAGCAGGGAGAGCGAATAGGATGATGGGATGCATAGAAAAGGGGATCAGTAGCTGGAGGAGTGAGGTGATTCTGCCACTGTACAGGTCATGTCTTCACCTGGAGTATTGTGTGCAATTCTGGGACCTGCACTTGTAAATCAAGCCACTCCCCCATCTGCGAGGTACAAGACTGTTCCTGTCTGATGGTACCTGGGCATAATCCGTAAGGCCTTTTGGGTTAGTGGTGCCTGGGCTTAGTTGGTACTGGAGGTAATTATAAAGGGGTGTGATGCTTCCACCTATTAGAATCCTTTTGACAGGTGGCTGTCAAGGTGCTGCCTATTAGGAAATGAATGCAACCACCATCCTCAATGACAGGAAACCTTTATACTTATATACACAACAGCAGTCTAAATCCTAAGCATGCAAGAAAAGAAACCCAGTTATATGCAGTGTAACGCCCCTGTCACTGGGGGTTACAAGAATCCCACTTGGATCTGGTGGCAGGCAGGGAAGGCAGCTTGTGAAACACGACTTAAATGGGTGTCACACTGTCTCACTGTGTCCTCAGTCTTGGCTGAGCTGGAGGGATGACATCATATAGAATGCTCACAGCAGCATAAGCCACATTGGAATGTTGCAGCTGGGAGTTAGGTTAGAACGTTGAGGTTTTCAAAGTCAGTCAGTAGTAGTCTAGTGGGAGTCTCAGCAGAGGGAGGAGGTGCACTGCAGTTGGCAGTCCCTTAGAGTCCTCAGCTCTGTAACAGAGCTACCTCCGTGGTGGGTGGGTGTTCTTGCCCTAGAGAGTGACACAGAAGAAACCTTTGTGAAGTGGTTGAGACTGTCCCCCAGTTGTTCCAGTGCTCCATCCCTGAGAGGGATTGGGGGGGGGGAACAAGACTGACTCTTCAGGGGCAATTCCCCTGGCCCTGCTGGGTGAAGAGATGCTGCCTGTGAGAGAAGATTTGTGCTGAGGCACCGAGAAGTACGTTTTGTTTTCCTAAGAGAAGCCTGTGGGCACCTGCAAACCTGGGTGAGTCTGCTCTGCCAGAGAGCCTATGTTTCACCAAGACTGATATGTTAAGTATCTGCTACTGGGGGTCAGGAAAGGACAGCCAAGTACAGTACTCAAGTTGTGTATGGCTTGAAATGCATGTAATCAGTGGGGGTCTACAGGGATGGACATAGCCACTTAAAGAATGTTACAAGTCAGGACATCCATTGCCAGAGACTGTAGATTGTTAAATGTGACATGTATTTTGAGATAGCATTCCACAACCAGAGAGGTTCACAAGGAAAGGTGTTGAGGCCAAATGAATGGCCGGGTATGAATTTGGGGACAAAAGGTGGGAGACCCCCATCTGGAGAATCCAGATGTACCTCTATGGATTCACTTTGGGCACCTATAGCTTTCTTCCGGGCACTTGGCCAGTGTTTGCAGAAAGTACCTAGACGTGGGATTGATGGTGATGATTTCCCTTATGGACTTAGGAAGTGCTCATGGGTGGTAGAGGGAGCCACCAGATAAATATCCATGCCATATGGAAAAATGTCCAAGTGCTGGCCAAGGACCATGCCAGGGAATCCAGGATAGAGAGAGAGAGAGTACCAGTTCAGGCTGAGAGCCCAGTGTGTTCCCGAACTGGAGGATAAAAGTTGTTGTGATGATGAAGATGTGTTCTGACCTCTATAGTTCCATACATCCAGTGAGTGTAGCCCTGTGGGGGTCCATCCTGCTTTGTATTCCTGTGTGTAAGTGAATAAAAGCCCCACTGTAGAATCCCACTCCTGGTTTGGACATTCACAGTTCTTGCTTCCTGTGTCCGGAGTTACTTGGGTGCCCCGTCCCGAAGTACAAACCTAGCCCTGATGCAGAGTGAATGTTTCTCCCTGACCCTAGGCTCACCAGGTAATGAATAATAAAATGGAGGCACCGGGCGCTAAAATACCATCAACCCAGGACCTGTGGGTTACAAATTGGAGGCTACCGCTGGGATTTGGATTTGGAACTTTGGGAGAGAACAAAAGATTTGCTCAGATTAGGATTAACATTTTGGCTGTCTGGCAGTAGGTAGCCCAAAAAGTAGAAGCATTGCCATCCAAATGTCCTGCTGTGTGCCGCTGTAATTGTGCCATCAGTTTACCCGAGGAGCAGTAAAGCCCGAAAGTGTATGCCCTTGTCCTGCATCAAAGTTATAATGTTTGCCAGCTTTTTAAAGTGTTGTGTGACAAGAAAAGTGTTGAAAACTGTGGGAAACAAACAGTGATTTGTGCCCTAGATGCTGGAAGTGCTTGTTGTATGGACAGAGAGAGTCGATAAGTGAAATGCCATGAAAAATGGTTGAAATGGTGCTCCCGACGAGGAGCTACAGTTGAGAAAAAAAAAGCGTGGTTTGCAGTTTAAATTTTTCCTGCTCGATGATCGCCATAGAGGAGAAGAGCACAAGAAGAAAGAGGCTCATTTGCATGACGTTGAGTGATTGGTGAGACTGCAATCAGTCCCACCCCCAAGCCAGCTCTAGAGTGACTGCACAGTGTTTGAGAGGGAGAGAGAGAGAATGTGCAAACTGGCTTGCCAGGAGGAGCATTGCGGTGACTGAAAACATTATAAAAGCAGTAAAATCGGACCTTTCCGTTTAAATCAGGCTCAACCTGCATTCCGTTTCATCTGAGAAGAGAGCGAGGTGTTCAGAGGAACAATCAGCAGGACTGCCAGCCCACTTTATTCCAGAGGCCTCCAAGATTGTCCGTAGGCAGAATTTTTCCATCACAATAACCAGCTACTGATTAAGTGAGTACCAACTTAAAAGCAACTCAGACTATGTGTGATTTTCACTAAAGCCAGCTGAATCTATGTGTAGCAGTGTGACCATTTTGCAAAGAAGGATTGTGTCATAATTGTGGGTTCAGCAACAGTATAATTTTCAAAGCCATGTGAGAGACTGTGAGTTGTATGAAAGATGCAGCAAGAAATACAGGCAATCCTGTGCGCTGAAACACTGTGGCTTTAGGGACTTTTAAGCAAGACCAGTGAGTTACAGCAAGTAAAAAGTCCAGTAGAAATCATATAAATGTGCTAAGAGAACAGACAGTGCAGTTAACCAGTTTGAGTGAACTTTATCAGTGGAGTGTGTAAATCGGATGCGCAGTGGCTTGAGTCATAAACAGAATGTTGATGTGCAGGAGTGTTGCTGCCGCCATTACAGGGTGGGGTAGTTAAGTAAACACAGCAGCAGAGGAGTCATTTTGTAAAAGTTTTTCCAGAAGAGTGGGACTTGAGATAACAGTGAGCTTTTGTTTTTCTCTGCAGTCATGGCTTTGGGATCAGCCCACTACCTGGATCATACCTGGGCTATGATAGTAGAAGAAGTAAACAGATTGAAAGATATTGAGAGATGTTACTATGGGAGATGATGCCGCCTCATGTGGCGATTCCTGGATATCCAGTAAGAGTGTGCATAATGTGCTCAAAGACTGGAAGGGACTTCTTCAGGGTTCCTCACTGTTCTGGGTGCCTAGAGAGACATGGCTTAACCAAAGCACCCAAGATTCATTTGGCTCCCATATGGACACAAATTCAAGAACCTGCAGTAGGCAGCACACAGCACCAGGTAGATCCTGATGGAGGAGGCTCAGTAGAGTGTGGCACTAACAGGAGGGTGCAGATCTACAGGCAGAACAAAGTACTGATGTATCCAAGTCTGAGTCACAGAGAGACACAGCAGAGGGAGCATCAGCAGACCCTTGGAGAGAGGGGCCTAGCCCAAGTCTCATAGGAGAAGATGAGATGAGAGAGACCTTTGAATGGGAGGTGTCGACCTCACCACCCAGCGAGGAGTGGATAGTCTCAGGAGTGAGGATGACTGCTCACTCCTGGGCTCAGATCCTCAGTGAGGAAGAGGATGAGGGGGAACCGATGTGGTCTTATGAAGAAGGTGCAGATCCACAGCCTCGGGCTCTTGCCTTGGAGGAGCGAATGGAAGAAGAGAATGGTGGGTCCATAGCCTTGTCCCCATAAGGAGGAGTCAAAGATCTATTCTACATTACATTGAGTATGCGTGGCTGGCAGAACCAAGACTGGCCACCCCAAAGCCAGGTCAGAGGTCTCAGGTTGACCAAGTGTAGTAAAGAGGAAAGACTGGTTCATAGGAAGGCGAATGAGATCTATGGGATATCCTTTCCTACCTTTCCTCGGAGAGTCTGGGAGGAGATTGAAAGAAACAGGAAAGCCTGGATAGTGCAAGAGTTCACAAAACATGTGCATCCTGATGCAAGCAGATATGTCAGAGACAGTGTGTTAGAATTAAAATTCAGACAGTGGAAAGTGAGCTGGACACTGTTTATAGACACTGTTCGAATCATGGCTGGAGAGGGCAATGAAACCTTTCATAATGCGAATTATGAGCGCCCAGATGGTGTAATAATTCTTGCACCTGACCCATTGTGCTATTTCCCACAGTGCAGACAACTTTCTGCGAATGTGCCCTTGCCTACCAAGTGGAAAACAGAGCAGTGGTAGCCAGTGCTGCCATCTAGCCGTTGTTGTACCTATGTTGTTCTGCCAGTCTGGCGTTCCAGGAACCAGGTGCCCCAGATTCATCAGCCTTGCAGTGTGCTGGCTTTCCAGATTCCATCGACTGGCCTACCAGATGACTTCAGATCCAGAGAGGACACCATCCCAGCTATATCCTGTTTCATCGCCTGGGATTTCGGATGACTTCAGACCAGCTGTTTCCTGTCCTGTTTCCAAGGTTCCATCTCCTGGATGACATCAGCCCAGCAGTTTCCAGATGTGCCATCCTGTCATTTTTCAGAAGATGTCCACCCAACTGTATCAGAAGAATGCTGCCAGGGAGAGTCTTCTGCTGAAAATCCAGGTTTCGTATTGATTTCGTTCTTCAAGGGACTGATAAGTCCAGACTTTTCTATTTTAATGGCACTGCAGTACACACCCTATACCTAGCAGACTTCAGACTGTTTGAACTGTCCTCAAAGACTCTCCCCTTCAGGATTGCAGTCCTACCAGAACTGTGCTTCACCGGGCTTCGACCAAGGAGAGACTCTTTCTTGGACTTGCCTTCGGGCACTGTTGTCACTAGATGGGACTTTTAGGGCAGTCTATCCCCAATAATGTGTATTGTAAATAATGTCATTGTTTTCTACTGTTTCTACTGTTTTTCTACTTTTCTAACAAAAATATTTTTGGGGATTCTCCAGTGTTTAGATGGTAGGGGTTAGATAGTACTGTGTGGGCAGAATAGGTGTTTGTTTGTCTTTTCTCTTGCAGGTGTTCCTGAAGAAGACAAGAAAAGAAGGCAAGAAGAGGAGGAGGGACTCAGCGGAGTCCTTAGTGTGCTTTAAAAGTAGTAGTGTTTAAAGTACAGTGTTGTTGTTTGTTGTGTTTAACTTTTCCTTCCACAGGTGTGGTTGTGGGGGAGTGTGGGAGTAATACCTAGGGTATAGTATTAGCTCCCTTGTAGTTTGGTTGCAGGTGTCCCAGGTTGGGGAGAGGTTCCCCTGTGTTTTTTTGGGTAATTTTGTGTTTTTGGTCAGTTAGGTTTTCCCTAGAGGGCTAGGGGGGATAGACAGGCTGTGGTTCTGACCTTCAGTAGGGGCCGCAGTACTGATCTATTGAGGGCTATGCTCTGGACAATTCTACCAGGGCCACTAGGTAACCATAGAAAGACCATAGAGTAGAGGCTGATACGTCAGCCGATGGCCTCTGAGCCCTTAGTGTTGCCTACCAGTGCCTAGCACATGGTAGGAGAGGTCCTGATTACTCCTCTCTGTAGGTAGCACAGAGGGTAGGATGGCCTAAGCCGGTTAGCAATGACTGCGGACAGTCATTTTCCTGGCCGAGGGTGGGTGTAACCCCCCGTCACCCGGGGTTACAAGAATCCCACTTAGATCTAGTGGCAGGCAGGGAAGGCAGCTTGTGAAACACCAGTTAAATGAGTTTCACACTGTCTCACTCTTTCCTCAGTCTCGGCTGAGCTGGAGGGATGACATCAATATAGAATGCTTGCAGCAGCATAAGCCACATTGGAATGTTGCAGCTGGGAGTTAGGTTAGAATGTTGGAGTTTTCAAAGTCAGTCAGTAGTAGTCTAGTGGGAGACTCAGTGGAGGGAGGAGATGCACTGCAGTTGTCAGTCCCTCAGAGCCCTCAGCTCTGTAACAGAGCTACCTCCGTGGTGAGTGTGTGTTGTCACCTTAGAGAAGGACACAGAAGAAACCTTTGTGAAATGGTTGAGACCGTCCCCCAGTTGTTCCAGTGCCCCATCTCTGAGAGGGATGGGGGGGAACAAGACCGACTCTTCAGGGGTAATTCCCCTGGCCCTGCTGGGTGAAGAGAAGCTGCCTGTGAGAGAAGATTTGTGCTGAGGCACCGAGACGCACATTTTGTTTTCCTAAGAGAAGCCTGTGGGCACCTGCAAACCTGGGTGAGTCTGCTCTGCCAGAAAGCCTATGTCTCACCAAGACTGATGTGTTAAGTATCTGCTACTGTGGGTCAGGAAAGGACAGTCAAGTACAGTACTTAAGTTGTGTATGGATTGAAATGCATCTAATAAGTGGGGGTCTACAGAGATGGATATAGCCACTTAAAGAACATTACAAGTCAGGACACCCGTTGCCAGAGACTGTAGATTGTTAAATGTGACATGCATTTCGAGATAGCATTCTATAACCAGAGAGGTTCACAAGGAAAGGTGTTGAGACCAAATGAATGGCCGGGTATGAATTTGGGGACAAAAGGTGGGAGACCCTCCCATCTGGAGAATCCAGATTTACCTCTATGGATTCACTTTGGGCACCTATAGCTTTCTTCTGGGCACTTGGCCAGTGTTCCCAGAAAGTACCCAGATGTGGGATTGATGGTGATGATTTCCCTTATGGAGCTAGGAAGTCCTCATGGGTGGTAGAGGGTGCCACCAGATAAATATCCATGCTATATGGAAAAATGTCCCAGTGCTGGCCGAGGGAGATGGGGGACATGATAGAAACTTATAAGTACCTCAGTGGAATCAACAAAGTCCAAGAGGGTAGCATCTTTCAGAAAAAGAGACATGCAAGAACAAGGGGACACAATTTAAAGATAGAAGGAGGGCGGTTCGGGGCAATGTGAGGAAGTATTATTTCACAGAGAGGGTAGTGGATGCATGGAACAGCCTTCCTGAGGAGGTTGTGGTGTCTAAAACTGTGGGAGAATTCAAGAATGCATGGGACAGACATAAGGCAATTCTTGTGGGGGTAGGAAGAAATAGGCTGTTGGTTAACTAGGATCTGCGGCCTATCCTGTAGGTAGGGAAATGAGCAGACTAGATGGGCCAAGCGGTCCTTATCTGCCATCAAAGTCTATGTTTCTGTGTTTCTGTGAGGGCCACACCAGGGAATCCAGGATAAGAGAGAGAGAGCGAGAGTACCAGTTTGGGCTGAGAGCCCAGTGTGTTCCAAACCTGAGGGTAAAAGTTGTGATGATGAAGAAGATGTGTTCTGACCTCCATAGTTCTATACATCCAGTGAGTATAACCCCGTTGGGGTCCATCCTGCTTTGTTTTCCTGTGTGTAAGTAAATAAAAGTCCTTCTTTAGAATCCCACTCCTGGTTTGGACATTCACAGTTCTTGCTTCCTGTGTTCGGAGTTACTTGGGTGCCCCTGTCCCGAAGTACAAACCTAGCCCTGATGCCAAGTGAATGTTTTCTCCCTGACCCCAGGCTCACCAGGTAATGGGTAATAAAATGGAGGCACCGGGTGCTAAAATACCATCAACCCAGGAACTGGGGGTTACAGCAGTACACAATACATGGATATTTATTGGGGACAGGAAGTGGATCTGAATGGGGAAAGGAATGGGATAAAAGCAGCAGAACAATACTTTACACATCTCCCACCACTTATCCCACTGCCCTCTGGTGATTACCTACACAGTATTTACTGTATCCACTTCATGGTGCCCAAGTACCCCAAAGTCCTATAGGAACTTCCACAGCAGTCTGTTAAATATGTATACCCAGCAGGCCTAATGCTGAACCATACTGCAGCTAGCTGTTGGGATCCCAAACAAATATTTAAACACAAATGCTTTTTTGTTTCTGGCTGTGGCAGATCTAAAAATTCACTCTGTATAACAGTCAAGCAGAATTGCCCAGCAATTTTACTTTCATTTGGTCCTAGTTAACAGAAGAATTGGTGAGATATTGACCCAGTACTCACGACCTTAGCAGACTCTGCAAGCTGGCTTCGTTGGGATGTCTCCCTCAGGGATGCAGATGCAGGTAATGTTAAAGGTGTGGAAAACTCAGCACCCTTCTGGGTGTTGAAGGGTGCCAGCTGTGCTGATCTCCAGTGATGTCCTCTGTCCTCTTCTCCCCATAGGGGGATGGTATCCTCAACCATCCAGAGAGGCAGGTAGTCACGTGGGGCCTCAGGTGACTTATGTCCTGTGTCAGGTACAAAAGCTGACAGCACACAAAGCCTAGGGCAGACCATTTCTTGGTGTTCCTGGAGGGTACAAAATATCTTTTTACAAAGAATTTTAAGCAGTTTTTTTTTAACGACCTGGTATATGACTACTGAACTCACTGACAGGCACTGCTCTAGATAAGTTGAATACTAGCCTATTTTACTCGCCATTTTTAAGGAAATACTCTTGAAATACTCAGTTTTTTTTTTTTAAGGAGTACCAATACGCGTCATCACACCTGAAAGTGCAGCAAATGAGTGCTTCATAACACTATTATTGCATCAAAAGGAGCATTTCTTCAAGATTTGAAGCACTTTTATTCACTACCATTTCATTTTACTCACCTAATTTAAACAAGCATTTATCAATGCCAAATGTTTAGCTGCTTGCATTGCTGTTGTACCAGGTCTTGTTTGTACACATTTTTACTATATATTTACCCAGGATAGACCAGATGGGATGCAGTGTCTCGTTTTCAGTGGTGTTCTGCTTTTACACATTTTTATGTTTGCTTGCACGCATGTGCAAGAAACATAGTGCCATCATCTGAGTTTTCGGAGGTGTGGCACCTGTTTTCCAATTCAGTCAGTGTGTTTGCAGGTGTGGCCACAGTTCTCCAATGAATGCTGCAGCTGTCTATGACAGCAGTTGAAAATGCAGTGCCGTACAGTTGAAAGGGAGAGCTCCGCTTCAGTGAGCAGCACTCCCCCCCCCCACACACACACACATGCACGATATTGCATGGTCATGCGCCCCCCACGCATTATTCGTATGGCCGACGGGTGCCCTTTTCTCCCGCCGGCTCTGCTGCGCTGCCCCCCAAAGCTTTCCAGGTGCCACGCTGGGAGCCCTTCCCAGCATGGCAAAAATTGTTATGGCCGATGGGGGTGCCCAATCCTCTGTCAGCTCCAGGCTCCCCCCCAAACAACCTTCCAGCTACCACACTGGGAGCCCACCCCAGCGTGGCAAACGTCCCGTGTCATCTTCCTAAAAAAAAAAAAACCTGTAAACAAAAAAAGTTCCCTCGGTGGTCTCCCTGCCCACCTGCACCCCCCCTCTGTGCACTCTGCCTCCCCACACCCCCACCTCACCCCATACTTACCTCCGGAGTCCGGCGCAACGATCTTCGGGGGACCGGGAACACTCTTCAAAGCCGACCACGAACTGAGGAAATGCTGGTAAGCTGTATAATGTAATAAACAGGTTTTTTCAACTTTGATGCATATCTCAGGCATTTTTGGAATTTTGGCACCACATTTTCAACATGGGGTTTTTGGGACCCCTCCTCATGAATTCTGAACTGTCATGGTGTTAATCGGGCCCGAAGGGTGATTTGTGTCACTGCAGAAATCACCTTTGGGACCGATTAATGAAATGACATGCCAGTGTTCATAAGGTGGGCTCTCAAAATGCCTATGTTGCAAATTGGTGAATAAATTCAAAATGACTGTTTTAAAGGAAGCGCACGTTGCGCAGTTCCTCCTTTTCATAAGTTGCGATTTTTAAGATTTGCCTCGGCAGATTTTCAACATTGCCATTTTCCACACTTCCTTATGAGCAGTACAGCTGCCTATTTTCACATCCGCCTCTAAATGTGTTTCCACAGATACGGAGCATAATGCTGCAGTCGGTGTGCTAGCAATGTTTGGGACAGCAATTAAGAAAATCAGTGACACTGTTTATGAACAGAGGTCTTAAAATGGCATGTTGAAAATTTGGTAACAAAGTCCATAAAATGACTGTGTTATGGAGTGAGCATTGTGCAGTTTCCTCGTAAGTTCATGAATTTGTAATATTTTCAGTCCAGATTTTCACCAGTGGCATTTTTCCACACTTCCTTATGAACAGTACAGCTGTCATTTTTCACAACATGGCCGAAATGTGTTTTCACACTTTCAGCACAAAATGCATGGTTGCTATGGAAATCATTGTTCGGGACAGATAGAAATCACAGTGACACTGTTCATGATCGGAGGTCCCAAAATGCCTTTATTTGACAATCATGTAAAAAAAAATCCCAGACTAATTACATTACGGTGTAAGGCACAGTTTCTATGCACACTTCGTGCCTTCACCATTTTTAAATATTTCACTGCAGATTTTCAACATTGCCATTTTTACTTCTCCCCATGAACAGTACAGCTGTCATTTTTCATGTCCTGTTCGGAATATGTTTTTGCACCTGTGGTGCCAAATGTCGTAGTCGCTGTGCAAAAGCAGCTTTCGGCGAACAAACTGATATTGCCACTGTTCATGAGGTGGGGGTCACAAAAAAAACCATGTTGAAAATTTGGAGTGAAATTACCAACAAATGCCTGAGGCATTAGGGTTTCCGACCATAACTCCCCACTCTGTAGAGAATGACAGGCGTCAGGGCTGTGACTTGGGATTGTCGCCTGCAGTGCTCATACCATTCCACCCCCACCCACACCCTGCAGCCAGTGACAGGCATCGAGGTGTGCCTTGGACTCTTCAGCTCCAAAGGTCACCCCATTCTCCTATACCGCACCCATCTCACCATATTCTCTGATGGAATGGGGTGCGCAGAAGGGCCAAAGACCCCAAGGTGCACTGTGACACTTGTCGGTGTCTGCAGGGTAGGGTGTGGTGAAATGGCATGACCGTTATGCCTGACGACCCAAAGGCACACCCCAATGCCTGTCACTATCTCCAGAGTGGTGATGGGGTTGGCTTCAGTTCAATACTTCACTGCCATTCCTATTATGCAGCTCTGTAACTCCTACACTACCAATACCAATGCCAGCAAGCAAACATTCGGCATTGACAAATGCTTGTTAGATTGTATTTACCCAGGATAGACAAGCTGAGAGGCAATATCTTATTGTCAGTGGTCTCCCATATTTTGACCCCAAATTTAACATACTAAGATGCGAGCAGAATAGGCCTCATGGTCTATCATGTCTGCTCAAGAGTCAGAATCCCTGCAGGACACCTTTGCTGCCCACATCGCCTCCCCTGTTCACCCCATCCCCTACCAGGATCCCCCCCATGGTTTTCAATACTCAGCTTCTCCCTCCCCAGATACCTGTCCCAGCCTTTCTTGAACCCTTCCACAGAAACAACTGCCAACAGCTCATCAGGCAGTGCATTTCATGGTTCCACCACCCTTTCAGTGTAGTAACGCCTCCTTCTCTGAGTCTCCCCCCTCCAGCTGTGCCCCCTAGTGGCCCCTTCCTCCCTCCACTTAAAAACCTTTTCCGTCCTGAAACTATTTACCCCTTTCAGATACTTGAAGACCTCAGTAATAGCCACCCTGTCCCTCCTTTCCTCTAGTGAATAAAGGTTGAGCTCCTTAAGTCTTTCCCCATAGGGCCTATCACCCAAACCCTGTATCATTTTAGTTGCCCTCCTCTGAACCCTCTCCAGAAGAGCAATGTCCTTTTTCAGGTGTGGATGCCAAAACTTGATGCAGTATTCAAGGTGCGTCCTGACCAGGCTATTATACAAAGGGAGAATTGCCTCTCTGCTTCTGGAGGTTATCCTCCTAGTGATGCACCCCACCCTGGCTGCAGCCCTCATACATTGCTCAGAGTTATTCATCTTGACATCCACTGACACCCCCAGATCCTTCTCCCCATTCGAAGCCTGCAGAGTAACCGCTCCCAGTGTGTACTCAAGGGTAAGGTTCCTGGGCCCCAGGCGAAGTACTCTGCATTTCCCCAAGTTAAATTTGAGCCCCCAGGTATGTGCTCACCTATCCAGAGCCTCCAGGTCCTTTTCAGGGCTACCCTACCCTCTTCCCCATCCACCACCACCCCCAGCTTCGAGTCATCTGCAAAAAGGCTCATATCACTCCTGATACCTTTACTGATGTTGGAGATGTAAGCATTAAACAGGAGCGGGCCCAGAACCGATCCCTGTGGGACCCCATTAATGATCTTTCTGGGAGAAGAGACCCCCCACCACCACGACCCTCTGGGTACATCCAGATAGCCAGTTCCGAATCCACCTGACCATCAGACTTCCCACCCCCATCTTCCCCAACTTTTCCAGCAGTCCAGAGTGAGGTACCGAGACAAATGCCTTGCTGGATTTCCATCAGTCTTTTTATGACCAAAACAGGTGGGATTTTTAAATCCTATCTGATAGGTGATTTCGTAGTGTAACTGTGAAAACATTTTTTGGAGGGGATTTGAGAAATGACACCTGTCATGTTCAGTAGGTGGGGCAACACAAAGGGATATAGAAACATAGAAATTTACTGGCAGAAAAGGACCCATTGGCCCATCCAGTCTGCCCATTATCCCCTCCCTGCTGGTTTATCCTACTCCCTCTGTTCTATGCCATTGTTACATCTATTTAGCCCCATGTAGTTGTCCCAAGCCTTCTTGAAATTGCTTACCGAATCTACCCCCACCACTCATTCTGGTAGCCTATTCCAAGGACCCACCACTCTCTCTGTGAAGAACTGCCCCCTCATATGAACATACAGACATACAAAATTTGCCAGCAGATAAAGGCCTAGTGGTCTATCAAGTCTGCTCAATGTGCTGCTAGCACCCATTATTCTGCAACTGCCCCTCCCTCTCCCTTGACCCTCCCCCTTGCCCAGTCCCAGACCCTTTTGAAGCAGCCCACTGTTCTACAGGATACCACTTCCACCGGTAACACAATACACCCAGCTACCACCCTCTCTGTAAAAAAGTGTGTCCTCATCTCCCTCCTGAACCTTCCTCCCTCCAGTCTCATATCCTGGCCCTGGGTGTCCCTCCCCTCCCTTACTTTTAACAGCCCCTCTGTATCTTTATTGTTTATTCCTTTCATGTACTTGAAGGTTTCAGTCATATCCCCTGTCCCTTCTCTCCTCCAACGAGTACATGTTCAACTCCCTCAGCCTCCTCTCGTATGGTAAGTCCCCCAGCCGCTGGATCATCTTTGTCACCCTGCGCTACACCCCCTCCAGTAACTTAATGTCCCTCTTCAGATACGGGTGCTCGCACTGCATGCAGTACTCTAGGTGCGGTCTCACTAATGATCTACACAGTGGCAGAATCACCTCCCCCCTCTTCTAGGGTGTACCCCTTGCAATGCAACTCAGCATTTTGTTGGCCTTTGCAGCTGCCTTCCTACATTGTGCCAAGTTGTTCATTGACCCCATAGTGAGCACCCCCAGATCCTTCTCCTCCTCTGTCTTGGCTAGCTGCACTCCCCCCAGCTGGTAACTCCTCCTTGTTTTTTTTTGCCCCAATTTCCCTCATATTTCCTCTAAATCTGTCCCCCTCCAGCTTGAATGTGTGTCCCCTAGTTGATTTGTTTTCACTCATCCTGACTATGCTTCCTTCCCACACCTTGTTTATTCCCTTCAGATATTTGAAGGTTTCTACCATATCCCCCCTTGTCTCCAGCTTGTACAAGTTTAGTTCTTCCAGTCATTCTTCATAAGACTGCCTCTGAAGTCCTTGAACCATCTTGGTTGCCCTTCTCTGGACCCTCTCCACCCTGTCCCTGTCACCCTATAAGTGTAGCCTCCAGAACTGCACCCCATATTCCAGATGTGGTCTGACCATAGTTTTACATAGTGGCATGATCGCTTCCCTTTCTCCTACTTGTAATGCCCCTCCCTATGCATGCCAACACTCTGCTTGCTCTCCCCACTGCCTTGTTGCACTGGTTCCCAACCTTCAGGTTATCCAAAATGATGATCCCCAGGTCCCTTTCCTGCTCTGTTTCCTCACATTCCTACCCACCAGCCAGTATTTTTCCTTTGGATTCCTACACCCTATGTGCATAATTTTGCATTTTCTTGTGTTGAATTGCAGTTGACATTTCCCTGACCACTCCTCCAGTCTGGACAGATCCTTCCTCATTCTTTCCAGCCCTCCCGGTGTGTCACCCTGTTACAGATCTTTGTAACGTCTGCGAATAGACACACCTTCCCATTCAGGCCTTCTGAAATATTCCAAATGTATATGTTAAACAGTATGGGACCCAACACGGACCCCTGGGGAACCCCAGTCATTACCCCCCTTTCTTGGAGTGCACTCCATTAATCACCACCCTTTGAGTTCTATCTACCAGCCAGTTTTCCACCCATTTTGTTAGTTTGCTCCCTACTCCAAAGCTGCCTAACTTGCTTATTAATCTTCTGTGAGGAGCGGTGTTGAAGGCCTTCCTGAAGTCCAGATAGGCCACATCCACCCCCCCTCCCTGATCACATATGTCCATTATTCCATCAAGGAATTCAATCAGGTTTGTCTGACATGATCTTCCACCTGTGAACCCATGCTGGTTGTTGTTTGTGAGCCGCCCCCCTCCATATAATGTGCCAGCCTTTCTTTTATAAGTGCCACCATCAGCTTACCCACCACAGAGGAAAGGCTGACCAGATGATAGCTGCCTGGCTCGTCCCTCCCTCCCCCTTTGTGCAATGGCACCACAGGAGCCCTTTTCCAATCCCCTGGGACCCTCCCCTTGTCTAGGGACAGATTTAAATAACTTTGTGAGTGGTGCTACAAGTTCCACTCTCAACTCCTTGAGCACCCTGGGGTGGATTGTATCGGGGCCCATTGCCTTGTCTGTCCACAATTTTCCTAATTCCTCTAATACCCTACCCTCTGAAAAGGGGCTTGTGTCCATCTCCCTGCCCACTCTTCCTCAGTTTCTTAGCTCTGGCCCTTTCCCTTCTTCCTCAACCGTGAAGACTGAGGTAAAGAAGTCGTTCAGAAAATTAGCCTTTTTCTCATACCCCTTCATCAGAGTCCCCCCACCCCGAGTCTCATAATCCCCTGCCTATTTTTACTTCTATCATTTATTTACCAGAAAATTTCTTGTCCCTCCTTTTGGCCTCCCTCGCTGTTTTCTCCTCCGTATCCACCTTAGCCCCCTGACTGTTTTCCCCACTTCCTTTAGCTTCTCCCAGTAAGCATCCCTTTCCACTGTATCCTGTGAAGATTTGTTGGCCCTGAATGCTTTCTTTTTTTCCTGACTGCCCTTCCCACCTCTTTTAAAAGCCAGAATGGTTTCCTCCCTCATTTTTGCTTGCTCACCCTCCTGATGCATTGTTCTGTTGCAAGCAGAAGTCCCCTCTTTATTGCCCCCATAGCTCCTCAGCATCCTCTAGGTTCCCCTTCCCTTCTAGTTCCTCCTTAAAAATGTCTTTCATTTTCCTAAAATCCACTTTCCAAAAGTCCAGTACCCTAGTGGTGGTCCTGTTCTTTTCCACCCCCATTTGAAGAGTAAACCTGACCATTCTGTGGCTGCTATCCCCCAGACTTTCCCCGACCTCCTCATCCTCAACACTGTCCCCATTTGTCATTACCACATCCAGTGTGGCCTCTCCCCTAGTTGTTTCTCTGACCAGCTGTTGAAGAGGTGCCTCCTGCATGGACTCCTACATCTCCCTGCTCCTTTCTGATGTTGCTGTTGGAATCTCCCAGTTTACATCGAGGAGATTAAGATCCCCTACCTCCAGTAATTCTCCTCTGCCAGCCATCTTTGTATCTCACTAGCCATCTCCCTATCCACCTCCTCCCTCTGACTTGGTGGTCTGTACATCACCCCTACCCTTACTGCCTCCCCTGTCCCCTTAGTTATCATGACCAAGAGGATCTCTGCTGAGCCCTGTCCTTCCCTACACTCCATTGCTCTTATCCCGTCTCTTATATGTAGGGCTACTCCACCCCCGGTTTTTCTCTCCTGTCCCACCTATAGAGATTATACCCTGGTATTTCCACTTCCCAACTGTGGTTTTCTGTCCATTATGTCATAGTTACTATTGTCAGGTCTAGGTCATCTGTTCCCACCACTGCCTCCGGGTCCCCATCTTATTCCCCAGGCTCCTAGTATTTGCAGCAGACCCTTTCATCTATCCCTCCTCTTCTGTTCTCCTTCCTTCTAGTGTCCCCTACACCTTTTTGTGGGGGAGTATGAGTTAGGCAAGTCCCACTAGCTACTCTTTCTAGTTTTCCACAATAGGGGGCCAAAATTGGCAAAAATGCTCTTTCTAGTCCTCCCCAATAGTGACCAAAATCTGCAAAAATAAAGTTATGAGTAAACATTGGAATAATTCAACATTTCTTCATAACTTAGTTGTTTTTTTCACATTTTGATCTCAAATTTTCAACATAGTCTTTTTATGACCACTCCTTCTGAACATGAGTGGTGTCATTTATAAAGCAGTGGCTGAAATGTCATTTCACGCCACAAGTGTGAAAACAAATTTTGACCAGAATTTGAAAAGTGGCAGCTGTCTCATCCATGAGGTAATATGAAAAAAGTGGCTGTGTGGAAAATGTGGGGTCTAAATATTGAAAATTTGCAAAGTTACGCACGTGTGTTGAAAAATGTATTCATAACTTTGTTGTTTTTTAATATTTTTACCTCAGATTTTTAAAATAGGTTTCTTATGACCCCACCTGATGAACAAGAGTAGGGAAAATTTTTTAAATTTTGCCTGAAAGGTGACTTTAATCATGTTTCAGAATAGATTTGCATAATTTCACTGCCCTCGTTCATAAGGTGAGGTCCCAAAAAGGCTGTGTTGAAAAGTTTTGGAAAAAATATTCAAAAATGACCACGTTATGAGGACAAGTTCAAAACCCATTGAAATATGTTGAACTGCATACCTGATTTCTGCGGTTCCTGGTCTGGCATTGAAGAGTGAAGACATATCTCAGTCTAGAGAGGATTACAGCACTGGACTCCAGTTAGGTAAGTAATGGGTGGTGTGGGTGGTGTGGGAGTGTGAGTGGTGGGTTGTGGGGAGGTAATGGTAGAGATGCTGTGTGCAACAGGCATCAATGGATGTTTTCTTTTTACAGGGTATATAAAAATAAAAAAAGGACTATGAGGGACAGTTTTCTTTATTTCACATACTGACACTGGGGATTGGGTACCTCAGTGTCGGTGTTATGTTTGGCAGAACTGGGGGTGGGCTGCCAGTGTTGCACAGTGAAAACGTGTGGGGTGGAGGTACTAGCCAGCACTGGGGATTGGGCACCCTAGTGTCAGACAGTTAAGATGGGGAAGGCAATGGGAGGTGGGAGGGATACTTGGCAGATTGTTTTTACATTGTAAAGGACCACAGCAGGCTGATCGTGAGGCTGATCAGCTCTGCTTGCTGGGTGGCATTATGCTGATCAAAGGAAAGAGCCAACCTATGGTTCGGCTGGCTCTTTTCTATGAACTACATGAAGTTTCCACCCAGCAAGATCAGAACAATGTTATGATCAGCCTGGCCGATGATTGGTCTGACACTGACGAGCCCCTTGTAGACTGTCCTGCATTAGACTGATAGTGATACACCTCTCATAGCCCACTATCATACTAATATGTTTTCTTTGCACAAGTGCAAGCACAAACATAAAAATTGGGAGTAAATTACTTTTGCCTGCCAGAATCATCTGGAGCACTGCTCACAGGTCTTTCTCCTTCACTGTCTCAGGTGAATATGGCTGTTTCTTAAGTGCGTCTTCTGTCTACAGAAAATCTTGGGATCAGTTATTATCGGCTGTCATCTTATGCATTATTCAAACCCTTTGCTCGCAGTGACTGTTCTCTGCCCGGGGAAAGCATGCACACAAATATTTTGTAACCTGAGCCAGCTCGCAACCAGTGATATGCTGGAGGGGGCTGTTACAGGCTCTATAGGGGTGGTTGTTAAATTGTGACCCCCCCCCTTAACATGAATGGAAAAGGAGGGTAAATATCCATTGTTAACTTTTTTTTTTTTTTTACTTTATTTATACTCTTTTCTCACCTGGCCATCCTTCCGGGGTATGCACTTGACTCCAGCCTCTACTCCCTTGCCTGAACCCCAGTTAGTGGAAGGACTCCCCCGACCATCCTGGCAGACCTAACCCCTGGATCACCCCCCAGGGTGGGCCCCTCCTCTCGCGATGGCCTGTCTGAAATTAAGGAGATCCTGCCTGGGTGTTGGGTGAGCCTTGGAGTCCTCCAGACATAGGGCTGGTAGTCGGGATGTGGGCTGTGTCCCTGGCATCCCCTTCATCTCCACAGGTGAGACAGGGGATTTTCTGCCCTTTTTGGTTCCCCTCTGGAGTGTGGCATGCAATGATGTCTGCACACGGCTTCCCTGCTGATGTCTGCTGCATTCCCACTCCTTCTTCTGGCTGGCATACCTGTGTTACTCCCGATCTCCATCGGGGTCACCAGGATGCTGAACAACCCCGGGTCCTTCCCCAGAGAGAGGAGAGCAGTCCTCTGGATGCTCAATCCTCTTCCCCCCCCCGCCGACCCTCAATGGCCCGGGCTTGTTCCCGAAGCCAGATTGCCAGCGTGGCGTGAGGTGTGGCGTCCAGCTCTTCAACCCTCAGCACCACCAGGCCAGCCTCATTGTAAACTCTTGAGAGGCTTTTTGAAATTTAAGAGCAACTATGTGGTTTAATTAATCAATAGGGGGTATACAGTGGTCTGTGTTAAAATGTGCAATTTATTTCCATGAGTGAGTTATGAAAGTCCTGTTCCTTCCTCCCCACAAAGGAAAATTAATGGCATATTTTAACACAGGCCATTGTATGTTCGGTGTATACTATGTATGCTCCCTCCCCACGTACACACACACCACCAGTAGGTTACAGGCTGAAGTTCCCGTACCCAAAAGTAGTTTTTTTTTAGCCAGTTGATCCCTCCCCATTGAACTGTAGTTTCCACTCACCAAAAGTACTACCACCCTCCTCAATGAAAATCTTTATAGTTTCTCTCCCTTCCCAGTATAGAATAGTACCTTTTTCTTCTTGGGCACTGATTGTTTATTTTCTTCTTTTCTGTGCCTTCTGTCAAGCGAGCATGGTCTCCGACTGGCCGGTCTCAATCTCCTGACTTAGAAGACCGCACGATCCATTGCCAGCCATTTTATTGAGATTGCAAGCGATCATGAACCATGGCCAGCTGAAAAAACAGTAAAGCTTTAGGTTGGAATTAAAAAAACAGCAGGTTTTAAATATGATGTGGAAGTGAGACATGCGGCCCACTGACTGCTGGAGCAGGCATGTTAGATGTTCCACAATATGGGTGGTCACAAAGCGAGTAAGAGATCGGTCATGAAAAGTGAGTGAGTGAATGGTTGGAACAGAGTGAGCCTCCACAAACTGAGAGACAATAAATGGTGACCTTGCAATATAGCAGAAGCATTTGAAATGTGAGTTTATTACTCTCCACAGTGGGGAAGTGAGAATCAACATGGCAGGTTGAGAGGGGTTTAAAATACAAATGCATAATTTCTATTGGCTGCATTCAGGCCACAGTTTTGATTAGGACTGCTGTGCATAGCTGTATGTCAAGCAAGTTGACTGAAATTTTGGTGATGTAGGCAAGCGAAAAGTAAATGTTGTTATTTACCCACTGGGTGAATAACATCATTTATCTTTAACTTGGGTCAGATTGCTGTAAAAATAATGGTTTTATTTTAATACTGGGATTCCTACATACATTGTATACATTTATTTATTGAAATTCATTCACCAGGTGAACATATAGAAATACAGTAAGAATTTCATTTGCAGATGTGACTGGGGGGCAGGGAAGGGGAAGTGAAGGTGGGAAAAATTACAAAGTGAAACGTGCTGTACAGGGATTTGCATCTAATACAGTAACAGGTACAGAATCAGCAGTGAGAGAGAAATACAGTTCTACAATTTACTATACAGTAGCTTTAAAACAGATGCCAGTAACAATGCCAGTAGGATGAAATTAGAAGCTTGATGGACTGTTTTGCAAAGGTCGTATTTGTGGATGTGCTGCTACCCAAGGCAAGGTTGTTCCATACCTGAAAGAGTCTGTATTGAAAGGTAAACTGACCAGATTTCTGTTTGCACCCAGAAACAAGGAATCTGTTCCCAGTGCGTGAACAAATGTTGTGACTAGGAAGAGGAGCGGAGATGAGCAAGTTGCTTAGATAACTGGGACATTTGTTGAACCAGAACTTAAACCCACAGAGGGCAAGATAATGGAAGTGGCTATAATTTAAATATGGTCACTTCAGTCATCATACAGATTAAAGTGATGAGCTCTGAGATGCAGTGCAGGATAAAACAGTAGTGGGAGTGAAACAGTGTCTAATTTGGATAGTTGACACTTTTTGGAACAGTGGCATAAATGACATTACCAAAATCAGTCATTTATTTTATTTAGTTTTTGTTGACCAGGAAAGGAAGGCTAGTCAAATCTGCCTATTTTTAGCCTCATTCTGGGTGTGTGTATGTGTGTGGGGGGTAGTTACAGATGGAAACCAACTGAAATTGAACCAGATTAAGCTTTTTGTGATATTTGTTTATTGTGAATGAGGGGCATGTGGCCAATATATCAGGGAAATTCCCCTACTCTGCCTGCGGGGGTGCTGTCACTTCCTGTAGGCAGGCTTGAGGAGCCCAGTTTGAAGCCAGACAGAGGAGGAGGAGGTGGACAAATTGAGCCAATGAGGATGGAAGTAGAGGAGGCTGGGGTCTCAGTCTCTGCCCCAGTGTCGATGATAAAAGAGACTGAAATATTTTTTTTTGATGTGGCTGATTTATCTGAAAATAACATCACTGTCATTGAACATGGATCAGAATCTAGGAAACAAAATAACCACACTGGAGAGTTATGGATTGAAGACAGCTTAATAACTGTCAAAACGGTGGACGATTTAAAACAACTCATCCTAAATGAAGAGGCACAACATAGAGCAAAACAACAGGGAGGCAGTATAGTGCAGTGGTTTAAGGTTCTGAGCTGCAAATGGAGACCTGGGTTTGAATCCCACAGCCCCCACTTGCATACTGTGTAACACTGAGCAAGTCACTTAACTTCCTTGTGCTCCCAGGTCACACCTGTAAACAAGCTTTCAGCTTAGTGTGTCTCTCCTGGTAAAAAAACAAAACAAAAAACATCCTTACAGAAAGCCATGGCACGATTTATTGATCCAAATGAAGCACCACACCCCGTTGGTCTCCATGTCAGCGGGATCAACAGTAGGAGTTCTCCCTTAGTTACGGACACCACATCTGGCACCACACACCATGAAATTCAGGTACCACATATTAATGTTATCTATCAAACTACTGCAGAGACACAAGAGGTAGAAACTGTAGTTTCTTTCATGGGAAACACTAAGGCAAATGCGGGAGCTGGGGGGGGGATTGGCCTCTCATTAGTCTCCTGGACATCACCTTCGCTAACATATCTAACCCAAAAGTTACGGCTACTACAAGTACCGTGCAAAGTGTTAAACATAAGTCTGAGGTTTCTCAGCAGTTACTCACAAATGTTAACTCTTTGTCTCCTAGCAGACACCTGTAGTCATCAGTAAAATACACTGGTGTGTCCTGAGGATGCCTACAGAAGTCAGCTACTGACTTCCTGTGTGCCTGTGCAACATCTGGAGAAGTCACTTATATATTTGAATATATAATATAACAGCATATAATATACATTTGATGGCACAGCACCGTTGGAAAGGTAATTTTGTGCTGAACAACTTTACCACTGATCTTTTGTGTATAGCAGGTATACTTTAGGAGTTATTCACATTTTTTTATGGTATGGTGTGTATGGGGATTATGTTGCCTATTTTAGTAAATTTTTTTTTGCTGTTTCAACCAACATAGAAAAAAACCAAAATTATGTATTATTATTTGCATACCACCATTGGAAAGGTAATTTTGTGCTGAATAACTTTGCCACTCATACTTTGTGTCTAGCACGTACAGTTCTTGAACTATTAGGATTTGTTTGTGGCATGCTGACTACAGCTTGATTTTGTTAGAAAGGCCCAGGATTCATTGTTAATGGTATACAGGAAACAAGTGGTGCAACTTCAGGCAATGAGTTTTAAACCACAAAATAAACCTGAGCTTGATGACAATAGAGCGGGACTGCAAGTCATTGCACAGCCGTCTTCGGCAGTGATTACTTTGCACCAGTCTACAAATTTACCACGGCAATCCACTAAAACTCCAGAATCTAATACAAGAGTGGACATTGAGTCGGGAATGGCACAAACAGAAGTGATACACTCTGGCCTAAGACTCCCACAAGTGGAGCACATATTTACAGGGGATGCTTCAGAAGCACTGCAGCAGAACCAGCCACAAAGCATTACAGACGCAGATTTGTCGGAGACAAAAAATGCATTACTAAAACTAGTGTCCGAGGATGAAGTAGGTTTGAAACGACGGACAGATGACTCTTGAAGGAAGTGGGACAGTGTGATGCTTCAGCATAGAAATTTTTTGAACAGTCCTAACCTTCACAACCCAGAGGCTACTAACTCTACAGAGCAATTGCCAGTGACTTTTTCCCCTCCTGAGTCGACAGCAATGCCCATTAAAAAGGCTTTCATGATTTCTCAGACCACTGAGGCAGATAAATCTTGGGTGGAGTATGCTTTGAAAGGAGCAGTATAGATTCAAGAGCCAGATGGGAAGTGGGCCCCTGACTCCTCTTGGGACCCTACTTCCTTTCTTCAATCATCTACAATCCCTGAGTGCCCCCCCCTCCGCCTCTTGGTTTACTCAGAACAATGCAGGTAATGATAATAACACTACCCTGCGCAAAGACCTGGGAATGAGCAGAATGGTCACATTGGGTAACCCCCCCACTACCAGATGGACACAAGTAAGACCAGATGCTTAGAGGGGGACTCTGTGAATAAGATGGACATTAAAAATTCATGGTCTGATTCAGCAGACGGTTCTGTGTCATCCACAGCCAACACAACTTCAGATACAAAATCAGTACCAGAGGCCAACAAAGAGCCTCCACCAACACTAGGAAATACAGAAACTTCGAACCCCACAACCCCTGAACCACCACAGGAACAACCACAGAGACCACTGCTATCGGAATTATTCAAGGCAAATAGAACAGAACCATTGCCCAGGAAGCATGCAGCATGCCTTAAATATAAAGGGGGGATAGATCTCTGCCCAGACAGACAATATGTAGGTAAAACTCTAATTAAGGACTCACTATGATTCTACCCAGCAGAATGTGTTTGCATTTATTCATATCTCTGGGGAAGATACTTTTTATATAAGTTTCAGGTCAGCACATCTTTTGGATCTTTTCTGGACAAAAAACAATCAGTTAAAATTTTCCCCACTTTGGACGTCTTTTGTAGCCATCCCACTTACGAAACCACTAATCAAATCAATGACCATCATGTTTCGAAATGAAAGCATTCCAGTGGGGGACAGTTGCCTCTGGCTACAACAAACGTGTGAAGTGCTGAGTGCCCCAGAAGCAATTCTGGATGGAGAACAATTTTGGACGGGGGGGGAGTGGAGATTCAAAGTTAAATTAAGAGAGACAGAAGAAGGGCATACTTCGCATTCCAAACTGCTTTTTTCTAGGGCAGGACTGGGGAGTCTGTTTTTACCCTGGTCAGCCAAAGGCGTGTTACCATTGCGGATCAAGGACACACCTCTCCAGCGTATGCGATAAGCTCAGATGCAGTCTCTGCAATGAGGTGGGGCATATCAGTTCACAGTGCCATAACCACTCAAGATGCAATCTTTGCAAAGAATATGGCCATCTTTACAAGAACTGTCCATGGGCATCAGCCAATAAAGCTCAAGACCTAGATCCAGAAGAATTAATTAACAAAGCACAATCTGAGGTCACCCCTGAAACAACTCCCCCTACGCCTCCCAGTGATTCGGCTAACACCAGGCATGAGGAAGACATGCCACCTGACCTTACTCACCTCTGGTACCGAAACTAAAACTATGACATCGTTGACCACGGCCACAACACCAGCTGACCCTGATGTCACATCTGAGTTGTTAGACCCAGTTTGTTACACATGTAACACCTAGATGGCGCTATCCCAAGGGCTACTACCCCTGCTTGCTTGGCTAGTAGCAGGTTAAGGGGCCTGTGTTCTGAAATGGGTGCCTCCACCCAGAGATCAGGGTTGGTAGTGGTCAAGCTAACCTGGGCACAGCCCTCCGGGACACTGTAACCCTCCTCTTTCCCCGCTAGTGGCCTGAACATTGTACAATAATCACTTTCACAATACCCCTGGTACACCACACAAGTACCCACACAGTTTGCACTTACCACCAGGGCTGGTTCCTCTGGCTTGACCCTGGGGACCCCCTGTAAAACAAGGTTATGTACAGCAAAAAGCAACAGTACAGTACTCTGAGCACAAACTGGAACCACAGTCAGATTACATGCAGAAAAAGTTGGATCTGATTTATTCAGGGGACTTGAAGAAGGGAAGGGCAAAATCAGGTTAATTAGCTTAAAGGTTACATCAATCAAGCAGTTATGCATGCACTTTGAGTCCCCCAACACAGTCCACCTCTGGGTACCCAGGTGGAGAAGAGATGGGCTAGCCAGGACCGATGTCCGGGGTTGCAACTGATTGGGGCCCTGTGATGGAAAACACAACATGCACAGTACACAATATTTGTAATCCGAAGTCAGAGGGCTCAGTTTGTAAAAGAAATGAAACAACACGACAATCAGATGACACACTCAGATTAAGCTGTTGTTGCAGGGAGCTACCCTGGTATTTACTCACGATACCCAAGACTGGATACAGGCTGGACGAAAATTGAGACTACAGGTGGTTGATGTGGAATGTCAGGAGAAGCAGGGCCCACACGAGTCGTAGAGGCGTCGTTCCTGTTTAAGCGTGGAGCAGGGGGCTGATCCCCAGGCAGGTCTCTCATCGATGGCTTCTCTGTGCAGTGGGTAGTCTGGCTGGGTCAGTATGGCAAGGCCCAGACTACATGGAGACAAATTCGGATGCAGTTCGTTTTGGGCTGGATACAACTTCCAGCAAGCAGAACACAGTTCACACAGTGGGGGACTAACTCACGACCCACTAGCAGCCCACATCACATTTACATGTAAGGGAATTCTACTGTACCAGGCAAAGTGTTCCCCGGTCACAATCACAAAGTCTCTGCACACACCAGGAGTTTGGGAGTAGCTGGAACTCCTGACAGGCCGATCGCATTCAGCAAAATCTTCGGTCTTCTTCAGGTTGAGCCTGGCCCACTTCAGTAGCTTACTTTAGTCACACAAACTTGGATTTAATCCAAAATAATTCTCTTCTCTCCCTCTCAGGAGCAGTATACCGACATGCAGGCCAAAAACTTAGCCTTTTCAGAGTTCTCCCATTTGAATCCACTAAGGATTGCTGCTCAGAATCACTTCAGCTCCTTCTTGTTCAACTTCCAGCTTAGATATAACTGAAAACCACAAGCAGCTCGTAACTTCACCAAGATCCAAAAGATTTGGTTGGCTGATTTGGCTGTCAGTCAAAGAAAGAGCTCCCCCTTCAGTTGCGAAAAAGGTGCAAAAAAACCCTCCAAACTTATGTTCTTACAGATTTTGAATTCAGGCAGCTCCTGTAGTCCGGCTACATTTTAGGTCCCACCAGTACTGTTTGGTCCAATTTGCAGTCCAGGACCAAGATAGTGGAGACAAACAAAACAGTCCTTGCTACAAAGAAAGCAGGTTAGACAAACTACGTTATCATTATCACTCTAAATGATTGTCAGCAAATAGTTACATCTTTCAACAGAGCTCCCTCTCAGATTACTTAAGCTACAATCAGGCAGCTCTTAAAGAGACAGTACACAGAGGCTATACAGGCTCTGGTAATTACATTTAAACTGCTAAAATGCAGGACACCAGCCTGGCAGTGAGCATTTAGGCAAGCTCAAGGAAGACTTTTTGGAACCCCCATTTGTAGGGGGGTTACACACGGACCCTCTGCAAACAGGACAACCTGAATTACCATCCTCCTCAAAATATTTTATGTTATCCAAATCCCGGAGATCTTCAAGATTGCAGAAAAAAGAATACTATCCTATAGACACTGACAATCCTTACAGAATACTTGCAACCCCAACTCAGGGTGAATCCAAAATGAAGGAGGAACTTATCAGTACAATGGACCTGGAGGCTACACTCTCACAACCACCAGAGAAATTGTAAACTGGGAAGAAGAAATGACAGAAAAGAGATAATCTGTTGCCACTGGACTGTTAATCACTAGTTTCTATAACAGACACTAAAGTGGCATCTCTTAACTGCCACAGTGTTATAAATAATGCTAAAAGACATGCCCTATTTCAGTTACTGTTTGATTTACAGGTTCATATCATCCTATTTCAAGAAACATGGATGAGGTCAGTATCACAGCAGGCCCAGTTCAGATCAGAATGGCCATGGGGACCCACCTGTTGGTCATTTGGGACTGACAGGGCCGATGGGCTAGGGATACTATTTTCAGGGCACAGGTTTTCCCATTTTAGGTTAATTGATTGTATCTTGGGAAGGGCATTGATAATAGATGGATACTGGGACATGGTCCCAAGCCGTATTATCCATATTTATGGGCCTCAATGCAAGGCAGACAGGGTGGCCTTACTCAAGAAAATCCAGCCTTATTTGGGTACTGCGAAAATGTTCATACTTGGTGGCAAATTTAACATAGCCTATCTGTTCCAAGAAGTCCGACCCCCCCCCACCAGACAAAAACATATCGTGACTCAGTAGCACTTAAGAAATGCATTTTGGTAGAAGACCTGGTAAACTGCAATGATAAAATCACACAGACCACATATTTCACATACAAAAGGGTGCAGTTTATAACAATTATTGATTATGTGTTTGTCTCAAAAACCTTGACAGTTCATACAACAGTAATATGCCCTGTCAAATTTTCTGACCACCAGATGATTATTGTAACCTTGAGTCCAGACACTCAACCGTTTTGTTATTAAAGCAAGATGGAAGTTAAACATTCAAGTTCTTGCAGACCCCATAATTCAGTCTGCAGTTAGACGCTTCTGGTAGCCAGGGCCTCAGTAATAGATCTCTGTGAGGATATAGGAGAGTGATGGGCCCAAACTAAAGCTGATGTTCAAACATATTTTCAAAAATATGGGAAATACAAAGCCAGACAAAGCAATTGTAGGTACTGTACCTAGCACTGTGTCACCAATTGCAATACTTATTTTCTTTAACCCTCTCTTCCATACAAGATCTATCCCCACACATTGTTAAAATTAAAACCGATATGTAAGCCCTCCAATATGATAGAGCCAGTTCTATCAGAGCAGAATTGTTCTTTGGCACTCAAAAAACCCCCGGTGTTTGACCCATGTGCAGCTTGTAAAGCTAAACAACAGGTGGCTTCAGTATCTACTCTCCAGGATAAAACTGGTTTCCCTGTGTCTTCCTTTACAGACCTGATGGGGTAGTCAAGGAATCATTATGGGAACAGGCCATCACAGAAAAGCCCATCATGGCCACCATCACCGAATACTTTTCTAATATAACACTAGTGGCATTTTCCCCAGACACTGTATCTAACTTACCAAGACCAATTACAGTACCAGAAATCTCAACAGTAATTCAAACAAGGTAATTAGGATTTACCTCCAGGTCCGAATGGACTATATATTCAATTTTATAAAATATTCCTCCCCGAACTAAGTGCTTTTTTGTAACAGTTATTCTGTTTTTTCTTTACAAATAATACAGTCCAGAGAGACTTCTCAAGAAGATTCCTGATTTATCTATACAAATCGGGCAGCAGAACATTAATACATAACTAGAGACTGATCAGCCTGCTTAACACGGACTTTAAAATATTATCACAAACTTTACACCTACGTCAAAGATCAGTAGCTATATGCATAATCCATCCAGCCCAGTTCTGTGGGCTACCCGATAGTGCAATACATCACCCTTTGATAATCCTACAGGAATTATGCGACTTCTACCAAAAATCCCAGAAAACGGGATGGATTATATCCTTAGACCAGCAGAAAGCTTTCGATAGGGTGAACCATGCATTCCTGTTCCAAGTATTGCAGGCATATGGCATACCACAGGGATTCATAGATAAAATTAGAATGCTATATGCCCAAGCATATTGTAACCTCCTTGTTCTTGGGAAACTGGTACCGGATTGTGAAATAACTATGGGTGTCAGATAAGGTTGTCCTCTGAGCCCTTTGTTATACACTTTCTCCCTGAATCCGCTTTTGGAACACATTACGCTGAATCAGCAAATTAAAGGACTTACAGGAAATATGCTAGGGGATGAGGTGAAAGTCCTGGCTTATGCAAATGACACTTGCTTAACCTTAGAAAATCAGAGGAGTATTAGGGAAGCAAGCAGAAAATTACAAAACTATTCTGAGGCCTCAACTACAATATTAAATATGGGGAAATGCAAGGCAATTCCATTAGTCCCACTAGGTAACCCACCAGAGGTGATGAATGGCTTTAAAGTAATTACAGAACCAGTGAAAATCTTTGGCATCACTTTTGGGGCTTAAAATCTAGCTACATTAAATTGGGAAAGGGCACTACAAGGATGCAAAACTAAAATTAATATCTGGAAGGGGTGGAAACTCTCCAAATTAAAGAGGATCCATATTATTAAACTATTTTTAATTCCCAGTTTGATATGTGTTGGCATGGTTTTCCCATTACCACTAGAAACCCGCATGTATAGCATTTTTTCCCCATGCTGTGGGGCAGTCGTCTGAAGCCAGTCAAATGAGGCTATACATACCTTTCCTGGCAGAAAGGCAGCTTGGATGTGATAGATCCATTTGCCTTTTTTCACTCTTTATTTTTAACCCATTCCATCAAAAAACCATGGGAGAACTCACCTTCATGGGTAAATTGATGGTTTATGAACAATTGGCAGGTCTTTATATCCAAATGGGAGGACCCCCCGAAATTTACCAAATTTCTACAGATTCCAGATTCTCTGAAATCCACAGTACAAAAACTCAATAAATGGCACATTTCAAAATCCTTTTTAAGATCAGCCACGCGGAAACAGTTATATCAGCATATTTTGTAGATTAGTGGCCCTGTAAATCCAGAATTTAAAAACTGCAGACCTCAGAACATAGATAAAGTATTGTTTATGATTAATGAGGAATGGACCCCAGAACACTTATGGGAAACTGTCTGGCTTAGTGCCTATGGGCAACTCAGTGTCCGTGGTAACCATAAGCACAAGCCACTTGAAGAGCGATCATGCCCGTACATGAACTGTGGAGCCCTGGATGAATCCATAGAACATTTCACCCTTAATTGTTCATACTCCAGCAGCCTATGGATTTTTCTCCCTCAAGCTTGGAAACTCCCTTGACTGCAAAATATGACATATGAAGCCTTATTGTTAGGGAACTATGCCTACCAGCTGTCTAGATACCAGAAATGTTCCTTATCAGTTTTTCTTGCTGTTCTAAAATATTACTTATGGAATGCAAGGGTACAATGTGTACTTAGGCAGCAAAGAATGCTGTATATGATATTTAAAGTGATAGTGAAAATGCCCTTTGAACAATTGGTAACAATGAACTGTTGATTTATGAAGTACATAAAGTAAAGTCATGGTAGAGAGGCCTCTCCTTTTTTATAAAGTTTAAGTAAAAAAAAAACAACAAAAAAAAAACTACCTTAACACTGAGTCAGACTTAGCACGAGGAAGGATTATAATATGTTAAGTGAAGGATGTCCTCAGGTATATTAAGGGTAATGGTTGGTCTGTAGAAGGTTCTAAACATTTACAAATTTTGACCACATGAGAAATGTGGCATTGTATGATGTATTTTGGTTCTTGGAATTTTTTTTCACAATTTTTTTTTTTTGTATGGTGATAGTTTTCCTTTTGATTTCCTTATGATTTTCCTTATGTTTGTATTATATCCTACAACAAAAAACTCCCCTGCTCTTTTCAAGAAGTGCCATGGGATCTTTAATGCCCACCTGAACAACCACCAGAACAGGCAGACTGGACCTCAGGTTAACATCTCATCTGAAAGACGTCACCTCAGAAGTGCAACACCCCCTCATTCTGCACTACAATGTCAGTATTGGGATTTTACCTCAGGTTCCTGGTGTGGGGCTAGAACCCACAACCTTCTGATCTTCTGGCCTCAAAGGTGAGTGTGCAGCCTCCTAGGTGGAACCCTGCCCCTGTACAGAGTACCACATTTTTTTGGTAGACTTTTGAGACCAAGGACTGAATATGTGAAGAAGCATCTAGGGACTGATCCAATATAATAACACAGTATTTATATTCAGTTATTGATTTTAAAGTATTCCAATCTGCAGTTTTGATGACCAGATTCAGGCAGCCTAGCAAACTTTTCTTGGAGTCAGACATGATGGAGACAGTTTTCGTTTGATTGCTTGGTAAATGGTTTCCTGCAAGCCAGTCTGAGAGATTATTGAAGTCCAATTGAAGAGCATCAGTGACGGCAGTTGTATTGAGACCAGTTGCATAAAGAATGATGTCATCAGCATACATATGACTATAACAGGATTTGACAGCAAGAGGGAAATCATTGACACAGATCAGGACTAGCTGTTTCTCTTGAGCTGTCTTAGTGTCCTCTCAATTTGTGTCAGTTTCGCAAAGAAAGGATGTACTGAAACCTCAGCCAATTTGCAGCTTACGTGCTCTGTAAAATGAGCCCAGGATTTCTCAAAGTTCCTGGGATGGTTGGGTGTCCTTTGAACCCTTTCCAGCAGTCCTAAGGCCAAAGCAACTAAAAATACGGCTGCTCCAGTTGTCGTTTACTTTATCTATTATTTTAAATATGGTTTTATTCTCAGTGCAGCTTCCAGGCATCAGGATATGTATCTCCTGGTTCCTGCTGTCATCCAGTGGAACCAGGGCATGTAATGGCAGCAGAGGAGCACAGAGTGTCCCCAACATTTTGCTGCTGTGGGAGAAGTGGCATCATTGTTGTGGCTGAGATGTTGGTGGCTGTGCAGCTACGAGAGCCACTGACAAATAATGCAGTCTTCTTTCTGCGCTTCTGAACCCAAAGGCAGTCTGCAGGGTCAGGCAAGTGAAGTCCTGGCATGGTGTGGGCCACTGGCATCTGTGACTTAGTTGTACTGAAGAATGGAGACCCAGTGCAAATTGGCTTTCTGGCCCCACTGCCACACTCATGGGGCTTGGTGAGTAAAGTAAACTTGCAGCTGACTGTCAAGGTTAGAAGAGCACTTCTGTGCCCTCAGGATAAATGAGAGTGTCCAGTACAGCCTCCGGGTTCCGCAGCTGCAGGATATACCAGGATCACGGGTAAGGGAATTATGCAGGGGTGGGGGGAGGCAACAGCACCACCACTCTGAATGGAAAATGTAAATCCTGCAACAGAAAACTCAGTATGTTGATCACTTGGTTATTTTGTACATTTTGTGAGGCTAGCATCATGGGCAGCCTAAGCATCTGGAAAAAGCATCTGCTGTTTTCCTTGTGTGGGAAAATCTTTAATTTGCTTTCACTGTGATTGCCACTCAGAGTTGGTTGACTCAGCTGAGCTGACATTTCCACTGTGGAGGAAGATCAAGCAGATCTGAGTCTACAGCTTTATTATATCTAAACTGCTGGTGGCCGTAGACTCTCTCTCTCTCTGTCTCACACCATGCAGCATCAGGAGTTCAAATGGAAGTGTAGTAACCAGTTCATGTGTTACCATATTGCCCAGTATATCCAGCCAGACAATACCTGTCAGCCTTATAAAGCCTCAGTAACCCTTTCCAAAAATGCAGATGTGTTCTTGTGGAATCCAGATGGGGTGCAACTTAGAGGTGGCTCGCTCCCAAAGATACCAAAGCACAATGAAAAAGCTGTACTCCAAAAATAGACAAGCTACAGTCATAAATTAATCAGTAGTATCTGTGAGAGACAAATGCCTAGCTAGTCACTACTACCCACCTGACTTCAGATCATAAGACAAAGTCCCTGTCCTCTCACTCTTCACTGGGATCCAAGTCAGAGATACTGCAAAAGGAAAGCCTGTTTCTGATGATGAAGAATACAGGTCTGGGAGACGACTCTTTCCCATCATCTACATCCTGTTTCTCATTAAAGAATCTTGCACTGTGCTGGGTCTGGGTGACTTGAAGTCAGTTGAACGAAGGAAGCTGGACCCTCCTCTATATGGGGTCAAACCACAGAGTTATTTCCTTATATGTGACTAGGTAAAGAACCTCATTAAAGAGCGATGGGACGCTCTGGGGGGCAAAAGATCTAGCTTGTATGTACTCTCTGCTAGAGATTATAGGGTTACAAAGACAATGCGCAAGAGCTGGGATTGATTGATAGCTCCATCAGGGCAGTTTACAGAAAGACTAGTCTGCTGCTCCAAGTAGCTGAGGCCATTAAAGACAAACTGGACTGCAAGGGAGGTACGAGGCATAGGGTTCTGTTACAAAGCAGCTGTATTTATGACCCTTTTAATCTAAACCCATCTTCACTGGCCATAATCTAAACCCTTATTCATTGGACACATAAAGTAGAATTCAATATGCCCACTGAGTCAGAGGCAACAGAAGTCATGCCTCTCTTGGCCTGAGCAGCAGGGTACCTCAGAGACTCTGCATATGTTCTCATCTTCCTTTTGTCCCAATTCATGCTATATACTCTGTTGTAATCAAAAAGATTATTTGATTGCATCCATACTGAAGTCTTACCAGAAATATCCAGGTCAACCTCCTATGTGGATCTGAATGGAAAAGGTGATCTCAAGGTTAGGGAGTTGGTCACGTTTGGGTACTCCAGCAAATCTACCACACATATAATCCTCCAATGAATGTGGTTATTCCTTCCTCACTCTCCAGAATTTAGAGAGAAAGAGGCAGTGCTCCATTTGATTCATCTGTTAATTCTTTTCAGGGCAATAACTCCCATGCCAGTGAATCTACAGCATTCCAGGACTTTATTTTCTTTCTTATCCCAGAAAGAGTTCTGAGCAGTGCTGGATCTCAAAACACTCAACACATCTCAAAATGGAAACACTGTGCTCCACTGTGGCAGCAATGAATCCAGAAGATTGGCATCTTTAACCTAAAAGGTGCTTGTCTAAGTTTTCTAATATTTTACACCAGCGGTATCTCAGGCTCTGTATCAACAAATATTATTGCCATTAGTGTGCCATCCCATTTGGCTTGCCCACAGCCCCTCAAGTATTGACAAAGATGATGACAGTACTATCAACTTCACTTCAGAAGGAGGGGTAACCAATCTGTTTATATGTTGACAACTGGTTAATTTGAGCAGACTGCTGTGCGAGATCTCAAGCTGCAACATGGAGTTACACATAGCCTGCTTTGCCATGGCTAACTGATAAATGACTAGAGTTGTCTGCACCCCATCCAGAGGCTAAAGCACTTGAGGGCAGTTTTTGACACCAGTCACAGGAGAATATTTACTTCACTGCACAGAATTGTATCCATCTCCTCAACCTATGGGGACCCACAAAAACACTTGCATGCCATACTGTAGCAGACTAGTACATGCATGCTCTGGGGCTGATGACGGCATGTTTGCATGTGCATTCGTGGGCCTCCCTGAAGATGTGAAAACTGCAGTTGTTTCTCCTATGTAATTGGAATCTGGAGATCCAGGAGCCTGTCTCCATCATTCCAGTCCCGTCCTCATTCAGGTTAACCTCAAGTGGTGGGCAGAACCCAGCACCATGAAACCAACTAACAGCCTATTTTTTGTTTCTCTTTATTAAGGCATGAGAGCTCATTACAGCAGTTAGTATACAACAGTGTATCAGTGGCGCAGAAAGCAGTATCAGCAGGCGGTATCTTCATGGTTAATATTGCTACCATGACCAGTGAACACTATAGCGTCAACCTACCCATCTTACCATACAAATTTTAAAGCGAAAGAAGAGGACATAGTGACAGAGAGGTAGATACAAAAATTCACTTTGTTGTCAAGGCATATATCGGGAAGCAGAGGAAAATCAGGAGCAGTTATAAAATTCTCACGTAGCATTTTATTATTTCCTATAACAATAAAATAAAAAAAAAATAATGTACAGAATGTTTTTTAAACATAGGCATTTCAAACAAAGCAAAGTCCTTCCCATGAGGGCATCTCTAATTTTAAATTTCAGTCTCTCTCTAACAAACATTGCTGCTCTTTTTATAAGAAGCCATTGCATGGCAATTAACTTTTGCATCCCAACCTCATTAAGGAATATTCTTTTTCTCACAAAATGTATCAGAACTTTGCCTGTTTCTTTGTAGGTGCAACAAAATAGAACGCGGTGTCCTAAAACTAATCTATTGACAGTTCTGCAAATGAGCTAGCATTGCATCTCAAGGTTAACATCCTAAGTTCCTAATGGCTTTTTGCAATAATTTCAATAATAGTAACTATATACATTTTCAAACCAAGGGATCCCAGTTTCACATACACATTCATGTATATTTTTATAACTGCAGATAAGCAAGGGGAAAGAAAAGATAGAAAAGCTAGTGAAGGCAAAGAGTTAGCGGGAGGCAGAGAATCATGAGACCATCAGAGTGATCAGTTCTTAGGTCTCACAAGAACATTTGATTGCACAATCAGACAGACAAGAGACAGAAAAGGAGAGGATGGAACAGATCCTTGCATTTAACACTTTCTGTGTAACAAGTGAGACATGACATTTTTCAACCCTGTCACATGACATACACCCTCCAAGAGGGGACCTGTTTAAAAAAACAGGTTTCAAAAACTTTATTTAAATTCTCTTTTAACATTACCTTATAACCTTTACAGGTCTCCACATACTGTATCCCCTTTTCCATAATATTCAGTACAGCAAACAGTTAATAGCCACACATTTTTTGTAACCTTCAGAATTTTCAATTCCTGATACATATCTTGACAGAAAATCAGCACTGACATTTTTGTTTCCAGATTTGTGCATTGAATTTAAATGACTGTAGTGCCAGGTACCATCTTGTGATTCTGGAATTTTTATCCTTCATTTTTTAAGCCAATTGAGAGGATTGTGATCTGTTATAAGTACAAAGTCAGCTCCTGCAAACAAAACTTAAGGGACTCCATAGCCAACTTTGCCGCCAACATGTCAAAACACTTTATAAGGCCCTTGCCACTTCATTAACAATTTATTTTCTGTACTGGGTAACAGTAGCAAGACCTTTTCACCTGGCTCAAAAACTTTTTCTTTTACCCCATGGTCATAGTACATATTCTGCTGGTTTTGGGCCTCTTCCTGGTTACTATGAGCAATTTCAACATATTTAGCCAGCTTCTTTCTCGTGTCACACATATAAGATGTAATAGTTTTTTCTGAGTGGGGTTATCTTTCCATTTTTCTTTTATTACATCTAGGGGCCCGCTAGGTTGTCTACCATACAGCATTTCAAATGGTGAAAAAACTGTTGATACTGGTGCACTTCTCTGTAAGCAAAAAGCAGGTACAGTATTAGTCCTAATCTTTCCCTTTTACCAACCTTTTTAACATGTGTTTAAAGTTTGGTTAAAATGCTCAATAAGACCGTCTATCTGAGGGTGATAAGCGGAGGTACTCATGACAGTGATATCTATTAGTGTGTATAGCTCCTTCAGTAAGGCAGCACCAAAATTACATAGATACCTAGGAGGTGTCGGAAGATAAGGGCCTTCGGCCCACCTAGTCTGCCCATGAACGCAAGTAGCTATGCTTCTTCAAGCTTCCCTGGAACTAGTTTGTCCCCTTCTTCCTACTACCAGGATCCCCCTATGCCTATCCCATGCATTCTTGAATCCTGTAATTGTTTCTGCCTCCACAACCTCTTCTGGCAGGCTGTTCCATTTGTCCACCACCCTCTCTATGAAGAGACTTCCTCACGTTCCCTCTGAACCTCTCTCCCTCCAGTTTCATCCCATGTCCCCTAGTCCTGGAGCATCTTTTCCTTTGAAAAATTGTGTTTTCCTGTACCTTGTTCTTCCCTGTGAGATACTTATATGTCTTACTCATATCCCCCCTCCCTTCTCTCCTATAGGGAGTACATATTTAAGTCTTTTAGCCTGTCCTCATAGGGCTTGTGATGCAAACCTTGCACCATCTTCGTTGCCCTCCTCTGAACTGCCTCCACCCTGTCTATGTCCTTTTGTAGATACGGCCACCAGAAATGGACACTGTATTTGAGGTGCGGCCTCACTAATGTCCTATATAGTGGCATTGTGACCTCCCTTTTTAGGCTGGTGATACCCCTGCCTATGCATCCCAGCATCCTGTTTGCTTTTCCTGCTGCCTTGTCAAATTGACTCCCTACCTTGAGGTCATCAGATATGATAATCCATTGGTCCCTTTCCTGCTTAGAGAATTCTCTATCCCCCATCCCCCAGCTGATATGTTGTTCCTGGATTTTTGCACCCCATGTGCATTATCTTACATTTTTTTGCATTAAATCTCAAGTGCCAATCCCTTGACCAGCTCTCAAGCTTCTGCAGATCTCTTCTCATTCTATCCACACCTTCCAGCATATCCACCCTGTTGCAGAGCTTTGTGTAATCAGCGAACAGGCAAATTTTCCCTTCTAGGTCCTCTGTGATGTCACTGATAAAGATATTGAAGAGGACTGGACCCAGCATTGTTCCCTGTGGAACCCCACTGATCATGTTTCCTTCTGTGGAGTGACTGCCATTTACCACCACCCTCTGTGTCCTGCTATCTAACCAATTCTCCACCCATTTCACCACCATCTTGCCCACTCCCATGTTCCCCAGCTTGTTCAATAGCATTCTATGTGGCACAGTGTCAAAGGCCTTGCTGAAGTCCAAGTAGGCCACATTCACTGCCCCCTTCCCTGATCCACCTCTCTTGTCACCCAGTCGAAGAACTCAATGAGATTAGTCTGGCACAACCTCCTACACTGATCAGTAATAATCTCTTTAGGTATGCCCTCTCTGCTGAAAAGTTTGGCAAGCTCTGCTGCCACTTTTCGGGCTATGACAGTATGCCTTGGAACTGCCTCTGGGTATCGAGTAGCATAGTCACATACTATCAGAATGAGTCAATTACCCTTTTTACTTTTGTCTAAGGGGCCACTCACATAGGGAAAGGGAAAGGGAAAGGGGAAATTGTTTAACCAGGAAAAGCACACTAAGCCGGAGCTTGTTTCCAGGTGCGATCTGGTAGTGGCAGGGGGTAGGGGCACCAGGGTCACCTTAGAAACATAGAAACATAGAATTTGATGGCAGATAAGGACCGCTTGGCCCACCTAGCCTGCCCATTTTCCTACATAACAGATAAGCTGCAGATCCTAGTTAAGCAACAGCTTACTTCCTCCTACCCCCCCACTAGGACTGCCTTATGTCTGTCCCATGCATTCTTGTATTCCCCCATTTTTCTTGACTCCACAACCTCCTCAGAGAGGCTGTTCCATGCATTCACAACCCTCTCTGTGAAAAAATACTTCTTCACTTTACCTCTGAGCCGTCCCCCTCATCTTCAAATTGTGCCCCCTTGTTCTTGCACATCTCTTTTTCTGAAAGATGCTACCTTCTTGGACTTTGTTGATTCCCTTGAGGTACTTGAAAGTTTCTATCATGTCCCCTCTCTCCCTTCTTTCCTCAAGGGTATACATATTAAGCTCCTTTAGTCTTGCTTCGTATGTCTTCTGGTGCAGACCCTGCACATTTGAGTTGACCTCCTCTGGACAGCCTCCACTCTGTCTGTGTCTTTGCAGAGATGGGGTCTCCAGAGCTGCACACAGTATTCCAGATGGGGTCTCACCAGCTGTCTGTACAGAGGGATAACAACTTTCTGTTTTCTACTATTGATGCCTCTTCCTATGTATCCCAGTATCCCCCCAGCCTTCCTTACTGTCTTCTCACATTGCTTGCCCACCTTTAGGTCATCTGATATAATTACCCTCAGGTTCCTTTCCATTTTTACTGTTGTTAGTATCTCACCCCCCATTGTGTACTCTTCCCCTGGGTTTTTGTCTTTTTTAGTCACTGGGGCTAGTTTCTGACATTCAGCATGAGAACTGCAATAGGTAGCAACATCTTCATGAATTCCAGGCCAGTAAAATCTGTACAGCAATCTGACAAGGATGCAATCCCTCCCTCAGTGACCAGTAATAGGACTGTCATGTGCTATCTGTAACAACTCAGTTCTGTACTTCTTTGGTATGACCGATTGTTCTATCTGTTCCTGCATCTGAGGTTTATCCCAAACTCTGTACAGTAGCCCTTTACATTTTTAAACACTGGTTCACCCTGCTTTTGTTTCACCTCCAGCTGCTTAAAATAATCTTGGAGAGAAACACCGTTAATTTGCTCTGAAACAAAATCACAATCAGTTATCAGTTTACTTTCTGCATTTTCATATAATAACCCCTTATGTCCATCATTCTTTTGTTGCCACTGTTTTTTCAGGCATTTTCTTTCTTTTCTGGATTTTTGAATCTTGGAACTGGGCTCAAACATGTCTGAATCAGAGTCACCAAAAGGAAAAGTGTCTCCACCATCTGAGATTTTCTTTGCCTGTGCTCTTGTTACCACCTCTGCTGAAACTACAGCTTTTGCTTCCTCTGTGATTAACTCAGCAAATCCTGGAAAGCCAGTTCCAATAATCACAGGTACAGGTAACTTAGGTACTCCCCCCACTTTCATTTGGTGCAATATCCTATTAATATTCAAAGTCACTTGATGGTGGGATAGTATTGAGTGCCCCCCGTGGATGCAGATGACACCAGTACCTGGTCCTTTTGCACAGTTTTTTCCCATCACTTCAACATGCACTAGGATCTGTCTGCTTCCTGAAGCAATAAGTTCCTTCACAGTCTTATCTCCTAGCTTGACATCTGTTAAATACTTGCCCCAGTTTGCTAAGGCCAAATCTGCTCTAGTGTTACCATCCTTATTTCTATGGCAGTTTCTTGCAATATGCCTGGCTTATTACAGTTATAGCAAATAAAGTCTTTGGGTGCAGATTTGTTACTGCACTAGAGTTTTTGTCTGACCTGGAGTTACATCGGGAAAAATAGGGTCTTACCAGTCCTTGACTGTTACTTTGCTGCTGCAGTGCTTATCTGGCCATCTCATAGTCCTCGGCCAAAGAAACAGCCTTTTCCCCACTTTCTGGTTGGTGCTCTTTTACCCTAAGCTGCACATCTGTGGGAAGGATGTTGATGAATTGCTCCATTGCAGATATGTCAGTGACCTGTGGGACTGTTTTGCCCTCTGGTTGGAGCCATTTAATAAGAAGTTCTCTGAGGCGGGTGAAGGCTTCTCGAGGATTGTCAACTGAGTGGTACTTCAGGGACAGGAATCTTTGCCTGTAAGTCTGTCCTGAGATGTCATACTTTTCAGGATTTCTCTTTTCACAAGGTCATAGTTTTCTGACTGTGTAGTGTCCATATTGCCGTAGGCAAGTTGAGCTTTACCTGTCAGGTAAGGTACTAGCCTGATTGCTTTGCTCAGTGGCAGGCTGTGGCAACCCTTTCAAATATTGTCAGGTATGCTTCGATATCATCTGAGGAAACAACTTTGTAAGTTTAATGCCTTTTAGGTTTTTTCTGTTTTGTTGCTGTGCTGGACCTGTGGCAGATCCTCCAGCTTTGACAACTTGCAAGGCATCCAGCCATTGCTGCTCCTGTCACTTCATCTCTTCTTTTCTCTGCTTCTCTGTCTCTCTTTATTGCACAGCCCACCATTTGAAGAAGGCAGACAGGCTTTCAGGTTCTGTCCCTGCCTGTTCTTCCATCACTGATTCTGGCTGTACAGTGTCACTTTGGACTTTTGTTTCTGCTTCTAGTTTGGCTGCCATTCTTCTGGTAAATGCTCCTGGGCTTGGTTTTGCAGGATCCATACCTATCTTCTATACTTTCCTAGTACCAGGTCTAGTAGCCACGCACAAAACTCCTGGCTAAAAGTATGCACAGTGTAAATCCCACTTACTGTGACACCATCTGTCATCAAGGCATAGGTCAGGAAGCACAGGAAAGTCAGGAGCAGTTATAAAATTTGCAAGTAGCCTTTTATTATTTCCAATAACAATCAAATAAAAAAAAAATCTACAGAATGGTTTTAAACATAGGTAGTTCAAACAAACCAAAGTCCTTCCTCTGAGGGTATCTCTAATTCTAAATTTCAGTCTCTCTCTCTCTCTCTCTCTCTCTCTCTCTCTAACAAACATTGCTGCTCTTTTTATAAGAAGTCATTGCATGGCAATTAACATTTGTATTCTGACCTTGTTAAGGAATATCCTGTTTCTCACAAAATGTATCAAAACTTTGCCAATTTCTTTGCAGGTGCAACAAAATAGAATACAGTGTCCTAAAACTAATCTGTTGACAGTTCTGCAAATGAGCGAGAGTTGCAGCTCAAGGTTAACCCCCTAAGTTCTAAGTAGCTTTTTACAGTCATTTCAACAGTAGTAACTATATACATTTTCAAACCAAGGGATCCCAGTTTCACATACAGATTCACATATGTTTTTATAACTGCAGATAAGCAATGGGGAAGAAAAGATAGAAAAGCAAATGAAGACAGAGAAACAGTGTGAGGTAGAGAATCGCAAGGCTGTCAGAGTGATCATTTCCTAGGTCTCACAAGAAAATTTGATTGAGAAGTCAGACAGACAAGAGACAGAAAAGGAGAGGATAGAACAGATCCATGCGTTTAACTCTTTCTGTGTAACAAACGGGACAGGGCCTTACTCAACTCTGTCACACACTTCCATAAAAGAATAATATTTCAGGGAACAAAGTCCTTATCCTGTTGCATTATATGCAATACCCCGGGTTGCCATTTAGTTTGAAACTTAGATTGTGTGCCTTTGAGATAAGCTGTTATCTGTTCCATCCTGTAGTTATCATTAACTGTTTCATGCTAAGGGGTCCAAGCTGGAGGTAAAGATTGCCACCACCATCTAGTGATGACTTTTTTAACTGCCAGTATATAGATCAGGGTCATAGATCTTGACGAAATTTTAATATGCTGTATGGAAAGTTGTTCCACTTGAGCTGTAAAGTCAGACCAAAAATGGGTAAGGTGAAGGCAAGACCAGAACATATGTGCATGGTCAGCATTGTGGGCTCCACAATTACACCAACAGGTTCCTTGAGTAAGAGGTAAAAATGTTACTATTTTTGCTGGAGTCTGTAAATTTTGAGAGCGACATTTCCAAGTGAACTCTCACCATATATTAGATGAAGTAACTGTAACTGCTATGGAAGAATATCTGTGCCATGTGGAGCTGGAGACAGCAAGAGAAAGATCTTGATTCCAGCTATCTAATATTGTTTGTGTAGAATCAGAAAGATACTCTTGGAGACCCAAATAGAAGTGACCAATCAGGTGATCCCACTGGGTACTAGCTTGAGCATCTAATAATATGCATGATAGAATAGTCATAGGGTCTGTTAGGGCGGTGCAGTCTTTAGCTTTGTGTAGTAATTAAAAGTGGACCTGTAGGTAACAAAAATGTTCCCTAATCACTAGACCATATTTAGCTTGGAGATATTCAAAGAGTTATCATTCCGTGTTTATCTAAAGCTGGTATGTTTAAGAAAGGCCTAATTGTCTCCCTCTAAAAAAGGCCTGGTCTATCTGTGGAGGTAAAATGTCCAGATCCACAGACAACACTCTGAGAAAATAAAAGGGGAAAGCCAGATGATGGTTTTGATAAAGTGAGTTCCAGAAGTTCAGGGTGGTTGTGGTATAGTGGTCATAGTCTGAGGTTAAGGTAGGAATGGGATGAGTCCCAAAAAGGAAGAGGCCAATATTGAATAAATCACATAAAAGAAATTCAATGTTTCCAGGGGGTGCTGGGCCCAGAATGAAGCCATACATAAATTGTACATAAATGAGCCGCTTGAGCATAATTGAGTAGGTTAGGGAGATTTGCTCCACCTTATTGCTTTGGTGATTGTAAGATGGCAAAGTGAATTCTAGGCTGCTGGCCTGCCCAGAGAAATCTCAATATAATTTTGTTTCACCATGTAAAATAGTGTTGCATTGGGAAAATAGGCAACATCTGAAAGAAATATAAAAGCCGTGGAAGAATGTTGATACGTAGTGTTTCTATTTTAGAAAAAAAGAAGAGTTGTTTAGTACCATACCATTTAAAGGGAAAGTGTTTAAGTGTTGAGGATGGAGTAAACTTGTATGGCAGAACCTCTGTTCTTGACAAATATAAGGAAAAGCAGATAATTCCCCATACTCTTGGAGAATTTGCCAAGCAGTGGGGATCAAATGTTTGAGGTTAAATAAAGTGAGAAGGACAACATCTGCTTAGAGGCAGTCTTAAACTCCCTATCCCCTTTCCAAGGGTTGCTGAAGTGCTGTGGTCAGGGGTTCAGTACAAAGGGTGAATAGTAGAAAGGACAGGGGACAACTCTGTCTGGTTCCTCTTTGCAAATTTATCAAGGATGCAAGAGTTCCATTAACTTGAATATATGCTTTGGGATCCATATAAAGACTCTGAAGGCCCTCACAGAATGTCGTAGGGAAGCCAAAGGCTGACAGAGTGTCCCAAAGAAAGGGCCAAGACACCCTGTCAGAGGTCTTTTCAGCATCAAGGCTGAGAAGCACCAATGGAATGGCTCTTCTATTAGCATGCTCAATCAATAAGAAGGTGCAGTGAATGTTATTGGTTGTTTGCTGTTGCCGAATGTACCCAGATTGGTCAGTAGGAATCAGATGGGGGGAAGTAGTAGTTCTAATCTACACACCCATTAAGAGGTATTTATCTTCTAATCTACATTTAAGACTAAAGTTGGTTGGTAGGACACTGGAAAAGTGGGATCCCAGCCTAGTTTGGGAATGGCTGAAATCATAGTATATTGCCACTTTGGAGGGAGTGGGTCTCCCATATGAATGGCTTCAAAAGCAGAGTGTAACAACAGAAGTAAGCCCTTCCAAAAGGTTTTATGTCACTCTGAAGGAAAGCCATCAGATCCGGGGCATTTTTGAGTTTTAATTTGGGATAAAACTCCTTGAATGTCCTCAGCTGTGATTGAGGCGTCGAGTGTTGCTATCTGTTTTTCTGTCAATTTCTGTAATGGTAATGAAGATTAGATAAGTATGAGTGGATGGTCCAGATAAGTGTGTAGGGGCTTGATATAATTGTTGATAATAGGTTTTAAATACTTTCAGGATTTCTGGAAGTTTATTAGTAAATCATCCCATATTGGGGTCCCACAGTTTCAGAACTGTTGCCGCTTGCTTTTGTTGTCAGAGATGCCACGCTAGGAGTTAAGTACCTCTGGTGCCTCCCTCATAGTGAGATTAATGAAAATAAGTGCATGCCAGAAGCACCTTATAATCTTTGCATTCTTGGATTTCTTGCCTCAATTTTTTTTATTTCATTTGCCACCGCCATGTCCTCCTGGGAATAAAAGACATGAAATGCGTGGAGTAATTCGGTAAGAGATTGATATCTCTCTTCATACTGATGTTTTTTTCTGAGAATGCATATAGTATGATTTCACCCCTAAGGATGGTTTCCAGGGTGTCCCATAAAATAGAAACTAACAACCTATTTGAAAGAAACTAGTGGCTGGACACAAGTTGTATTTGCACTTGATGCAGGATGGTCTGGCAAAGCTTGAAACCTGGTCAGACACCTGGCAACTGGGGTTTAATGCCAAAAAGTGCAAGGTGCTGCATTTTGGGATGAAGAACCCAAGGAGGAGTTACCAGCTGGGGGGAGTGCAGCTAGCCCAGACAGAGGAGGAGAAGGATCTGGGGTGTTCATTGCAGGGTTAATGAACAACTCAGCACAATGTAGGAAGGCAGCTGCAAAGGCCAACAAAATGCTGGGTTGTATTGCAAGGGGTATATCCTCGAGGAGGGAGGAGGTGATTCTGCCACTGTATAGGTCATTAGTTAGACTGCACCTGGAGTACTGCATGCAGTACTGGCACCCATATCTGAAGAGGGACATTAAGTTACTGAAGGGGGTGCAGCGTGTGGTGACAAAGATGATCAAGGGGCTGGGGGACTTATCATATGAGAGGAGGTTGAGGGAGTTGAACATGTACTCACTGGAGGAGGGGAGGGGGGACATGATTGAAACCTTTAAGTACATGAAAGGAATAAACAAGACAGGTACAGAGATGCTCTTCAAAGTAAGGGAGGGGAGGGACACCAGGGGCAATGATATGAGACTGGAGGGAGGAAGGTTCAGGAGGGAGATGAGGAGACACTTTTTTACAGAGAGGGTGGTGGCTGGGTGGAATGCATTACCTACAGAAGTGGTATCCAGTAGAACAGTGGACTGCTTCAAAAGGGGATGGGACAGGACAGGGGTGAGGGTTAATGAAGGGGAAGGGTGGAAGGGAGGGGCAGCTGCAGAATAAGGGGTGCTAGCTGCATATTTGAGCAGACTTGATAGACCTCTAGGCCTGTATCTGCTGGCAAATTTCGTATATTCATATGTTCGTGATATCATTAAATTTAAAAAAAATATGTGTAGATTTGCTATCTGTATTGACTGCATACTTGCACTTTTATATTGTATAACTAATTCCAACTAATATATGCTTATTGCTATTTATAGTTTCTTATAAAATGGGTGCTAAAATTCCTCCAAACTTCATCGGTCAACTTGTACCACATGACACTGGGATGAAAGGGAAGGCAATTTTGGAGGCAATAATGGAGACATTGCTTAAGGAAAGGGTAATGAACTACCTGAAAGCAAGAGGGCAACTTGACCCAAAGCAGCATGGCTTCACATTAGGATGCTCATGCCAAACAAATTTGTTAGAATTCTTCGACTGGGTTACAATAGAAGTAGACCAGGGGGCAGCAGTGGACATGGTGTATCCCGACAATAATAAAGCCTTTGATACAGTCCCACACAGAAGACTAGCCAACAAACTGGGGAAAGCTGGTATCGGTCACAAAGTAGTTAAATGGATCGCAAGGTGGCTGCAAGGCAGGACACAGAGGGTTATGGTAAATGGCACCTTGTCCCAAGAAGGGAAGGTGACAAGTGGTGTGCTGCAGGGGTCAGTACTAGGCCTCATCCATTTCAACTTATTCATCAGTGACATCGCTGAAGAACTGTAAAGGAAAGTGTGCCTCTTTGCAGCCGATACAAAGCTCTGCAACAAGATGGACACATAGGAATGGATCGCAGAATTGGAGGCAGATCTCAGGATGCTAGAGAAATGGTCCAAGAACTGGCAGTTGAGATTCAGTGCCAAAAAATGTAAAGTTGTGCACTTGGGTAGAAGGAACCCATGCATGAAGTATGTCCTGGAGGGGCAGCTACCAGAAGGAACAAAGCTGGAATGTGATCTTGGTGTCCTGATCTCGAACGATTTAAAGGTAGGGAAGCAATGCAAAAAAGCAGCACTAAAAGCAAGCAGCATCCTCGGATCTATTGGTAGGGGTATTTCCAGTAGGAAGCGTGATGTAATCCTCCTGCTGTTCTGGTCCCTGGTGAGACCCCACTTGGAGTACTGTTTGCAGTTCTGGAGACTTCACCTAAAAATGGACATAGACCATCTGGAAACCGTGCAGAGACATGCCACCAAAATGGTTCAGGGTCTGCACCATGAAATATATGAAGCTAGGCTCAGCCAGCTAAATTTATTCTCTCTCAAGCAGAGGAGGAACAGAGGAGACGTGATTGAGATATTTACATTTGTTAAAGGTATCAACACAGTACAAACCAGGAATCTCTTCCAAGAAAACAGGGCTGCATGTACTAGAGGACACAACATGCACCTGGTGGGAGGTAACTTCAAAACAAATGTTAGGAAGTACTTTTTCACGAAGAGGGTGGTGGACCCTTGGAACAGCCTGCCACCAGAGGTAGTAGCAGCCAAGATGGTCAGTGAATTCAGTCAGGCATGGGATAGACAGTATAGTCACCTTAGCATGACAGATTGATAGTGGGGGGTAAAAAAAACGACCAGACTAGATGGACCACATGGTCTCTTTCTGCCAGCAAGTTCTTATGTTCTTTTATTTTTATGGCACCCTCTGCCACTTTACAATAAAGCAGTTCATAAATACTGACATCTTTCAAGTATCAGAAGAAAATGATAAAACTATGACTATAATAAATTAATTAGTCTGTGTAGTAAGCTTGTATAAACAGATAATACTGTAGCCCATTCTTAAATAATTCCACTGACTGTGTACTCTAGTCCTAAGCTTGGAACATAAGGGAGTTCCAAATAGCTGAGTGGCATGTGTGTACTTTTTCAGCACTCTGATCTGACACCCACACCTCAGGGCACAACTGAAATAACTGCAGCAGACCCACAGCTGACACACAAAAACTTCATTTCAGAACTTCTCTCTCATAATACCTCTCTGTTTCAGTACATTCAGCCTGTGGTAAACACTCTCACTCTCCATATCTATCACTATCTGCCTTGTTTCTTCTTCTTTCTCTCTATTCCCCCTCTGTGTCTCTCCCACATCCCTCTCGTGAATGCAGGTGGGTTTTAGCTCATCAGTCAGCATAAATCACCAGATCCTATGCCTGCTCTTGAAGGACACAAAGGGAGCTATAGTAGAATCCCATTTATCCCAATCTCATTTATCCAGAACTCCCTATCTTTTTTTGCACTTGAATTTTATTGAGAGTTTCAATTGACATACAAAATAAAGCTCATTATATCACATTTTGCTATACATAACTGACATATCATATTGCATACATAACATCTTTGATCTTGATTCTTTTATCCCATAGAAGTCTGTTCCAGTCCAAATTAATTAATTTTTTTTTCTCTTTTCTTTTCACAGGTGTTTCTAATAGACCTTCTATTGTAGGAGAAGTTCTTCATTCATTTTCTATACTTTTTGTTACTGCTTCCTTATTGGGTGCTAAAGAATATAAATCCTGTTTTTGCAAGTCCAGACATTTTATGTTGTTCAATAAACAGTTTCCTTTGAGAAAGTATACCTTGTATGTGTTGTAATAATTACTCTCTTATTTTTCAATTTAACAATTAAAAACTTCAAAGAACATATAATATAAAAAATAACACAATACATTGGGTGCTATGTGGCTCTTCCATTTGCTGTAATAAGGGAGCTCCTTACACTGATGCTGAATCATCCTGACCCTTCTTGTTCTGGTTGTTTCAGGTTGACATGGTTTTGCCTCAGCAATATCAGTATACATAAGAGATTACATACATATCTCATTTCTCTCCACCATCTCCTCAAAGTGTCTCCAATTGGGACTTATCTATAGGTCAATTTAAATCAGTAATTGCTCCAGCATAGAGCTCTCTCCCTCTTCTTCCATATAATGAAAGAAGGGTATCCATCTAGTGTTGCATAGCTCTTTTTGCAGCCTTATTCTTGCTGTGATGGCTTTAGTATGTTCAATATTATTTACAATATTTAACCACTACTTCACATCCGGGGGCACTATGGATAGCCATCTCGGGGTAATTGCTTTTAAGGCCACTACTATATGTATCTTGTATAAATATACTTCAGAGGCTTTATTTAACATTTCAGATAAGAGGCCCAACACTAAGTTAGATACTGTAAGTGGAAGTGGGATTGCCAGCATTTTGTATGATGTATTCTATCTTCTTAAAAAGGAGTGAGCATAGTGCAGCTCCAGAATATATGAAAGTGCGTACCTTGGCCACCACATTCTCTCCAGCATTTATCAGTATTTGTGGTGTTATAGTGTTTGGAAATAGTGGGTACTGCGAAGAATCTAGTGAGCACTTTCCATAGAAACTATCGCCGGGGGCTAATGGTCGTAGTCTTATGGATATTGCTCCACTCCCTTATCCACTGGTCTTCTGCCAGTTCTGGAATTCCCTCTCCCTCCCATTTATCTTGGATTCTCTGGAGTTCTAGCTTACCCACATTCTCCTGTATTGTTAAATACAGATTGGATATTAATTTCTTAGTATCACCAGAGAATGCTTTGTTATAAATCATTACTACCCCTGGAGCAGGATCCCCTATTAGAGCTCTGATTCCCAACCTGTGAGTGACATAGTGCCTACATTGCACATATCGATGAAAGTCCTGCTGTGGAAGCCTATACTGTTTATCAAATTCTTCTATAGTATTATTTTCTATCAGTTGTTTCAGGGATTGTAATCCAGCTCTCTCCCATCTTTCAAAACAGTTATCTTTATCCCCAACAAGAAAGTCTGGTAAGAATCTGAGTGGAGTATATTGCCAGACTTGTTCTAAGATTTCCCATTTTTGTCTGGCCCTAATCCAGACTGACAGGGAGTGTTTCATCCACCTATTACTAATTTTAGAAATCATGGGTGTCACTACTAGCCATGGCAGGTATTGTAACAGTATTTCCTTTCTACATTCTCCTTCAAGACCCCACCATCCTGTCCCTCCTTTATGTGAAGTAATTCTTAACAAAGGCAATAGTTGTGCTGCTAAGTAATATGACAGCAAATGGGGTAACCCGAATCCTCCCTCTGATTTAGGGGCTAGTAGTATTTGCCATTTTAGTCGAGTCCGACGCCCACTCCATATAAAGTCAGATATTTTTTTCATTAATGTCTTCCAATCCCCATATGCTACCGCTGTAGATAATGTGGAAAAAAGGAACAATAATCTTGGTAATATGTTTTGTTTAATTGCATCTATCTTATGCGAAAATGAAAATGGAAGCTCAGCCCATCTTTTTAAATCCGAGTAAATTTGGGCAAGTAGGGGAGTAGAGTTAAGTGCATATAGTTTAGTTAAGTTTCTAGGAATCCATATGCCCAAATATTTAACTTTTTCTTTTGCTATTTTAAAGGGGAAGGGGATGTGTCTTCCAGGACTGGATTTTTTGTTGTTAGGAACAGGATTTCAGATTTATCTTTATTGATTTTAAAGCCTGACAATTGTTCATAATTTGTTAATGGGCCCAGCAGGTTTGGTAATGATACCTCTGGTTCTGACATATGTATCAAGGTGTCATTAGCATATAGAGAAATTTTATAATGCTGGGAGCCTACCACCACTCCTTTTATCTGTTGGTGCTCCCTTATTGCTGCTGCAAGAGGCTCTAAACTGATTGTGAAGAGGAGAGGGGATAATGGACAACCCTGCCTAGTATCCCTATGGATTCTAAAGCTCTCCAATGTCACCCCATTAACCTTTACTCTAGCTGATGGAGAATGATAGCACATTGAGACCCAATGCAAAAACTGTCCGTCCATTCCATAATGTTCCATTACTGTTTGTAGAAAAGACCAATTTAGGCGATTGAGAGCTTTTTCAGCATCTAAAAAGATCACCAGTAAGGGATGTTCAACACTACTACTACTACTATGTGTTATAATATTTAATAATTTTCTGATATTGTCTAACATTAACCATCTTGGAATAAAGCCTGTTTGATCCTCATGGATTATTGATTCAATATGTTTTTGTAGTCTGGTTGCTAGTATTTTAGTAAAAATCTTTAGGTCTTGATTTAGAAGTGAGATTCGACGGTAAGCTTCGCACTGATCCAGAGGTTTGTTCGGTTTTGGTATAACAGTTATCAGAGCTTGATCCCAAGAGGGAAGGGTACGTTTTTCTTCCAGACAGGCATTAAGGACCCCTGCCAGTATAGATGATATAGGGTCTTTAATTTGTTTGTAAAATTCTGAGCTAAAACCATCGGGCCCCGGGGATTTACCAGTTGGCAAATTTTGGATCACCCTCATTACCTCATGTTCTGAAATATTTGCATTAAGGTTTCACTGTGCCGCCTCCCCTAATTTGGGTAGTTTTAGTTTATCCAAGAACTTTTTAGTTTCTGCTATAATGTTTTCTGGGGAGCTCGAGTCTGAGTCTAGTTTTTCATAGTATAATTTAAACTGTTCTGTAATTTCTCTAGGTCCTGTCCAGGGGGCAGTTGAAGAGTTTTTATTTTTAATTTGAGCTACCCAATGAGTTGCTTGTTGTTTTCTTAATCTATATGCCAGTAGACGTGCAGCTTTACCTCCTATGTCCTGATATTTGTAATTTGAAAAGCGTATGGCTTTTTCTGATTTCTCTTGTTCCACTTTGGGAACTTGGTCCCTAATAGAGCAACATTTTTTAAAAGTTTTCTGGGAGTTGGGATTTATTTTGTGTTGGTTTTCTAGAACCTTTTGTTCTCTCAATAATCTACTGAGGGTCATGTGCTGTAATTTTTTCTGGGCTGCCGCAAAACTTGTGATTCCCCCCTTATTACTGCTTTAATTGCTTCCAATGTAGAAAGCACTGAACATTTCTGGGCTAGATTAATATCATAAATTTCCTGGATTTTTTCTTTTAGCTGTTTCACAAATGATGAGTTACTCAGTAGGGATACATTAAGTCTCCATTGGAATGCTCGCTCTTGGTTTGTGACCTGTATGTGTCAGACCAACGGAGCATGGTCAGATATTGTAAAAGAATGTATTTTAATATCCCTTGTTCTATATATGTATTGTTTCTGTGTAAAGAAAAGGTCTATGCAGGAATAAGCTTTCTGGGGGCAGGTAGAAATATATTTTCTCTTTTTTTAGAAGTCTGACATCCTTTAGTCCTTGTTCCTCTGTTAAGTTGTTTAAAACTATCGTAACTTTTTTATTTGTTTTTTTCCTTTCTAGAGGAGCGATCAAGAGTAGGGTCTACTACGGTTTTAAAATCTCCCACTAATATTATCTGTCCCAGGGGTAGTTGTGCTGTCTTATGCATTACCTCCTGTAAAAAGAGATCTGTTCCCTGATTCGAGGCATAAATATTAATCAGGTGTAGGACCTCACCTCGAAAAATCCCAGATATGGCAACATATCTTCCTTCCATTCCTTTGTCCACTTTTATCACTTGGAATGGTAACCCCCTTCTAATCAAAATAGCGACCCTTGCTTTTTTACAATTCTGTGAGGAGGAGGCTTCTACAGTTGCCACACATTGCCTCCGGAGCTTGGCATGTTCTGTCTGGTCTAAGTGGGTTTCTTGTAAGTAAATAATATCCCCTCCCAACCTTTTTAATTCTGATAACATTCAGGTCCTCTTTATCAGTGAATGGAGTCCCTTTATATTATATGAGATGACTTTCAAATCAGCCATTGAAATGGTTTTGAATTATATTATGCATAATCATTCAATCAGTTCTTTCCATGAGTAAGCCAGTCTCTCCCTCTTCTCTCTTCCCTCCGCAAGCCACAAGCACCCCATAAACAAGTTTATCAACATCAGCACTATTCATAACTATAACTAGGTTAAATGCAAATTCCTTCTAAAGTAAAACTCTTAATTTGTTTTTTCTAGTAATTAAAAACAAGCAGTTCCAAAATGATAGCTCAAAACTAAACTTTTTTGAGCTATGGGTTGGCAAAAGAAAGTAAAATCTCCCTTTTATTCCCTTTGCCTCGCTGAGTGTGGGAGGGGTTGGTATTTCTTCTCTTCAACAGTAGGAGAAACCCGATCGCCTTTTAGTCGGTGGTTAAACGTCACCCCTTGTTTCCTAACTAAGCATTTAAAGTTTGAATTAAATAATAAAGACTGTACATTCAAACTGCGGTCTTATTTGCCCTGACTCTATAGGAGCCTTGTATTTCGACTCATTTTCTATAACCATAACGCCTTTTGCCCCCATGTTCAGCTAGCAGCTTATCCCTTTTCCTTTCCCTTTCCCCCCTTGCATTATATGAATTGTTACCAGAGTTAATTTTATCAGTCTGATCAGCCTTCTGTATAGTGTTCGTTGGCCTGGTCTATGTTCCCCTCCTTGGACTGCATCTTCTTGTTTGCAGAGGCTTGTTTTAGTAGTTTGGTGACATCGGGTGCCAGTGTTTTCAGACCTTGTCCCATCGCTGATTGTTTGGTGTCTTTACCTGCTATCGACCATGCATTCTGCTTCAGTTCTGTCTCCAATTTGTTTGTTTGTTTGTTTATTCACTTAACGGGTAAGCACACTGGAAACAAGTTCTTTTACAGGTGCAACCCACTTATATTACATACAAACAATACATAGTCAAGCATACATATACAATACAACAAATTGCAGACATAAAATGTCTTTGTTACAAAAATTAAATCATAAAAAACATTTACAGTTAAATTGGGATTCAAAATACATCCTTAGTGCATCAGCAAACTTTTTAGCAGAACATAACCACCTAATGTCATAAGGAATTTCATTCCAGATAGATGGGGCAATATAAGCAAAGGACCTTTGCCCACTTTTAGTTTTCATGAATGGAATCTCAAAAAACCTGCTATCTGACCTATATCTAGAGTAATGACCATCATTATCGGCCTCAAAAATTAGAGATATTATGGGATCCCAGAGTCTACAATTCTATATATAAACTTAACCACACAGTATTGAAAATTTAATGGGACAGGTAACCAGCCCATTTCTTTCAGAATCACACGATGATGAGATGATTTAGGACAATTTAAAGCAAACTTGGCTATCAAGTAAAGTAGGGTGGATTTCTTTGAGATCACTGTCACAGAAGCAGTATCAGTAATTATGGCTGCATAGTTCACAATGGGAGCTAAACAGTGTTTGGAAATAGCTAACCTAGACTCAGGAATAAGAAATGAATGAATTCTATACAAAGGAGCCAATCTACAATGAATTCTTGAAGTAACCCTCAAAAAATGAGGTTCGTAACTTAAATGTGAATCTAACAATACTCCAAGATATTGAAATGTATCTACGTGATCAAACAATACTCCATCAAGAGATTTAACTTCCAATTTATTAACCTCAACTCTCAATCTAGGAGGAGTTCCAAAAACCATCACCTTTGTCTTAGATCTATTTAAGAGTAACTTACAGGCCATAAGTGAAGACTGGAAATGACACATTTCCTCTGTTAAGGAAACACCTAGGTCTCAACAGGACAGACCCTGCATGTAAATTATGCATCATCAGCATAAAGGTTAAAGAAGCATTGTTAGTCACACTCACTAATTGATCAAAACACAAAGAAAACAAAAGTGGCCCCAAAATAGAACCTTGTGGGACCCCACACTCAACCAATACAGAATCTGATACAGCACCCCTATACTTAACCCTCTGGAACCTATTTGTTAAATAATTCCTCGTCCAGTCCAGTCCAGTCCAGAAAAGACTCACCAGGTCCCAAAAACTCAAGTTTAGAAACCAACAGCTGATGATTAACTGAATAGAATGCCTTGGTCAAGTCCACGAACATGGCACCCGTCAGGCACCCTTTATCCATGCCATTAAGTACCGAGTTCGTGAACTTGACCAAGGCAGTCTCAGTACTCCTTCCTTTTTGGAAGCTGTGTTGGTTCTGAGACAATAGTCCAAAGCAATCCACATACTCAATCAATTGGTTATAGACTATTCTTTCCTGAACCTTAGCTAAAGCAGACAAAATAGAAATGGGTCTATAGTTACCAAACTCCTGTTGTGAACCAGATTTAAGAATAGGAGTAACCAAAGAGTGTTTCCATATATTAGGTATAGTACCTGTCACAAATGACAAATTAAAAATAACACTAATTGGAAGTGCTAAAACTGAAGCAGCATCTGCCAATAAACTAGGACATAAACCATCAGAACCAGCTGAGCTATCCCTTTTAATACACCGTAACAGCCTCTCAGCCTCTTTTGGGGTAGTGATCCTTAAGTAAAACTTACGATTAACTATAAGATCATCAGACATTCCTAAATGGTTCACCTCAGACTGGTCACCAAAAGAGTTAAACAATGCAGTAAATTTTGAGTTAAACTCATTAGCTATCTTCAATGGACAAGTCAACAAATCACCATTCAGCCTCATTGAGCCTGATTGACAAACATTAGGCCTTATCAGAGCATTAATAGTTTTCCAAAAAGTAGTAGTATTAGACAGTCCTTCATATTGTTTATGACAGATAAAGTCTGTTTTAGCCTTCCTTATCTTAGCCTTACATTGATTCCTTAAAGTCCTATAAGCATGATAACCAGAAACAGAATTATTAATTTTATACATTTTCCAAGCCTTGTCTCGTTGTCTCATGAGTTTAATCAAAGAAGATGTTAACCACCCATGAGTTTTCCCTCGAACCCTTCTTTTAACAAGGGGGGCAAACTGATCCAAAACGTGTGAAAACTCATTAACAAAAAAATCCAAAGCAGAATCCACATCAGGAATAGAATATAGAAAAGACCAGTCTATTTTACCCAACTGTGTACAAAAGAATGTACATCAAATTTAGAAAAGATCTGAAATCCTTATAATTGGCTTAAACTTCTTCAATCTCCATGATTCAAATGCAAAAAACTGGATGATGATCACTTAATGCATCAGAGATCAAACCACATTTATCACATTAGTAGGCCTATTTGTTAATATCCAGTCTAACAATGTATGATTTCCGGATCTATTATTATGTCAGTGGGCAAAGTAATAATTTATTTATAAACCAGACTGAAACAAAACAGTATTTAACTTTGTTATACCTGAACCCATCCAATTTAAGTTAAAATCCCCCAGTACTATCAACTCTGTAAAGGCCCTAGTATTTAAAGTGTTTACAAATTCCTGTAAACCTAATTTACTACCACTAGGTGGAAGATATACACTACAAATAGTTAATTTCTTAACAAGTCCCAATGTTAGCTGAATGGTGACATGTTCACAATAGTCCAAGTTCCCATTAAAAATAATGATCTCATTTACCACTAAGTGTTCCTCAACATAAAACCAAACCCCTCCCCTCTACCAGTAACACGATCTTTTCTAAACAATTTGTAAACAGGTATACAAAGTTCAGTTTCAGAAACAAATGAGGTTAACCAAGTTTCAGTCAATGCCAAAACATCCGGATTATAAAGACTAATCCACGACTCCGCCTCATGAAATTTGGATGTTAGACTCAGAACATTAAAGTGAATTATTTTAAGGCCTTGAGAATATTGCAGAAAAAAATCACTATCTGCCATGTCGTTTGCTAAAGGACCAGGATTGCTTTCAACATTGCCAGATCGAATTAGCAAAAGTAAGCAGTGTGACCAGGTTTTTACACAAACAAGCAGAGCACATTTCCGTGTCTTATATTTCATAACACTGTACCCCAAATTATAACTCATGTATTTAACCTTTACCCTAAATAAGTAGCCATAATTAAAAACAGAAACTTGTCATTGAATCTGAATCTCACTTATCTGATTATTTTCATACATTCTAAAATTATTGTTGACACACAAAGGACTAAATAGCCCATCAATACACAAAACACAAGCTATATATGTTACACACAACACTGTCCCTCTGTTGGCCATGATAACACTGTAAATACAAACCCAATATATAACAAAATCTAATCAAAGCGCTAAAGAATCTAGTGGCCCAGTCCGTCCCTGGTCTGACTCCGGTCAGACTCCTCTCTCCACTTTGCCGTCCCACTTAGCCACTGCCACTGTATGAAAAAGCAGCCTTTTTATTGAAGTCGCCCCTCCTCCACTTCCCAGAGCTGCCACCAACGGGAAAATCGTGGAGACCAGTGCGAAGTTCAATAAACATACAGGTGGTAACAATAGTGCAGCAGACGGCTAAATTAGTATACTGCTGCCTAGTAACCAAGTTCAGTCTCCACTCCACGATGCTTTAAACAGTTTGAAGTTCTCAGCAGCAGTTACTTCAAGTGCAGGCTCAACAATGATTAATTTATGCAGCACACACAACAATTCGTATAGCAGCTCAAGTAAACTTTAAAACAATTAAAAGTTATTCAGTCTCACGGAATGGGAGGGAGGGGGGTAAGTCAAACAAGACCACAGCATTCGGTTTTCACTCACAAACAGCAGGCTGTATAATCCAGAGTTGCAGTTCACAGCATTCGTTAGTTACTCACAGACAGCAGACTGTATGATCCAAAATTACAGTTCAAAGATGGATTGAATAGTCAGCCGAAGAGCCTGCCACACTCCGGTCAGACTCCTCTCTCCACTTTGCCGTTCCACTTAGCCGCTGCCGCTTTGATGCTGCTGCTGTATGAAAAAGCAGCCTTTTTATTGAAGTCGCCCCTCCTCCACTTTCCAGAGCTGCCACCAACGGGAAAATCATGGAGACCAGTGCGAAGTTCAATAAACATACAGGTGATAACAATAGTGCAGCAGACGGCTAAATTAGTATACTGTTGCCTAGCAACCAAGTTCAGTCTCCACTCCATGATGCTTTTAACAGTTTGAAGTTCTCAGCAGCAGTTACTTCAAGCTCAGGCTCAACAATGATTAATTTATGCAGCACACACAACAATTCGTATAGCAGCTCAAGTAAACTTTAAAACAATTAAAAGTTATTCAGTCTCATGGAATGGGAGGGAGGGGGGTAAGTCAAACAAGACCACAGCATTTGGTTTTCACTCACAAACAGCAGGCTGTGTAATCCAGAGTTGCAGTTCACAGCATTCGTTAGTTACTCACAGACAGCAGACTGTATGATCCAAAATTACAGTTCAAAGATGGATTGAATAGTCAGCCGCAGAGCCTGCCACACTCCGGTCAGACTCCTCTCTCCGCTTTGCTGTCCCGCTTTGACGCCTTTTGACATTTATATGTCTCTTGTTCTGGTACCAGAATCTGCAGACTTTTTATAAAGGGGGCTGCTTCTCCTAGTGAGGTGAAAGTTTTGGGTCCACTTTCCGTGAAGACTTTTAGACGGGCTGGGTAATTAATCTGCGCTTTAATTCCTTTTTTTTCCTTGAGTTCCCTTATTATAGGTTGAAGTTTCTGCCTTTCAGTCTGTAGTGCAGAGGAGTAATCTTGATCGAAGAAGATTTGTGCAGATTGATATTTTATCTCTTTTTGCCTCCAGGCATCCTGCAGGATTGTATCTTTTGCCTGATAGTAAACCATTCATGTAATCACTGATCTGGGTCTTGCGTTAGGATTTGTAGGCCGAAGGCCTAATGATTGATGCACTCTATCCATCTCTAGATGTATGTCCAATGGGAGAGAGAGCGTTGTTTTCAGAAGGTGCTGCATGAAGTCTATCATGTTGGGCTACCCCTCCTCTGCCCCTTCTGGAATGCCGTTGACTCTAAAATTATTCCGGCGATTCCTGTTCACCAAATCTTCCATGCGGTCATTGGTTCTCTGTTCTTGCCATAAAAACTGCAGGATAATTCTCTCGGTGGTTTTCTGGGCTTCCAAAACTGAGGTTAGTGCTGTTGTGTGAGGCCATTTTTTATCAAGAGTTTTTACCTCCTGTCTCAGATCTGCTAGGTTTGTGTCAATCCGTTCCACTGTTGCTAATATTTTGCTCAGGGTGCGTCTTGTTTTTCTATGTGACCATTCTTCTCCCTCCAAAGAGTCCTCAGACGATAGCGACGGAGATCAGGAGCGTGTTGGCTGTGAGTCTGCCATGAGGCCTGCTTTATTAGTGTTGAGTTGTAGTTGTTTCATTCTGTCTGGTTTTAAGGTCCCTTTTGAAGCTTTATTTCAATTATTTTTTGTAGCCATCTATGATCCGTAAACTGCAATAGGTAATCCAAGTTAAGAGCTCCTGTACCTTTTTGTTTTTTTGCTAAATTTAGGTGAAAAGACCGCAGAGCTAGTGGCCAAGACAAAGTAACACACTTTCTGCTGTCCAGACAGCCGCAATCACAATAGGACAGAGCCTGAATACACAGAACCAGTTTGGGCTGGTACAGTTGTGAAGGAAGTCTCCACAGTTTAAAAGAAATGTCTAGAGTGTGATGTCAGAGAGGTTGATGACTGAGGCAAAAGAGGCTGGCCTGCCATTGCTTTCTCTGACTGTGTTTCTCTGATGAATGTCAGTTTTATTTGGGTTTTGAGAAGCCTTACCATCGCTGTCCAAGTCTGCTAAAACTAACACCATCCTAGATGGGGGTAAGCTTCTGCTGCTTACAATTTAGTTAGGTTACTCTGTGTGAATTTAGTCTTGTTCAAATGTTCTATTTTCTGTTTGTGTGGTGTATTCTCTATAATCTTTAGTGTGTATAATCCAGTACCATGTGTAAATACTGAGGAGTATTAAATGTTATTTTTAAATCCTTCATGCTTTCTGCGACTGAGTTTTTAAGGTATAGATAACCTGGGGTAATTGATTGTTTATTTATTGAATTTTGTTGACTGGGTAGGCCCACTGAGACTAGAAGTTCCTTTTTAGGGGTGGCCGGTGTGGAGGATACAAATGGTAACCAACTGAAACTGAATCAGATTAAGCTGTTAGTGGTATTTTTAGTGAATGGGGGAAATCTGGCAAGGACACCAGGGAAATTCCCTTACTCTTTTCGAGAAGTGCCATGGGATCTTTAACATCCACCTGAACAACCACCAAAACAGGCAGACAGGACCTCTGTTTAATGTCTCATCCAAAAGACAGCACCTCAGGAGTGCAACATCCTCCTCTCGATGCACTACAATGTCAATATTGTATTTACCCCAAGTGCCTGGTGTGGTGCTAGAACCCACAACCTTTCAGTCTTCCAGCCTCAGAGATGAGTGTGCAACCTGCAGAGCCACTGACACTATGGTTGGGAAGTCCATGATCCATTTCCGAAGAGACAGGCTACTAAGTTATGTAAAGCAACATGTTCTCAGCTGTGATTAAAGGGGTGGGTCGTTTGCTCTTTTGGGAAAGGTCATTGTACTGTGTGAGTAGTAGCTCTGGTGAGATTCTGAGCTAAAGATGCCCCAAATGAAAGTCAAACTGAGTGGTGGCAGCATATCAGAATGACCATTCGGGGGTCTGAAGGGTTGAGAAAACTGGTAGCAGTATAGACTGAGTTCTGGGAGAGAACCGGTCTGTTACAAACTGGTTGCAGTGGTGGGACCTTAAATGGACTGTCAACAAAAAAGGTTATCTGTCCAGACACAGAACAGGACATACAAAAGAGGACACTGTATGTACTACCATCTTTATTTTGTTTTAAGGAAAAGTACATAGTTAGAAGACACTATGTCTAGGCCATATGGGAGATGTACAATGGCATACCTTGAGGAGCTTTCCAAAAGAAGAGGGCTTATCTTTAAGGTAGACCAGCCACTACAGGCCCCATAGACCTCTGTGAGAAAATTAACCAGGGAAGTGGTGCAAAATGTGGTTACTGCGGGCAAAGTCATGAGACTGAAGCTAGTGAGAGGGCAAGTGAGCCAGAGTCTATAACTGGAACTGCAAAAGTAGACCACTTAGAAATGATGTGGCTAGAGCTTGCCATGGTTAAGGAAGGCAGATTCTCAGCTGCAGAGGACAATGCTGAAAGCTGAGGAGTGACAGAAAGAAAGATAGTAGTGAGAGAGGGAGTGCCAGCATGAGATCCAGCTGAAAGAGAGCATGATATTTAGATGATAGAGGAGCATGAGAGGGAGATTGAGATTCTGCACCAGATGGCAGCACAACAGACCATAGGTACTGTCACCAAGGCTTTGATCCAAGAAGCCACAATAATTTTAAAAATGTTTCCTCAGTAGCAGGAGGGAGATGACCTTGATCTGTTTTAAAATCCTTTGAAAGAATGTGTGGGCAATTTGAACTGGACTGGGTTCTTGGGCAACTTGCCTTTTGCCACTCACTATGGGTAAGGCATTAGAAGCCTTTGCCAGGATGGACAATGAGGACTTTAGGGACTATAACAAAATGAAAAATGCCTTGGTAAAATGTTTTTAGTCGACTTATGAGACCTATAGACAAAACATTAGAGGGTTAAGGAACTCACTGGGAGTTAGTTATTCTGAAATGTGTGTACAACCAGGCAATCTGATCTGACAGTCAAAGGGTACAAAGGCTAGCTCTGCGGAACAGATCATGGATTTGTTCCTCATGAAACAGTTACTCAAGATGGCTGATCATTTTGTGTCCAGATAACTATACACTCAGCACAGAAACAATGGGAGAGGGACAGTAAGTAGTTTTAAGGGAACCCTGGGGAGGGGGGCAGCCTAGGAGAAGCCAGCCTCTGCCTGCAAAAAAGGGAAACCTAATGGTTTCAAGAGTAAACAGTCAGGGGAATGCAGGTGCTATATCTGCCCCAAACTGGTATACCTACCATATGACTGTTCAAAAGACATAGCAGAATGGGAGAGTGCAGGTGAGGAGATAGCTGTGGAAGCTCCTGCCAGCTTGTGGCCGTACCCAGGGTAACCCAGGGCTTGTGGAACACTAGGGCTTCCATTCTAATGGTAAAACAGAATTTAATTCATAAGGAACAGATCCTGCTGGGCCAGTTTTCCACTATTGTAGGAGGGATGGTCCTGTTGTCTCAGTGCCAGTATCCCAGATCTTTAAGCTGGAAAGATGGCCAGGGTATACAGGAGGTGGATATAGTATTGCATTTTCCGTTTATGTAATTATGAGCGATGACTTTGACAGTTGGGCCAACATTGTGTCTATCACTGTGCCTAGTAATGCTAGGGATCCGGCTCCTGTGGACACAGAGGGGAAAGTGCAGCTGGAAACAACCCTTCACTCAGCAGCAGGGGATGTTGAGGCTGAAGAATGAGCTGGGAGGAGCAGTTCTGAGCCACAGCTACAGCTGTGGGCTGCTCTCATACAAAAGAGTGTGTTTCAGGAAAGGTCAGGCATGCAGAGCTGGGGGGAGCTCTGCAGGCTGACCATCCCTACAAAAATTAAGGAAATTGGCCACCAGGGTGGAAGGTGACCCTCAGGGTTCAGAGAAAAGGGAGGTATACTGGGCGAATGGGCTTCTATATCGAGAGTGGGTTCTGATGGGAGGACAGGAGAGAAGGGTACTCCAGCAGATAGTAGTTCCTAAGGAATACAGGATGAAGCTTCTGGCATTAGCCCACAATAAACCCTTTTCTGGACACTTAGGAATCAGCCCTACAAAAAAAACAGCTGACTAACAATTTTTATTGGTCCAGTATCTTCAAAGACATGGCAAACTACTGCCAGTCTTGTCTGCAGTGCCAGAGGGTGGGAAATGTTTGGGAAAAGAGAACGGCAGCTTTGGTTCCCCTGCCTATAATGGAACAGTCATTTCAGTGAGTTGCCATAGACACTGTGGGGCCACTCAGCACCCCATGTCACACTGTCAAAAGGTATATTTTGGTAGTCATGGACTATGCCATGAGGTACCCAGAGGACACTGCTTTGTCCCTCATTAAGGTGGAAAAAGCGGCCGACAAACTACTGGGGATATTCAGCTAGGTGAAGTTTCCCCAGGAGATTCTGTCAGAACGGGGCACCAGTTTTATGCCTGTTCTTACAATCAGTCTATGGGAGAAGTATGGGGTGCAGCAGCTCAGGGCCTCCCCATACCACTCCCAGACTAATGATCTGATAGGGCATTAATGCATCATTTAAATCCATGTTAAGGGGATTTGCTGACCAGCACGCCAGAGAGTGGGACAAGTACTTATTCCCATCTTTTTTCACATACCATATGACCTTGATTATCTGAACTCACTGGGGGATGCAAGATTTGTTTGGATAATCAAGGGGTTCATATAATCGAGGGTCCCTCACACCATGTCCCTATTAGGTCGGGGGACATGGTATGAGTTTGGATAATCCAGAGGTTTGGATGATGGGGGTTGGATAATTGAGGTTATACCATATAGAGATGTCCCCCAGGAGTCCACAGGGTCTCAACCTTCCAGCTCCTGTTTGGCCATAGGGAAAGGAGTCCTGTAGATTTAATAAAGGATGAGTGAGAGGGTGAGCTTGCTTCCCAAGGGGAATCTGTTGTGGAGCACATCCTGAATTTCAGGTTATGGCTGAAATAACTAATGAGGTTCACCCAGAAGCACCTAGTCGATACACAATAGAGAAAGAAGACATGGTATGACTGTGGGGCCAGAGCCCAGGAGTATGAAGTCAGGCAACGGGGGATGGTACTTATCGCTTATCAACAGAATATATTGCATGCAGCTTGGGAGGGTAGTTATTTTGAGGTCAGGAGGTTAAATGACGTTAAGTAAGTAGTGGAGCTACCAAACAGGAAGTACAAGTGGCAAATCTACCACATAAAGATGATAAAGCCTGACCATGACTGGGAAGAGATGGTCTTGGCTGTGTGCAGCTATTCTGAGGAGGAAGCAGAAGCAGACCTGCTGGTGAATATCTTCAGTGGACACTGGCACCACCTCAGAGTAGCTGGCACCGGCTCAAGCTGCTGAAATGCATGGAATGCTGCAGACATTTGGGGCAATGTTCATGGGAAAACTGGGGAAAACTATGATGGCTGAGCACCATGTGGATACTAGAGGTTAGGGGGAACCATGTACCAGACCACCACAGACCTGACAAAAGGCTACTGGCAGGTACACCAGATTCCTGAAACAGAGAGAAGTCAGCCTTTGTCACTCCATTTGGCATATTGAGTTGTGAGTAATACCATTCAGGGTGAAGTCTGCAACAATGACCTTTTGATGACTTGTACGGCACATTCTGTCTGTGGTAGGTGACTTTGCTCTGGTGCACATGGATAACATCACCATTTACATCCAAACATGGGAGGATCACTTCAGGAATGTGACCAAGGTGCTCCTCAGACTGAAGGCTGCTGGGCTGACATTAAAGGCGGTGAAATGCCAAATAGGGATGACAGAGGTGTCACACATTGGGCACAGGATAAAGAGTGGGTACATCAGGCCTGAACTAGTAAAAAGTGAGGCTATACGGAGATGAACCATGTGCACTACCAAGAGGAAAGCACAGGCCTTCCTTGGGCTGGCAGGGAACTACTGAAAGTTTGTGTCAAACTTAACTAATATGGTCAAATCCCTGTCCCATCTCACTGGCAAGAAAATTCAAGAAACATTTCAGTGGATGAGTCTTTGTGAGACAGCATTCCACCAGTTGAAGGAGGCATTGTGTTAGATACATGTGCTCATGAGCCCTGACTATTCTCTGAAGTTCACTGTACATGTGGATGCATCTGATCATGGGCTAGGGGCAGTTCTGAATCAGGTCACACATACGGGGGGGGAGGGACACCCAGTCATGTATCTGAGCAGGAAGCTGCTGTCCAGATAGGAGGCCTGTGCCACAATTGAGAAAGTGTCTGGGTATAGTCTGGATTCTGCAGGAGCTGCAGCATATTTGTATGGGAGGGTGTTCACACTGGTCACCAACCACAGTCTTCTCACATGACTCCACAGGCTCAGTGGACAAAATCCCAAATGGATAAACTGGAGCCTGGTGCTGTAGTCCTAAAATATGTACATTAGACACCACAGTGGGTTGCAGTCATGACAGTGGCACTGGAAGGGTTGATACCTTTTATTGGACCAACATATGTCTTGTACAAAGATGGTGTATTACACAAGCTTTTGGGGCCTCACAGATCCCTTCTTCAGGTGAACAGCAAACTGAGCAACATAAACAGCATATACTGTATATATAATGTGATGCATTGTTTAAAAAATAATTGAAATAGTTGAGAATAATGTAACAGAAAGGGTGGGTGGTCAGTGGCTGTGAGGGGATGATTAGCAGGAAGTGCTAAGATATTTGTAAGAGAGGCTGAATTAATGCTTTGAAGTGATGACTGGAAAGGTATCATAACAGGAACACAGAATAATAAAGACCTGAGAGAGACAGTGTGTAAGATCTATATATATTGCAATGCATTGTTTCAGAGTAATTAGGATGGGTGAGAAGAACTCAACAGGAAGGGTGGGTGGACAGTGAATAGGAACAGGTCCATAGCTGTGAGGGGCTGATTATCAGGAAGTGCTAAAATATTCATAATAGAGGCTGAATGAATGACATGAAGTGGTAATTGGAAAGTATCCAGACAGGAACAGAATCAAAGATCTGAGGCACACAGGGGAAAGGGGTGGGGTGGGGGAGAGTCCTAGAAAAGAAGAAAAATAATTTGTAAAAACTAACATGCAGTATTAAAGTTTTCCATAGTGTGTCATAAATCCAATGTACGATTGAGTCCGTTAAAGTTAAAATTAAATTGTTTGATAAATTTCAGTTCCCATGTTTTTCTCTCCTGTGTGTTTTTGAAGTTGTTTCTTAGTATTGGGACATATAGGTCTGAGAGGGAATGGTCTGTTTGGGAAAAATGTTGTCCTACTGGTGTGCTGATAACTGGGTTTACTATTGTGTGTCAGTGGTGGTTCATCCTGGTTTGTAGTGGTTGTCTCGTTTCCCCTATATAGCATCCATTTGTGCACTTTTGCATTGAATTAGGTAAACCACGTTGCTGAATTGACATGTGTAGGATCCATTCATTTTTATTGTGCTGTTCTGGCCTATCTTGATGGCAGTCTGTGTGCATGTGGGGGTGCAGGTCTTGTATCTTGTCATGTTGCATGGAGTTGCTCCTCTCATTTCACGGTTATTTTGATGTGCAGGGAGTTTGCTATGAATTATTACATTAGAAAGGTTAGGGGGCTGCTTGTAAGCAATGACAGGTGGTTCAGGGAAGATGTCCCTAAGTCTTTCATCTTCACTCAGCATGGGTTATAGTTCTTTAATAATTTACTGAAGGGGTGTTAGCATGGGGCTGTTAAGTTCTTCTCACCCATCCTATCATGATTACTTTGAAACAGACCATCACAGAGAATATAGACCTTACACTCTATTTTTCTCAGGTCTTTATTTTTCTGAGTTCTTGTTGGAATACCTTTCCAATTATCACTTCAAGGCATCCATTCAGCTTTTCTTACGAATGTCTTAGCACTTCCTGCTAATCGTCCCCTCACAGCCATTGCCCACCCACCCTTTCTGTTGAATTCTTCTCAGCTATTCTATCATAATTATTTTTTTTAAACATTGTATCACAGTGTATAGAAATGCTACTTATTTTGCTCAGTTTGCTATCCACTTGAAGAAGGGACCTGTGAGACTCTGAAAGGTTGTGTACTATATCATCTTTGTAAAAGACATACTGCATGTTGGTGTAATAAAAGCTGTCAAACCTTCCAGCGACTCCTATTTTCCAAGGACCAGTATGACTAAAATCTCTTTTTACTATGACTTTAATCATGGCAGTTGAAATGGTTTGTCTAGGTAGTAAGCAATAGCTCAGTAAAGAACGGGGGTGTTTAAAGAATGAAATAAATTGTTAACTGAAAGAGAACTGAAGTATAGCAGGTACAGCAGATCTGCCAACATGGAAAACATCTTTTAGGGTTGCTGTAAGATGACCTTTTATTCATCTGAGGGATGGAGATATAACATATGTAACACCCAGGAAATGTTTTTTTAACATCCAGGAATTTTTTTTTCATTTTGTTTATTTTCTTTGTAAAATACTATAGTTAATGTGGGAGATTTGTGGGGAACTAAAATTACAGATTCTTTCAAATTTGCCAATTGGAGAAGCAATTTGGGTGTGGACCACAGATTTCATGCCCTTTAAAGACTCTCTTGTTTTGGGGAAAAAAAAGAGTTCTTTTCATTGAAACGATATATGTTTTGGATGTAAACAGTGGCCAAGGTAAAGTAAGATCCATCCTATTGTGAAGATAGCCACAATAAATACAGGACAGAACCCGAATACACCTAGCCAGTTTTGACTGATATAGTTGTGGAGGAGGTCCCCACATTTTAAAAGAAATGTCCAGGGTGTGATGTTAGAGAGGCAGAACCAATGATGCCGGCAAAAAAAGGCAGGCCTGCCATGGCTTTTTCTGACCGTCTTTCTCTGATAACCATCAGTTTTATTTGGGATTTGAGAAGCCTCACCATTGCTGCCCAAGTCTGCTTAAACTCACAAGATTCCAGTTGGGGGTAAGCTTCTACTGCTTAGACTTCAGTTAGATTTTTAGTTAGGTTATTTTATGTGAATTCTGTCTTGTTCAAATGTTTCATCTTTCATTTTTGTAGTGTATTGTATTCCCCATAGTATTTAGTGTGTATAATCCAGAACCATATGTAAATAACATGGAGTAATACATTTTTGATATACTCCATGCCCCCTATGACTGACGTTTTAAAGAGATAACCTTGGGTAATTGGGCAAGTCTATGATCCATTTCCAATGGGACAGGCTATCTAAAGCATCATGTTCTCAGCTTTGACTAAAGGGGTGGGTTGTTTGCCATTTTGGAAAATGTCACTGTACTGTGTGAGCAGTGACTCTGCTGGGATTCTGACCTAGAGATACCCCGGGTGAGAGTCAAACTCTTTGATGGCAGCATATCAAGGTGATCATTCAGGTGTCTGAGGGTTGTGAAAACTGGTAGTAGTGTGGATTGAGTTTTGTGAAATAATCAGTCTGTAACAGCAGCACACTGATGATACAGTTTTTCCTCTTGGGGGGGGGAGGACAACGTTCACCTCTAGTAGGTTAACCAAGGCCTGTATCAATGAACCATATTTGGCAGTGGCTACTAGTTCCTTCCTTCCTACCTAAAATGTCACTTTACAAGATCAGTAGCCACATAATGGATGGAAAGACCAGAGACCTCTGGTATCCGTGATGGGTGGCTATCTGATCATCTCCACACACTGCACCTTCTCAAAGCAGTGCAGGTTTAATGTGCTCATTTCCACTGATGTAGCCTTGAACAGGCAAGTCTGCAGGGAGTTGTTCACCATTGATTCCTTCCCTGTACTTACTGCTCCTTACATCGTTATAGAACAGGCTGTAGGAGTCAACAAAGAATGGAAATCTCATTCTTTAATGGTAACTCAGTTTCTGTGGAGATTATGGTATAGGAACTGGATGGTCCCCTAGTCAGTGCATTAAATTACATCTAATAGTAAGTTGGTTTATGTCAATAGTTTAGGCAACATATTTTAAGCTGCTTGTTTCAAGTGTTCAGAGTTCCACTGCTATTTTCATCATAACGTAACAGGTAAAGGTCACTGAATGCATCAAGATATGTAATGATTGGATGCAAATATACATGGTAATTTCATCATGATGTATCTAAAAAAGCATCAAGATGTGTAATGATTTGATGCAAATATACATGGTAATTTCATCAGGATGTTGTATCTAAAAATGTATCAAGATGTGTAATAATTGGATGCAAATATACATGGTAATTTCATCAGGATGTTGTATCTAAAAACAGTAACCAACTTTGAAAACAAAAACATCCTAACTCAGTGCAGCAGCAGTAGCATTTTTCACTACAGTACTATGTAATGGACCTAGGTTTGCGTTGCAGACCTGACCACTCTCCCTTGCCAGTGGAGTCTGGGATATACTGCAGAGATAGGGTAGTCTGACTCTGGAGCTGAGAGGGAGCAGGGCAGCTCACAATGCCAAAATCCTCTATGGCTACTAGATGACATGACCTTGGCTGTGTAGTCAGCTACATGCTGCTATCCAGGCCTTGCCTATAGGCCTGTTGCTAGAGGTGTGCCTTGACATCAGTGAGTGGAGGGTTAAGACATGGTCAGAAAAAACAAGGGTTGAACTAGGTGGAGGATATAGCCACTGCCACCATGCCTGTAAACTGGCTGTTCTGGCCTCTCATTCTGGTCCCTGGACTGCAAAATGGTGACCCCCCCACCCCATTATTCACCATCCTCAGACAAGATCACTATCCTCTTTGGGAGCTGGAAGAGTGAAATAAGTTCTCTGAGAGTGTTCCCCTTTGCTTGTCTGTCATAGGCTGTGCTAACCAGTAGAGAGAGGGAGTATTATCAGAAGTTGAGTCCCAGAGCAATGGAGGGTAGCAGCATCAAATCCACCCAGGCCTGCAGTAGATGAGTAAGGCAGATGTGTAAGGCACCCAAACACAGTGGTTACCCAAGACCTGCATACTGTAGCTTTCAGGCTATGGAATTAGGTCCAGATCCCTGCCAAGGAAAATACCTGGTGAAAAAGGCATATTACAGTGGCACAGTGGCACCACTATATTTAGGGTTGAGCAAGGGTTTCTATGTTAGGCCTCAAATTTTGCACTTTAATATCTTAATAACCATTCAACAGATTTGCACAAACTTTTTAGGTACAGTCTTGTGGGGTAGATATCTTGATGTGCCAAGTTTCGTTCTAGTCAGATGTGCAGATTCTGAGATTTAGACAGTGACAAAATGTTAAAAAAATCACAGTTTTCTTTTGCTGTTTTCTTGTCATCGCCTTGCACCCAGATGGTTTAGAATTTTGGTCTGACATTTTCAGGGTAGAAAGGGCTTGGCCCACAGATGTGCCTTTGACTGGTTTTGTGATAAAAATATTAATCCATTCTAAAGTTACTAAAGTTTTAAATTTCAGCCTCTGAGCATGCTCAGTTAACACTTCAGAATAGCTATATGAAGTTTTCGTATGGGGCCAATCCTTTTTTGTGAGGGAAAAAATTATTTCTCGTCTGCCGCCATCTTTTCTGTGCAAGCAAATACACTCAGAGCTGAACAAGCACTTGCTCATATTACCACTATATCCAAAGCTATATAATGTCCTCAAACCTTTATTTGAAATTAAGCTTACTGAAAAATGTTTGCAGAACCTATTTAAAGTAAAAGATGATGGCTAGTGCATGACTCCATATGAACTTGAGGCGAAAAAAACGCAAACACGAACTGGTGCAAAATTAAGCACCAGTATAACGTGGCTCCATGAGAGTTAAAAGTTCAAAATATGTAGTGTAGCAGGAAAGCCAGTATAAATTGTGACAGCCAAACCAATGCGCTTTTCAAAAGGTAACAAATTCAACATAGAGGCATCTTGGTATAGACAGTATCATAATTATTGTATAAAAAATTACTCACATCAGACTACACACCAGGGCCCTGATTCCAGAAAGGGTTTCGATTGCCACAGGGGACTTGTGGCAGGATGTTTGACGCAATTGATGACTTGCATCAAACATGCTATTTCAGAAGCCGATGCCACAAGTCCCGAATGCTGCAAAGTTAGACCATCTTCCCACTGTTCTAACTTTCCGTCCATGGGGGTACCCTTATTATGGAGCTTGCGCTAAACCTTTGGCGCAAGCTGCCATAAAGCAGAAAAAATGTTACAAATGCACCAGCCCTTCTGGAATTGCGCAAAGTTGTGTCAGAGGACTTTGGTGCAGTTGCAGCAAACTTTGTGGCAGACGCAAGGCTTGGCACAAGCCCTGCGTCCACCTCCAGGAATCGGGCCCCAGATACCTACGGGAGTTAAAGGATTTAAACTGACTTAAAATGAACTATTGTATAGTTCAGTATGATGTATGGTGGTTCAATGATGGTTGAACATCAAGACCTTTAATATGGCAAAAAAGCCAATATAAATTGTGGTAACCAAACCAAAGTGCCAGTCAAAACTTAACTGTACTAAGGCATCTTTGTGAAAACTAAATTGTAACTGCTGTATAAAAATTATTCAAATAAACTAAATGCCACATACCTATAGGAGTCTAAGGAAGTAAATTGTCTTAAGCGTAACAGTGGTAATTTCAATATGTAGTTGTTCAGCTCGTAGTGCATTTGTTAGCAGTACGCTTAAATTAGCGTATTTCCTTTGACTTCCATAGATACAGTGGTAGTTACAAAAAAGTTGACCGGTACCACGATATTTTCCATCAACCATGGAAACAAATACTGTGGATTTACCACTATAAAAAACACATTGAGTAACACTGGGTTTTTTCCCATGGTATGTGGTAAATCCATGGTATTTTATTCCATGATTGATAGAAAATACTGCGGTACTGGTCAACTTTTTTGTAACTAGCACTGTATGTGGCATTTAGTTTATTTGAGTAATTTCCATACAACAAATTACAATTTAGTTTTCACTAAGATGCCTCAGCACAGTATTTGTTAAGTTTTGAACGGCACTTTGGTTTGGCTACCACAATTTATAATGGCTTTTTTGCCATAATAAAGCTCTTAATGATCAGCCATCACTGAGTACTTATTATTTTCCCTTTAGATTTTCTACCTTGCATTAGTAGGTGTGATGTGTGGAACAAGTACTCTATTAGGAAGCTTACATACTGTATTTGGTTCTATTACCCTTTCATAATTCCTCAGCATTGTGCCCTCACTGACTGTGACATCACAGCTGACAAAGAGTAACCACTCACCTGCTGCCAAATTGGTAACTTGTGATGTCACAATGAGTGATGTCAAAATGCTGATAAGGTATGAATGGGAACAGAACTAGATATGTCAACCTGCAGCTAAAGTATTGCTCTTCACATCACATTTAATACCTTCGGGCAGAAAACAATTACGTGAACAAAAGGAAAAAAGAAAATAAGTTCAGAAATAAAAAGTAACCGCTGACTTCTTTTAAAAATAACATTTTCCATCTGCTAATTTTGGAGCAACTAGCTCTTTAAATTAGTATTTTTTTATCAAGGTTTTGCTTGGCCTATTTCACCAACTTGCCCCCATCGTGTGGCTCCCCCAGCCCTGAAACCTGCCTTCCCTTTGACTGAGTCATCCACTGTGCTTCTATGGCTTCCCCCCAGTGACGGGTTATTGAGGTTGGCCAGCCCCCTTTGGAGAAGAATATAGTTAAGGAGAGCACCCACCTAGCAGTGTGGGGCCTGTGGGAGACTGGATTGTCATCCAGGCATGGTTACCAGTTTTCCACCTATTTTTCATCATGTCTTCCTTAAGGACAGTGTCGGCAGAGGATAATCAGGGCATGTACATATGCTGACGTGCATCCATGCTGACATCAAACAGTGTCCCCCCATCTTACTTAAGTGACTTCAACTTCACCACCATCTGGTAACATCCAGGCGGTGGTCTTGGTGAAGAGCACACAGCCCTCCCTCCCTCCCAGAAGGAGAGAAGTGCTTGGTATGCTCAGTCCTCCTGCCCCTGACTGATCCCTGATCTCCAGTGCTCTGAGCTCTCATGTGACCTTGGGTCACTGGCATCATCAGGGAGTAGTACTACTGCTATGCATGCAGGCTGGTGCAAATTTTCTATTTAGTCATTGGCATCAAAATATATAAAGCAGTGCTTCCCTTGAATTCTGACTGTTTGCATGTCATTCATGTATTTTAATCTAGAATAAGAACTGTGTGTAAGAATTAAGTTTTACATTATATAAGTATCAAACACAAAAATGATGAGTCTGCTTTTGTTAAAGGAAGAAATTGTCAGCTACAGAACAGCAAGCAATAAAACATGGAGCATTATACAGACTTCAGCTCTCTCTGAAGGAGTTTACAGCCGTAATGTCAAATAATTGCTTTCATAATATTGATGAGCACGATATGTTGTATTTTTACAGGGAACATAGCTGCCATGAGTCTGGAATGTGTAGATAACATTGCCTTAGAGAAAACTAAATATGCATGTTTTATCTTTGAGTTGGGTCTCCTTGTATTATTAATCTTAAAGCTGGATTTTCAAGTACTACACACACACACACACACACACACACACACACTTGCATATAATATTTATTTTCAGGGGTGCTGACAGGGGGGACAGCGGGGACAAGTGTCCTGGGCCTGGTGGCTCAGTGGGGCTCGACAGTTGTAATTGTTTATTTCAATAGTTTTACCATGAGAGACATACTGAGCTGGTAACAGCTCATTACCAGATGTGTACTTAGGGGAAGGGGAGTGAACAGTACAGGATATGCAGGTGTAAATAACAAACTGTAAGATGCAATAGAAATAAAAACAGAATGCATACAATAAAAAATACATTACAAAACAATAAAAGTAAAATTACGTTATAGTTGTGCAATCCCTAGACAGGCAGGTAGACAGGGCAACACAAAATAAAGATGTATAACAGTGCAGATTAATGTGCAAGTGCAGTAAGGTACTGGGAGCAATGCCACATAATTAGTAGAGTACTGTCACCAAGACTGTGAAGGCACGAGGGATTACAATGCAAGTGCAAAGGTGGGTACAGGAGCAAAATCATTTCCAGACATAACAACTGGTTAGGAGCAGTTAGCCTAGGGTAGGAAGGAGTTTTTTTTTCCCCAAGCAGAGGGAGGAGTGTACATGGGCGCATTAAAAAAACAAGGAGGGAGAATGCAAGGGTCAGGAACAGTTGCAGGGGTAAAAAGCCACGAAGTAGGGACTTAAGGGGGGAGAAAAATGAGACTGAGCAGATAGACAAGTGAAGTGAGGACTAGAGATTAGGAAAATGATATGAGAAGGTAGTTAGGCTCACTGAAGTTTTCCTGGAGGGGATGGATATGGAAAGTGTGGCAGTGTTATGGAGGGGGTAGGAAGAAAGGAGGCAAGGAGGGTGGAAAGGTCAGGACTGAGACAGCCAAAACAGCATTTGGAGGTGAGGGTGCACTGTGGGTGAGGTGTCTGGCATTAAGGAAGAGAAGGGAAGGAAGCTGGAGAGGTAGAAAGAGCAGTGGTGTGTATGAGGAAGGCAGTCCATAGCAAACAGCAGAAAGAGTGAAAACTGGGTCCAGTCTGTCAAGGGTGGACTTGAGGGCTGTGCTGTATACACTGTCATCATAGTTAAAGATAGGGAGGATCATTTTTGTGACAATCTCATGCCGGACAGGGAGTGGGATACTGGGTTTGTTTCCATAGAGTACAAACAGTTCAGGGTGAAGTTTGAGGTGGAAGGCATCAATGCATGCCAACAAGTCATGATGATGGTCCAGCCAGAACCAGGGTGCTTAGAGGAGGGGACATCCTCAATCTCAGTACCATTAAGTGTGTATACAGAGGGGAGGGGAGAGAGCCTGGTGAGCCTCTGCTGGGAGCCAAAGGTCATGGAGACCATTTTGTTGGCGATGAGGGACAGAAGGTTGGAATGGAGTCAGTGCTGAACGCTGTTGAAATCCTGTTGGAGATGGACGGAAAGGTCAGCAGCAGAGAAGCTAGAAGCAATCAGCACAGTGTCTTCTGCATACATGTGTATGGATGCAGAGGAACAGGCTGAGGACAGATCATTTAGGAATATGAGGAATAGTATGGGGCCCAGGACAGATCTTGGTGAATGCCTGAGCAACTAGGAAGTAGTGGGTGGGGGAATAGATGTCTGATATGGGCAGCTTGCAACCTGCAGTCAAGGTAGGAGTGGAATCCGCTGAGTGAGGAGGTAGATAGTCCTGCTGCCTTATGCTTGTCCAGGAGAAGGGGGTGTGACACAGTCTCAGAGGTCTTTATTTCCCACATTCTGTTTATCTCCTTTGCTGCCCCTAGCTGCCCCTTCAGACTGACCCCTCCAGCCCCATCACCCCAGTATCACCGGGACTTACATTACAGAGTTTCTGCCCGGTCGCCAGGTGCAGAGCCTGTGGAGGGTTGGTTGTCACCCACAGCCGGGGTTTTTTCCTCCATTTTTCTCCTATCCCCGTTGCTGGGGCACACATGCCAGACATGAGTATGTGGAGGCATGTGCATGCACATACATGGAAGTCCCGCAGCACACTCCCTTCCTTGGCACCCATCAGTCCCACACTACCCGTGGGCCTCCACCTAGGGCAGTCATTCGGTGAGAGCACCAGTCCTCTCTCCCCAGGAGAGGAGAGCAGTCCTCCTGATGCTCGATCTTCTCCCTCCCCAGCCTACCCCCAGTGTCCTGCTTGCACTGCGAACACAGGTCACTGGCATGGCAGGAGGTAAGGCATGGATGCCTCAGCCCTCCATGCCACTGGGATGGCCAGTCTGAAAGGCCTTGGCCATGTTAACAAAGGTGGTAGAAGTGAACTGGCCCTGGTCCATACCAGACAGGATGGCGTCAGTGAGCCAGAACAGGGAGGCAGAAGTGGAGTGGGACATCCTAGGGAGTGAAAAAAGGAGGAGTCAAGTAAAGGGGTGAGTTGTGAGAGGACAACGTGTTCCTGGAGCTTGGCCAGGGTGGGGAGGAGAGAGATGGGATGATAGTTTCCAGGAGAGGGGGATGACGGCCCATTTTCAGACATCAGGGATAGAGGCAGAGGAGGAAAAGAGGTTGAGGAGGAGGATAATAGAGATAACAATGGCTAGCACAGAGAGATGCAGAAGTGAATGGTGTCAAGGTCATCAGCAGTCATACCCTTGTGGGGGTTAAAAACTAGAAGGGACTTAAGAGTGGCAGAGAGAGTGGTAGGAAAGAGGACAGAGTGAGTGGGAGGAGAGACAGTGCACAAATTGTGAAAATGGAGTTGAAAGAAGAAGCAAGCTGTGATATGGGAGTTGCCAACCTTGAGGAGGAGGAAACTGAGTAATGGGGGGGGGGGCAGTAGTGGATAACTTCCAGAACTTTGAGGGGTGATTAAGGTTTTTTCTGGAGTGTGAATGCGAAGTACTCAGATTTAACAATCCTGGAGGCTTTTGTGCAAGCATTGCAAATAGTCTGGTAATTTAATAGGAGGGCAGGGAAACTGTGATTTTTATAGGATGCCAGGCTAGGTCACAAGCTCAGAGGCAGGCCAGCAGCTTGGCAGAGATCCAGGGAAGGTGGAAACTCCAGACCCTGTTTTTCCTGGGGGTGGGGGAACATGGTGGTCCCAGACAGCCATAAATTTGGTATAGAAGAATTCAGTGGCTGAGTTGGTGTCAGTGGCTGTTGAGATGTGGGACCAGTCAAGTGGCCAACATGTCACTATTTATCTATGTGTGTGTGTGTGTGTGTATATGTATATGATGTATATATAATAGATACAGATACATGTATATACTACTGCTGCAAAACTGAAACATGCATTAAAGTTGACGCCCCCTGAGGAAGACCTGGGTGGTCAAAGTGCTGGGGTGGAGGGATGTTGAGGTGCTATACAGTATGCTGACTGTCTCTTACATTTACTGCCATTATTGTACTTTAAATACACTTTATTTGGATAGCCATCTTATGTTCACCTTTTGCTGAGCAGTTTAAATATAAAAGGCAGTCAAGAGCTATATGCAATTTATGTGGCATACAGATTCTGTCATTCGCAGAAAGCCAACAATGTGCTTTTAAAACAAGCCATATTTATGTAGTTATTATATCTACGCGCCAGAATTAATTATTGCCACTATGCCTTCATAGGTTTTGCTGTTGCATGTGGTGTTTCATTTGAATGTACTGGCTGAGACAGTGAACTTGAGAATTGAACAGTTTGGAGTATGACAATGATGTTTGCTTGGAAGCTGCATAAAAGTTGGTGCTCCTTTTTTGTTAATTTTAATATAAGTAAGAGTCTGGGTTTTGAAGGCCAACACTGGACACAGAATCCGGTTCTGCAGTCAAAAAAATGGCTAATTCTTCTAAACCTTGCAGGTTCAATCCCTACTTTAGCACCAAAATTGTGCATTTTTATTTTAACAGAAGACAGAAATCAACAATAAAACCTTTATATTTACAGATCCTTAGATTACAACCGTATAATTCTGAATTTACAGAACTAAAGCTTTTCAGGGTACAGCATACCACATTTTGGCATTAGGAGGGAGTCTGCCCTGAGAACAAACTTTCTTTAGCAGGAAGACACAACATGGGTGTGGGATTATGGATTGATGACCCACCCCATGGAGCTGCCTTACTGCTGATGAGCTGCAAAAAAATCACAGACTGCACACTCACAGTTTAGTTACACAAATGTTCCTCAAAATTTGAGTTTTTCAGATTTTCGTTTTATTTATTACTGAAGATATCTGTGTAAAAACAGGCACTCTGCCCTTTAGACGTTATCTGCCACTGCTGCTTTTTCTGCTGGATCTGTTTTTTAAAGGGTGGTTTACAGAGTTCTTCACAATCCCAGAAATGTATAATCCCTTGATTCTGTGATGTGCATACCATGGAAAAACAAGAAAAACTGCAGTGCCATCTAATGAGTCGAGGACACTCCTGCTTCATAATGGGAGTAGCAGAACTCATGGATAATCTGCTGCCTGTTGGCCTCTTCCAGTACTCATTGTGGGTAGATGGGCAGGATGTAAAAATATTACCCTGTCCTCTCATAAAAAAGTAGAAACCAATGCAAACAATTTGACTCGGTGTGCATCACGTTGCGGGCTCCAGTGGTTATCTATTTGTTTTTGCTGCCCACCTGCCTCTACATGTACAGAGTTAATTTTCCAGTGAGACTTCAGGTGCTGCATAAAAATAAAACTCACATTTCTTAAGATCAGGACTCAGCATCTACCTTTGCTGCTAAGCTAATGGCTGAACTAGTACCTCCATCCGAAACAGTAGGAGAAGACCTGGACAATGGGTGATTTTCTGAATGACTATCTCAGACGTTCAATAATCTGCTGTGATACACATGTGGATATTATATAGATTTGAAGTGTTTTCTCCCATAAGCCATGTTTTTTTACATCGCTGAATGTTTTGTTTAGCTCCTTACTATAGCTTATATATCTCAAAAGTTGTTGTTATTTTAGCGGAGTGTGGCCAGTTAAGTGTTAAGAGTGTAAGTACACGCCACTCAATTTGTGAACTATAGACGATTTCCTTTTTATCTTCTGTTTTCCTACATGGTTCCTAGTAGACCTTAGGTTGTAGGGGTGCAATTCAACTTAAATGAGCCCAGGACATCTGTTTATGTTATTGTATGGGCCACCTCTTGGGGTTCAATAACTATCCACCCCAAAAGATGTTAATCCTGCATGAGTTGAGGCATATTGGTGAATAGACCTACATGTTATAAAGTACATGACAGCGGACTATGCTACAATATTATTCTACTGGACTCGATCTCCTTTTGGAATACTGGTTATCCTTGTTTGCCTGATGGACTTTAATTCTACTAATGATTTGTCTTATATTATTCATCTATACATTGTTAACTGGGTCTGCGTACCCATCACCGTTTGTTTTATGATATGTTGTCATAATATATAAAACTTCATAAATAAAAGTAAAAAAAAAAACTTTTCAATTTAATGATGAGAGGGAGGTGGGATGGTGAGTAAAGAAGACTGAATCAGAATTTCAAGCTTAAGTGGAAGAAGAGTTGTCTTCTGTAGAAGATTAGTCAATATCAAGAAAGCTATAGAGTAAATCCGAGACTGTGAGTAGATTGTTGCAATATTTTATGCAAATTGGACTTTATCTGAACTTGCATTTGTTTTATAAGAACTTTTGCAGGCCTTTTCTTTGCATTTTCACCATTAGACTATTATTGTTGCAAATATGAACTGAAATAAACTGGCGCCAACTGCATGGTGATTTGTGGGAACTGCTGGGCTGAAGCGGAATGGAATTTTTTGTATATCAGCTTGCAAATAGACAAGTTGAGAAACTGATATTGATTACATGCCTGGTTGTAATTCTCTTTATTTTTTTAATAATGTGCTGGTAGTAGTGGTATATAAAGTTAATGATATAAGCATCTTATAGGGTTATGACTATTCTGGCACTTAGTTTACAACTATGGTTTTGATACTTTTGTGTTCTAACTACCATGGTTCTTTAAGGTACTGAACTACAGTAGTGATACTATAGACTGCATTGAAAAGACTTTTAATTCCTTATAAATAATTTATTCCTGAAGGTTTCATATCACTGGATATATGCTGTAATTAAATTCCTTTGTTTTCTGACTTCATATGTACACCTGAGTTGTTAGGAAGACTGGCATTTTGAAATTACTGTTGTTTTATTTTATATCTGCCTACAAACTCCCTCAATTCCTCATTTAACAGAACAAAGGGCAATGAGTTATGAATATCAAATAAATGGGTGGTCATTGTTATGCAGTGGACTCTGTAAAGTGAACCTCTTATGAGTAATAACTGTATGTTATTGTCTTTTGACGAGCAATGAAATTTAAGTTTTAGTGAAATCCAATAAGTGAAATTTGAAATATATCACAGGTAGAAGTATGCAAAGTTGCCAAAATTTGCTCTGGATAAAAGTCTGTGAATTTTGACAAATTCACCAAGTTAAGCACCACAGCTCATGTTGCTATTCGCCAGGCAGATTGGCCAAATTGGCAAGGCCAGTTCACCTGGGGAATAGCAACATGAATTGTGTGCTACACCCCCTCCCCTACCTAAAAAGGATAAAACCGTGATACCCCCTCCCATGCTCCCTTGCTGGCATCCTCCATCCCCCACCCTGGCTGCTTTGTGGGACCAAGCTTGCAAAAAAAAATCCTTTCCCCCCACCCACACACCAAACACACTCCACCCACTTCCCTCCAGCCAAGTCACATTGTCTTTACTAATTCAGCACAGACCCAGTCCCCCTGACCCCCACTCACCCCCCTCTGGTCCCTACCACACTCCTTCCCCTGGCCTAGTACCCACAAATCAACCTTGAATAAAGGAAACAGTTCCCTGGTGCAGAGCGTCTGCTCTGTTCAGTGTCTGGGAATGAATGAATGGTGATGTTTTTGCTCCTAGGAAAACTTGGTTGGTTGAATTTCAGCCAGTCAGGTTTTACTAGGAGCAATGATATCACTACCCATTCATTCCCACCATTACAGGATGGACCCTGAACAGAGCAGATGCTGCTCTGTTACAACAGGACCATTTTCTTTATTCCAGGTTGATTTTGTGGTGCTGGTGGCGGAGGAGGGTGGTGGGGACCGGTGGGGTTTGGGGGGTCGGGGGACTAGGGTCTGTACTAATTAATAAAGATAGTGGGGCTTGGGTGGGGGGAGTGGCACACAAGTTGGGAGAAGGGATTACTTTTGCAAGCACTGTCCCAAGGAGCAGCATTTTACAGGGATGGTGGGTGTTAGTGGGGGGATGGGAGGTGGTGTCATGGTATTAGTCATTTTTAGGTAGTGGAGGGGTGGTTTTTACAGCACAGTGGGTGAGGGAGATTTTATTAAAGTTTTTAAATTAAAAAACACCACATCTGCTGCGGAATTTGCAAATGTCCATGGATTTGCACCAGCTTTGCCAGTGGATTAAAAATTTGCAACATCTCTAATCATAGGCATATCTTTGTAAATGAGGACAATTATCTTAACAGTAATTCATTTTTTTTTCTCCCCTTTCTCCGCTTTGTTTTCTATTTTGAGATACTATTATAAGAAAGATGCTCCAAAAATGTTTGGTATTATCATAATATCAGTTGTCTGATGCAGAAAGGAAACAGGCTCATGCATGAAGCTTATGTTACCTGTTGCTGATGGTTGTTATCCTATGCCTTAATTTTTTTCATATTGCAGACTCTTATGACCCTATACAATACTCATTTTTTTATCACAGGCATACAATGGTAGAAATACGTTTGAGAATAGATCTCTTAATTAATTCACTAATTGAACATATAGATTATCAAGCATAAGACACTTCCATAATACAGTACTCATCAGGTGTCAGCATGGCTCAGTCGGTAGCATATCTACCTTTGGGCCAGAAGGTCGTGAGTTCTAGTCCCACACTAGGACTGGGCTCTTACCTAAATGCTGGCACCCAAGTGCAGCATTGGGGGGGTGCTGTACCAGTGGTGTGTACCGTCCTTCAGATAAACCAGTGTCCCTTCTACTCATCCTGGTGCTGTCCTAGTAGGTGTCCAGGTGGAGATAAAAGAACCCAAGGCACTTTTCGCAAAGGGTAGGGGAGTTTCCCCCATGTCTTGGCCAGTATTCCCCTTCTCATAAAACCGGATCATGCAGCTGTCCAAGGCTGTGTGTGGGCACTGATGTGCGAAATGGCTGCCACATCACATTCAGTCACTTCACTACCAGTCTAGCATTGCTTATAAAGCGCTTTGGGATACAGTGTATATGAAAAGCACTATGTAACTGCTGATTCTTCTTCAGCTTCTTCATCTTCTTATCTTCTTGTTGTTGGCTGATCTGCATGATATGTGACGTGAAATTCATGCGAGCCTTTGCTGAGGTTCACAGCCAAGGTATAACTATGATGTGTAGAAATAAAATTATAGTAATTAAACACAATGTTGTGTACTCTGTCATTGATAAACAAACATTGCAAATGATTATTTTTGTGAGGTTCTAAAAAACTGATCATCTGCGTATAATTTTTACGGACAGCTTTTGATGTAATTAACTTAATTGACCCAGCCTTGATTTACTTGACAGTTGCTGTAAACCTAATGTACTGCTAGAGAGCAGCTTTAGCCTAATGTAAGGCAAAAATTAAGAGAATAACTCCAATTACCGGGCTCAAAGCTGCAAGACAGCATTATTTAGTACAGGTCTTTAATGAAAACATTTCTGTGCTTACTGTAGACAATTTTGAAAACTCAATATAGCTTATTTGTCTTATAATTTATTTTCTCTGGATAGCCCAACTGAATTAAGCTGGGATGATTGAAGCACAAGGAAGTCAACTGACTTACTTAAGGACATCGCCTGGGGGTCTGACAAGTTACCTGTTTGACATTATGGCTACGGTACACTGAGGAGCCCCAAAGAGGATGAAACATGTCTGTACTTTGTCATTCTTAACCTAAGCCGGATCAGATGTACACACCTGTTTGAAAGATGTCTGCTGGTGAAGCCTTTTCAGTCCAAATGGCACAAGGATTTGCATATCCTTGTTTCCTTACTCTGACAGTGAGACTTGAGATAACTTTTATGGTTTGGAGGGGTGCACAAAAACCAAACATTTTGGATATTCCAGCTCTCCTAGAATCCTTTTAGAAATCCATATACTACTTTCCCTGCAAACTGCTTTTCTAGTATGCACATTCTGAGTGTTCTAAATTTACATTGTTTAAGATCACAAGATGAATCAGTGGCTGTGATGGGATTCAGATCTGAACTGTCATGCATCGGAGTTCAGTGCTGTAACCAATGACTCTCTGTATCTTTCATTTGTAGTATATGCATGTTTCTAACTGCTGCTTGATATATCATCCAAGAACGAGTCAGAGACTCCCTCCAGATTTATTGTGGAGACTGGAGGCTGCTTAGGCATAGAAGGATTAAGTTGCTGAATTCTTTTTTCTTCTATTTGTATATTTTTCCCTGACCATGCTCTGACAGGTAGCCACCCTGTTCTCAGGGATGCACCGTTATCTGGCTGATTGAATCCTGGCCCATTCCAGGTTCCAACCCTGCCGGCATCTCCAAAGGCTATCCAGTTGGTGGTGGGGGCTCTAGAGGGAGGGTCATCCTCCCCTTCAAGGCAGCTCACTGTGTGAACCAGGATCCAGTGCCAGCGGGCACTAGGACCCAGGGGAGACAAGAACCCAACCCATCATAGAAGCAGTGCCATGAGTTTTCTCTCAGGTTTTCCTACCATCCCCCCCTCCAGCATGCACTTGGTATCTGGGCCACGGATGCATCTAGCAGCGTCCCTGCAGAGACAGCAAGCTCCCTTGGCACACTGTAGGGGTCATTATGGCACAGGAGATAGAGTGCCAACCCTCCCTGATCACAGTGCTGTGCAGAGCGATAGCTGCTGTGGTGAGGCCAGACCCCTGATACAGCATCGCAAGCTTGCTAGCGAACTTCTTTCACCAGCATGGCAGCACATGGGCCAACAGGCAGCCTAATGAATTCTTTTTTAGTTTGCTTGTACACCCCATCCAGTATTCTTCCAGGGATATTACCAACTTGCATGGCTGGATTTTCAAAGAATTGTTGCATTTTTAGGGCAGTTTCCCACACTTGTGGCAAAAGTAATGTTACAGCTAGACCAGGTAAAGTTTAGTATAATCATTGGTGAAGTTATGTGAAATTACATTAAAAAAATGGTGCTGGTGTCAAAAAACAATGTTTGCTTCGCTTTTTGATAGAAGTGTCTCTAAAGCAGGTATGCCATCACAGTTGTGAAAATATTTCTGTAAATGGGAAAAATGCCATTTTGGCACATTTTAGAGGATGGAGTTACAACTTAGAACTGAGAGCTGCAGCTGCGATTTCACATTTGAAATTCCGTTCATAAGTGTTTACCAGTCTATCAGTTTATAACAATGACACCTGCGAGAAATTGATTCAAAATGAGGCAGCGTGTGGAAGGTTCTTTAGCCTGCTTCTTTTCTCATGCTACCATACCCACTATGGGCCAGATATTAAGACTTGCGCCCAAGGATTGCGCAAGTATGGCACAGCACAATGCAGATGCACCATGTGGGAACGGACACCATATTCAGAAGATGCGCCACTGAAATACGCTGGTGCAACCAGGCTGAATATAGCAAAAATGTGCCACAGCGCAACCACAGATGTGCCGGCGCAACCATGAATGCACGGGAACAGGCCACAACACATAACCCAGTGGGCTGAGCAAGTGCAACAGGCTACAGAGACACACAGGCAAGGAAGCACAGGGGCATAGGGGCACAGTACCCCACCAGCATGGCACAGCACAGTACAGTACAGAGGCACACCATCCTGGAGGCAACACAGGACACCATGGGATGGTGAACACAGAACTTTGCCCACCAACCATGGCACAAGCACCAGCCCAGCACACTGGCACCACTGGCACACCAACAACAGAGCCATGCAAGAGATACCCACCAGGCTGTGATGCAGGGTGCCGTGGCCATGGTGCCAGGTGAACACACAAACACAGAGGTCTGTGGTTCAGGGGTGAGGGAGGCACAGGCCACCCAGGGGCACACAGTCCACCACCCAGAGTGGGGAAGGGCACAACACTGTGGGCCACACCAGAGATGGGTAGCACTACAGGTGAACAGAAGGGCAGGCAGACAAGGGCACAAGGTGCATGGGCAGTCACAGGCCACTGCGAGACACATGACACAGGGCCACGCAAAGGACAGGGATATGGTGCACATGTTCAGTGTACACATGCGCAGTGGCCCAAGGGGACAGTGGTGGGACACCAGGGACATGGCCAAGCACAGCACAACAGACACCTGCAGCATGGCTCCATGTGCCAGCTGCACAGGAAACACAGACACAGTGATGTAGCGATGAAAAGGCTTTAATAACAGTGTAATGAAATGTGGGCCAATAGGGCAACTATATACAGTGAACATATGGTACTGGGGAGGGTCATGGTAGGCGAGGGATAGGGTCCGGGGGCTATACAATGGGATGTGAGGATGGGCAGGGCAACAGGGGAAGGTCAGGACAAACATGGGCTATGATACAAGTACACAGGGCTACCATCGGCCACAGCCTGCCACCACCAGCTGGTGCATCTCCTGCCATATCACCGCTGTGTCTCAGAGCAGCTGCACCAGGATAGCCGCTATCCTTCACTGCTGCACCAGCAAGCTTCCCAAGGCCTGCACCACTCTGCCCATCCTCCACTCTGGCTGTATACTGGGAACACCTAGGAGAAGGGACAGAACAGGTAATAAGTGACATGCTTAAATGATCCCCAGCCCACCCACAGTGTGCACTGGACAGCGGAGGCACACACCAGCAGATGGACCACAAAGGTCCTGCACACGGAGGGCTGCACCAGCCATCCACACAGCACACAACATGGACCACAGGCACCCATGGCCACACACATGGTGGATGCCGTGCACCCCCCCCCGGGTGGCACAGTGCACACTGGCACAGTGCTAGCACATGCAGCACAACACCGGCACTCCCACCAGACATCACTCCCACCACGTCAGTGTCCACACATGGCTGTGGTGAACACGTCCAGACCCCATGGCCAGTAGAGACCCACAGATACATAGTAGTGTAATGTGTACATACCTACCTGGCTGCCGCCATCTTGCTGGCCCAGCTGCAGACCCACTAATGTGCACTTGCGCCATGGCCACGTCCGCCCTGTCCCTCCTGCAGTCCTCTGGTCCTGTGGAAGGAAATGAGAGAGGTGGACATGAGTGAACAGGCATGTACAGACAATCCCCCCACAGTCTGCATGGCGCAGGGTGGGACAACACCAGCCCCATGGCCCTAGTGCCTGCACGACAGCAACACGCACAGCAGCGTTGTACGTGGCAGCCATGCAGGACACACAGCAACCACCAGGACCATGTTGACCCCCCCAGCAGTGACATATGCTGCGCAACCACACACCCACAACAGTCATGCCATGTGCATGAATGACACATGCGCATACTAACCTGGCTGTGGCAATGCCCCATGCCGCATGTGTGCCTGCAGCAATCACAGCCTCTCAGGGTCCTGGTGGTGCAGGTCACTGTACTGTTGCCTGCACTGCTCCGCTGTGCACCTCACCCCCGTGTGACGCTCCAGGTCTGTGGCCACATGGCCCCACGCCACACTACGGGGCTGCTGCAGAGGGACCTGCCCAAACAGCTGGGGCATAAATGGCTGGACAAGTGCAACAAGGTTGCACATCTCAACCTCTGTCCATTTCATCGCTCACCAGGAGACAGCAGTGTGTGGCATGGCTCCAGTACTCTGTGACTGTTGGAGGCATTATAGCCTACACAGCACACACATGTTGCAGCACGTGGATGTTGCGCAATATCGTACCGTTGTATGCGACCGTGCAGCATGTGGATGTGCAATTGGCTTGCGCTGTGGGGTTCTATCGTGCAACACTATGCATGCACACAGCGTCATGGCCTGTCGGATGCTGGGGGGCATGTTCATGACCCCAGCGGCACAGAGCATGACCCCGTGCAGCAACGTGCATGTTCCCAGCATGTGCAGCATGTGGCATGGTGCATCATGGGCAACTGTGGCATAGGCCAGTGTGCTGTGATGTGCATGCATGTACAATAAGTACCCAGCACGTATGCACTGGGGCACGACTGCATATGCAGACAGTTGCGTGATAGGCTATTGCAGTGGTGAGCGCACATGCGCACTGCAGGACCATGCACCACGCATGCGCGATACTTGTGCCACACGTTTGCTCTGGCACAACATGATTGAGCACAGCGCAAGAATGCAGCATTCAATTGCCATATGCAAATCACCTCATGAGCCTAAGTGCAGTGCAATGGGGTGCATCAGCATATCATTACCATTGTACACAGGCTCATTTGCATGCGTTGCGCCTTATAAATGCCATGACACAGCACAGGTCATAGACTGGTATTGCAGTCTGTTTGGTAAGGGAATGCTAGGGACTGAGAGGCCAAGACCAGTGCTGCAACAGAGCGCCATACTGTGCCATGCTGCCACTGACCAGCTGTGCTGTCACTGTCCACAGGTAGCAGGATGTCCGAGGCAGAAGGAGAGGAGGCCCAATTTCACTAAAGAAGAGCAGCAGGCCCTGTTCAAGGCCTGCCTCAAAAGGGAGGACCTACTGAGTGGTGCCATGGGTACATCACAGGAGTGGTCAGCTGGGTGGAATGCAGTGGCCACCTATGTGAATGCCCATGGCAGACACCAGAGGAGCACCCAGGAGTGCCACAAGTAGGTGGTGACAGACAGGCGACGCATCAAGGAGAAGGTGGCAGCCATCAAGGCATCTCACAGCAGGACCGGCAGAGGACCATCAACTGCACCATCACTGATGGCAACAGAGGAGATGGTGGTGGCCACCATCAGCCATGCTGCCATAGAGGGCATTCCTTGTGGTGGATTTCAGATGGGTGGCAGCTCCACACAGCATGATGAGTCAACGCATGACATGATTGGGTGGTGGATATGGGCTGTACCTTGCAGGTGGGCATGCGGCTGTGCTGCATGGCATGTGCATGTGATGCCTGTGGCTGTGCAAGGTGCACCGGTGGATGGCAGGCACGGCAGCATGCACCCCTAGCTGTGGGTACCACCTGCGTGGGTGCTACAGCAACACTGACTCTGTGTTCCTCCTTTCCAGTGTCATCACGCGTCCGCAGAGCGGTCCAGGAGGAGGCAGAGAAGGATGGTGACATGGGCCCAGAAGAGGTAGTGCCATCGACATCCACAGGCATCTGTGGCAGGGACCAGCTGTGACGCAACAGTGTGGGGCTGTTGGATGCCCTGGGGCTGGAGTCAGATGACACGCTGCCAGAGCTCCTGCTGGGTGACAACCTGACTGTACTTTGCGCAGGCAGCCAGCTGGGTGGCATGTCTGATTCTGATGATGACATAGCTCTGTTCCTAGACAGCGCAGGCCATGTGGTGCCAGCCATGGTCCAGGGACAGGCACCATCGGGGCTCAATGCTGTGCCTGTGGCTGTGTAGCCACCCCCTGTTCATGCCGGCTTAGTGTTGTGCAGTGCCATCACTGTGCCTGGTGAGGGGGGGGGTGCTGTTGCAGGTGCGGCTGCACTGGGCACAGATCAGTAGATGGTTCGGGAGTGGCGGCAGGATGCAGTCACCACCAGGCAGCGTGCCACAGAGGCCACTGCTGGTGCACCCATTGCCACAATACCCCCTGTGTGGTCCACTGTGCAGCATCCATCTGAGCGGGGCATTGACCAGCATGCCGTGTCATCCACAGCAGGTTGGCATCAGCCAGGATGTGCTGGATGCTGACCAGCTCGTAGAGCACACCTGGCTGCTGCAGGCATCCATGGAGAACCAGGCACTGCTTGCCATGGAAATCCATGCACTGCAGGAAGAGATGTGTCGCAGGCCGAGCTTCAGGACAGCGGCTGTGCGCAGCTGATCAGTGAGCTCCGCCAGCTGTGGGAGGCCATGACTGCATCACTAGACTGCATGACTGGTACCATTGTGTGGCCAGGTTTGCATTGCTGGCAGCCACTGGGCACAGCCATGTGCATAGGACCCCTTGCAGTGCATCGTAATCTCCATGGTCCCGGTGACTGGTGACCCCTGCACGGCAGATGCCAGGCTTCGATGTGGCCATCACCGACACCCCTGGTGGGGGCCTGTTTGGCCGGCTCTACACCCTAGTGAGAACCTGGTCATGTTCTCAGGCCTCCACCTCTGCGAGTGTGTTGGACACTCCCCCGTTGGCCTTTGCACAGCCTACAGCTGCTGACTGGCCTGGGCGTTGCCACCCACATGGCTGTGGCAGCCGTGGTACCACGCAGTTGCCCTGATGTGTGTGCTGCCCTACTCTGCTGTCCTCTGCTGCAGCCCAGTGCATGCGTGGGTGGTATCCTGTGCAATTGGTGGTGTGGTGCACACCCCCTGTGTGTGCTGGCTAGGCTGCTGGGCCTTGTGGCATGCGTGTGATGAGGGCAACTCCGCGACGGCTGTGCCTTTGCGCCAGTGCCATGTGTCTGATCCATGCCATGTCCTGCAGCCTGTGTGTGTGTGTGTGTGCAGGTGCCTGTGCTCTGTGTGTGTGTGTGTGTCTGTGTGACATTGCTTCCACCGTGCATGCTGTGTGTGCCTGTGTCCCTGCATGCATCCCTCTGTGCCTGTTCAGCCCTGTGGGTGGGGTGGTTGTCTGTGCAGCCTCTGCATGCATGTTGTTACACTTACCTTTGTTCTCCATAATGCTGTTGTGTGATGGTGGCCCTGTGCATCCTGGCCTCTGCTGCAAGCCTGGGTCCCACCTCCCTATGGGTGACTGCACACACCCCCCGGCCCATCTTCACCATCCTCCACACTGCTGTCACCCTCATCCACCTGGACAGCTATCCCATGGTCAGTGGCAATGTTGTGCAGCATGCAGCAGGCCAGGAATAGGCTGCAGGCTTTCAATTGGCTATATTGTAAAGCACCACCTGACCTGTCTAAGCAATGGAACTGCATCTTCAGCATGCCAAAGACACGCTTGATGACATTGCATGTTGCAGTGTGTGCCTCATTGTATCTCTCCTCTGCTGGGGTGGACAGTCGCTGGTAGGGGGTGAGCAGCCAGGGCCTGAGCAGGTACACACTGTCACCTGTGTGGGGAGAAAGCATGGTTATCTCTGTGCTGTGCTTGTTCCACCCCCTGGCCCCTGCTGCACTCTGCCCCCTGCGCCCCACCCCCCCGTGTCCTCGCCTACCTTCCTCAGCATTGCTGCACCCATCTCCATCCCCATGCCTTGCTCACTGATCAGGTGCCCTGTGGGGATATCCCCATGCTCGAATCTCTGGTACAGTATGGAACTGTGCCAGATGTAGGCATCGTGTGCACTCTTTGGGTGTGTGGCACAGGCATTGATGATGTGCCCTGTGGCATTGCACACCACCTGACAATTGATGGATGGATATCCCTTGCAGTTGATGTAGTCCACTCCCTCAGGGCCAGGTGCTGTGCATATGGCCACATGGGTGCAGCCTATGGCCCCTATCATGCCTGGCATACGTACCACCCTGTGGAAGTCCTGCATGTTTGCTGTATGCTCTGCCTGTGTGCTTGGGAATCATATGTACTCCGGAGCATGTGGCAGCAGTGCGTTGAGGAACTGTGTGAGGAGGCGGGACGTGGCCGGCTGGGTGATCCCTGTGGTGGCACCCGTTGATCTCTGGAAGGTGCCTGTGGTGAGCAGGCACATCACAGCTGTCATCTTGGTCTCCACGGACGTGGCATGACTCTGTCTGGTGGGTGCCTGCAGCTCATCACTGCACAGCTCACAGAGCTGCCTCAGAATTGTCCTGTTCAGGTGGTACCAGCCCACGATCTCCACATCACTGTAGTACTTGTATGTAAGGTGGGCACGGTACTATCTGTGTTGGGCATACCGCCGACGGGTCCTTCATCAGCCATGTTGTTCCTCACACCCCTCATTACCTGCTCCATTACAAGTGGTGCTGCATCCATCCTGTTCTGCTTGCAGTTCAGGGTTGTACATCTGCTGTGTCTGTATTTGAGCCTGTTTTTATAGGCCCAAGTCTGACTGGCACATCCTGTGATTTGCTCCTGACTTGTGCCATGGTTTTGGGTTAAATATGCCTTTGTGCCACATATTCATGGAAATGCCCTTTGCACTTGTGCTGCATACATTATGTTTGTGCCACGGTGCAATGACACTTATGCCACGCAGCTGCACTGGTTGAATATCACTCTGTGGCGCAGGTCTGTAGTTGCTCTGGAGCAACTCAGTTGCACCATGTGCAACTGCTCTGAATATCTGGCCATATGTGTGCTAGAACCAACATACCCACAAAAACCATGCACATCCTCATTTCTTGTTATTACTGTCTTCCTGAGCTCTTGCAGAGGAAGATTTGAAAATCATGGAACAGGACATTAAGATTTTGCTGTTTTATTGTGATGCAATTGTGGTACTTTGCCAGAGTACTATGATTATCATATCAAACAAGTGGAACTTATTTATTTGATCGGGTCTTAACAAGGCTTGATTTATACATTTTTAATAATCACAAAATTATAAATAATATAAATTACTGCTAATCAAAAACTATAACAATATTACTGTTTTATGATATTGACCTGACTCCAGTTGTCATTTAAAAATAAATTATGTTTCTAGCCCTAGAGGTTCAAAAGTTAATTTCTTTGAAAAAAGGCTACCATTGGAAATGTTTGGGCTAGAAATAAATATCTATAAACTTTAAAGACTATAGATACTGTAGGTTATTGATAATCTAAAACTGTATCAATATTATTATTTTATAGTATTGCCCAGACTCCTACCTTTCATTTAAAAAAACAAAATTTCTAGCCCTAACAGCTTCAGCGTTAGCCTTTTCATAAGATCATTCCTTTGCAAAAAGCTAACTTTGGAAATCTGGGGTATTATACTGGTGTGGTAGCGCCAGTATATAGTAGTTAGGGTTAAACAACAGGTTCTATGTTACATCTGTAACTTAGCTCCTAAATAGCCTTGGCAACGTTTAACAAAATTAGCTAAAGTTTTTGTGTTTTGTCTAGTAGTCTAAATATGTGGAAAGTTTGTAATGGCAGCTTGTGCATTTCTGAGATCCGCATATGTCGATTTCCCGTAGATGTCTAATTTTTTTCCTATACTTACTGTAACATCAATTTTGATTTTGCTCTCTCATACATCCTACACAGAATGGAATTTTTTTTTCCAGAACCTTTAGGGTAGAAGTGTGCTGTGCCATGGTGGTGCCTTTGGAAGGTTTTGTGAAATAAAGTATTAAAGGGTTCCAGAGTTATAAGGATCTGAAGTTTAGTTTATTTTGCTGTTCTGAGCATGTTCAAAAGGGTTTCTGGGATAACATTCCAATACAAGAAAAATTCCATGTTGCAGACCATTTTGTTTACTCACCACTTGCTGCTTACAACATCAAAATAATGTTTGCATTGTGATGGCTGTCATCTTGTCTCCCCCTCCCCGAAATAAAAAACATGGAAAATACATAAAAAAAAATGTCATTTGCTGGCCCAGTGGTGCAGAGGGCTTAGGCGCCATGCCTTACCTCATGTCCTGCCAGTGACCTGGGTTCAGGAATGACCTTGGGTTGTCTGGAGAGCCGGCATGGGGGGATGGTAGAAGCAGGATTCAGCGGCCACTCTCCTCTCCTGGGAAGGTCATCGCCCCCCCATACATAGGTTTGTACAGAGCTGTATAGACTGTTGTCCTTGGTGCTCACATATTACTTAAAAAGTAAACTTTTCCATTCTGTGTAGTTCATCTAACTTCAGCTTGAAGCTATTGACTAAAGAGCTGCCCACAGTTTCCAAAGGTAGGGCATTCCACCATGGTATCACCCTCTGGTTATACCATTTTTGTTTTTTCCATGATCTGCATTTCTCCCCATTCAGTTGAAGTGGGTGTGCCCTAGTGTGAAAGATTTGCTCTCTGAATTGGAGCCCCAATCTATCCCATAGATCATCATCCATTTGGGCCTTAAAATAGCAGACACATGTCTCCCCTTACCCTTCTATAATGCAGTGAGAACATGTCTATTTCCTTCAATCTGCTGGTATGAGCCATCTCTTTAAAACCTGTTATAGTGTGTCTCACCCTTTTTTGTACCCTCTCCAGCATGTCACTCTCACCTTTTTTATATGGCGACCACACTTGTGCGCCATACTCCAATAATGATCTGACTAGTGAGCCATACAGTGGCACCAAATCCTCTCTCTTCCTGCTAGATATGTGCCTAATAATGCAATTTAAAATGCCATTTTCTTTCTATCACACTTTCCTACAGTGTGATCTGAACTGCAGATCATTAGAAATAGTAATGCCCAAATCTCTTTCTTCATTTATGCTTCTAAGAGCTGTATTAGCCAGGCAGTAGATGGGTGGAGGTCCAGTGGCTGCATAGGTGGGAGGGAGCGGCAAGTACCGGAAGGGTGCTTTGGAACGCGACGTGTGCGTGTGCATCTGAGGAGGGGTGGGAGACAACCAGGGAGAAAAGTTGGGGATAAAAACATAATTTAAAAAAAAAAAGTGTAATTTAAAAAAAACAACTGAACCTAGCTAAATGGGATGTTCTGAGTTTTTTTTAAATGGCTAGAAGTACCATTTCTGGGCACCTCAAAATCCAGGGTGCCCAGCTTAGCGAGAAACGACATTCACCTGCATTCTCTGTATGAGAACAGCAGGATTTTCTTGAATGCTGAAGTCACAGCTAGAAGTCATTTTGGTGGCTTCAGTTGAAGTAGTGAGCAGTGAGCTGGCAATCCCCTGTTCATTCTGTCTGTCTACCTGTCTATCTATGCAAGTGGTGAGATGGCAATTCCCTGTTCTGTCTGTCTAATGTAAATATTTGTTAAGCGTATCGAGGTGCACTCCCATGGTACCACTTCTTTCTGCTCCCCTTCCAGGTCACCCACCTACTGTTCCCAGTATTTATGTATTTGTATATATCATATAAGCAGACTATGGTGCCCACCACCAGTACCACTTCTCTCCATACCCCTCAGGTCACCCACTCCCATTCCCTGAATTGTAACCTGACACCAAGGTGCCAAGTCACCAGTGTTGGAATGTGAAAACCATCCTTTGATTATTTTTTAAAAACCTGTAAAAAAAAAAAAAAAAAATGGTCCCTTGCCGATCTGATCCTCCACACACACCCCACCCCTACCTCGCATTTAGCACCCACACCCCCACACACCTGAACATGCTCTATCATGTAGATCCACTCTCTGATCAAAGACATGTCATGCTGCTGGAACCGGTGAATGCAATATAAATAATCAGGTAAGTATGGTTTAATGTATTTCAATGGGGTTTGAACTTGCATTCATAACTTTGTCAATTTTGAATATATTTACACCAAATTCTCAGCATGGCCTTTTTGGGACCCCACCTCATGACCAATGGCAGTGGAAGTATGCAAATCTGGCCCAAAAGGTGATTTTGTGCTTGCTTTGTGAAATCGCATTTCAAGCGGGATTTGGAAAAATTTCACCAGCCTTGCTCATTGAGGTGGGGTCAAAAGAAGGCTATATTGAAAACTGTGTGTCAAAATATGTAAGAACAATAAAGTTATGAGCATACATCGAAATTTTCTATGCTTATTCATAATTTTGTTAATTTTCAATGTTTTGACCCCAATTTTTCACCATAGCCATTTTTTCACATCACCTCATAAACATGACAGCTGTCGTTTTTCAAAATGTGTTTTTGCAGCTGTGGCACTGAATGACGTTTCAGTGGGGATTTGAAAATTTTCACCTACTGGATTCATGAGGGGAGGGTAATAAGAAGGCTGTACTGAGAATTTGATGTGCAAATATAGTAAAATGCCTAGGTTATGAGTGAATATTGCAGCATTTCAATGTTCACTCATAACTTTGCTAATTTTCAATATTTTAACTCCAGACTTACAACATAGCCATTTTTCCACACCACTTTATAAATGTGACAGGTATAATTTTTAAAATCTTGGACAAGACATGGTTTCACACGTGTGGTGCGAAATGAGGTTTTGTACAATATACTATAAATGCCACATGTCATTTTTGTAAGAGGGGGTCATAAAACAACTATCTTCAAAATGTGGGGTCAAAATAAAAAAAATGTATAATTATTAAGACACTTTCTGTGTAGTGCCAGTGTTCACCTAAGTGGGTATGCTTTGTGATCCTGTGCCTGTGAGCTGCGTTTGGGCACAAGCTCAGTGACCCAGCTACATGAGGTGAGGGTGGGGGGAATGGCACTGTTATGCAACACCTGCCAGCCAGGGAATGAAGGTTTCTAGGTTGCTTGCATGGACCCAGTTACCATATAGTGAAGACTAATCTCCTCTTGGCATATGGCCTCCACCTAGGACCCTGTGTATTGGCTGATATATGGATTCTTTGCCCTGTGCATCTGTATCTGTGACCACATGGAAGCACAGGAACCAGAGGGTTCTGGCATCTGCAGCACAACAGCCAGCCCCATGAATTCTTGGCATATGTTGCTACACTTCCTTAGGTGGACAGAATCTTCCCTTGGCACCTGGGCCCTGTGCATCTGCATCTATTCGGGTCCTGCATGAAAATGGATATGATTCTATTGTCTCATAAAGAAAGGAAATTCTTTGCAAAAAAAACTTTGTTAATGCACCAGTTAGGGTTCCAGTTAATGCTAAAAATGTAGGGAAATGTGGCATTAGGGTTTCAGCGTTTCCAACCCTAACTCCAAACCCCCACCCCCAAGCAGCAAAAGGAAAAGACATTAGGGTTTTGGGTCTCCAAAGTCTTGGTAAGTCAGTGGTGGGGTCTTGCTTGGGGTTGTCGTCCCTAATGCCCATTCTGTTTCTTGAGCAAACAACATCAGACATGATCACCTTTCTTCATGCAGGTCCCTGTGGGCCCTGCATGAAGAAAGCTAAACAGACTGTGTTAGCAACATGTGGTGAGACATCGTTCTGTACCTTTGAGGAATGTATCACTACAAGGCACTGGCTTGGAGCTGTATCTTGTGCTTTGGACAGGAAACTATGGGCTGGGGGGGAGGGGTGAGCATTATGGTTGACAACCCCAAGGAAGACTCCATCACTGATTTGTCAAGACTCCAGAGACCCAAAACCCTAATGTTTTTCTGTTTGCTGCTTGGGTTGGGGAGTTAGGGTTGGAAACTCTAACACCAGATTTCCCTACTTTTGTGGTGTAAACTAGAATCCTAACTGGTGCATTAACAAAGTTTTTTGCAAATATAGAATTATATGTAAATCAGTAAACTTTAAATTGTCAATAATGGAAACTATATAGCTATACCTCTTTCATGAAGTTCCCTGACTCCAAGCTTTCATTTGAAAAAATTCTGAGACTGTCCCTAATGGTGTCAAAATAAGAACTTCTGAAAATAACTTCTTTGAAAAAGGCTATCATTAAAATGTTTGGGGCTAGAGACATAGTTTATAACAAATCTTGTAGTCCTGTCATCATAAATAAGTTAAATCAACACAGTTTGCAATTATTTATTTATTTATTTTTGTTGTTAATAATTTAACCTTCATAAAATGCTACCCCCCTCTACCCCTGCCTCTCTCTCTCTCGGGTAACCTGCTGCTTCAGTTACTACTTATATACCCCAAGCCAGCCATGATCCATCATTTCAGTTCCACTGTAGTTTGCCCCTCATGTTAGAGTTCCAATGAGTGACCTACACGCAGCTGACTGCCAAGGAGCATCCTTAGTCCACAGAGGTAAAGGGTAGACTTCTGCATACAGCAGCACTAAGGTGGGTAAGCAGTAGTATATTCAACACAGTCTTAGGATGCCCTCTCCCTTTGTAAAGGAACCTGATATAGTAGGTTGGAGGAGATAACTTCTGCCACAGTGCAGAAAATCAAAGCAAAAGGAAGGCTTAACTCATTCATCCAGTGAACATTTTAATTTCTGTAATGGCCACCACATGGATGCCACCAGTGTCTCATGGGTCTTGTGCCACTTCATCTGGGAACTTTAGTGGTTACTATGAAAATATTAATGGACAAATCAAGAATTGATAAATTTAAAAGCAAATATCTTTAGTTTTCCGTCATGCTAGACTAAAATTAGAAAGCTAGCCAATTTGTAGAACAAAACAGTTTTTAACAACTAATAGAAAACGTCTTTCTACCCACCAACACATTTTAAACAGCTACCCAGTTTACAGGCATTAAATTAATAAAATTATACCCTGTGACATTTAGGACATCAGGATGTAGACTCCTATACCTATAGATAATTACATATAGATTATATATGTTTGTATATATGTATTCTTTGCAAAACAAAATTGTGTTAATGCACCAGTTATGATTCAACATATACATACATATCCCCCCAGATGCTACACTATGCAACTCCTATGCCATTTTGGCAGTTGGGACAGTCCTATGGAGACACCCACAGTAGTGACCAGGAGGGATGTGGGGGTCTTCCATAGTGAACACCCCAAGGAGGATGGAAGTGTACCCCAGAGGAGGAAGAAGCAACTCCTGGTGGGGGATTCAATTGTGAGAGGGATAGATTTGGGAACAGTGAGGGAGGGGGAGCGGGAGGTTTGGTGCCCATCCGGTGCCACAGCTCGGAGGGATGGAAAGTGGATCCTGGGAACCACTAGGGTAGCAGGATGGGAGGGAGAGCTAGATGTCATTGTCCACCTGGGGGATAAATGTCCAGGCTATAGATGTGGCTAGTGTAGAGCAGTGCAGGAGGAGTTCAGGGAGTTGGGGAGGAGTCTTAGGCAGGTAGCATGCTCAGTGGCCTTTTCTGAGGTGTTGCCAGTCTATGACGGAGGAAGGATAAGGTATTCCATACCAGGAGCTTCAATGCGTGGTTGAAAGAGTGTTGCAGAGAGGAGGGGTTTGGCTGCATTGGGGACTGGGTTCCCACCTGGAGGGATAAAGGCCCATACAGGGGTTATGGCCTGCATTCGTCCGTGAGGGGAACCAAGGTCTTCAGTGGACAGTTTAGATGCTACATTGGCAAGCATTTAAACTAGCTGAGGGGGATGTCGGAAGGAAGCTGGGATACTTAAACTGCACCCCCCAGGAAGTTGAACTAGTCAAGAGGGAGAACCCTAAGGGAGAGAAATCCCCAAAGGTAACTAAAAACAGAAACAGCAGAATGGTAGAAATGAAGGCAGTGGAGGTAAAGAGAATAGGCAAGAAGAAAGAAAGGGGAATGAAAAGAAGGGTGGAAACAGAATTTGGAAGGCCATGTGTGCAAATGCTCATAGTCTGGGAAATAAAATCCCAGACCTGGTGGCTATCATGGCATATGCTGACCTGCAAATTGTTGCTATTTCCAGCTGATGGTGCAGTGAGAACCATGATTGGGATAGAGCCATACCAGGTTATACTCTGTTCAGGGAGGACAGGGTGGGTAAAAAAAGGGGGGGAGGTTGGTCTTTATATGAGGGATAGCATAAAAGCAACTGAAATGCAGGGAATACATGGAGGGGCCGAGGCACTGTGGGTCACCCTGGAGATGGGAAATGGAGCTGCTATTCACACTAGCATGACCTACAGACCTCCAGCACAAGTGGAGGAGATGGACAAGGTTCTGGTGGAAGCTCTCCCAAAGATGGTAACTAAGGGGAGGTGTTTTTGGTGGCGGACTTAAGTCTGCTGGTTGTAGACTGGAGTATCCCAGCTGTAGCTTCAGCTAGGAGCAGGGACATCCTGGACTCTCTGCAGGGGATGTTCCTCGGGCAACTAGTAGGAAAGCCCACTCATGAGGGAGCAATATTGGACCTTGTACTCACCAACGAGAACAGTGTTGCGGACGTCACAGTGGGTGGCCACCCGGGGACCAGTGGTCAACGTACAGTTTAGTTCAATATAAATACTGTGGCAGAGTTGAACCACACAAAGACGAGAGTCCTAGACTTCAGGAGGGCCAACTATACAGAGATGGGGGAATGCTTTAGGGATGCCCTGGCGGGGGGAGGGGGCAGGACTTGGGTGGAGTTGAGGAACAGTGGACAAACTAAAAGGGGCCAGAGTGAAGGCAACATACCTCTGTGTTAGGCAGGTTAGCAAAAGCAAGAAGAAAAAGAGACAGTTGTGGTTCTCAAAAGAAGTGGCTGGGAAGGTTAGGGTAAAAAAGTTGGCATTCTGGAGGTATAAGGAGACACAGAGGGAGGAGGAAAGGGAAGTGTATCAAGAGAAGCAGTGAGGAGTGGAAAGGTGCAAACATAGGAGAAAATAGCTCAGGCTGTGAAGAAAGGGAATAAGACATTTTTCAGGTATGCAAGCAAAGGGAGAAAGACCAGGAGGGATTGTAATGCTGGGGGAGGTGTGGAGGGGACCAGGAAAAATAAGACACCCTGAACAAATATATATATTCCCCCCCTACTGCCATCTGTCTCCACCCCATTGGGGGTACCTGGGAGTCATCCCTCTGCCTACTGCCGTACCCGAGGCCCGCCCTGCACCCCATGGAGCTGCAGCTATCTCTCCCAGGTGGGGAACAAGGTGGGGCCTGTACACCCTGTACACTTACATTTCATCGGGCAAGGCAGCCTGGGTGGGTGGTGGCACATCAAGGGCATGCTTCTGGTGCCCCATCTTCCCGGAGATGAGAGGGTGGTTTTTCCTCCCCACGTGTGGTGTGTGCTCTGATGTCAAGGCACTATGCACCGATGTCCACCACACATCATGGCCAGCCCCCCCCCCCGCAAGCAGGGCTTGCTGTACCCTGAGCCTCCACTTGGGGTCAAGGAAGTGGCGGGCAACAGCCCCTCCCTCCCCGGAAAAGGCCAGCTGTGGTGGAAGCTCAAGCCATTTTCCCCCAGGCGGCACTCCATTGACCCCCTGTCTGCTACCGAACCCGGGTCACTGGCATCACAAGCAGAAATCCAAATGCTGTGCTAATGGGCCAGCTGAACAAATATTTTTGTTCAGTATTCACAGAAGAAGGGGAAGGTGGGGACAGCAGTTAAGTGGCAGGAGCATCAAAGGAAGAGAGATGGACACCAGCCCATTTACAGAGGTGAGAGTCCTGAAGGAACAAACAAATCTTAAAGTGGACAAGGCAATGGGGCCAGACGTGGTACATCCTAGGATATTGAAAGGGCTAAGAGAGGTGCTGGCTGCACCACTGACAGTCCTGTTCAACCGCTCACTGGAGATGGGAGTGGTTCTGGAGGACTTGAGGAGGGCAGATGTCCTACTTTACAACAGTGGCAGCAGGAAGGAGGCTGATAACTGCAGGCCAGTCAGCCTGACTTAGGTGGCAGGGAAATTAATGGAATCATTACTGAAGGAAATTATTGTGGAATATCTTGAATCCAGATGCTTACAGGATCCTAAACAGCATGGATTCACTGGGGGAGGTCATGTCAAACAAATCTGTTGGATTTCTTTGACTGGGTGACCAGGGAGTTAGATCAGGGTGGAGAGGTGGACATGGCCTACCTAGATTTCAGTAAGGCCTTCAATACTGTTCCACATAAGAGACTCATAAACAAGCAGGGCAGCCTGAGAGTGGGCCCTAAGGTGATTAACTGGGTAAGAAATTGGTTGGGGGCTAGGCGTTAGAGGGTGGTGATAAATGTAGTTCATTCCAAGGAAGGGAGGGTGATGAGCAGGGTGCCACAAGGATCAGTATTGGGACCAGTCCTCTTTAATGTATTTATTAGCGACATTGCAGAGAGGTTAGAAGGGAAGGTATGCCTTTTGCAGATGACACACAGATCTGCAATGGGGTAGGCAATCTGGGGGGGCTGGTTAAAATGAAGATGGATCTAAGAAAGCTTGAGGAGTGGTCAAGAGCATGGCAACTACATTTCAATGCAAAGAAGTGCAAAAACATGCCCTTGGGGCACATGAATCAAGGGGCAGAGTACAAGATTGAGGGGGTAGTACTGGTGACCACCAAATAGGAAAGAGACCTGGGGGTAATCATATCTGATGACCTAAGGTGTTCAAGCAGTGGGAAGAGCTGCTGGGATGCTAGGGTGCATAGGGAGGGGTATCACCAGTAGAAAGAAGGAGGTGGTATTACCGCTGTACAAATCATTGGTGAGACCACATCTAGAATACTGTATCCAGTTTCAGAGTCTGCATTTCTGGAAGGACATAGAGTAGAGGTGGTCTAGAGGAGGACAATTAAAATGGTGCTGGGTTTGCACCAAAAGCCCTATGAGGAGAGACTAAAGGACCTCAATATGTACACCCTGGAGGAAAGGAGGGAGAGGGGGGATATAATAGTAGTAGTCATAGTAGTAAAAATTGTATTCATGTTAATCAGAAGAAAAGCATGAACATGGTCAGACCCCAGCTGAGCAACAAGGCTCATTTTCAATGGGTACCATAAGCAATAATGTTACCTATTTTACAAATACCAACAATACATATACACAGAGTATATTGCACACAAATAACATACAAGTACAGTAAAATTCCATTCATATACATGACTCACAGCATATGAATTGCAGTCATGACAACATTCAATAAGACTTGAACTACTATGGGACTAAAAGGTTTTACCATATCCCAAAATCAGGGCAACAAATCTGTGGTTTGAGGCCTTCTTGAATCAACCATTTCTTTATACTGCTAGAGTGTGGGGGACCTGTGACCTTCAAATACATCACAGGTAGAAATAAGGTACAAGAATGATAGCATTTTTGAGAGAAAAAAATGTTTAAGAACAAATGGTCATGCTATGAAGCTGGAGAGGGGTAACGTGAGAAAATACTTTTTCACGGAAAGTGTGGTTGATGCATGAAATAGCCTCCCAGAGGTGGTGGTTGGGGCAAAAGCTGTGACAGAATTCAAGAATGCACAGGATAGGCAGAAGGGAATTTTAGTGGGTAGGAAAGGGAGGGTAAAAGCCAGAGATCAAGTAGACTCTGCAGTATTACAGTAGGTAGGGAAAATGGGCAGACTAGGTGGGCCAAGCAATCCCTATGTGTTGTCCAGTTCTATGTTTCTATTACCATAATGCCACAAAAGTGGGGAAATGTGGCATTAGGATTTCCAACTCTTAACTCCCAACCCTCCCAAGCAGCAAAACAACAAGTCCACACAAGCAACCACAGACAACCATCATCAGGTAAGACCAACCATGTATAACTGTTTTCAGATGAAACAAATGCAGTATCACTAATGTGGTACCTTATTAGATGTGCATCTGTGGTATGCACACCACAAGGCATGCATAGTCACTTCTGGCTACAGATAGAAATCTGCGATGCTGAAATCACAACACTGCTTCTGCGTGCAGAAGCACAGGCCGTTGCAGCCACAGATACACATCCGTGCTCCCCAAATTACTAGAGTTCTTTTTTCTGCAGAAGTGCAGGCTCCTATGGGGCCAGCACTTCTGTAGTCACAGGTACTCATCTATGTTGTGAGACATATATACAGTTCTGTCAACAGAAGTGCAGCTGCACTTCTGAAGCCACAGGTGTAAGAAAAATGCACTGACCTCTGGCTGCAAAAGTGCAGCCACCTCAAAATCCATGATACCAAAATTGCAACAGTACTTCTGTTTGCAGAAGCACGGGCCCCTGAGGGGCTTCTTCCTGTTCTGCTGTGAGTGTAAAACATACACACCGACTTCTGGCTGCAGAAGGGCATGCCCCTGTGGAGCCTGGACTTATGCAGATCCATACAGAAAACCATGCACTAGCAGATCCAGCTATATAGTGAGGTAGCAACCACTACCCTTTTAGGTCAGTAAAAATTAACTATTTTAACCTAATGTGATCTTTGAAAGGTAACATTTTAATTTTTCTCGGGAAGTGGTACCCCTGAACAAAACTGCTACCCCCTTGAAAAATTTCTAGATCTGCTGCTGGAACCATGCTACCCACATTGCAACAGTACTTCTGTCTGCTGAAGTGCAGACACCCCGGGACCTGCTCTTCTGCAGTTACAGGTACTCATGCATGCTGCACAACATACACACAGGTGTGGCTGCAGAAGTACGGACCTCTGTGGGGTCTGTGCTTATGCAGCCACAGACACAAATCCATGAAGGTAGCACATCGGTGCTACTGCAGTTGTGTCATCTGGAAACAGTTGTATGTTTGTCTTACCTAATGATGGTTGTCTGTGGTTGCTTGTGGGGTCTTGTTCTTTTGCCGCTGTGGGGAGGGTTGGAAACCTTAATGTCACATTTCCCTACTTTAGTGACATAAAGTTGAACCCAAGCTGGTGCATTAATGCAGTTTTATTTTTCAAATAATATCCTTTCTTTGAGATAGTGGAATTGTATTCTCATTCATGCAGGTCCTTCGCTAAAGGAAGAGTCCCATCTGCCTGCAGAAGAGGGCCCACAGGGCCCTCTGAAATGAAAAAACAAGATAGTGGCTATTGCAAACCAGAAAAGCAAAATACATTTGGTTAGTGAAAACCATTTATGTATGTGACAACTAAGTGATGTGAACCAAAAATGCTTTTGTGAACTGACAGTTTTCTTTTCACATCAGAGAGTTTATCCAAAATCCATAGTACGCGTGCACAGAAAAAAAAACTTTAAATCCTTACAACTGTGGAACTGATTATTATTTTATCACTAAAGCCTCAAAAGGCATCACCTTGGCTCATGCTGATTCTACCCTAAAAGTTTTGGGAAAAACATTCCATACCATCTAGGCTGTACGTGAGAGTCAGAAAACATATATTAAGTATCTGAAAAAAAAATGGCATACATTAAAAATTTACCTTCTGTATCTCAGAAACCAAACAAGATGCCATCACAAAACTTTCTACATCTTGATAATCTTCTAGCCAGACCACACATGACAAATTTTGGCCTGTTTTGCTGAACACTGCTGAAGTTATTAATGTGCAAAAACTGAGATTTAACAGTAAAACCCTTACTCAGCACTAACTATATTGGCACTACTGCACCAGTATAATATTAATATATGTAAGTTTATTATATATAAACAGTATCATAATGCTTTACTTATTATTCCATATAAATGTGCCCTCATTTGTGCTTTGAGGCAACTAATGTAATCCACACCCACACACTGGACAATGCTTAACATGTACAAGCAAGCCTCACAATTCCTTTCACTTCTCAGATTAATTTATATCTTACATTAGGGCCATTCCACAATACATAAATCTAGAAGATGTATTAGGTATGGCACAGTACATTGAATTCTAAGAAAATGCATAAGAAAGAGGTGGGTAAGCAATTGTACCATAAGAGGTGCTTACACAGTGACTCCCCTTTCCCCCAGGTTAGTGTCCAGTGTCTCCATGTTATGCAGTGGAACCCTCTAGCCCATTGAGGGGCAGTCAGGATTGGGACTCAATATCTCAGTCTTCTGTGTGGTGGTGCAGTGAACCAACATTCTGCACCACCAGGCCAGATGAAATTTTGATAGTTTAAAATACGTCCAATACTTTATAAAGCATATTTAAAAGTTATCAGTATCTTAAAATATCAAAACTGTAAAAAATACATAACTTATCTGTGTTGCACAAAGTCCACATTTTCATTAAAAATTCTTGCTCTAACACATTCAAAGTTGACCCACTCTAAGGACAGTTTTTTTATAGATGTTCACTTTTGAACTTCTATGGCTAGAAATAAATAAAAGCTTGGAGGCCAGCACCGCAGCAGTATTGTCCTCCATGGCTCTTTAGATCCTAGTTTAAGAATGAGCCTGGGAAGCTGGGGGTCTTCGGGGGAGGGAGGTGGATCATGCATCCCAGAGCATGCACTCCACCTCCCACCCCTGGGAAAGAGGCTGTATGATGCCGCTGTGTGAGCTCCACCTTGGAGAACACAGAAGCTGCAGGCAGTACTACTAGGGGGAAGGGAATGCTGGCTAGTGCTGTGCATCAGCACGCTTGCACGTGAATGTGTCCATTCACCTGTGCCACTGGTATCCCTGGGGATATGGGAGAAAAGCAAAGAATATACCCTGGCTGCAGCAGAATGAAGCTGGTCATGCACAGGCCCTACATCGTCAACTGTGGCACCCCCCACTATCAGATTCAACCTCCCAGAGGTGCTTGTGGGACTCTGGTGGCTTTGCCATGGAGTTTGGCTATGGGGAACACAGAATGGGTATGTACCTGGGGAACATAGGTGCTGAAGCTAGGGGAGCCAGCAGATAGGTAAAAAGGCAAGAGAGAAGAGATCAACAATGAAAGAAATTTAAGTTTAGAGCCATCCCGACATGATTTTCTCCTGTCACTGCAATTTAATTAGTGTCAGTGTATATCAGTATACTTTTCACCATAACATAGAGAAGAATGTATGAGTAGGGCTGTGTAATGACTTTTAACATACAACCAAGGTATTTTATAGCTCATAAACCCCAATAGCAAAGTCTGAGGGATTTGTCAAGGCATCACGCACTGAGATTGTATTTAACAACAACAACGGAAAAATACACACTGCTTTGTAACTGCTAACTACTGACGTCTGGTCTTTGTTTTCCTGTAGTGGTCTGATGCTGAGCACCGAGTATTTCCTATTTTTCAGCCCCACTGCCTGTCATTGGGCTGGGAAAGACATTTTTTGGCTCCAGACGTTTGGCCTAGGCTCCACTACATGCCTTTGAGTCTGGCATCCATTATGCTGTGGGCAGCATTTTCACTGCATCAGAGGTTTTGGTTTCAGTGTTGCTTTCAGTGATCAACAGTTTTCAGAGTGCACTTGTGCTACTGAAGCTAGATTGACAGCTGTCAGCTGTTCTGCCCTTGCAGTCTTAACTAGCTGATTATAATGGGGAATTACACCATGGTTATCCAGGTGTAATCAGGCAAGTCAGTAATTATATAGAGAATAGTACATAGGTGATGTGTATAACCAGAATTTTACACACACCCAAGGTGTAGGATGCTACATAAACCCCGAGAGCAAAGCTCTTGAGGTTTTTAAAAGCATCCAACACTGAGGGTGTGTGTAAAAATTTTGGTTTAAATACACCCATGTCTTTTTTTTTGTTTTGTTATAATTACTAGTGAACATTTCTAACTACTGTGGCAGCTGTGTAACTAGTGCTCACACCTCTCACAGCGTGAGCTTGATTGATAGGAAGCAATTATAACCACCTGGTTGTAACACATAATTACAACCAGGCAGTTGTAATTCATTTTGTACAAACTGGTTAACTAAGCATTAAAAATGTTCATAAGTAATCATATTATGGTTACACATATATTAATGTATTGTATGTTGACGTACTTCATGTTGATGCATGTATGTTTAAGAAGTACATCCTGCAGCTATGCCACCTCAAACTTTTCATGAACCTTTACCCAAACTGGTAAATGACAGCTCCCTAAATATCTGGGGTCATGTACAGGGTAAATTCTGTTGTTTTGTCAAGGGAAACCACACCCTTTTTCAGGTTTAAGAATAGGGTTTACAGTACATATCAAAATCAAAGCTGAAGCAGAAAGGCTTTCCGCTGTTGTATCTGAGGACCATGCCATAGTTTGTCAGACAGATCTTTTATCGCTGTGGGTAGAAATATATGACAGTCAGCTCAATTCTTGTGAAACTGACATATACATTGAATTCTAATTGAAACACATGTGAACATATATAAGAAAGAATAAAAGCTTGTTTTCTATCAGGTTCTTAGTCCCACTAAAGTCAGTGAGCATTACCATGTATGTACAGTATGCTATGTAAGCTACATGTCTGTGATAATTTCAAGCAATACTACTTAAGATAGAAGACTCTTTTCACAAATCCGTGCCTATTTCTGTGAAATTGTATTCCAAAATATGCTTTCTAAATCCTTCTCCTTCCTTAATTGTCCATTTAAGTCTTCCTAGTATTTTTATCTGTTTGGTAGCTTTAGTAGGTAGGTTAGAGTTGTTCCTTTCACTAGCCATTGGACTGTTTGCACATCTCCTAATCTTCTGCTTTCCATTGAGTACAACCCCAGATTAGACAACTCACCCTCTTAATGTAAATCCTAATTGCCTTCTGCTGTTATTGCTCCTCTGTTTTAAACTTTTTCTAGTGATTTATTGAAACTAGAAAAAAAAATTGTGTGGTTCTCCTTAGCAGAAAACCATCTGCATCTTAACCACTGTCCCACACTTTGTCCTTAAATGATAGAGTACAGTTATTGTAAAATGCTGTAAATCAAAATTCAAAATGTATGTGCTTTGAATTTCCTGCTCTTTTCTTTGAGTAAATCTGATTAAAATACCAGAAAAGGTTGTGGCTATTCTGGATAGAAAAACACTAGTATTTTCAGCATACTTGACACAAGTTACATAGAAAATAACCATTTTGCTAAACTGCTCCATGATTGTCAGTTGCTTGCTATATTCCACTGGTAATACCTTATAAATCTTGTCCCTATGGGATTGCTATAACACAGTTTTGATGGTAACACTGCTTGTAATTTACACTTCTTATACCTGACTAGGCTCCCATGGAGTTGGTGAATGTATGCTGATCCTGTTTGTTCTTTGTCCCTTACTGACGTGGAACCTTTCTAGAAGAGCACTTGTGCTCAAAGGTGTTGTCCGAATGCAATTAAATAAAAAAAAAAAATACAAAATAAAATAAATTGTCGCTATTCCTTGGCACCAACATTTTGTTCATGTATTGATAAATGAAAACTGTATTGATTGAACATATCAGTGGGACTGACTCAGAAGATTTCATTTTTTATTTATAAAAAATAATTTTCTAGACCTAAGAGTTCTAAAGTTGCCTTTTTCTAATTTCTTTGAAAATGGTTAACTTTTGAACAGTTAGGACTAGAAACATATTTTTTAAATGAAAGTCTGGTGTGAGGCTGGCATTTTTTTTCAATAGTTTATATCTACCGGTTGTAGTAAAATAATATTAGCACAGTTTTAAAGTACAATGGAGCCCTGTTGAAAGTACGCCATAAATGCCAAGCAAGCATGTTCTTATAACCGAGGTGTCATATTGAAAACAATGAAAATCCATGTAACATCTATGGTTAACCTGATGAAACGGAGCTCAAACTACTTTTTAGAGAACTCATGATTAAAATTAGTGCAATATAGCTATTTAAAAGAGTTCTTGGTCAGTTAGATTACTGTTGTAAAATTAATTCATTGTGACACCTAACTATGAAGGGATATGTGCTGTCTTCTTCACAGAGTATCTTTCACACACACATTAATTACTTAATTGACTTTTAATAAGGAAATTAGATGATGATTCAGCCCAAGTTTAACACACTCAGAGGTGATAATGACCATCTACAACTACCTCTGGAAAAAAATGTTCTTATAAATGGGCATTACTGCCATTAAAAATAATGGGTGAAAATTGGGACATCCAAAAAATGTACTTATAAATGGGATGTTCTTATATCCAGTGTTGTTTTAAATGTGCTCCATAGTATATTTTTGCCTAACTTTTTAATTTTTAAAAACTTTTCCAACTTATTCCAATTTTTGACTCGCATATAGACCAAAAAAATAAAATTCAGCCACTTTCTAGACATACATATTTAGTGGGAGAAGAAAAGCAGTGTTCCATTAATTTCCTCTGCCCTGCTAGCTGAGTGAGAAAACCTGTCACCCATTTTTTTTCTTGCTTGAAGTTTATTACAGTATCAGCTGATACCACATGCTCTGGTACTAATTTCCAAGTGTTCACCCATCATTCTGTGGAGTACTGTAAGTGCATTCCACTTGTATACACATCTGATGTATGCACATTCTGGTTGTATGCACAAAAATGGTATGTCCCATTCCCAACCATATGTTCTTAATGATAATAACACTTACGTGTGTGCACACCAGATTGCAGTTGCATGCACACTTTTCCACCATACAGGTGCTCAATAGACATCACTGTTGTCACGGACACCTGTTAAACCAATGATAATTATGCTGCCAGTGGCTAAATACATGTACAATTTAATCGGTTTCAACCTCTCTTTTTGTCAGCGCCAGCAGCCAAGGAGAAAACAAATAGCTCAGAGTGTGCAATATTTGATGCACTGGTATGTTTTCAATGAGTCTGATACATTCAGTAAAGGTTAAAGTGAGTAGTATGTGAGAGAATGTGCTTTACTACGCCCTTCCATTGAATTCAGTACAAGTTCAGTTGTATGCCCGTTTTGGATTTCTGCGCAAAAATGGGATAGCCCAAGCATGTGCATATATCAGGAATTGACTTTAATTATTTCTGATGCTTCCTTTGAATTATTCTCCCTTCAATGACATTGAATGCCCCATATTCATTTCATCCTTGTGCATTTAGAAGAGCTGCACTTGTTCAGATAGTGTTATCCCTTTTAGATACTTGAATACTGTAATCATAAATTAGTATCAAGAAGGTCTGGGCACACTTATCTCACCACTCTAATCATCAGTCACCCAAAAGATAAGTAGGCAAAAATACAATTTCCTTTATTGCATATAACATAAAACATTGTGTACATACTCATAAGCAGCAGCATTGGAAAGACATGTCAAGATTTTGAATGTATATGTGCTTTGTCAAGGTGAGTGTTGGCGTAGCTGTAATCATGTCACCTGAGTCTTCTCCATTCTGTGGAAATCTTATCCTAGTTCTGCCAGTCAGCCCTTATAGCCCATGTTCTTTAAGCCTTCTGGATTGCTGTCCTCTATACTTTCTCTGTCGAGCCAGTATCCTTCCTCAGATGTGGGGACCAGAACTGCACACTACACTCAAGATTGGGACAGAGCAAAGATCTGTATAAGGGCATTATAACATCCCTAGATTAAGTTAAAAAGTTTCCCTTAAAGACGTTCCCTGGCATTTCAAATTCCCAATTTTTTCTGATGCACCCATACAACTTTTCAAGTCTGTTTACTAGCACAAGTACATTCTTAAATATATGGATGCATTGTTGTAATAATGATTTATCCTCTTATGTTATGTCCAGTTAAAAATATACACAGGATGGCAGCAAAGAAATTAGCTCTCACAATTGCAGTCATTGGCATAATTCAAGGCATTTTACATGCATGTCGGTTTGCCTTCGATTACTCCATTTCTTTTATATTGAAATCCTTGTCGTTCTGCTTGATCTTTTTTGAATTGTTTGAACAGATTTCTGGCACATTTTATTTTTGGTGGGAGTTTTCAATTACTGTATTATCGTCCTGAGCTAACCACCTCTGATACTGTAACTTTGAAAGCAGATAAAACCAAAAGAAGCAAGCTAACCCCTATAGTTCTTTCTGTTGCTATATTCACAACCATATTATACATCTATCAAAAAGGTTTTATGAAAATGACATGGGATTGAAATGGTTTTATGCATAAAAGCATCAAAATATTTCCCCCATTTCTGGGACAGTTAATTCTAGAGAGTGTCATATTATTTTCAGTGTACTCTCTTTTTTTGCACTTGTAGAAATAAATGAAGCAAACAAGATGATGAATGATGTGTCCTTGTTTCACCCTCATGTTAACCCCTAAAACTTTGATGTTATAACTACACAAAATAATCTGACCCCTTATAGGCATTTTCCATAAAGAGGGATTACGTTTCACTATGTAACTTAAAAACAAGCATGGAGATCCATGTTTTTTGTTGTGGATTTTAAATGTTTAGAAAACCATCATACACTGGGCAAAAAAATATGAATTTGGCATGGGGTTGCTGAAATATCAGGGAACATTCTTAATTCATATGATATTTTTGTTTGCCTAGCTAGTTACTGCTTCACACCACTGCTGTCAATTTAAGTTGCTACTGATCAGTACTCCCAAATAATTTTCCTGCTTGAAGTTCATCTGCCATTATGCCGGTGCTGCCCATTTCCCAAACCTGTTTAGATCCTTCTGCAATTCATTTATCCCTTCTTTGTGAAATACAAGTACTGTTCTCATTTTGGTGTCATCAGAAATCTTGAGGATCTAGCTGTATTAATTACCTCCCACCAGATCACATAACAATATGTTGATGATCTAGATTCTGGAACCAACATGTGTGGAACCCCACCAGTAACTTGCTTCCGTATTGTGTGGTTACCATTAAGAATAGCTCTGTCTCCTATACTGTAACTAGTTTCTTACCATCAAATATTTATCCCTCCTTTCTCCGCCCAACCAGCCCCCAAGGTGTGAATGAGTCTATGATTCCACTATCTCAAAAATAAATGAAATTCTTTGCAAAAATGAGGCATTAATGCACCAGTTAGGGTTCAACTTAACACCACAAAAGTAGGGAAATGTGGTGTTAGGGTTTCCAACCTAGAACATAGAATTTGACAGCAGATAAGGACTGCTTGGACCACCCGGTCTGCCCATTTCCCTACCTGATGGATAAGCTGCAGATTCTAGTTAATCAACAGCTTACTTCCTCCTGCCCCCACTAGAATTGCCTTATGCCAGTCCCATGCATTCTTGAATTCTCCCACTGTTCCTGACTCCACAACCTCCTCAGGAAGGCTGTTCCATGCATCCACAACTCTCTCTGTGTGAAAAAATACTTTCTAACATTACCTCTGAGCCACCCCCCTCTATCTTCAAATTGTGCCCCCTTGTTCTTGCATATCTCTTCTTCTGAAAGATACTACCCTCTTGTACCTTGTTAATTCCCTTGAGATACTTGAAAGTTTCTATCATGTCCCCCCTCTCCCTCCTTTTCTCAAGGGTATACATATTAAGCTGCTTTAGTCTCTTCTTGCATGTCTTCTGGTGCAGACCTTACACCATTTTGGTTGCCCTCCTCTGAACAGCCTCCACTCTGTCTATGTCTTTGCAGAGATGGGGTCTCCAGAATTGCACGCAGTACTCCAGATGGGGTCTCGCTAACTGTCTGTAGAGAGGGATAACAACTTCCTGTTTTCTACTGTTGATGCCTCTCCCTATGCATCCCAGTATCCCCCCAGCACTCCTTACTGCCTTCTCACATTGCTTGCCCACCTTTAGATCATCTGATATACTTACTCCTAGATCTCTTTCAATTTTTGTTGTTGTTATTAACTCACCCCCCCATTGTGTACTCTTCCCCTGGGTTTTTGTTTCCCAGATGCATTACCTTGCACTTCTTTGCATTGAATCTGAGCTGCCACGTATTTGACCATTTCTCCAACCTTGCCAAGTCCCTTTTCATTCTTTCCACCCCACCTTGTGTATCAACCCTGTTGCAGATCTTTGTGTCATCTGCAAAGAGGCATACCTTTCCTTCCAGGTGCTCTCCAATGTCACTTATAAAGATATTAAAGAGGACCGGTCCCAGTACCTAACCCTGTGGTACCCTGCTAGTTACCCTCCTTTCTTCACTGTGGACTCCGTTTACTATTATCTTTTGCATCCTGTTGTCCAACCAGTTTTTAATCCAGGATACCATCTTGGGACCCACTCCAAGGCTGGCTAACTTGTATAGTAATCTTTTGTGTGAGACTGTGTCGAATGCCTTGCTAAAATCTAGGTAGACCATATCCACAGCCCTCCCTGGTCTACTACTTTGGTCACCTAGTCAAAGAAATCTATTAGGTTCATCTGACATGACCTTCCTGCTGTGAAACCATGCTGCCTTGGGTCCTGCGCCCCACTGGCCTCTAGGTACTCAATAATTCTTTCCTTCAGAAGTGATTCCATCATTTTCCCTACCACTGAAGTCAAACTAACTGGTCTGTAGTTTCCTGCCTCTGCCCTGCTCCCACTTTTGTGAAGTGGAATCACATTTGCCCTCCTCCAGTCCTCAGGTACCACTCCATCCTCCCATGATTTGTTAAAGAGGGTAGTCAGTGGTGTTACTAGTTCTACCCTTACTTCTTTTAGTATTCCTGGGTGAATCCCATCAGGCCCCATTGCTTTGTCCACCCTCAGTTTCTAGAGTTCTTTCAAAACCCTTTCTTCTGTGAATGGACTGGTATCGACCACCCTATTCAGAGTTTCTCCCTTGTTTGGTTTAGGCACCTCCCCCTCCTCATCTGTTGTGAAACTCCCTTTCCCAAGCAGCAAAAGGACAGGACCACACAAGCAACCACAGACAGCCATCATCAGATAAGATGAACAATAAACAAGTGTTTCCAGATGACTGAAATGCAGTAGCACTAATGTGCGACTTTATGGATTTGTATATATAGAATAGTACATAGGGTGGTGTCCATTATAAGAATTTAGTACAGACTTGAGGCCTGTTTGTTTATTTTATAGTTTTTGCCCAGGAAAGACACTAAGCTGAGGTTTGTTTCCAGGTACATCCTGGGAGTAATGGGAAGTTAAATGACTTGCTCAAGGTCACACCTTATGCAAGTGGTGGCTGTGGGAGTTGAACCTAGTTCTCCATGTTTGCAGCTCAGTGCTCTTAACCACTACATTATTCTTCCTCTGGTGTGTGATGCTACATAAAACCCAAGAGTGAAGCTTTATGGGTTTGTTTCAGAATCACACACTGAGGGTGTGTATTAAAACTGAGTAACCACAACATCCCATGTTCTATTTCATATAATCCCTGGACATCAGCCCCCTCCCCCTTTTTTTCAAGGTAGCATATTTGGCTTTCTTCAGCTTTCAGGATCAGATGTGGCTTAACCATGTTTTGTACCCTGAGCTGTAATGGTCCCCCTGGGTTCCTAACACTAAAGGGGATTCAAAAAGGCCCTCCCACATCATCAAGACTACAGGATCTGAACTGTCAGTCATTGAGATGCATATCCATTTCATGGGTTTCGGGCCACTTCTATCATCTTCATATACCTCTGATGAAGTCCTTGGCTAGCAGTCATACTAGGGAACAATTACGATGCCAGATTCAGATTATAGCAAGAGTCAAAGCAGTCAACTGATAAACATGGGTGCAGTAGCCATAGAGATACTGGTACTCATGCAGACCATTTAATTCACTGTATCATAATTGAAACATTGAAGGGGTGAATAACCCAATGTAATGCACAAGTAGAGATGCAGTGAAGTTTTAATTTGCCCATGAATTTTTTGGGTAATTGCCAAATCTGCCTCCATGAGTCATTTCTCGGAGTTGCCCTCTTACAAATTCACCATTTGTAACCGCCTTTTTTTTGTTTTTTGTTTTTTTTTAAGTGCAAATTGCACTTATAAAATCCCAAAAGAAGGGGAAGTTAGAAATGGTGACCCCCGGGCCGATCCCCATCCATTCAGTTCCCTCATGTCTAGTGGTTCCCCCTGCCAATCACTGCCCAATGTAAAATTAAATTATTAATTCAATCTCTAGTGTCTAGTGGTCCCCCCCCCCCCGCTGATCGCTGATCACCAATCGCTGGCCCGATGTAAAGAATTTATTTTAAATCCAATCCCGGCATCTAGTGGTCTCTCACCGCTGATCACCGCCCAATGAGAAATAAATTATTAATTCCAATCCTTGATGTCAAGTGGTCCTCCCACCAATGTCAACCCGATGTTGAATAACATTATATTTCCCTGGTGTCTGGCAGACACCCCTCCCTATCCTCATCCCTGAATGTTGCCAATTCCCTGGTGTCTAGTGGACCCCCCCCCCATCAGATAGTGCCCCAGCACCCCGCTTCTTCCCACCCGACCCCAACTGGGCAACTGGTACAGCTCTCCCTTGTCCAGGATGGCCAGCAGCCCAACTCAGCTGTCAATGAATGAATGAGTACTTGTACAAGCATGGGCTCATTCATTGACAGCCAGGCTAGATCCTGCTCATTCACTGAGCTCTTTTGGGGGGCGCAGACAAGTGTGGAGGGCTGTTCCGGTAGCCAGCGATGGGTCAGTATGGGGGGAATGATGTCATGGACCTCCTGGGGTCCACAGCACCATTCCCCCCCATCCTAACCCCCCGCCAGCAACCAGAACAGCCCTCCACTCTTGTGTGCATGCCCCAAAAGAGCTCAATGAATGAACACAAGCTGGCAGTGAAAGAGCACATGCTTGAACAAGTACATGCTCATTCATTTCAGCTCTGTCAGTTGTCCGGTTGTGGTGGAGAGTGGAGGGCTGTGCTGGTTACCTGCTCAGGGTCGCGGGGAGTGGGGGTGGTGGGGCATTACCTGACAAGGTGGGGTGTCCACTAGACACCAGGGAATTGACAACATTTGGGGATGGGGATAGGGAGGGAGGTCTGCTAGACACCAGAGAAATATAATGTTATTCAACATAGGGTCCGTGATTGGCAAGGGGGACCAATAGACACCAGGGACTGAAATTAATAATTTTTACATTGGGCTGGTGTTCAGTGGTGGGGAAGACCACTAGACACCAGGGATTGAATTCATTATTTTATTTTACATAGGGCTATGATTGGCAGGGGGGACCACTAGACACCAGGGATTAGATTTAATAATTTAATTTTACATTGGGGGGCCACTAGCAGTGCTCCCAGATCGGCCAAAGCATTTTCCTGTAGCAGACCCTAATTTTTCCTGTATTTTCCCTGTAAAACTTGGGTAAAATTCCTGTAGCTTTTCCTGTATGCTCAAGCCAATTTATTTTTGCAATTGGCATCATTACAGTTGTCAATAAAATCACTACAACACGTGTTCTGGCTATTTTGAGTGCTCTTAGTTACTTTGAGAATGATGCATGATTGATACCCCGAGACAGAGTTGGTACCCTAACTTCTTTTCCATCCTTTGGTGAATGAAGGGAGAATTTTTTTTTTGATTAATATTTCTATGTTAAAATAACTAAGAGATCTCCTCAATCTCCCCCAAGTACACGCTGTCCCATCGACAGGGACCGGACACCTGAATTATTTTTTCTATCTTCCAGTGACTGAAAGGATTTTTTAATTAATATTGTATTTAAAAAAGTATCATCTCCTCGACCCTCCCCATGTACATGTCCCAGCCAAATTGATCCATGAATGATGCATGATTCTTTGATTACCCCACATACAGAGGTTTGATACCTGAATTATGTTTTCATCCTCTGTGAATGAAAGGAGTTTTATTTATATTTAAATTACTTAGATCTCCTCAACCTCCCTAGAGTATACATTCTCCAGCCAAAGCAGCACACAGATTAATGAATGACACATGATTATTATTTGCTTGCCCCAGAGACGGTTTGGTACCTGAATAATTGTTTCATTTTATTATTTGTTCATCTTTTCTCTTAATATTTATATTATAAAACAAGCTCCCACACACACACACACACTCTGTTAAAATCCTGTTCAAAACTCATACTGCAGATCTCATCGACCAGGCCTCCCCAGTACATCACTCTGTCCCAATGACCATCTACTTATTTGTTATTCTTTCTCTTAATATTTATATAGTATTTATATTTTAATATTTATATTTTAAAAAATGCTCCAACACACAACCTGTTAAAATCATGTTCAAAACAACTCTCATTGAGCTCCTGCAAGTACACACTGTCCCAATAACCATTGACAGGGAGGACACACCTGAATTATTTTCCATCCTGTGTCCAGTGACTGAAGAGTTTCTTTTGCACTAAATGTATAAAAAAAATTCAGAGATTATCACCTCAAGTACACTCTGTCCAAGGCAGCCAAAGAAAGACAGAAAAATCAGGATGAAGATGTAGCGGTTATTTCATTGATTTTTAAAACTTTTAAAACCAAGAACATAACCCCCAGAGACAGACAATTAATTTTACCTGTTTTACAGATTCTCCCATGAGAAGGTAACTCAGGCATCAGGCTCTTCTCCTGTATGAAATATTCTGGTGTCTTGGCTTGGAAAAGGCCGACAAAAGAAACGGAACCACCAGTCGGGGGGTAGTCTCAATGTGGATGCCTGACTTCGCTTGCGGCTTTTTCAAGATGATCATCCGGTGAGAACAGGCAGCTCAGGGATTAATGAGAAAAGACATTTCTAATATTTTCGTGCAGTACTGGTCCAACGAAATGGAGCGGGGACTGGCGGTGGTGAGTCAGGGTCTACTCTCTTGTGGATCGGATTAAAACGCCAAAAACACGTGGTGGCAGCGAGCTCACATGTATGAACGTTTGATCCTCGAACTCCTCTCTCTCTCTCTCTCACACAGCAAAATCAGTGGCACTAAGGCAAGCAGAAAGTATAGTAAGGTCGGGAACGAACTAAACATGCTGGATAGCCAGTTTAAATATTCCGGGTCCAGCACTGCTTCAAAGCATTTGCGCATAGCCAATCAGAGACCGCAGTCAGTGCATGATCAGAGCATGACTGGGTCTCTGGACCAATCAAGAGGCAGGCTTGTGAAAGCTTGTCTGGGACTCTCGGCAGCAACTTTTCCCCGTGACAGCGGCAGTTTCTCCCGTAAATTGTACAAAAGACAGAAATCCTTCCCGTATCCTGTTTTCAGCCCCCAAACCCCGTAAAATATGGGAATTCCCGTAGATCTGGGAGCACTGCACTAGACACCAGGAATTATAATTATTAATTTAATTTTACATTAGGTAGCGATTGGCAATTGGTGGGGTGGGGGGGCACTAGACACCAGGAATTGAATTAATAATTTAATTTTACATTGGGTGGTGATTGGTGGTGGTGGGGGGGAACCATTAGACACCAGGGATTAGAATTAATAATTTAATTTTATATTGGGTGGCAATTGGCAGGGAGGGGTGCCACTACACACCAGAAAGTTTTATTCTACATGGGTCAGCAGTCGAGGGGGCACTAGACACTAGAAAAGAACTCTGGAAAATGTGGAGTTAAAACTCTGCATTTTGTGGAGTTTTTTTTTGGGGGGGGGCAAGTTGGACTTCGAACCGAGATTAACTCCACGAAGTGAGGAAAATCCACAAAACATTTTGTGCATGAATTTTCCCCCACTTCGACCATCTCTATGCACAAGCACATTACTCAGCCCTTTACCTCAAATACTGCAAGTTGTCTGGTAAGCTTGTCCATTGTATTTCCCCTTCTACTTGGCCAGGAGTTTCTCTATGTCTCCCAGATCTAAGACTAGGATTAATATATTAAAGGGTAAATTAAGGTGCCTAGCATATCATTTATCCCATTTAAACTTTCCTCTTCATCTATATGGCATAATTTAAATTAGGGAAAAACTAAACTTGGGTCTGTTGACTACCACACATCACTTTCTGCAGGCGGCTCTGAGAATCCTGTCCCTTTGCCAAAGGCTGTTAAACGTGAGCAGCAGAGTGTGTGGTTCACCTCCTGTTGTTTTGGTAGGGGTGATTTGATAGCTTTTTTGATCAGGAGAGTCAACATATCACCATCAAATGGGAATCTATACCACATCAGCCAGCCTTCAGCAGTGTGGATAAGAAATGGACCTTTGAAGCCCTCAGAAAATCCAGAGAATTTGAAGTTGGCCACATGGAGGTGTTTTTTTTGTTGGCTCCTGCCATGCCGGAAAGGGGCAATTTTTTAAATGAAGTTGGTGGTGGACCATAAAGTCTTGTCTTGACATGTTTGTGTTGTATCTGTAGGGTTGATTTAAGACAGGTTCAGCTTGGTTTCTACCTCCAGCTGTCTCTTGTTGTATGAGTCAGACTTAACATTGAGCAATTTTATAGTTTGGCTCATTCAGAGGATCATCTACTGTAGCTTAACATATGTAACCACTTTTACCTCAGTTCCTGAGTTTCTAGACCCATTTCCCAGCTCCTTGTTGCCAGGCATAGTTTAAAAAAAAAGTCCTGAGCAGGCAGTTGGTCTACCATTAGCCATTGTGGGAATTTGCTAAAAATTATTCAGATGTTGCTTGAAAGTATTACTGAAACTTAGAGAAATGGCTGCCCATGTTAGAAATAGTGGAATACGGTAGTTTTAAATTTTGACTGCTATATGGTAGAAGCACACTGTAGACACATTTGCTTACCCTGGGTACTGGCTCTTCACCCTCCCAACCTTTAGAAAGCTTTTCTTGTTCCTTATTGTTTGATCAGTGTAATGGTTGCCAATAAAACTCATAATAACAAAAAAACCCAATCTGCAACAACACCATTCACTATCTAAGTTTTTTATGAGACTGACAGTGTTCAGCTATAAATTTCAGATGCCATCTGTGCCAGAGTACTAATCATTCTTTTCTCTGCCTTGCTGAACCTATAAATCTTGCTTTAATGTATTCAGTGCAAGTATCATGGGTGCCCCATAGCACTACTGAATCTTTTTCTTTTCTTTGAATCTTTTTTTCTTTGATGTATACTTACATACATGTGAAACAAAGGTAAATTACCATACAGTATATACATGCACAATACCTACAGCACATGACCAAATAAAGTACACAGCAAAGTAACACAATAATTAGTAAATGTTTGCAAAGCACATTTATTCATCCCTGCTGATGAAGATTTTGTTTGTGTGTGTGGAGGTGGTGGTGGTGGTGGGGGGGGGTGACAGACCTAGACTCCCTTCTAACATTAAATTTATATTTTGAAGCGTAGAAGTTGATGGCAGATAAGAACCGCAAGGCCCATCCAGTCTGCCCATTTTTTTCTACCTTATGAATGTGCCATAGGCCTTTACTCTGTCAATGGCCTATCTATTCATACTCATACTTATTGCTCCCTTATGCCTATCCCATGCCTGTTTGAAGCCCTGCACTCTATTCATATCCACCACTTCCTTAGGTAGGCCATTCCATGCATCCACCACCCTTTCTGTGAAAAAGAACTTCCTCACATTCCCCCTTAATCAGCCTCCCTCTAATCTCATACTGTGTCCTCTTGTCCTACTGTTTTTCTTACACTGAAACATGTTAGACTCTTTCACCTTGTTAATGCCCTTCAGATGTTTGAATGTTTCGATCTTATCACCACTCTCCCTCCTTTGTTCTAAGGTATACATATTGAGCTCCATTAATCTGTCCCTCATATGTTTTCTGATGCAGTCCGTGCACCATTTTGGTTGCCTTTCTCTGGACTGCCTCCATTTTGTTAATGTCCTTGTGCAGGTGCGACATCCAGTGTTGCACACAGTACTCCAGATGGGGTCTAACAAGTGTCTTGTGAAGAGGGATTATTACTTCCCTCTTACAACTTGTGATATCCCTACTAATACACCCCAACATCCCTCTAGCCTTACCTACTACTTTAGAGGTCTGCTTGGATGATTTCAGGTCATCTATGATGATGATGCCCAAGTCTCTTTCTTCCCTTGAGTTTGCCAGCAGCTCCCCTCCCTACCTATAGGTGGCTTCAGGGTTTCTCTATGTGCATGATCTTGCACTGCTTTGTGTTAAACCCTATTTGCCATTCTTCTGACCATTTTGCCAGTTTATCCAGATCTCTTCTCATTCTGCCACACCACCCCATCTGGATCATCTACTCTGTTGCAGATCTTGGTGTCATCTGCAAACAGACAAACAGTGTCAGTGGCTCAGTAGGTAGCACACTCACCTCTGAGGCCGGGAGATCAGAGGGCTGTGGGTTCAGTTCCCATATCTGGCACTTGGGTTAATATCCCAGTACTGACACTGTAGTGCAGCATGAGAGGGGTGCTGCACTTCTGAGGTGCCGTCTTTCGGATGAGACATTAAACCAAGGTCCCATCTGCCTGGATTGGTGGTAGTTCAGGTGGATGTTAAAGATCCCATGGCACTTATCAAAAAGAGTAGGGGAATTTCCCTGGTGTCCTGGCTAAATTTCCCTCATTCACTAAAAAATACCACCAACAGCTTTATCTTGTCCAAGGTCAGTTGGCATTCATCTGTATCCCCCTCCCCCGGGTCATGCCTGAAAATAGGCAGGATTTGTCTAGTGCACTTACCTAGTCAACAAAAACTAAATAAATAAATAAACCTTACCCTCCAGTCCATCTGCAATGTCACTGATGAAGATATTGAAGAGGACTGGCCCCAGGACTGATCCCTGAGGTACCCCACTTGTGACTTACATCTCTTCTGACTGTATACCATTTACCACCATTCTCTGTTTTCTGCCCACCAACCAGTTTGCCACCCAGTTCGACCAACTTCTGACCCACCCGAGCCTACCTAGCTTATTAATCAATCTTCTCGTGGAACAGTATAAAGCTTTGCTGAAGTCAAGGTAGGCGACATCAACTGCTCCCCCTTGGTCCACCACTCTGGTTACCCAGTCAAAGAACTCTATGAGATTAGTTTGACAGGACCTTCCTGTTGTAAACCCATGCTGTCTTAGATCCTGTGCTCCTATGGATTCCAGATGTTGCACTATCCTTTCCCTAAGGGGTGCCTCCATAATCTTGCCCACTACTGAGGTAAGACTGACTGGTTTGTAGTTACCTATCTCCTCCCTGATACCACTCTTGTGGAGCGGGATCACATGAGCCCTTCTCCAGTCTTCTGGGACCTCTCCTGTGCTCAGAGACTCACTAAACAGTTCTGATAATGGCTCTGCTAGTTACACTCTTGGCTTCTTTAGTACCCTGGAATGTATTCCATCAGGTCCCATTGCTTGTCCACCCTGAGCTTAGCGTACTCTTGTAGGACCCTTTATTTTGTGAAGTGACTAGTGCACACCTCCCTTCCCCCATGTCCATGGTGCTGAGCTGAGGGCCCTGCCCTACCTTCTCCTCAGTAAATACTGAGCAGAAGTATCTGTTTAGGATAGATGCTTTTCCTTGGTTCTCCTCACACTCCCCCTTATCCCCTTTGATCTTAGCAATACCCCCTCTGGACTTTCTCCTTGCACTAATGTATCTGTAGAAAGTCTTGTCCCCTTCTTTTACTGTTCATGCTAGTGTTTCCTCTGTTTGGGCCTTTTCCTGCCTTACTACCTTCCCTGCTTCCTTTAGGGAAGTTTGATATGCCTTCCTATCTTCATCCCGCTGCATTCCCTTATATTTCCTGAAGGCCAGCCTTTTGGCGCTGACCTTTTCTGCTACTGTTTTTGAGAACCCAAATGGTTTCCTCCTTCTTTTGCTCTTCTCTCTAACACAATGGGATGTTGCTTCAAGTATTGCATCCTTAATGCTTGCCCACTTTGCCTGTACCCCCACACCTGTATTTCTTCTTGCCAGGGCTAGCTTAACTCTGTTGGCTATCTTATCAAAATCAGCTCCTCTGAAGTCCCATATTTTTGCCTTGGAATGGGATGATTTAGTTATAGTGGCCAAATCGAACCATACCATGTGATGGTCACTGGCCCCCATGTGACCTTCTACCTGGAGATCTGTGATCCTTTCCCTGTTAGTCAGTATGTTTTGTATATCTTCTAACAGTAATGTGTCTGTGTCCTCCCCCTGGTCTGGAGGCCTCTAGACAACCCCAGTTTGTGTGGCTGTCCCATTTCCTGTTTCCAGGGTGACCCACAGTTGTTCTGGCTCCTTATGTGTATTCTGAATTTGTGTAGCTTTGATATTTTCATTGACATAAAGGGCCACTCCTCCCCCCTTTTTGCATCTTGGTCTCTTCTGAACAGTACATAGCCGGGTACTGAAGTCTCCCAAGTGTGCTTACTGGTGAACCATGTCTTGTTAATGGTTACTATGTCCCGTTCAGCCTCTGTCATTGTTGCCTGCAGGTCTGGGATCTTGTTTCCCCAACTGCATGCATTTGTGTACATGATTTTCCATTGGCAAGATTTTGGTGTGTTAGTTGTTGGGCGAGGTCCAGCATTTCCCCTGTGTGTTGTATGGGAAGCTAAACCTTTTTCCTTACCTGGTGATGCTATTCCTAATCCTTTGTCTCATGACAGAATGCCTACAGCCAATTACATACAACATAAATCTACAACCATAAAAATAAAAGTGACTTAGAGGTTTTGATTAGTGTAATTTAGGTTGTCACATTTTTTGATGGTTAAAAAAGAAAACTACTGTAGTTAAAAACTATATCTGAATTTACCACTTCTGTAATGTAAAGGATTATTAAATCTTTCAATTTCAATCATTTATATTAGCCTCCAGTAACACCAATGCACAGTATAAACAACCCCTGATGTTTTCTGAGACAATAAAAAAACACTTTTATATACAATTCATCTCCTATTTACATGTTTTCTGTACTTCGCACTTTAGTTTTCATTTAAGCTAACTGATTTCAAAGTTCATTCTGAGGTGTCAAAAGCTCTTTTAAGTTCTTATTTCAAAAAAACTATTCACATTATATTTTCTCAATAAAACATAATTCTGCTTCCTGCCTTGTTTACCTTTCTCTTGTCCAGCTGATTTCTTGGTTCCCATCAGCTTCTACATGGTCCACGCAGTGTCCACAGTAAGGAGGTGCTAGTCATATTTCACAGTAATAATAATAATAATTTTATTTATATAGCACCTTTCAACATATCAAGGTGCTGAACAATTTAACAGTTCATCATTACATACACAAACATATACATAAAATCAGCATACCACAAAATAAAATGTGTAATAATAAAATCCAAAGCGTTAATAAATAATTAATTATCTAGAAAGCCATGCTCCACAGATAAGTTTTCAGTTCTTTTTTAAAGAGTTCCACGGAGGTGCACTGCCATAGCCGACATGGTAGAGAGTTCCAAAGAGTGGGTGCAGCAAATGAAAATGCTCTGCTGCCAGAGGATTTCAAACTCACTCTCGGGATCTCTAACAACCCCATGTCGGCTGAGCGGAGTGATCGGTCAGGGCAGTAAGGTACAAGGAGATCTTTCAGGTAGGCTGGACCCTGGTCATGAAGGGCTTTAAAAGTCAACAAAATGACTTTAAAGGTGATCCGCCACCGCACAGGCAGCCAGTGCAGTTCGCGCAGCACGGGAGTGATGTGACAAAAACGACTTGTCCCAGTCAAAACCCGGGCTGCAGCGTTCTGCACCAGCTGCAGGCGACGGATTTCAACCCCGGAAAGCCCAAAGTACAGGGCATTGCAATAGTCTAAGTATGAGGATACAAAGGCATGAACCAAAGTAGGCAGGAGCAGACGGAACAAGATGCTTCACCTGGCAATGTTCCTAAGATGATAAAGGAAGTCTTGACAACAGCAGACACCTGAACTTTTAGAGTCAGCTTATCGTCAAGAATAAATCCAAGGCTATGCACCTGTTCTGAGGGATGGCAAGGTACTCCACCAAGAATAATTCCAGATGGAGCACCGATATCCGGCCTCACCACCATCACCTGGATCCACCACCAGCACCTCTGTTTTCTCCGAGTTCAACTTTAGCCAACTAGAATCCATCCAGTCTTGGATCTCCCTCAGACAGCTGTTAAATACCAGAGAGCTCCATCCTGGTCGGGTGCAAAGGACAGATAGAGCTGGGTGTCATCCGCATAGCAGTGAAACCTCAGCCCATATAAGTCTAATGATACCTCCGAGGGCAGCATGTACACTGCAAACAACGTGGGTGACAGCACGGATCCTGGGCCTCCACAACAAGAGAGATTGGATCAGAGAAAAAATCCCGATACAACTCTCTGTGATCTCGATGAGGAATAGCGTGAACCATTGCAAAGCGGTTCCAGACATTCCACAAATATGCTCAGACGAGCTAACAGCACCATGTGGTCCACTGTGTCAAAGGCTGCAGGAGATCAAGAAGAACAAGAATGGGCGTCTCTTCTGATCCTCGCCATCAGAAGATCATTTAACACCGAACCAGCGCAGTCTTGGTGCTATGTCTTACGGAAGCCCGACTGGAAGGATTCGTAGACATTATGGATGGTTAAATGGTCATCCAATTGACTACTTCGACTTCTCGATAACCTTCCCAATAAAGGAAGGTTAGAATAGGTCGATAGCTAGAATAAGAGTCGGGTCCAAGGAAGCTTTTTCAAAGAGGAGTTACCACAGCCTCTTTCAAGGAGCAGGGAAACTCACCCGATTCCAAGGAGCACCAGACTATTTGCGCCAGGACCGGACCAATGGTATCCAAACAACCCAAAATAAGGGGAGTCGGACCAGGATCCAAACCACAACTTGTGGGGCGCATAGAATGGATGATCCTCATAATGTCCACGTGCTCAGGTCGTCGAAAGGAACTCCAGGAGAAATGAGGCACTGTCATCTCATGCTGACCAGAAGCTTCACCCATAGAGCTTGCCGGACCCAGGTTCTTCCTGATGTCGGCCACTTTACCTACCAAAGAAATCAACGACTCGTGCGCACTCTGCCGAAAAAGCTTTCCGAACATGCAGGCAGGCTGGGTTGCACAGTCTGTCAACAGTTCGAACAGCTGAGCCAGTCGATTCTGAGCAACTGCAATCTCCCTGGACAGGAATTCTGCCTTCTTATGGGTGATTGCAGATTGATAGTTAACATAATGTTCTATCAATCTAGAGTGGTCGCATCAGGCGGACCTGCGCCAGCGACGCTCTAACCTTCGCCCCTGTCTCGATCTCCCTCAGGGTCCCCATCAAACCATGGGCTAAGGCGTAAGGGATCTGGGCGCTCACAAACAGGAGCAATAGAATCCAGTGCCGTCGTGACAGCCTTATTATAGGCCGACACTAGTGCTTCTGGACTACTGCTCACCGAACTGAAGGATGAGAGGTCAAGGACCGCCGCTAGACCTTGTGGAGTAACATTCCGTAATGGGCGGTACCTGACCATCTCCACAGGGGCTGGTCTTCTCAGGGGGGTGCAAAAATTGAACCTCACGATGTGGTGATCAGACCAGGCGACTGGTTCCACCCCCATGTCGAATGCATTGATCCCTAGAAGGAAGACTAGATCTAAAGAGTGTCCAGATTTGTGCGTTGCAGTGGAAACCACCTGTGTGAGGCCCATAGAAGACATCAATTGGAGGAAGTCGTTACCCAAATTTGAGAGTTCGCCGATGACCCAGGCGTTGAAGTCACCAGGACCATCAACACAGGCTCAAACGACATGTCGGCGGGAAGTCTACTACTTCCTGTAAGAAGCGTCTCCCATCACCGGGTGGACGGTAGATGAGGATGATTTGAACGCCTACACCTGCTACGACTGTACACTCGAAAGACCCAGTCTCACCGACTGCCACATTCGGGAGACCCAATTCCGTCTTGAAACAGACTGCAACCCCCCCGCCCCTGCGGTCCAATCTCGGGCGGTGTATCACCCAGTACCCAGCCGGAATCATGGCTCTAAAGTGAAGCCAGAGTTTTTATCCAGCCAGGTCTCGTGATGCAGCCAGATCAGCCGAACCAACAAGATCGGCAATAATAGCGGTCTTATTCCTAACAGACCTGGCATTGCATAACACCACCCGAGTTGGACAAACTTCAGGGGTTGTCAAGCCTATCTGCCCACTAGTTTCTGTGGGGCCCTTGGGTATGGCTACCAGACAAGGAGAACCTCGATCTGGATTCCATTTCGCCCCAGGGCGCCTCCTGGTCCTGACTGCCCCGATACGATGGACCCGCTCATTCATCCACCCCTGTTCGACAACCCCCCCTCCTCTCCTACGGGCAATCCCCAGAGCCCTACAGCGCTGGTAAATATCAAAAAGTAGAGGAGGAGTAACAAAGGGGCGGAGGGCGCGAAGAGAGGAGGATGCATAGCGCACCACCGTGGGAGCTGAAGGCCAACACATGTTAAAACTAAATAAAAACCAAAACCCACAACAAATGATTAAAATCAGTTTAAACAACAACATAAGAATAAGCAAAAAACAAAAAAAAAAAAAACTCTAAACCTAACCTGTTGCAGTTGCTCTCTGCAGGAGAGAAGGACAGGCACTCTCTCACTGCCTAGCCCTTATAGGATAAACAGCGAAGGGCCAAGAACAAAACTCCACACAAACTCTTGCTCAACTAGCTTAGAAATGTCATTTAACCTAGCTCCATAGAACAGTGCTTGGGAAATAGTTTGCCATGCCAGTGGTACGGGTTTGTGTTTCCGAGCCTGGAACACTGGTGTGGGCTGGTAGGAGGATTAAGAATCCCATAGGACTGCTTATGTACCTTGATGCAGGAGTCCGATGGTGGCTTGCCAAGGAGGTGAGCTGAGAGATTATGTCGGCCACCACTGTGGGACTAGGTTGTTGGGGAGGCCACTGGACTCCAGCTACAATTACCTTGGGGTGGGGAAAGGGGGGGTACCACTGATCAGCAGGAACAGTTACCATGGGAACAGGGATAGGAAGAAGAGTAGTGTGCGCAACTTGCATACTGTTAGAGTGTGCCTGCTCTAGCTGTTAAGTTCTGCTGAACAAACAGGCACGATATTAAGCACTGCCGGTAAGCCAAAATGCACTGTATGCATGACTCTGCCTCTTGTTAGCATTTGTTCCTAGTGCTCATGCGCTGTCTTATGCCATACTGACTGTGGCTTTCAGTATGGCAAGTGCTGGGCTAACTACCTATGCATCATGCAAAGCCCAGTTTGTGAGGTACAATCCCTGTTATTGCAGCTTTAACTATCTGGATATTCTACTCTAGCTGTCAAGACTCCCAGGAATCAATAGAAGCAGCAGGATTACAGCTACAAGGTATAGGATTAAACAAGTCAAAACAAATACATGATGAGTTATAATTTGTAAAAGTTTTGCATCAAGGGATCTTGTGATTTGCATGATGTGACTAATTGATTTAAGTTAAGATCGAAGATAATAAAAGTAAGGGATCTGGGAGGAAGTATAGCACAGTGGGTTAAGTCTGTGAGCTGCAGATCTGGAGACCTGGGTTTGAATCCCACAGCCGCCTAGTTACATACTATGTGATCCTGAGCAAGTCACAACTTCCTTGTGCTCCCATGTCACATCTGGAAACAAGCTTTGGCTTAGTGTGCTACTCCTGGTTAAACAATGTTCCCTTTCCTTCCTTCCTTAATAGTTTACAAATGTAATCAGTATGCTCTTCACTTACACCTTTTAAAAATTCTTGAAATGCTTTTGTCAGCTACAGACAGCAGGAAGAGAAACCAACAGGCAGGCATTATCATTTATTACTGCTGACATCCCCATTTATAGCAGTTATTCATTCTGTAGACACTGCTCATTGTATGCAATGACCAGACATCTATATAGAGGAGAAGCAACTCCACATGAAATGAATAAGTTTCATGAGCAAACAAGAGATCAAGACTGCATTAACAAAATTAGAATAAACAGGATATAGGTGAACAATTTATGGAAGAAAAGGGGGCACTAACGGTGAAATTCATAAATCCAGGACAGACACTTTGATCAAAATTTTGATCTTTGTCTTGCCAATTGTGCATTAGTTTTCCATTAAGTAAACCTGAATCATGAAAATGTAGCAGTCTGCCGTTATTATTTTATTATCATTATTTATTTATTACAATTTATTTACCCAGGCTAGCCCAGAAGACATGCATCACCTCATTTCCAGTGGGATCCTGGTTCTGCCCATATCCACAGCTGGGTAGGCTTGAACACTAAAAGGTGATGTGACATGCCCAAGGTCACACAGGGAGTCGGCTCTAGCAAGGTTTGAGGCAGGGATCTTCTGTTTCTAGGCTGGTGCTCTTACCATTAGACCACACTAGCCTTAGATGGAAGTTAGACATTTGTAATAATGACTTTATGTGCACCCACCACTAATAGAGTAGCTGAATATCTAATGAGTGTGGCTGACAGGCTAGGGGGTACTTGGAAAAATAAACACAACTGATATGACTGTTAATCTGATATAGGTCCCTTATCCCTTAAGTAATTTCCATCCAGCATTGTTGTATTTTGGGGGGCATTGCTGGAAAACATGTCTATGTATAGCGGGGCTATGACAACACTATCTCCAGCACCCAGAGGCTTGAGAAAATTCTCCTATGTTGGCTGCAGTCAGAAAAAAGAAAGTAAATGCCACACTTACTCTCTCCATAAAGAGGAGACCTAATGGATCTCCTGACAAGATATTCCCCACTACCCTAAGACATCACAACCACCAAACTCTGTTCTCATTCAAGTCTAATGTAATCAAAAAATGGGAGTCTAGTGCTGAAAAATCTTCCTATAGACCTGAAATTAAATGATAGACCAAACATTAAATGTGGTGACATATGTCCCTCTACTGTTTTTATATAAAGAATACAAAAGCAGTCTCCATCAGATAGGATGAGAAAGTCAGAGTGCAGAGTGTACTGTAAATATAACCATGCCTATAGATAATGAAAGAATGCAACTGTGGGATGCGAAACTGCTCCTACAGTTGAACAGAACATAAATAGCCATGTAAGAAGAACAGGTCTGCAAAGTAAAAACCCAAATCATGCCACAGCTCAAAAGCCCCATCCGTTTGTGCAGGACAAAATCAAGGGTCATCAAATGCCAATTGAGGAAAGTGAGAAAGGTTGTACGAGAAGGTACAAGCAGATCCTATTTCACATCCTAGGAGGTGCAAAATGAATACTCTTGCACACTTTTAAACACCATTGTTGCTCAAGTGAGTTCACGTCTACAAGACTGACAACAGATCTAGGCACTTGTGCATGTTATGGTAGTGCCCGGAGTTGATCTGGTATGGCTTACAGCAACTCTACAAATGCTCATGCTTCTGAGGAGAGGTGCAGCTCACTGATCTGATTAAAGGAGAATAAGGACTGATGTGCAGTGTCGAAGGTTCTCTGGTTTCAGACTTGGAGCATTGCTCATTTATATGCAAATCCCTTAGATTTTGATGCATTGTTTTCACAATGTTGTGCCTATATGCTGATCAAAATGAGGTGTGCAGGGACCATCCTATGGCCCAGTGGGTAGCACACCATGCTCTCATGCCAGCAGCCTGAGCTCAGGAATGAGCCAAGGATGTTGTTAAGCAAGCAGTCCATGACTGAAGATTGCCGTCAGTGACAGCTCATCCTTCATCAGGTGTGGTTGGCACTGTGCTTCCTCAGCATCTACAAGCCCCATGGAAAGACCCTGGAAGGTACACTTACCAGCCACAGAGGAAGATGTATACTGGCGAGGCCCCAAGTGACTGTGGTGCATGCCACAGGGTTGTTGGAGTTCAGTACTACTGAAGATAAAACAGTCAGGCTATGTCTCTGGATCCTGACTGAGTGGCCAGAAGGGCTGGGGGAAGATGTCCCCACCCTGAAGAGCCCTGTTATGGAGGCAGAAGCACTGTGGTTAGTGACAAATGGGTCTGAGTGGTATCCAGAGGACTGGCAAAGGGTGACAAGGCCAGGTCAGTGAGAAAAAAAAAAAACAATAGAAAAAATGAGGCATGCATCCACCATTGAGTCACACCTCAAGGTACTTAAATCAGCAACAATCCAACAATTACAGATATCTGAGGGGGTTGCAGTGTCAAACCCTTCAAGTATATGTAAATCTGGAGTACTCTCTGACTCTGTTCATTACCATAGTCCAGTTTTTCATCAGTGTTCCACTAGATTCCCATAGGCCCATCCCCACTACATCAATTTTACATAGCTTGGTGACTTAAACCTGAAAGCACTTAACTTTGCATTATATGCCAATGATTGGTCTTGCCTTGATAATACTGTGGATATAGATGATGCCTATAATAGCTTTTGCCAAATTTTCATTAATATCTATGCGCACCTCTGTCCCTTGAAAAGACACAGAATACAGGGTAACAAACAGGACGGAGTCTCCATTGACATTCTTGGACTTTTCAAAGTCAGAGGCAAAAATTGGTCAAAATTTAAAAAGAAAACAAGGACCCCATTCAGCTGCAGGAATATAAAACCCTCTGCAACAACTGTAAGTCACTGTGCAGAAAGCCCGAATTAACCACATAAAACTTAGCCTATAGAGATGGTCACCCTGCCCACTGCACATGCATGGGCCCGGGGAGAAAATGGAAAAAGGATCAGTGCTGGCAGGCTGCACCCACACCTCCCCCCGGCAATCTAGATGTTGGCTTCTGGGGTGGGGGTGGGCCAGCCCTCCTCACCACTGGCCCTGTCATGGGGGGGGTAACCAATGGGGGATGGCTGGTTGGGGTGGGTGTGAGGAAAGCCTCGTTGGAGAGACGAGTCCCCTCCGAAGGAGGGGCTGGTGCCGACTGCCAGCTCTGAAGGAGGTGTAAAATGTATATGGAAAAAAACAACTTAACCTGACCTCTAATCAAGAGGATCAGGAAAAAAAAACTGTGGATACATGTTAACAATCTCATAGAGTGGTTCAGGTATGACCAATCCTGTGCCATTGAAGGTAAAGACATGGTTACTTGCAACCCAAAAACCATTGGCACCCTGTTCAGTGACTCCTTTGTTGATTTTGGTAAGTATAGAATGTTCTCCTCAGGCTCCTTCCTCCCCAGCAATCACCAGCTATGCTGAGCAGCAGCTCCTCTCCTAAACTCCATTTCTAATATCTTTTCATTGAACAGGTGGCTAAATACCTGAGCTGTTCCAACCTCAAACCAGTGTTGGGTCCTGATGGGATTGACGGTCACATTGTCTAATTAGCCAGTAGACTCTGGTTTATCCCAACTTCAAAATGTTTTACTTTTCCCCCTTGCACTGGTGTTTACCTAAAGTGTGGAAGACAGTCACAATTATTCCAGTTCACAAGTCGGGTTCTAAACATCTCATCTCCAACTATGATCTAGTCTTCCTTCTAACTGCCCTGTCTAAAGTCTCCGAAAGAATAGTCTTCAATCAGACGTTTGAGTACCTCCTGAAAAATGGTCTGTTGACCAACATCCAACATGGTTTCCTACTTCAGCACAACATGGAGACTGTCTTAGTAAGGTTCACATACTTTGTTCACTGAGTAGTAGACTCAGGTAATTTTGTAGCTTTCATGTTTGTGGATCTCACCAAGGCATTCAACCTTGTTGATCATGAGCTTCTGATCTAAGCTCTGTCTTCCCTCAATTTTTCACCAGATGTCACCCACTTGTTCAAAAACTTTCTGTCTGACTGAGTCCACGGGACCGCAGTTGATCACTCTTTTCCTGACTTTCATCAGTACTGATGTGGGGTCCCTTGATGTTCTATTCTAGGTCTTCTACTTCCCTCCATGCTTTTGAATATGCTGTCTAATGCCTGCCCAACAATGGAAATCATCCTTTATGCCAACAATGCTATCATCTTCTGTATGGGCAAGGATCTGGCAACCCTAAATACCTTGCAGCCCTGAACAAATCCATTCAGCTGGACTTCAGCCTACTCCAGGATAGGTTTGCAGAGCATAGGTTAGCTCTCAGTACCAAAAAAAATCCATGGAATTTTCAGTGCTGCACAAAAACCTGCACGTGCCCCCTTCCAATTAATAGATTTGTACAGTACAGAGGTGAAGCATATCTTGGAGTTCATATTCCTAGGTCTGTACTTGCACAGTTCCCTAAATGTTGACACCCACGTCAACAGTCTGGTAAACTATGTCTACGTGAGACTGGGTTAAATATACAAAATTAAAAGGTTCATAGTCCCAGGAACAAAGAGATTATGGTTGCTGGCACTTTATCAGGCATCTGATCAGTCATAGCACAGCCATAGCTGGCTTTGTTTGTTTATTTATTTAACTTGTTTGTAAATTTGGACAAGGAAAGGCACACTAAGCTGTAATAGCTTGTTTCCAGGTGTGTCCTAGGGTGGGGGTGTTGCATGGACCTGATATATTGACAGGGGGAATGTTAGGCATGACACTGAGGAGATTCCCCTGCTCCTTGATAACTGCTATGGGATCTTTTACTTCCACCTGGACAGTGACCATAGATGGCCAGAAGGTACCATGGTTTAATGTCTCATCTAAAGGATGAATTACAGTGTCAGATACCCAAGATGATTAAGGGAACCATATTTTTAAATGTAGCTCTAAAGTTTCTCTTGTGTGTGCCAGTTAGCTGCTATGTTCTCTTTTTGAACATTGTTAAGATTTGTCAGTTAATAACCGTAATATCCCCTGTACCTCAGTCTGTTTTTACTATCTCATCATGTTTACAATGGTCAGGAAGCACATACACCAAGGGTTTGGGCCTTTGTTAAAGGACTTTGGAAGTCCAGTGAAAATTTGGCAATATATAATTTTTTAAGACACTTTTCAGCATATGTTTAATCTATTTTCTGTATTTTACTTTCTTTGTTATAATAATGCACATTATCATGAAAACAAGACCACTGTCCCCTAGACTTCATCTGTTCTAATTGTTTACATTTGACATCATGGTCCTGTCCTTGATGCAGTACAGTTTTGTTGCTGTGAAAATTATAATGACGTCATAAGCAGAGGATTATTATGTCAGGTGTAGACTAAGAACCAAAACAAAGTCCGAGGGACTGTGATCCTGTTTTTATGAAAATGTACATAGCTGTATTGAAATAAGAGGAGGTAAATGTAGAGAATATTGAAAATTTAAGCAGAATGTATCAAGAAATGATGTTTGTTTCCAGTGTCTCCTTGGTGATATCAGGAGCTGTTTAATGCTGATTTGTCTATTACATGGTGTAAAGGCTCTTGGTAAGGGGGCAACAATGGCTCTTGTGGATGCGGGGCTGTGTATTCTATATGTGCATGTAGTGCATCAGGATAAAAGCTATGTTTGTGGGTTGTCTCCTTGAGACATGATGACAGTGCACTGAGGCACATAATCCACCACCTGGCACCTCTCCACAGTGTATTAAGATGCAGCATCTGGTATCAGACTAACTTCACAGGACTTCACAGAGTTTTTTTCTGGGACCACAAATTTTTTATTTTGAGGTCACCAGACTCCTGGAGGTCCCATTCTGATGCAAGCCCTAGCTATTTGTTTTAGTGAGGCAAACTATTAGTATCCGATTTTATTAACAGTCTTCACATCACGTCCTGCAGTTTGCATCTTTCTGACCAAAATGAGCATATAAGCTATAAATGAGTATTTTATACTGCTGGTACATATTGCACTAATGCGTCATGATGAATTTTTTCTGGACAGTAAAGGGTTACTAAATTTACTTTTATATCCACTAGAGGGTATGGGTTTCTAGGAATATGGAAATAAAATACAGAAGATAGGAGGTATGAGGTAGTATGTCATGGAGACACCAGCCATGTTGACACTAAAGTTTGTTTTTAGCCCAGACTTAGATCATTCAGCACTTATTGTGAGCAAGAAATCAGGACTTATCTAAGTAGGCTAGCTTACATATAGTGGTTTGCTCAGTTCTTGTGACAACCTGATTTCTTTTTCTGCCCAGCAAATGCAGGCACAGCGTTTTCGTTTTATAAAATATCTTACAATCAGACCAGGCTTCCAAAACCAAATGTTGATAATGGGCATTGTGGCATTCATGCTCCACTGGAAGTGTGGCCTGTAATCTTGTTGAGTAACGATACCATTTCTTGCTTGTCAAATAACATAAAAATGAAACAGACAATTAAGGCCAATCTCGGTCATGTTGTCAGTTGTGTAAAAATCTGCCAGAAGGAAGTATAGCAATCTTTACATGGTGCACATGGGTTTGGCAGGAGCTCCATTGGCATGGTTGCAGCTGCCAAACCTTATGTACAGTAGCTGGCAGAATGATAAAAAAAAGTTATCAATGACTAATTTTCGATGAGAAGCGTTATGAGTTGCTCAGTTCCCATAAGCCTTTGGATTGTTGTACTCTGCAATCAAAGAAGCCTGACCATACCTTGTTAAATAAATACCATTAAAGCAAATCAAGCTATCAAGAATTAATTTAATGGGTAACGTGCAAGCAGCCTCTTGGGAAATGGTTTCTGTTTTTTCCTGGAAACAGTTTTTTTTTCTTATCTCACAAAGACTAAAACAATGTCACCTGTAAAATTTCCTATCCAACTCTCAGGACTGATATCCTAAGGCTGTAGTATGAAAAGGTTTCCCTGTACCACTGCTTATCTTTAATTGTTGGCCTTCTACACTGGGCATGCGCGCATGGTGGCAGGATGTAGTGAAAAAGGTAAACTGCAGCAATCACACAATAGAGAACATATTTGGCTAGACCCTTTGAATTTCTGGGCAGGCAAGAATTCCTTGTTCAGAGTTGGCTTTGAACCCTGCAAAAGCAAAGGGCTATGAGCCTCAAAGTCAGCAGATCGAGACTGAAAAAGTAAGGGCCAAGCCTTGTAACAAGATGTTACTGGGAGACTCGATGATTAAGGGTATCCATTGGGAGGGACAGGGGGATGGATGCCATAGCCAGGTGAAGGTAGTGAGTATCTGTGGGCTGACAGTGCACAGAGCAAAGTTCATGGTGTATGAAATGGTTAGGGATTGTGGAGGGAAACCGGATTTCCTGGTGCATTTGGGAACTAATGATCTAGAGGGAAATAGCATTATGGAAATCCAAGCAAGGTTCCAAGAACTTGCCAGAGTCTGTCGGGATAATGGATGCAACATTTCCTTTTCGGAGATATTGCCAGTACCAAAGGCCTCAGTGGAGAAAAATGAAGCTCACAGAGGTTAATGAATGGCTCAGGAAGTGGGGTGAAGAGAATGGGTTGGGGTGTTAGGGAACTGGAATGGAGTTTGGGAGGATAAGGGACTATATGCCAAGGACAGGTTTCATCTTGCCCCATTAGGAAGAAGTCCTTAAACAGGGGATGGCTGACTACATACAAGAAAGGTGGGGTTTAAACTTGTAAGGGGAGGGATAAGGGAGGGGCTGACCAGAAGCCCTCCCTCCAGATGAGGAGTAGCCTTCAAGCCCAAGGGGGAGGAGGAAACAGACTGGAGGTGGAGGTTTCCAGGAGGAGCAGGGGAGGATGGAAGTATAAGGAATCTGGGTGGGGTTCGACAAAAGGATCAGGGATAAGGGGTGGGGTTAGTGTTAGTAAATGCCAGGAGTTTGGGAAACAAGTTGCCAGAGTTCCAGGCCATGCTGTTCGAGGGGAGGGTGGATGTGGCGGCAGTCACGGAGAAGCGTGGGCCAACAAAAATCATGACTGGGACCTAAATGTGCAGGGGTACACTATGCTTAGGAAGGATAGAAAGGAGGGCAGAGGGGGGAGTGGCTATGTTCATTAGAGATGACATAGAAATTGCTATGGTAGAAGAGGCAGAGGGAAATGTGGAGGCCTTATGGGTCACCTTATGATCCCAGCAGGAGATAAGGTCAAGCTGGGTGTAGTATAGGGCCCCGGGATGAGTGATGTTCTAGAGGATGGTTTGCTGGACAACATCATTGCCCAGTGTGGTCCAAAAGGGGAAGGAGTGGTGTTGATGGGGACCTTAATATGCCAGGTACTAACTGGGAACCATGTCTCTAAGGTGGCCAAGGAGCAGAGGCTGCTGGATGGCTTCCAGGATGTGTTCTTAACACAGCATGTGATGGAGCCCACAAGGGAGGGGCATGTCCTGGATGTGGTTCTGGCAGATGGGGATCTGGTAAGGGACATGGTTGTACAGGACCCCCTGACTGGGAGTGACCACAATACTGTCTGGTTTCAAATAAGCATTGGGGAGTGGGGTGAGATCTAGGACACTGGCAGTGGACTTCAGGGGCAGACTTTATGGGCATGGGAAATATTCTCAAGGATCACTTGAAGGGATTACCTCAACAACAAGTGTGGAAAGGAGATGGGAGGTCATAAGCGGGGACTTCATGGGCAGTCAGGATCTGCGCTAAGTTGAAGCGTAAGGGAGCAAGGTCACATAAACCATGCTGGTGGTCCAGTGAGGTCAGGTAGCAGTCAGAGAAAAGAAGCGGCTTACAAAAATATAAAACAACAAGAGGGATAGGGATAGAAATGTACCAGCTTGCATCTAGAAAAGTCACCATATGGTGAGGAGCAAAGTCCAGTAAAGAGCATCGGCTGGCACAGGGATACATGGAGGAAAAGGGTTCTTCCGGTACATTGGGGGCGGAGAAAACTAAGGGCCATCTCAGCAGATTGAGATCAGAAGGAGGGTGGGTGGAAGAGGCGAGGGACCAGGCAGAGGTATTTAGCAGTAGCATGCCTCTGTGTTCACTAGGGAAGGGATGGGATATCTACAAAAGCAAGGCACAAAGGGATAGAAGCGGCAGGGAGTGGGATCAGGAGCAGCAGAAATGGAGCAAAAGGAGGAAAGGTACCCAGGGTGTCGCATCTGGATAAGGATAAAAGACCAGTAAGGTGGAGGGACGGATGATGCCATCCCACCAAAAGGTGTGGTTGCCCTCAAGGCCCTAAAGAAGACAAATCTCCTGGGCGGATGGCATTCATCCGAGAGTACTATGGGAATTGGCGGACATACTGGCTGCACCCTGGCGGAGCTTTTCAACAGGTCACTTGAGACAGGGAGGGTACCTAGGGATTGGCGAGAGGCACATGGTACCAATCCATAAAGGGGTCGAAGGAAGTACCAGGAAACTATAGACCCATCAGTTTAACCTCGGTGGTGGGAAAATTAATGAGAGTATACTAAAGACGATTGAGGGTTTACTTGGAGGAGGTGGGAGGTCTGGATAGTCGGCAACATGGGTTTGTGCCAGGTAGATCATGTCAAACCAACCTTGTAGAGTTCTATGAATGGGTAACATCAGAACTGGATAGGGTAAGCCTGTGGATGTATTATTCTGGACTTCAGCAAGGCGTTTGACTCTGTCCCCACAATGGTCTGGTGGAGAAACTGATGGGGTTAGGAGTAGGCCCTTTGATGGTCAGATGGATTGAAAACTGGATAGCTGGACGCACTCAAGAGAGTAGTGGTCTGTGGGGAGCTCTCGAACCCTACAGAGGTTGGTAGTAGGGTACCACAGGGCTCAGTCCTGGGTCCAATCCTGTTTAATGCATACATATCAGACATCAGGGATGGTATAGGGTGTGAAATGAGTCTCTTCGCGGATGACTCCAAGATGGGAGCAGTAGTTGAGGGAGAAGAGGGAGGTTGGCCCTGCAGGGACCTGGACACCCTGGAAAGCTGGGCTCACACATGGAAATTAAATTTCAATATCACCAAGTGCAAGGTGTTGCATCTTGGTGGGAAACCTAAACACAGGTACACCCTGGGAGGGGGTGCTGGAAGCCTCAACAGGGAAAAAGACCTAGGGGTCATGGTGGATACATGTATGAATAACACTGAGCAGTGCAGGAGAGCAGCTAGCAAGGCAAACAGGATGTTGGGATGCATCGCAGGGGATCACCTCTAGAGCAAGGAAGTGATTCTGCCACTGTACAATGGACTGGTTAGACACACCTTGAGTACTGTGTACAGTACTGGAGACCACACTAAGAGGGACATACAGCTCCTGGAGAGGTACAGAGGAGGGCAACAAAGATGATACGAGGGCTAGGGGATTTGACTTACGAGGACAGACTTGAGGAGCTCTGCCTGTTTTCATTGGAGGAGGAGAGACAGGGGACATGATTGAGGTCTTCAAGTACCTCAAGGGAATAAATAGGTAAACATGGAGGGATCTTTAGACTAAAGCAGGGAGGCATCACCAGAGGCATGGTTTGAAGTTGGAAGGTGGAAGGGTGAGGGGAAAAGAGGAGGAGGTTTTCACTGAGAGGGTGGTGGACCCTGGAATGCTCTGCCTGGTGAGCTGGTTCAGAGATCCACAGTGGAGAGCTTTAAGAAAGGGTGGGACAGACACAGAAAGTGGATGTATCAGATGATGGCCTGTCCCGGGGGGGTGGGGATGGATGATAGGGGTTTCTGGAGCACAAGGGATGGGAGGGTCTCGGCACCCAACTAAGGATCTAGGTTCGAGCAGACTTGATAGACCATAAGGCCTAATCTGCTGGCAAATAGTATGTTAGTATGTTAGTATGTAAGATTAATGAACAAAAAAATGGGCAGGAATGGAGTAAAGAAAATGACACTAATGCAAATGGAAACAGTGGAAGAAGGGTGAGGTGATGGAAGATGAAAACATGAAAGGTTTACAATTCTGGAAAATATATTGCAGAAGAAGCTAAATAAGTCGATTGTAATGAAAGAATTCCAGAATACAATTCAGCATAATGTTATTTTATGTTGTCTTTCATATTTATTAATATCCCAGAATGCTTTAAATATATATGTTTGTTTGAGGACTGTGAAATACCATGGGAGTGCAAAAGGGTTAAAGGAGAGGGATTAGGTGTTGAAGGCAAGGGGAAAAAGGAAACATTTTGAGATCCTGTTTGAAAAGTGATTGAAAGTCAGTAAGCCAGACAAAGATAGGAAGAAAATTACAGACAATGGGGGCAAAGAGACTGAAGTATTAATCACCAACAGTAGAAAGATTGGGGGAGGAAAGAATTATAGGAACACAAATGACTGGTTAGGAATAAAGGGGAAAAGGTCAGAAAGGTAGGGAGAGGCATTTCCATGCAGAATTTTGAAAACAAGGGGAGAAGTTTGATAACAATTAGAGGAGCCTTGGGGGCTCCCTTCAGGACCTGCGTGAACAGATGCAGATGTGCAGGGCTCTCTGGGCCCTGTATCAATGGAAGACTCCAGCCACCTAAGGAGCAGCAACGGATGTCAAGAATTCATGGGAGCTGTCTGGTGGCATTTGCTTCCATGTAGCCACAGATACAGATGCACAGGGCAAAGAGTCTATCTCCCAGCCAAAGCACAGTTTCTTCTGGCACCTACGGATGCAGAGGTGCAGGCCCTTTGCCAAGAGAAGAGAAGAGTTATCTTTGCTATATAGCACTTGGGCCCATGCAGGCAATCCTGCACCTTCCTTTCCCAGGCTGGATATGGTGTCACATGAGAGCACCGCCCCCCCAGCCTTGGCCCATCCAGCTAGCTTACTGAGCTCACCCCCAAACTCAGCTCACTAACAAGGGACCACAAAGCATTACCCACAAGGGGTAAAGCCTGGCTCTACACAAATTGTTTCTTAATAATAATTATGTTTTTAATTTTTGACCCCAGATTTTCAACATGGTCATTTTATAGCTGCCCCTTATAAACATGACATGTGGCATTTATAGAATACTGGTCAAAATTTATTTTATTTATTTATTTAATTAACAAATCGGATTTACAAACCTTTGAGTCAAAGACTCATTTACAAAGGCACCTCATCACAGGGAGGGGAGACAACATATTTGTGAAGCAAGACAGTGGGGAACAATACAGGTGAGATACAGAGAGCATGCAAAGTAAGCATTTCAGGGAGCAAAATAGACATGCTGCAGAAGAGCACACAAAAAACTAAGTCATTTAGTGTCCCAGTGGATCACACAAGTTACAGTGCGTGGTGTACAGACTATAACAAGCTATTTGAGTAAACTAGTACATACGTAATACTATAGGGACAGGTTGGTTCAGAGCGGCGCTGTCGGAAAGCCCTATAATGAGCATATACGGCTCCGAGTGCTAGTGAGGTGTTTGCGTAGGGTGATTTTGAAGGGGCCGATTTTGGAGATGTTTGTGATGTGCGTGGGGAGGGAGTTATACCAGGTAGGTGCTCTGTAGTGAAAAGACCTTTGGGTGAGTGAGGTCCTGGCTGTAGGCACCTGGAAGGTGGCTTTGGTAGTATTACAGGTGATGACTGAGTGGGAGGCCTGTAGAAGGGGTGTGATGACTCCTGGGGGCATAGCTCAAGTAGAGCCTTTTTTGCCAGTATACAGGTATGGTATTGCAGGCGTTCTTCAAAATTGAGTATGTTTGAGGTGGAGTAGAGCTGGAATGTGTGAGTTCTGCTGGGGGCACCGGTCAGGAGCCTGTAGGCTTTGTTGATAGAGGTCTGGACTTTGGTGAGGGCAGTGGGGTCAGCAGCTGCATAGGTAGGGAGTCCATAGTCAACCAAAGACAGGATGGAGGAAGTGATAGCCAGCCGTAGGGCAAACTCAGGGAGGCAGTCTTTGTGGCGGTACAGGAGTCCAGTCCGGGCATTCGTGGCAGAGGACAAAGAGCTGACATGGGCATGGAAGGAGAAAGCCGAGTCGAAGGTGATGCCCAGGTATTTGTATGTTGATACCTGTTCAAGGGGGTGGAGGGTGCGGGGAATGATGTGAAGGGGAGCATTTCTGGAGTTAATTTGGCGGTGTGCAAAGATCATAGATTTTTTCTTCTTGAGGTTCAGAACCAGGCGATGGTCGAGGAACCATTTTTCAGCTTGGCTGAAGGTGAGTTGCAGGGAGCTCTGGAGAGTGCGTGGGTCAGGGTGTGAGGCGACTAGGCTAGGACTGCATTGTCAGCATATAGAAGCATTTTGCCTGTGCAGAAGCTGGGAAGGGTGTTTAAAAAGAGACTGAACAATGTGGGACCCAGGATGGAGCCTTGAGGGTCCCCAGAGCGTACAGGCAGGGCCATTGATAGGATGCCATTTAATCTGACCCATTGGGATCTATCCCAGAGATGGCTGGAGAACCAGGCCAGAGGGCCAGATGAGAAGCCCAGCTGACGGAGGGAATCAAGCATTAATGGGTGACACACAGTGTCAAAGGCCTTGGATAGGTCAATGAACACTGCCCCAGCGATCTCCCCAGCATCAAGTGCAGAGTGTATTTGGTGGAAGAACTCCAATAGGGCTGTGGTGGTGCTGTGACCAGGGCAGAAGCCATGCTGCTCTGGGCACAGTATGTTGTATGTCATTTTGAAGCACATGTGCAAAAACACATTTCATCCAGAATTTGAAAAATGACACTTGTCGCATGTCTGAGGTGGTGCGAAAAAATGGCTGTGTTGAAAGTTTAGAGTTAAAAAAGTAATGCATATATGAGTGAATGTTGAATTATTTCAGCATTCATTTATAATGTGGCCATTTTACCATATTTTTACACCAAATTTTCAACAGTCTTTTTATGACCTCACCTCATAAATCTAGTAGGTGACAAGTTTCAAATCCCATCCAAACCGTGATTTTGTGCACCAGCTATGAAATCACGTTTAAGCAGTTATTTGAAAAATATTAACTGCCTGCCTTATCCATGAGATGGTGTCCCAAAAAGGCTGTGTTGAAAGTTTGGCGGAAAAATATTGAAAATTAGCAAAGTTATGAGTGAACGTTAAAATAATTTAATGTTTTCTCATAACTTAGTTATTTTACTATATTTTTTCACCAAATTTTCAACATAGTCTTCTTATGAATCCCTCTCATGAACCCAGTTGGTGAATAGTTTCACATCCACCCAAAAGGTGATTTCACACCGTGACCGCAAAATCACTTTTTGGGATAGATTTTAACAATTGTGCTTACTTTGTTCATGTGGCAAGGTCCCAGAAAGGTCATGTTGAAAATCTGGTGTAAAAATATTGAAAAATGCCAGTTATTCATCAAAGCTCAAAACCCATTGAAATATAATATGGGGGACATTTTTTAACCAGGAAAGGCACATTAAGCCGGAACTTGTTTCCAGGTGTGACCTGGGAGCACAAGGAAGTTAGGTGACTTGCTCAGGATCACACAGTATGCAAGGGGGGGGCTGATGGGATTCAAACCCAGGTCTCCAGGTTTGCAGCTCAGTGCCCTTAACCACCACTCTATACTTCCTCCTCAAGGGAAGGGGAAATTTAAACTAGACTTACCTTATTTTCTCATATCTAAGTCACTGGTTCCAGTGGTCAGATGTGTTTTTGATTGGAAAGTGGATCTATGTTGTGGGACATGTTCAGGTGAGTGAGGGTGCATGAGTGGGGTGGATGCTGAGTTGGGGGTGTCAGGGATGTGGTCTGTGGGAGGCAGATCTACATTAGACCATTTTCTTTTTTACAAATTTAAGTATTAAAAAGTACAGCCCGGTGGCACTGAGGGTTGAGATACTGGATGCCACATCTCATGCCATGCCGGTGAGCCGGGTTTGGGAACAAGCTCGGGTCATCAGGGGGGAGGGAGAGGACAGTGAGTATCTGTCGACTGGCAAGCTGTCCACCTCAGGAGGAATTGATGGGTCTCTTGGTGCTTGGCTGCCCCCCAGTGGAGGCTGGGTGGTAGTGCCGCCTCCAAGAGCCCAGGTGCAAGGCCAGGGGAAGGTGGAAGGAGCTGTCGACTAGAGCTGTGGTGCTTGTGTAGGCCTCTAGCCACATGAAGTCACTGCTTCCAGGGCTCCGGGGTTAGGAGGGTAGATAAGGGGAAAAATAACATGTGTCACCCGGATGAAGCCTCTGGGCCAGCTCCAGGGGTTCTGTCAGGGCATGCATAGCGTTTGAAAGCTCTCAAAAGCCCCCAGAGTCCAGTAGGCTGGTTGACAGAGGAGATTTCCCAAGGAGGAGGTAAAAAGAGTTAACAAAATATAAATTAAAAATGTCAACAAGGGATGGTTTCCTTTTTTTCAGGAGTCTTAGCCGACACTTGGGATTGGGCACCTCAGTTTTGGGATACCGTTCGGCGGCACCAGGGGTGAGCACCCTGGTGTCACCTGGTATATTATGAGAAGGGGCGGATGACCTGGAGTTGGGGGGTTAGACAGAAACAGTACTGGGGGGCAACCCAGTCTGCTTTAAATAATTAAGTACTGTATTGGGGAAGGGGTAGAAAGAAGTGGTACCAGAGGTGGGCACCCCAGTCTGCTTAATACAGTAAATTAAGATAGCTAGAATAGATACGATCAGTGAGACTGAACAGACAACCAGCTCAGCAGAATGCTGGATCACTGTTCAAACTGAAGCCAGCAGCATGACTCTAGCTGTGGCTGCTTAATTAAAGAAAGTCCCACTGTTCTCATAGAGAGAATGCAGATGAACAGCTCCTTTCACTGGGCACCCAGGATTTTTGGGTGCCCAGAAACCTTATTTCCAGGTATATTTTCAAAAAACTAACATGTGAATGTCTTTTTTAGTTAGATTCTGGTGTTTGTTTTTTTAAAAATACATCATTTTTAAGTTTTGTCAAGGATATTTAGCATATCAAAAAAAAAAAAAAGATGGCAGCCATCATGAAGAGAACAAATATTTTTGACTTTGTGACACCCAAGTGATGTGAACTTAAAATGCTTTCGATCCATATCAGAGGGTTATCCAGAAACTCTACAGAGCATACTCAGAAAAAAAAATACATATGACTCTGGAACCATTTAATGTCTTTTCACAAAAACTTCGACAGGAACTACCTTGACACTGGCTGCTTCTATCCTGAAAGTTTCATTGAAGAACTCCATACCATCTAGGCTGTAGGTGAGAGAAAAAAAGTGTATTAAATACAGGAAAAAATCTTCACTTTTCCAGTATCGATGTTTCAGGTCTCAGAAATTGCACAAGATGCTGTTATGAAACTCTTCACATCTTGAGACCCTGCTGGCTAGACCATGCATGCCAAATTATGGGGTATTCTATAGAATCCCGTCAAAGTTATTAAGGTGCAAAAATTGGGTTTAACATTGAACACCTTACTGAACCTTAACTATACTGGTGCTGTCACACCACTGTAATATATATTTTATATATATATATATTTTCTGTTACAGTGACAAAAGTCTGGAAATTCTGTGTTCGGGTTACCAACCCTACCACCTCCCATCCTCCACACACCAACAGGTGGGGTGTGCCTTGGGATCGTCGTGCGTAACTCTCATCCCATTTTATGTGTAAACAAGCTGAGATGGTGTAGTGTAGGAGAATTCCCTACTTTTGTCACTGCAGCCCTCCAGTCCTTGAACTTCCAATTATAGGACAACAGTGACCAAATTGTCAGCTTAGCCATCTTATTATTCCCAACTCATGTACCCGGTACAGAAAATTTTCGAATCCACGCCAAAACCTAATTCCATGCAACTGCAATGCCATTCCATGCCACAGGTGCGAAAACACATTTTGACCAAGATTTGAAAAATGACAACTGTGACATACATGAGGTGGGGTAATAAAAAGGGTATGTTGAAAATCTGGGATCAAAATATTTAACATTTCCAAAGTTATGAGCGTGTGTAGCGAAATTGCAATGATTTGGTCCTAACTTTGCCATTTTTAATAATTCTGACCACAGACTTTTAACATAGCCTTCTTATGATCCCATCTCATGAACAAGATCAGGAAAATTGTCAAATCCCACCCGAAAGGTGATTTCACCAACCGACCACAAAATCACCTTGTGGGTGGGTGTTGTATAATGACAGTCATACTGTTCATGAGATGGGGTTCCCAGAAGGCCATGTTCAAAATTTGGGTCAAAATCTCAAAAAATGGCTAAGTTATGCATAAAAGTTGAAACCCCCATTAAAATACATTGAACTGCATTTACCTTAGTTTCTTATATTGCAGTCACTGGTTCCAGCAGCAAGTCGTATCTTTGATCAGACAGTGTATCTTAAATCTGGGACCTGTTCAGGTGAGTGAGGGTGTGTGGGGTGGTGGGTGCTGAGTGGGAGATGAGGGTTGGGGGACTGATCAGCAAGGGACCATTTTTTTCTTTTACTGGTATATTAAAAAAACATTGAAGGACCATTTTCTTTATTTGAGGGTTATGCCTGAAACAGAAGGGTGGGCAGTGCCACTAGACACCAGGGATCAAACTTTGAAAATAACAGGGATGGCGATTAGAGGCTGGAGTGCCTCTAGACAAAATGAATGTGGACAGTGATCGACGGGTGGGGGTGCCACTAGACACCAGGGAATATAAAATATGTTATAATGGGGATGACAATCAGAGGGTGGGGTGCCCCAGACACCAGGGATTGGGAATATATTTACTAATGGTGACAGTGATCAGCAGGTGAGATGCAACTACACACCAGGGAATTCTTAATGGGGGACAACAACCAGCAGGTGGGGGGGGGGGTGCCACTAGAAACCAGGGATTATATGGTATCATAAGGTGGATGGTGATTGGCAGGTGGGGGCTGCCACTAGACACCAGGGACTGGGAATATAATATATAATAATAAGGATGGTGATTGGCGGGTGAAGGGTGCCACTAGATGCCAGGGAATATAATATTTTATAATGGGGATGGTAATCAGAGGATAGGGGTGCCACTAGACACCATGGATTTTATTTATTTAGGGAGACAGTGATCGGCGGGTGCGGATTGCCACTAGACACCAAGGAAATTTGAAATTATGAAGGGGACAGTGATCAAGGGTGGGGATGCCACTAGACACCAGGGGCAACATTATTCCTGAGGAGGCAATGGAGTGAGTGAGTGAGTGAGTGAGTGAGTGTGTGTGTGTGTGTGTGTGTGTGTGTGTCTGTGTAGGGACACTACCATATACCAGGGGAAACAGTGGCTCACAGCTCAAACTACAGCTGGCAGCTTGAGTTCTAGCTGCAGCTGTAGAGGTCATGAAAATCCTGCTGTTCTCATACAGTGTCAGTGGCTCAGTAGGTAGCACACTCGCCTCTGAGGCCGGGAGATCAGAGGGCTGTGGGTTCAGTTCCCACATCTGCCACTTGGGTTAATATCCCAGTACTGACACTGTAGTGCAGCATGAGAGGGGTGCTGCACTTCTGAGGTGCCGTCTCTCGGATGAGACGTTAAACCGAGGTCCCATCTGCCTGGATTGGTGGTAGTTCAGGTGGATGTTAAAGATCCCATGGCACTTATTGAAAAGAGTAGGGGAATTTCCCGGTGTCCTGGCCAAATTTCCTCATTCACTAAAAATACCACCAACAGCTTAATCTGGTTCAAGGTCAGTTGGCATTTATCTGTATCCCTTCCCGGGTCGTGCCTGAAAATAGGCAGGATTTGTCTAGTGCACTTACCGGTCAACAAAAGCTAAATAAAATAAAAATAAAATAAAATACAGACAACACGGGGAGCACTCCTCTCACTAACCTGGGCACCCAGGATTTTGGGTGCCCAGAAAAGGTATTTCTTGGCAAAATTTAAAAAAAGAAACATCAGAATGTAGCTAAATGGGTCCCATTTAGCTAGGTTCTGATATTTGTTTTTTTGAAATCCATTCATTTTTATGCGCTTTCTTTCTCTCACTAACTGAAAAAGCAAAATGGCGACAGATGGAAAAAGGATTTTCCATATTTGACACAGGATGACCCGTCTGTGAAAAAGGATTATGTGCCTGTGATAAAGGATCCTTTTTCGTGTGGAACATGTCTAATTTCCCATTGAAAATAATGAGAACTTCAAAATTTACTGACTTTGGAACAGATTAATATTTTTTCACCAAACCAGCAAAAGGCATGTCTGCAAGCAAAGCCTTTCTACCCTTAAAATTTCAGACCACAGTTTAAAACAGTTTTTGAGATACAGGTGGACAAAGAAACAACAAAAAACACATACATTTCTGTATTTTTCACACTCTGTATCTCAGAAGCCAAACAAGTGATTCAAATAGAATTTGACACATCAAGAGACCTATGCCACAAAATTATACCTGCAAAATTTCATGCACATCTGCTGAACTGTTGCAAAGTTATTAAGGTGCAAAATTGGGCTTTAACATTAAATTGAGGACTCAACCCTAACTATAGAGGCACTACCACGTCACTATAATATATAAATCTAGGACCACCTGACAAAAACTAAACCAGAGGATGAAAGTCAACACCAGACTGGCACAGCAAGAAACAATATGTTTTTCTTTAAAAAAGAAAAAGTAGAGATGGACTCCTGTTTTGTGTTGTGATGTATCATGGCAAGAATTTGCAACCCAACAGTATTGTATTTTTGGGAGAAGCAATGCAGTCACTGGCGGGATACAGGACTGCGTTATATCTGCACCATGAATAGGCAGACCATATCACTAAGAAGATGCACCAGTTCAGATTGGTGCTTCATTGCCTTGCATGTGTTTGGGAATAGGGAGGGGCACACACAAAATGTCAACATTTTGTATTCTGCCACACCTACCTACAGTATATCTGCTTTTGGACAGAAAATCTATTGTCTTTGTGCTTGTCAAGTGGTTCATGTGCTTTTGCTACGTTGCTTTTCAGAAATGTACTGTAGATAGAGTGTTGCCAGGGACCAGGATGGTGGTGATGATGATGGTGGTGGTTGGAGGGGGGGTAGGGAAATTGTTATTTCCATGCTATGGTATCCTTCTTTAGGTGAGACCCCTACAGTAGGGGATCTGGGTGACTTAAACTGCAGCAGAGATGGTACATTCTAAAAGTGATAGTTCACTCTAAATTTTACAAGGTATTCTCATAATTGATGCATGACACATTGCAGCTGATGTTGAAATGTGGGATGATAAAACTGGGCTAATGGTTTAGGATAATGTATGAAAATATGCTTCAAAGGAAGGAGAGGTGGTTTTAAGGTAATTAAAAGGAAAAACAGAGAGTGGGGATAGTTAGGACACCATAGAGAGGCATTCATTTTGATAATGTTGTTGAAGCCAGGGTAGGTTAATGGCAGGTGTACAGATGCCAGAGTGGGAGAACATGGTCTGTTTGAAAGTCTGTAGGTTTCTGTAGAATTTTGTGCTGCCGAGGATAAAGCTCCAATTGCCAGGGACAGTGGATGCAAACACTTTCTAGCTACCGACAGTTACCTAAGTTATGAGTTCTTGGAATGTGCACAACGTCCCTGAGCTGGAATCTCATATGATAACTCTGGACTGAAAAGAGTGAGTCTTTGTAACAAGAAGAAAAAAATCAATATATAAATAATTTAAAATATATTATTGGGTGTATATCATTGTCCATTTTTAATATAAGAATATTACCTCTATATATCCAGTGTTCCAAAACTGATGTGCATTGTAGCAGTAATGCTAACAATATTTGAGGCAACAGTCTTATATTGAACAGAACACTATGTGTGTGTGTGTTGTGTGTGTATGTGGGTGTATGTATATAAGTGCATGTCTGTGTGTATGCATGCATGTATATGTATGTATGTATGTGTATATATATATATATATATATATATATATATATATATTCATAACAAAAACTCCATTTAATGCATCAATTGGGTTGTTCCACAGTGACAGAAGTGAGGAAATTCGATGTTAGATTTCCACCCCCTGCACCCCACCCGCCCCCACCAACAGGCATCAGGGTGTGCATTGCAGTCGGTTGGTCCTAACTCTCACCCCATCCCATGTGTAAACAAGCTGAGGTGGTGCAGTATAGAAAGGGTGAGGGTTAGACTGATGACTCCCCAACGCACACCCCAATGCCTGTTGGTGGGGAGGGTGGGGTGGGTGCAAGGGGGGTGGAACCCTATCATCGAATTTCCTTGCTTTTGTCACTGTGGAACAACCTAACTGATGCATTAAACAGAGTTTTTTGCCATGAATTAACCTTCTTTTTGAGAATGTGCACTATAAATAGTGAAGAAACAGCAACGCAAATGCAAGTGCAAACACTAATGCACATGGTGATGGAAACATAAATGATAATGCAAACAGTAATAGAAACACAAGCACAAATGTTAATGAAAACATAAATGCAAATGCAAGCAAATCGGAAATGCAAACCGTGTATACGATGCACGTAACGAGTTGGAAATGCAGACATTTACGTAACAGCAACGATGACGCCAAAGGAAAGACAAACAGAAACAGAAATGCTAACGGAAGCACGTACACAAATGCAAATGGAAATGCACATGGTGACGCAAAAGGAAACTCAAACAAACACAGCAGTGGAAACGAAATGTTAACAGAAGTGCAAATGAAAATGCAAAGGGTAATGCACACGGTGGCGTAGATGGGAACGTTAACGCAAATGGTAACGGAAATGCAAGTGGAAACGCTAACTGTAACAGTAATGAAAATGCACAGCCTTTTTTTTCCTAAAAGCTGCATAGAGAAACACAGTGAATACAAAGAATGTATGCATAATAATGGCCCTCGGAGCCAAAAATGAACACTTGGAATACTAAATTGCTTATATCTCAGGAACCATATGACGTAGAAAAAAAATGAAAATTTCATATGATTTATGACTTTCCTGGTTGTTTTGTACTTAGCCCCCTCACTGGGGCCATTTTCCCATGAAAGTCCATATCTCGAAGCATTTTCGAGATACAGGCTCCGAAAGGCGTGGCGGATGCCATAATGTTATTCTGTGGGAAAAACAGTCAACTTTGGAGTCCAGCAACTTTGCAGCCCTGTAATATTTTGTCACCAAACCACCAAAAGGCACATCTGTGGTATGTTGGCTTTCTTTCCTCCAAATTTCAGCTCCAAAGACCAAACCATTCTTTTGTAGCAGGGTGGCAAAGAATTCCTGTTATTTTGGGCATAGTGTCACAAAGTAGTGTCGCAAATCACAACACTTTTGCAAAAAAAATCACGAAAGTGTTGAATGTACGACACTACTTTGTGACACTGCTGTTTCAAAAAATGTCAAAAACATATTTCTGGGGTGTTTAACCCCCCAAAAAAGACATGGCTAGCATCCTCAGGGCTCAACTAGGTGAACACATAAATAATTGTGTCCCTAGAGGGTCCCAAATTTAAATGGCAAGCATTTCTGTGACAAGTAACTGAAAACAAAATGGTGGATTTGCGACACTACAGGGGTCATTTGCGACACTAAAAAACACATTTGCAACACTGTCAAATTTTTGTTAACTTTTCCCATTGACTATAATGAGAAACTTGTTTTTTGAATAACTTTTGAACCGTTTAATATTTTTTCACGAAATCTTTGAAAGGCACATTGGGGACCCTGGCTGGATGTTCCCTGAAGTTTTTGGACCAGTCGCTTAAACCGTATGACCTGTAGGTGTGAGCAAAGAATGCACAAAAAAGCATAAATATGACTTTCTATTGTGCTTTATAGCTCCACAACCGTATATCTGATCATTACGGAACTTGGCATATCCAGATATCTATGGCACCGCTCCATGCCTGCCAAATTTCAGGTAAATCCATCATACAGTGGTAAAGTTATTAAAATGCAAAATTTCACACTTTAACCTTAAATGGGGTACTCAACCCTAACTATAGTGGCACGGTATATATATATATATATATATATATATATATATATATATATATATATATATATATATATACACACACACACATACACACATATATTATAGTGGCTGTTATGAAGGCACTTCAATGTTAAAGTGAAAATTCTGGGCATTAATAACTTTGGATCCATTCAATGGATTTGTGTGAAATTTGGTATGCGCAGTGGGGCATGGTAGATCTCTTGATTTTCCAAATTTCATTTCAGTTGGACTTACGGTTTTTGCACACGTAAATGCTGAAAAATGCAAAATTATCCAGTTTTGGAGGCAGTTTTTGAAATATTGTCCATGGCTCTACGAGGCTGTCATGTGGCATGCCACTCTTCAAGATGACTCATCTGAAAGAGCTTTGTTGGCCGAACATGCCGCTTTTTGTTTGGTGAAAAAATATTGAGGCATTCAAAAGTTATAGCACTTTTAAATTCCCATTATAAGTCAATGGGAACATTTATATGGCTATTTTGTGAACAAAGAATGTCCCAACTGGTGGTCAAAGAATTTGCAGCCTTGCGGTCAAAGAATCTTTGTCCCTGAGAATTCTTTGATCGCAAGGTCTGCCATCTTGTTTTTGAATTCTGATCGAAATAAATCAAATATCTGGGCTCAGGGGTCCGTCCTGAAGTAAAACTTGGATGGGTTTTACTCAGGGGGACTCTATCAAGCCATGCCTTTGGTTCACTCTAAAATGGTAAAAAAATAGAGTTTTAAACATTTGAAATCTTTGATCATGGCTCGCTAATAATCTTTGATCACGAGCCTGCAAATTCTTTGATCACGAGATTCTTTGACCGCGATCTTTGATCGTGAGCGAGGGACAAGATGGCCCAATTAAAAAAATTAGATTTCAGAGCCCGGGATGGTCTAGGAACACAATTGTTTCCAGATTCTAAGTGAAAATAACACATTCTTAGTTAAATAGCATGTGTTCTGAAAGGAACATATATGTATCTCCAAATAACCTGATTTATTTGTGTGTACGTGTGGTTTAAAGAGCTGAGTCGTGAAGTGAAGAAACTAGCTGGGAGTTTTGGATTGGGTGGATTATTTACACTAACAGGGCTTGCCCTTTTTGTTTCAAGAGAGTGTTTATTGTTGTTTTGAAAGTTTTCTTCGGTATTCCTTTTAATAAGTCTATCACTTCCCGAAGGAGCAGGCAACAGTTCAAACTGCTCCGAATACACAAAGTGACCCCCTGACTGTCTGCAGCAGCAGTTCTCATCCAACAAGGACTGCTAGGCAGCAGCGTGCATATTACCTTTTTAACATCTAAATATTTTATATAATAAAGTGTGAACCTGCATGCTTATCGTCATCCCCATCACGTGTATGGAACATCCCTCCTTTATTAAGTGCTGTCCCCTGAATCCCTTTGCTAGTTTTCTTAGAGTAATTCTGTTTTGGTGTATGTGTGTTTATAGCTAGACTGACAGACAGACACACACACACACACAAAGTGCTCAATCCACAAAACATTTCTGCCATAGGAACAGAATGGCAATTTTGGATGCGGCATTTGGGTGATAAGGGATTACAGGTTCATCAGGTCCGCCCCTACTTCATAACCAGGGAATAATAAATATATGGTGCAAACATTAACTTCTTTGTAATTTAGAACAATTCCCCATCCTGCTTTCTAGCAAGGGTACACTGTAGTGTGTGTGCGTGTGTGTCTGTGTGTGTCTGCGTATGTCTGTGTGTACACTGTCTGTCTTCATGTAGCTGGGTTGGTATTGCCTGGATGCAACTCTTTGAAAAAGGGGGCTGGTCCAAATCCCCATATTACCCTGTGACAGATGAGAAGGGACTGAGAGGAAGTGGGGGTTGACACTTGAGAAGATCGGGAGGACAAGAGGAGGGGACAAGGGACTGATCACAAGGGGTGTGGGTAACACTTGATGCTGACAGAGGCAGCAGCAGACACTGTGAGGATCAACTCTCTTTGGCAGCAGGTTAAAAGGGAAACCGAGTATATGAGCAAAAGAAAGAAATCCCACCAGCAGCATCAGCAGAAAGTCGTGAGGATTCCTGACTGAGAAAGACTCCTCCAGACTCTGAGCCGGCAGCAGGAACTAGCCAACACTGACATTATTTGTTGTTTTCACTTAAAATATTTATTGACAAGAAGCCAGGGCATTGCGGTGGTTTCGTTAAATTCTGTCTAAAAGTCAAGTTTTAGCATTTTTTTATTCTTTGATCGCGAGATTCTTTGGTCACGATCTTGCATCGTGAGCGAGGGATGAGATGGCCCTTTTAAAAATTAAATTTTCTCAGCCCAAGGGTGGCCTAGGAACACAAATGAGGGCGGGTTTTTTTTCAAGGGACTTCATTCTGTTGAGGCATGGTGGTAGTTTAGTTTAATTCTGCCTAAAAGTTGAGTTTCAGCATTTTTTTATTCTTTGATCGTGAGCTTGCAAATTCATTGATCGCAAGATTCTTTGATTGCGATCCTGCATTGCGAGTGAGGGACAAGATGGCTCTTTTAAAAATTCAGTCTTCCCAGCCCAGGGGTGGCCTAGGAACACAAATGAGGGTGGGTTTTGCTCGAGGGGCTTCGTTCTATCGAGGCATGGTGGTGGTTCCATGTAATTCTGCCTAAAACTTGAGTTTCAGTATTTTTTATTCTTTGATCGTGAGCCTGCAAATTCTTTGATTGCAAGCCTGAAAATTCTTTGATCACGAGATTCTTTGATCGCCATCTTTGAAAGCGAGATAGGGACAAGATGGCCATATTTTATAATGCATTACATAGGGCAATTTCACCAATCTTTAAGTTTAAATGGACCAGAAGGTCGTGGGTTCTCGTCCCACACTGGGATTGGACTTGCACCTAAAAATCGATGGCATCCGAGTGCTGGGGGGTGCTGTACTGCTGGGGTGTGCTGTCCTTCGGATGAGACGTTAAACGTAGGTCCCTTCTGCCCATCCTGGTGTTGTCCTGGTGGGTGTCCAGGTGGAAGTAAAAGAACCCAGGGCACTCTTCGCAAAGAGTAGGGAACATTCCCGGTGTCCTGGCCAACATTCCCTTTCCCATAAACCGGTTCATGCAATTATCCAGGCTGTGTGTGGGTGATGATGTGCGATATGGCATTGGCCACCACCACACATTCAGTCACTTCACTACCAGTCTAGCATTGCTTGTAAAGCGCTTTGGATGTATGGTGTTTTTACATTGACATTTGGAGGGTGTTGATGGTACATACACGTTTACAAGTTGCAGGCCCCACCAACTTCCGCGAAGTTTGCCCGCTCAAGTTGTCTAGGTGGTTCAACTTATCAAGTTCTTAGTTTTGTATTCTTTCTCAAAAAGAAAGGGAATTCTATGCAAAAAACTGCATTAATGCATCATTTAGGGTTAAAGCACAGAAAGTCAGGAAATGAAAAAGCTTTAGGGTTGCCCCTCCCCCCGGACCAGTCAGTCATCCCAAGATTGACAGATGACGGGGTGTTCATTGGGGTTGTGAGGCCTAAATGTCACCCCATTCTTTTTCCCTGTCCCTTGTCAATATGATTACACATGATATTAAAATGTTTTTCCTCCAAGGCGTCATAAAAGTTTATGATCTCCATCCTCTGGCAGACTCATAAAGTCCCAGTTCATTTCCACTTCAAAGAGCCTAGGCATATTATAAAAAGTTAATAAAATGCCACTCTGAAGTAAGTCAGTTAATTAAATGGTTCCTGCTTCATTGAAACCTGGGGGGGGGGGGTCTCATGGAAGCACTGTGACAATCACACATTCTATTTTTATATTACAAATATCATTCAACAATCATAACCAGCTGGCCAAGTGTCACAATCCTCCCCACCTAGACTGAATTTGGGGTCTCTATCGCCTGCATTGGATGAGCTTCCCAAATCAGTTCACTCTTCATATGTACACGACAGACCATCAGTGTTCTGATTGACGCTCCAGCCCTATGTAAGATTGTCATGTCATACCCTTGCAAGGCAAGACTCCATCTTAATAGTCTACCATTAGTTGTTCCCATCTGAGTCAGCCAAACCAGGGAGTTGTGGTCCATTTGTACCTCCAAGTGCTGCCCATATAAGTATGGCTCTAACTTCTTTAGGGCCCACACTATGGCAAGACACTCTTTTTCCACAGTAGAGTAAGCCTGCTCCCTGGGAAGTAACTTTTTACTCAGATACACTACAGGGTGATCTTTCCCTTGGTTGGATGTCTGACTCAGTACTGCCCCAATACCCACATCTGAGGCATCAGTCTGAACTATAAAGGGTCTACTATAGTCAGGACTTATCAACACAGGAGTACTGCATGGTGCCTCCTTCAGTCGGGTAAAGGCTTTTTCACAGGCTGGTTCCCAGGTAATTTTCTTAGACATCCTTTTCTTTACCAGGTCAGATAGGGGAGCAGACAGGGCACTGTAATTGGGTTCACATTTCCTATAGTAACCTGCTGTCCCTAGAAATCTCCTGACCTGCTTCTGCGTTTCTGGTCTGGGCCATGCCTTGATCACCTCTATTTTTACTTGGTTAGGATGGAGCTGTCCCCGGCCTACAAAATGCCTGAGGTATGCCTCTTTAGCCATGGCTACCTGGCACTTCTCAGCTTTGACAGTGAGCCCGACCCTCTGTATCCTGCCCAGCACTTCCCTAAGGTGGGACAGGTGTTTCTCTCAGCTGGCACTAAAGATGGCAGTGTCACTCAGGTACACCACGGCGTACTCCTCATCACCATTTAACACCTGGATAACCAACCTTTGGAAAGTGGCCAGGGCATTCTTCATTCCGAAAGGCATTACTTTAAATTCAGATAAGCCTATCGGAGTGATGAAGACCAACCTCTCCCTAGCTCTGTCAGTTAAGTTGACCTGCCAATAGCCCTTTGTCAGGTTAATAGTGGTAAGGTATGTCACCCCTCCCAACTTGTCCAGGAGTTTGTCTGTCTGGGGCATCGGGTGGGCATCTGACTTCGTGACTGCATTCAGTCCATGATAGTCCACACAGAAATGAGTAGAGCCATCTGGCTTGGGCACCAGGACTACGGGTGAGGCCCAGGGGCTGTGGGATCTCTGGATTACCCCTAAATCAAGCATTTCCTCCACCTCCCTTCTAATGTCCTTTTGGACAGCCTCTGACACCTGATATGGTGTCCAGCGTATGGGCGTCTTCGTTCCTGTCTCCACATCATGCGTTGCTAAGAGGGTTAGTCCAGGCTTGGCACTAAACAAGGGGGCAAAGTCTGCTAAAACCTCCCTTACTTCCTGGATCTTGTCTGGGGCCAGCTGGGGAGACAATTTAACTGCCTCCACAGATGACTCCCACTTACTTTCTTCCAGCAAGTCCAGAAGGGGGTCTCATTCATCTGTCCCCTCCCCAGGACTACATACTGTGAACACCATGTCAGCCCTATTAGCATATGGCTTCATCATGTTGACATGGTACATTCTTTCTTTCTGTCTTCTGTCAGGTAACTCTGTGATATAGTTCACATCATTTACCTTCCTAACTACTTTGTGTGGTCTTGCCCACTAAGCCTGCAGCTTGTCTTTCCAGACCGGAATAAGGACCATGACTTCCTCACCCACTGTATACGAGCGAGGTCTGGCTCTGCAGTCATACCACACCTTTTGTTTCTGTTGGGCAGCTGCCAGGTTGCTCTGGGCTGTCCGCATAAGCTCCTTCAGCCTTTCCCTAAACCTAAGGATGTAATCCACTATGGGAGTTCCCTGGGTGGCATGCTTGCCTTCCCAGTCCTCCTGGATCAAGTCTAGGGGCCACGTGGCCTGCGTCCATATAAGAGTTCGAGGGGGAAAATCCTGTCGACTCTTGGGGCACCTCCCTGTATGCAAACAACAGGTGGGGAGGGTATTTCTCCCAGTCCCTCCCATGCTGTTCAGCAAATGCTTGGAGCATTGACTACAGGGTACCGTTAAATCTTTCCACAAGCCCACTGGCTTGCAGGTGATAAGGTGTCGTGAAACCTGGGGCTAACTGGTTTTGGTGGAGGCAGTGAGGGTTTTAACTGCCCTGAAGGTGCACTTTTCCCTTTCTGCACTGCCCCATCCGCCCCATTCGCTCTCAGAGTAGGTCTGCTCTTGGCATAGCGGCCTGAGATTTCAGCAGCCTCTTGCTCTGTTTTGGGATCTCGGTCCTCCAGCCAGGTTTTCAGCTCTGCTGGGCATGCCCCAAAAAACTGTTCTAACAAAATAGCATTTTCAATTTTATCTACAGAGTTTGCTTCAATTCCTTCCCACCAACATTTTAAAAACTGACGTCGTTTCATGGCTAGCTCCTCTTAGCTCTTATCAGGGCTTCCCCTGAGTTTATGGAATTTAGCTCTTTATGCTTCAGCAGTTAAATCAAACTTTTTTAAAAGTGCAGCTTTAAGTTTGCTGTAATAATTACTGTCCTCATTGTCCATTTGATCCAACGCATCCCCAGCTTTCCCGGTAAGTAGTAGGGATAGCTGGAAGCACCAGCATCACCACCCTCTGGCAGATTCATAAAGTCCCATTTGATTTCCACTTCGAAGAGCATAGACATATCATAAAAAGGTAATAAAATGCCACTCTGAAGTAAGTCAGTTAATTAAATTGTTCCTGCTTCATTGAAACCTTGGGGGGGGGGGGTGTCTCATGGAAGCACTGTGACAATCACATACTCTATTTTTATATTATAGATATCATCCTACAATCATAACCAGCTGGCCAAGCATCACAATTCAGTTTCCCGGTGGTAGCGATAACACTACCGCATCGTTGTATGCTGTCCCAGGACCTCCGTGAGGTCCCCGGTTGCCCTGCACCTGACTGAAAGCTCCCTCCCTCTCCTGACTGCACCTCCCACCTCTCATCTTCAGCTCCTGTTTTTGATGGTTGGGTGAGTTAGCAGCAGCACACTGCAATGTGCTGACCACCCTGAAATAGAAAGAAAAGTGAATTTATTTATTTTAAATAGTTTGTGCAAGGCGCAAAAGGAAAATATCTGAGTGCCGTGAAGAGGCGGGCCAGGGGCTCCTCATTTAAATAATTTAAGCCTTTGGGGCATAGTGACGCCCACAGGGGAGGGTACAGCAAAAGGGAAGCCTCAGGAAGGGCATGAATCTTTATGAAAGAGGTGTGGCTGGGCAGTGCAGAGTGACAGTTCAGCACAAGCCAACCTGGAGACATTTAAAGGGGCCAAGATTACAGGGAAGCCCAGCATATTTAAAGGGGCTTATTCCAGAGAAGCCCAGAGTGTATTTGCAGGAGCTTATTCAAGAGAGGGACCTGTGTGTTTGAAAAGGCCCAGGGTTACAAGGGGGGCCAGTACATAAAAGGGCTTAGTGCAGAGAAGCCCAGAGTGTTTGTAGGGGCTCACCTAGGAAAAGCCCAGTGACCAGAAAGGGGCCCCAGTGTATTTGAAAAGGACACAGTCGAGAAGGGCCCACGATTTAAAAGGGGCACACCTACAGGGTGGCCCAGCATTGAAAGGCAGCTCACCCAGAAAAGGCCCAGCGATCTTAAAGGGGCCCAGATGAAGCCAAGCCCAGTTCTTGAAGGGGCAAGGGTAGCCCACTAGTTCTTAAAGGGGCAAGTTAGGCCCACCACTGGGTAAAGGGGCAAGTCAGTCTACTAGTTCTTAAAGGGGCAAGTTAGACCCACCAGTTCTTAAAGGGGCATGTTAGGCCCACCACTGTGTAAAGGGGCAAGTCAGGCCCACCAGTTCTTAAAGGGGCAAGTTAGGCCCACCACTGTGTAAAGGGGCAAGTCAGGCCCACCAGTTCTTAAAAGGGGCAAGTTAGGCCCACTGCCATGTTCTCTGCCATTTAAAGGGGCAAGTTAGGCCCACTGCTAGCCATTTAGATTCCCCAGGTGTTATTAGGGGCCCAGCAGCATTAGTGACCCCGGATGTTTAAGGAGTCTAGCCAGCCATACAGAGCCACAGTAACAGGAAGAACCCAATTTAGTCAGAGGGGCCCCTGTTAGTTAGGTTCACCAGTGCTAGGGTTCTATCAGAAAAGTGAATTGCCTGTATATTTACTGTGATTTGAACTTAAGGCTGAATAAGAGACCACTGCAACAAGAACTGAGACTTAATATTGCATGCAAGTATTGCTACAAGCAGTAAATGTGCCAGAAAGTATTGCTTTGTTGCCAGCCTTCCAAGTTGCAAGGTGTTTGAATCAGTTTTCCAGAATCTGTTTACCATTGGTATCCAGATAAATCTTCTTCAAAATACTCCAGAAGTCATCTCCAGTGCATCTTCAAAGCAGCCGGCAGCAGATCTTCAAGGAACCGTACTGCAGTCATTTGCAACGTCCTGTTTATTGTTTTCCGCTCTTCAAAGTTTCCCAAAGTACGGCCTGGCCTGGTACAAAAGTACCATCCGTTTTCTTGTTTTGTCGTCCGTATCAAAGTGCAATCCAGATATTCTGCCACAGTGTTTTGCATCATCGTCCTGTTTCTTATTTTACATAGTCCTTGGCTCGTTCAGCCTTGGTGCCCAGAACCTGTTAGTGCTTCCGATTCACAGACTTCCCTTCTTCAGAATCTTTGTCATGTCCCTGCAGTCCAGAAGAGGACTTTTGGCTGGTTGATCAGCACTTTCTTCTTCTTCCTCATGTCCTGGCAGCCCAGTAGAGGACTTTGAGCCAGTTGGTCAGCACTTTCTTCTTCTTCCTCATTTCCCAGCAATCCAGAAGAGGACTTTTGGATGGTTGGTCAACATCATCTTCTTCTTCGTCTTACCCCAGCAGTCCAGAAGAGGGCTGTGGCTGGGTTTGGTGTGTCTCAGTTCCAGTGGGTTCTGAGCTGAGAGAATCGTTGCTTTGTTCTTAACAAATCCGGCAACCCTAGAGAGGTGGGGTGTGGCCGAGAGACTCATGGCCTGTACACAATCATCTCTGCAGTCCCTTAGTTCTTAGCCCAGTCAGCCAAGTGTTTCCCTTGTGTTTTATCCTGCAACCCAGTTTCCACTCGATGACGGAGAAAGCTTATCCATGCACAAAGATGACAGACACCTGCATCTAATAGACTCTGAGAGTGTGATACTGTTGGATGGTTGTACACTGAATGCTTGTTACATGGTATGATAAAGTAGTAAGTTATGCTCCTAATACATAGGCCTCTTAGTACGGTATCTTAGAGTGATCAGAATGTTATAAAGTGGCCTTAAGCCGAAGTACTTATAGTGTGATAAAGTGGTATAAGCTCGCATATTTTTGTAGGCCTTATAGAGAAGAATAACATAGAGTTTAGATCTAGTTGTATGTTAGTTGTTATCCACAATGCTGTCCATAATACCTGTTGTGTTTGCTTTTGGTATTTCCTTGTATGACCATGTCCTCCTTCCCCTCCTGTCTAATAAACGTCTTTGCTTCATCCGACCTCTGCGTCCTCTCCTTGTCGGGTGATTCCATCAACCTGCCCCCATTCGAACCTTAAGCAGCCCTTCACCATCCCATCTGCAGAGGGTGTTGCTGGCACTGCTGGTAGTGAGACAGTTCCCTTCACCATGCAGAACAAAGAAACCCCAGGTCCATCAGTAGAGCGCGGACTACCAGTAAAGCGACCATCACAGATGGAGTGATTTACTTGGTTGTGGCAGCCTGTGTGTGCCAGGTGTGGAATGCTCTTTCTGCTAGTGAGAAGTTTCTGAGGGATGTTATGCAGTGCAGGCATGCAGGCATTGTGGGGTAATGCACAGTCATGTGATGTGTTTTATTCAGTCAGGGAACCTGATTTTTCCTACTCATTTTATAAATATATATTATTTATTTAAACATTTGATAACTTGTGTGTGTGTGTGTGTGTGTATATATATATATTTTTTATATAAACATTTGATAAATGGGAACAGCACACTGAGCCGAGGCTCGTTTCCAGGTCCCAATCCCTTGACATTTATAGTACAAACTTGAAGTGGTTTTTGATGTGCCCAGAGGCCCATCTTGGAATTATCAACCTTTTTCTTAGATATTTTATATTTTTTGTAATACGTGGTATCAGAAGATTAGAAAGAGAAAATAAAACAATTTAATTTGAATTAATAAAATGCAGAACTTGAAAAGATGTTTCACTTTTTAGCGCATTACAGTCATTTTCATTCTTGCTTCCGTTGTCACTGCTTTCAAAAGTCATAAAACAGAGTTCTTGTGCTAGTGCTAACATGACATTGTATGATTTTGCTTTTCTATTTATTATAATTTATTTTTGTTTATTATTTATATTTATTTTATTTATATTTATTATAAATTTGGATACCCTTGTATTATTACATTAATATTCCTATTAAACATCAATTTATACATACATATGAATAGAAACATGGGACTGAGTTAAAACAAGTTTGTTTGTTTTTTGTCACTTCCTCAGTTCATGATGCCAACTGAAAATAAACTATTCAAGCTTCATTCTTGTTGACTGGCCTGTCAGTGCAATGGTAGCACTACTGCTTGAGATGCTGGTGTCCAGAGTTCGAGAACGAGCTTGGGTCATCAGGGCCAGCCAAGGGAGGAGGATTAAGTGTCTTGGTGGATGCTGTCCTCTGGGGCAGGTGGGTCACTGCCTTCACTGCAGGACTGCCACCTGCGAGACCACAGGTGGCAGTGCAGCCAAGGGTGCCATGGGAGGATAGGACACAGGCTGGGGGTTCAGTGTGGCAGCACGCTCATGCACGCATATGAACATTTGACCTCCATGCACACCTGAAATCTTGGGGCTGGGAGAAACACAGCAAAGACCCCACTACCCAACAGATGATGGCTCCGGTGAACCACAGAAGGGACTGGCTCAGAAACCCTCAACTGCCAGCTTGATCAGTGTCAGTGGCTCAGTAGGTAGCACACTCGCCTCTGAGGCCGGGAGATCAGAGGGCTGTGGGTTCACTTCCCACATCTGGCACTTGGGTTAATATCCCAGTACTGACACTGTAGTGCAGCATGAGAGGGGTGCTGCACTTCTGAGGTGCCATCTTTCGGATGAGACGCTAAACCGAGGTTCCATCTGCCTGGATTGGTGGTAGTTCAGGTGGATGTCAAAGATCCCACGGCACTTATCGAAAAGAGTAGGGAAATTTCCCCGGTGTCCTGGCCAAATTTCCCTCATTCACTAAAAATACCACCAACAGCTTAATCTGGTTCAAGGTCAGTTGGCATTCATCTGTATCCCCCTCCGCCAGGTCGTGCCTGAAAATAGGCAGGATTTGTCTAGTGCACTTACCCGGTTAAAACAAAAACTAAATAAATAAATAAATAAGGATGATACAGGTAGGGAGACCCTTCCTTCCTCCCCAACCAGAGAGTCTGACACCAAAGCAGCATGGAAGTAGGTGCTTGGAGGGGTTCAGAGCATGGCCAAGCCAGGCACCTTGGGAACCCTGAGAGATATCGAGACAGTGGTGAAGAAGGGGGCTACAAACAGAGAATTAAAAAAAAAAGCTTCACTCTTGTGGGTTAAATGGGCATCACATACTTTTGAGCATGTAAAAAAGTAAGCAATAACACACAAAGGGCATGCAGGTATTGGGTAGTTACTACACGCCACCCCCACTCCTTGGGTTTGGAGGCATAAGGCTTTAGCCAAGTGCCCATCAACCATGGGGTTGGGGGGGGGGAGTGCGATGATTACCCAACAACCACAAGCTCTGAAACATGTTACTGCATTTATAAAATGGCACCAAAATGATAAAAAAACCACAATACTAAACAAACCTTTAAATTAAGAATAAATACATTTTCATCATTGGTAAATTAGTTCTCACACCAAACAGCTAGATTTGCTCCATCAAAGAGGTCAAATCGGGTGGCAGGCAAATCACTCATGTTGTTAGCTGAATTTGTTCCCCCCCCCCACTGTCTCTGTTACCAAGATAGCCTAGAAATCAAGTTCCATGACTTGCAAACACTTTCCAGACCCATGTGGTTATTGGTCAATTACTGTACAGGTCTGGATAGCAATTATCCAATCAGATCACTAGATTTTTCTTGCTCGTTTTATAACACTTGTTGCACACAGTTTCCCATACATTATTGTGTATGCTGTTATTGCCATGTGATGTCAGAAAGCCACCATTTTCAAATAATATTATTAGCATTAGCATAAAAATATCAGTATCTTATTACTGGTAACATGTATGGGTGATTAAATAATAATTACCTCAGTCCAAAAAATGCTCAGACATATAGTTACCATGGAACTGTGTAAATGTACTTTTTTCATAGTTTCCCCTTTCCTAATCTGTCAGATGTCCACTATTCTGATACAGTTCAGGCAATCCTTGGTTGAATATTTCTATACTCAGACGTTTATTAAAAAGCTATTTAAGTAGTGATATAGTGAGATATAAGCATATGGTGACAGATTGAGCTACTTTTTTTAGCTAGGGACTCAATTTCCCGCTTTTTACCAAGAGAAAAACTGCGTTATAATCAAAATGACATCATGCTGCTTCTTATAGAATGATGCAGCACTGAGAGCTCCATGCAGAGAAAGCAGACACACTTTGGTATTTTTATTTACTAAATATGATTTTTCTTTCAACTGCACCTTAAAGATATCTTAAAAACGAAAACAAAACAAAATGCATTTTATGTGGCAGATCTTTACGTATAGAATAATTAAATGAGGAGCTGGGTATAATGGTTTCTTTTACATACCCAAAATATGTGATGTCCACTTACAGAATGAGAATAAAGCCAGGGAAAAAGATAAGATGGCCACCGGAATGCAACATCTAACCCCTGCTCTGTTGCAATACTTTTTTTACCACCAAGAGATTAGGTGCTAAATTTTCAAAGCCCCAGGAAGTTGCATGGCTGTTGGGGGGGGGGGGTACTGAAGCATGTGGGTCTCCACTTGTGGAGCTAAAGTTTTTCCTGCTGGCACCATATTTTCAATGGTAGAGCCAGTTTATGACTGGTTTCACGATTTATGGCAACTTGCAGGCATTTTTTTTGGTGCAGTTGCACCAAAATGTTATGTCCGGTGGGAGCAGGTGTAAAATCCTCCACAGTTGTGTGTGCTGAAGATACGAATCTCTGCAGGAGTGGAGATTTCATCACGCAGCTGTGCCTGTGGAGTGGGACTTGGTCCCAGACAGGCTGAAAATCCATCCTCAGGTGTTTTACTAGGATGGCATGCAGCACAACACAGTTGGAGTTAGATGCAGCATTTTTTGTGGAAGCAACCAAACAAGCTTTTAAATAAAATTTAATTAAGAATCCAGTAGGTTTGTTTGGGGGGGGGGGGGTGAGCTGGGTGGTGGCATTTTAAAATACACACAGCATCAGAAAGTGGAAGTACGGTTATGCAACACAAAGCAAACTCTGTTATACATGAGTGTGGCATCTTTTGTGTTTTTTGTTTTTTTGTTAACTTGCTGTTTATTTTGCTGCCAGTCGAAGCCTACCTCTTGTTGAGGTCTCCTAAGTAGCATTGGCAACACTTAGCTGGGAGAGGGAGAATTAAGTCAAGCACAGGTGTCCCCATGACTGTTATCTGTGAATTGCTACTGCTGGATCAGTGGTGTGCATTTTCTTAAGCAGTTCTTCTTTTGGGAGATGAATGACAAGGTCACAGTAGGCCACATCTTTGCATCAGGGACTCTTAAAATAGCAAATTACTTGGCCAGGTAACTTCAGAGCTTTAAGACAGCACTAATGGCAGTGGAGCTGGCAAGAGAGGAAGTACTGTACAGTATAAGAATCAGCATGAATGTGAAATGAGTGGTAGTTTTGCTTGTAAAGTACTGCAAGGATGTCCTCTCATGTCAAGTTCACTGTGAATATTTTAAAGGCATGGACGATTGTAAGGTAAAAACAATGTACACAAGGAATAAAGCAAACCTGCAGCTCAGGAGAGGGAGATAAACAGGAACTGCAGAAGAAAGTGGTAGATGGAAACTGCAGCACAGGAAGGGGAAACAGCAACCACTGTGCATTGTGCACTGTGCATTGTTTTGGGGTTGAAATAACATTGGCTCCACTGTAGGCTGGTGGACATACAGTATGGACACTCTGAGAGGAAAACCATTTTATGCACTATATGCTGAGCTTGTAGCATACTGGAAAGGAAAACATTACAGGTGGGGAGCTCTCGAGACCCTAGAGGTTGGTAATTAGCAGGGCCACCCACAGAGACTCGGTCCTGGGTCGATCCTAATTTATGCATACATATCGGACATCAGGAGGGTATAGGGTGTGAAATGAGTCTCTTTCATGGATGACTCCAAGATGGGAGCAGAAGTGGAGGAGAAGGGGAGGGTGGCCCTGCAAGGGACCTGACACCCTGGAAAGCTGGGCTCACACATGGAAATTAAATTTCAATATCACCAAGTGCAAGGTGTTGCATCTTGGTCTGGGAAACCCTAAACACAGGTACACCCTGGGAGGGGAGGCACTGGAGGCCTCAATAGGGGAAAAGACCTAGGGTCATGGTGGATACATGTATGAATAACTCTGAGCAGTGCAGGAGAGCAGCTAGCAAGGCAAACAGGATGTTGGGATGCATCATAAGGGGATCACCTCTAGGAGCAGGGAAGGATTCTGCCGCTGTACAATGGACTGGTTAGATCACACCTTGAGTACTGTGTACAGTACTGGAGACCACATTTGAAGAGGGACATACAGCTCCTGGAGAGGGTACAGAGGAGGGCAACAAAGATGATCTGAGGGCTAGGGGATTTGACTTATGAGGACAGACTTGAGGAGCTCTGCCTGTTTTCATTGGAGGAGAGGAGAGACAGGGGGACATGATTGAGGTCTTCAAGTACCTCAAGGGAATAAATAGGGTAAACATGGAGGGGATCTTTAGACTAAAGCAGGGAGGTATCACCAGAGGGCATGGTTTGAAGTTGGAAAGTGGAAGGGTGAGGGGGGAAAAGAGGAGGAGGTTTTTCACCGAGAGGTGGTGGACCCTTGGAATGCACTGCCTGGTGAGCTGGTTCAGAGATCCACAGTGGAGGGCTTCAAGAGAGGGTGGGACAGACACAGAAAGTGGATGTATCAGATGATGGCCTGTCCCGGGGGTGTGGGGATGGATGATAGGGGTTTCTAGAGAACAAGGGATGGGAGGATCTCGGCACCCAACTAAGGATCTAGGTTCGAGCAGACTCGATAGACCGTAAGGCCTAATCTGCTGGCAAATAGTATGTTATTATTTTCAGGCTTAGTGTAGCAACTCCCTACTGTCTGCATCTTTTCCTGATAACTTTACCAAACACCCACATTATGCTGGTTGTGGACCAAGCCATAATGGCAGGGCCCAGAATGTCTCTTTATTATTGATGCACTACAATAAATGAGGATGCACCAGAAAGTGCATTAGGATGGAAAAAAACTCAGTGGTAACTGCTGAACACTATTTCCAGAGCAGCGTCATTTTTTAATGAAAAGGGTGAGTGCCCAGTTTTTGTTCTATGGACTGCTGAACACTCCATGTGTGTTTGTTTTTCATTTCTGCATACTAGAACAAGCATTAAGGAAGCCAGAGTCAGACCCTGTTAAAGGAGGCTGTGAAACCCTTTGGGGTCAGAAAAACATCTATGAAATATATTGGAAGTTTATCTCAAAGGAAATGTAATACCCAGATGGACAAGGGGGGGCACGTGATGGCCCAGTGGGTAGCACTGTGCACGCCTATGCTGGGGTGGTGGTGGTGCAGTGTGGCAGCACTCCCATCCAAGGAGGGAGGGTGTCAGGATCTGCCACTTTGTCAATCCCTGCAGGCAGGCCAGGGAGCTTGCTTACCACCTCCACAGCAGTGTGCTGGTGCATACTATGTCTGACAGGATAGGTCCAATGTCAGGAGGTGGGTAAGGTAAAAAAAATAAAAAGAGAAAAACTGTACACCTCTAGCAGAATGACTCCCCAGCTCCTAGCAAGCCCTGCACCACCAACTGGGCTTTGGCTCATCTGGATGAGATCTCCAGGGGTTGGGTGGGAAGGACAGACCTCCCCAACTGGCCCCAAAAGAGGGGTGGTTAGTCCATGGGGGACGTAGAGCCAGGTAAGTTCCAGGGATGATGGGTGATGGGTCTGTGTGAGCAGAGGGAAGACTGGAGCATGAAATGATGAAAAAAAATTCCAAGGTGGACTGGTTCAGGAGAAACAGTCTTACATGGGTAATGGTCATTTCCCCCACAGGTTTTCAATTGAATAGTAGATGACTGGTTCCTTCCAGTGCTGGACCTGTTGGCATCACCATTAAATGCAAAACTTCCAGACTTTTGCACAAGGAGTCAACACTAAAGGGCTGGAGCAGCCATTGCCTTCATCTGGGACTCAGCCAACATCATGCCATATGCCATCCCGCCTCTCATAATAGTTCACAGATTAATACACAAAATCATCATGGACCATGTCAGAATTTATTTTATTTGTTTAGTTTTTGTTTACCGGGTAAGTGTACTAGACATAGAAGTGACTATTTTCAGACATGAACCTAGACTAATACAGTGATGTGAGGAAGATTCCTCACAGCACTGTATTAGCCTAGGCATCCATGATTCCCACCTCTACTGAATCTCCCAGTGAGCCCCCACCTTAATCTACATCTTCAAGTGGGCCTGCTATCCCAGGGCCCTGCCAGACACTCTAAACTTTCCAGTTCCAAGACAAAAGGCTGCTCTGCCATCGGTGTACTCAGTGTAGACGCAACTTACAGCTGAACCAAAAACACAGCAACTGCCACTAGGTACGTTGTCCAGTATGCTTTAATTCATAGAAAATGCAGAAGACAACTTACATATGCATTGCAAAAATAGTGGTGATGCTGGGGTGCTAAGGAACTGCCCAGATCAGTTTCATGCTTGTGTGCTTCTTCAGGGAGGCCACGTAAGTACAGTTACCTGACATTTACAGTGCAGTGTGCTCAGGATAGCACACCTCTTAAAGTGGTAGAGTGCCATCACAATACAATAAAGATTATAATTTGAAAGTTACTAAGAGTTTCAAAAGTGCAAGGGTGACTACATAATTTAAGAATGATTAAAAACTACACAAACTAGAAAAAATGAGAAGTATCTATACTGCTGCAGCTACATTCCAGGGGCAGCATTATCACCAGGTAAAAGGTACTGCGATGGGGGCCACTTTTGCCCTCAATTAGGCCAACCTTTAAGTGGGACACTGGGAAAAGGGAATTATTTTCTCTAAAGAAAACAATCATTTTTTTTGCAAAAATAGACTTATGGAGATGTTTGATTGATGATGTCCTGATGGTGTAGCATGGTAGAAGGGAGGAGTCGGACCAATTTGTGAATTTCTTACATTTAGCTAACCCCAATCTGCAGTTTACAGTTACTACAGATCTATATAGGGTTATTTATTTTATATCTTTAAAGCAATAAAAGTGGCAGTTGCCATGTTTTTCATTCTGACTCTAATCTTGACAGCCTATGATTAGGGCGTGGAACTTGTATGGTAATCGATGGCACAATTTGGCTAATTGAGCAAGGTAATAGGTACGCATCTCAACTCACACAAGGCCTTTACTAACAAGGCATACTACTGTAATTAAACAAAGCATTCAGAATAGCAACAACTTGCCAAAGGCCATCTCCTTTTGTTATTAATCACATGTAATTTACAGCATTATTCGTTCAATGTTTAAAATGGTTCCTCCTTTACCAGACCCATATCATGAGTAAAATATGGGAGTATTTTTATACACGAATTACGTACTTGGGCCAAAGCCCATTTTCAGATGAATCTGTTTCATACATATAAATACATTGTTTCTTACATTACGTACAAAAATAGAAATATAAAAGTCTCAATATCTACACTTGGCAAATCTGCATCAGTATTTAAAATACAATATTTTAACATTCATAATCATTTAACATTCATATATGGCAGTAAGTTCATCTTGTAATATGTTTTTTTCATTTGCTAACATGTATTTTTAGAGCCACAAATTTATGTGAGGGAATTGGAGTAGTAACTATGGGACATGACCAGCAGATCCAGGAAGAGCAGTTTAAAGCAGAAAGGAGGACACTGTATTTCTCCCAAAGGGTAGTGGGCTCTGAACTGTCTTAACAAGCCGTGTGATAAACTCTAAGAACCAAGAAGGGTTCAAGAAAGAATTATGCCATTATATATGGAGGTAAACTTAAAAAGGTACCACTAAAGAGAAAGTTGTGGATGTCTGCCACCTAGCAAAATTGGATTTAGTGTCTGTAGTTTTGATGTGAAAGCCCATCTCCTATGCAACAAATGTTTTTGTTTGCCTAGATAACATGATTTTTTTTCATACATGAAGGCATGTATAATACTGGTGGAAGTCAGTGGAACACCAGTGCCTGGAGCCTATCACTAATCCTCTTTCTACTCCACAGTACCACACTAAGTGTTTCTAAGCAGAGACTTATCAGCAAAGGATAGGTTTCAGCCACTTTATTGGAAGTTGCCTTGTTCACCCACACATTTAAAGAGGGACTCCTGCCAAAAGTGCTACATTGCAGAATTAGAATAAATATAACCCAATAAATCTCATACCAAAAATTACGTTTCTGTGTTACTTCATTTTAAAGTTATGAGCTATTTTGTAACCTGATTTCACTACCTATTGAAACAAACTCTAGCCAGAGCCAGTATAGCTGTGGCGAGCTTGAAGAAGCTCCAAGTAACGAGGGCCATGAGCACCACTGAATGCCGTCCCACATACACCATGTAAGGAAACCTTCAGCATTGACAAGTGCTTGTTTTTTTTATCATTGCATGGCTTCCAGAAGTCCAACTGAGATGAAGACAATTTCTAAATGTGCACCGCAGTCACTAACCATTTTAATATAATTCATCTTGTTCTGTGCTGTATATTAGAATGTAATCCATTCTATAGTTTTAATTTCTGACATGACCACACTTACCTTACCCCTTGTACAAACCTGTCATAATAGAAAAATAATTTAATCACTGTTTTAACTAATAGCATCTTTAGCAATAACAGCCAAAACTCAGATCTGAAGTAAGAAAATGTATAGATACAAACATATGAACATACAAAAATGCCAGCAGATACAGGCTAATTGGTCTATCACATCTGCTCAGTCATGCAGCACACAGATTAGACTCCTGCTGCTGCCCTCCCCACCCCTTGCTTCCTTCTTTTCCCCCTCAACTTCCTACCAACTAGTATCTTGCCCTTGACCCTGTCCCACCCACTTTTAAAGCTCTTCGCTGTTTTAAGAGATATCACTTCTTCAAGAAGTACATTCCACCCCTTCCACCCTCTCTGTGAAGTAATGTCTCCTTACCTCTCTCCTGAAACTACCCCCCACCAACTTCAGGCTGTGCCCCCTAGTAATTCCTTCTCCCTTTAATCAAAACATGCCCTCTGTACTAACCCTTTTGATGCCCTTTAAGGTTTTGATCATATCACCCCTCTCCCTTCTCTCCTACAATGAGTACATGTTGAGGTCCCTCAACCTACCCTTGTTAGGTGATCTGAAATTTGTCATAGAAAACATGACAGTAAAATGTGGCACATCAGATTTATAGCACAACAAAAAACCATATTCTACAGTCTTATGTTTACAAAGTTATTACTGGCTTGAGATAAATGAATCACCTGCTTCAGATTCCATCAGAGCCACTTACATATGATGTCCCAGGAGCCCTTGTGTTAGATCAGGGCTACTGTCATCATGTTCATGACTACTGTTGCAAAACAGAATCTATGCACACATATTTGTTTTTTAAATCTGAGTTGAATATATTTTGCTGTAGAATGTATGTCCATTTCCCTGTTGCAGCAAGGTTAAACTGGTTCCAATGAGATACATTATGTAAATTGACAGTAAATGCATGCAGAGGGAATAACAGAACATAATTTAAAGGATTCTTAAACCCTATTTTTGTGCCTGAAATTTCAGTTAAATGGATCCCAGAGTGAAGCAGAATAGACAGTGTCCAATTACAGAATGTGCCTCCTTAGCATGGAATCAGTTTAACCTTGCTGCAACAGGCAAATGGACACACATTGATAACATTGTTTTAGTACTGACTATTGGAGCTGCATGGCATAGCAGAACATTCATTTATCAAACAGGGCTCATACACTTATAAACGGATACTTATTTTGGACCAGTAATACAAAACAAACAAAAATATTCAAGTCATTATACCCTCTGTATGACTAGTTTTGTAGTTCTTATTTATTTTTGAACTACATAACTTATACATGAGGGAGTGTTGACAGCAGCAGACAGTAGAAATTCCTACATGATGACTCCCAGTTTCAAGGCTGGGATCCTTTTTTTGGGGGGGAGTCCGGGTCTACTTCTTACATTGCTCTGTCTCCCACGTAACACATGTGCCTAATTAGCCATGTGCTACTTGGTCAGCATTCAGTCAAAGTAAGGAGATAATGAGTTAACCCCTATGCTGCTGAGAGAACTGAAATGAATCTATTTGACTTGAGTTGGACAGGTGCTTATTCTGCAGCCCTGCAAGGGTTAAATGATAGCAGCTTCAAAGGGTTTTTTTTTTTGCTTATATCCAGAGAAGTTAGGAGGCACAGTAACATCCCCCTGCCTTTAAGGCAGAGCAGCCAATAGCAAAAATCAGAGGGGAGCGCACTACTTTGCAGTTGATGGAAGGATACACTGAAAAAGAGATGTATTCCACGGAAACACCTTTTTTCAAGGGAAAGCAGGATGGCTGTAGGCTTCGCCCACAGCTATAAAAAGTCCATTTCAGTTAAAAGCCACTGATGATGTCCTCTCCTGAACTCACATTCTAGTCCTCCCTGTCAGCAACCTTATAGGACCTGCTTCTCCATAGTTTAAGAAGCTGTAGCTATAGTTATTCTTTAAAACAAAATGACATAGGGTTAGCGGCAGTGCTTACATTTCCAGAATATTCAGATGCATGGCACTGTACCTTAGAACATGTCAAAAGGTGGTTTTGGAATGCAGCACTGAACCAAGGCATAGAATGTCAAGGTGGTGCACAATTTTAAAATGTTGGGAGGGACACGCAATGTCAGAATGTCACAGGGATGTGCCATCTCAAAATGTGGTGGGACAGTCAGTCTCAGAATGTGACAGGGACACCTATTGAGGAATTTGGTAGGGACTGGCAATTTCAGAATATAGTCAGGATGCGTGCTGTCGGAATGTGACAGAACACACCATTTATTCTGAAATTTCTTGTCCCTGCCATAATCCAGAATTGTACACACCCACCTTATTTCAAAATTGTGCATATCATCCCCACACATTCCAGCATTATGCTTCCCAGCCACATTCTAAAAGTATGCATCCCTGCTACATTCCAAAATTGCACATCCCTTCCCCATTCCCAAATTGCGCACCCCTGCCACATTCTGAAATGGTGTATCCCTACCAAATTCCATAATTGAACATCCCTGCCAAGTTGTGTTTCAATGTCACATTCTAAAATTCTCACTGCCACATTCCAAAATCATGCGTCACCACCACATTCCGAAATTGAGCATTCTGAAATTGATGGTCACTGCCGCATTTCAGAGTTGTGCGTCACCGTCACATTTCAAAACAGTGCATCACTGCCACATTCTGAAATTGTGCATCACCACTGCATTCTGAAACTATGCATTACCACCACATTCTGAAACTGTGCATCACCACCACATTCCAAAATTGTGTCACCGCTGCATTCTGAAACTATGCATCACCACCATATTCTGAAAATGTGCATCATCGCCACATTCCGAAATTGTACGTCACTGCCACATTTTGAAATTTGTCACCGCCAAATTCCAAAATCATGCAACATTGTCACATTCCGAAATTGTACGTCACTGCCACATTCTGAAATTGTATGCCACCACCAAATTACAAAACTGCATCACTGCCACATTCCGACACTATGAATCACCACCACATTCCTAAATTGTGCATCACTGCCACGTTACAAAATTGTGCATCACTGCCACATTTTGAACCTGTGGGTCACTGCCGCATTCTGAAGCTGTGCATCACCACCACATTCCAAAACTGTGTGTTATCACTACATTCCAAAATTGTACGTCACTGCCACAGTCAGAAATCATATGTCATCGCCACATTCCAAAATTGTGCATCACTGCCACATTCAAAAACTGTGCATAACTGCCAATTTCTGAACCTGTGTGTCACCACCACATTCCAAAATGATGCATCACCGCCACATTCCAAAACTCACTGCTGCATTCCAAAACTGTGCATCACCACCACATTTTGAAACTGCATTACCACCGCACTCCTAAATTGTGCATCACCACCGCATTCCAAAACTGTGTGTCACTGCCACATTCCAAACCTGTGTGTCACTACAGCATTCCAAAATTGTGTCACCGCTGCATTCCAAAATTTGCATCACACTGCATTCTGAAATTGTGCATCACTACTGCATTCCAAAATTGTGTCATCACCACATTTCAAAATTGTGCATCACTGCCATATTCCAAACCTCTACGTCACCACCACATTCCAAAATGATGCATGTCCACCACATTCTGAAACTGTCACTGCCCCATTCCGAAACTGAGTCACTCCTGCATTTCTAAATTGTTCGTCACCACCACATTCCAAACCTGTGCATCACCACTGCATTCCGAAATTATGCCTCTCCGCTGCATTCCAAAATTGCACATCACTGCAATCACATTCTGAAATTATGTGTTCCAGCTACTTTCTGAGACTGTGACATAATTGCTACCGGGTGACATTTCGAAATCTAATACCTGCTGTATTTTAAAAAATGTACATGACTTTGTCATTCTAAAGCCATGTTTGCAACTGCATTCCATGCCTCCCTCTGTCACATTCTGAAGTTCTGTACCTTGCATGTACATATTATGGAAGTGCATGTGCTGATCCCCTCAGTGTCAGTTTTCCTTTTTCAGATGTTTACTACACCTGCAGTTTTAAGTAACATAGGAGAAATAAGTCATATAAGGTAGCTTTCAGGGAGGACTAGCTTGTGAGTTCAGGAGATGACATCAGCAGGTCTTCACTGACATTGGCTTTTTTGATCAGGCAGTGAATTAAGGGTTACAAAATGACTTGTAACTTTTCAATGAAGTAACTTACAGATCTGATTTTTGGCATGAGGCTGATCGAGGAAATACTGATCCAAATTCCCGATTTATTGATGCAAAAAAATTTCACCTCAGTCCCTCTTTAAGACACACTTTTGGTTAACACCAGTAAAATTCAAGTGATCTGTGAGAGCAAATTGCACTCCCATTCCCCAAGCCATTTCACTCACAAAAATATCCACAAAGGTTCCAATTGGGTCAGAACACCTATTGCTTCCCCTTCTTCATTCACATTTTTGAACAAGACCAAATACACTACAGACATACTCCCCATTCCATGTTGCAGTGCCAACAGAGCAAGGAAAAAGCTGCAGGAAACTTCTGGACAACTGTAGGGATGTCTAATAAATGACTTTGAAATTTATATGGGGTGTTCTTAAATAAGTTACAGACCAAGGAGACCCTTATTTCCTTGCATAATTTTGCTCCATAAAACATCACTGAATACCATACACCCATTTTTTTATTTTAGTTTCAGATTAATACCATGTCCAGTCCATGCATGTCATATTGTACTGCTATCTTACCATTCAGCAAATGTACTATCCTGCAGCCTGGGAAGAAAAGTGTGCTTAACAGTTATAGGGTTTAAAAGGGACAGATCCTCAGTTCCCCCACTGCCCATGGTAGCTTAATCCAACACTCAAGTGTAGCCAAGACTCAAAGATTTCCAGTACACTTATCCCTTTTAAGTATTTTGTAAGTATTGTGTAACCTTTTGTACCTACATTTTTATTTATTTATTTACTTCATTTTTGTTGACTGGGTAAGGTGCACTAGGCAGACATTTGCCTATATTCAGGCATGACCCAGGAGGTTACAAGGCAGGGTTTGGCTCTTAACAATGAACATATTAACATGATGCTGCAACTGGTACAGTACAAAGTTAGGCAAGACAACCAAGGTACAAGGATTCAGGAGTGCCTACAGTAGGATGACATATTCAAAAGACGCAGGTTATATAGGGTGCAGGGTAACAAATGCAGCAAGATAAAACAAGTACAATAGAGTGAGTGATACAGGATACATGCATTACAGTGATGCATACAGGAAGCATATTCATCAGAGTGACATTTACCCATCCACGGCCTATGAATGCAAGTTACATACATTGCAGTGATACATACAGTGAGCATATTCAGCTTAGTGTCATTTGCACAGCTGAAATCTGTGACAGTGCCATTCAGGGGAGAGTTTGTTAGGTAACGAGAAGCAAGCGTTGATGAAAGGCATGTAGTAAGAGGACAAGGTTATACTGAGCAAGTGCATTGGAAGTGCTTCACCAGGAGCATGACTAGGTCAGAGGCACGTGGTAAGGGGAGATGGTTATATTGAGCAAGTGTGTTGGGAACGCTGGATCAGCAAGGTGCTGAGCTGGTTTCTGAAAGGGGTGGGTGCTTGGCACTGATGCAGATGTTGGGGGATGCTGTTCCAGAGTTTGGGGGCAGCATTAGCAAAGGCCATAGTGCCATATTTAGACCTAGACCTAGGGATGGTCGGCAGGCCACTGTTAGAAGATCTAAGGGGGGGTAATGGCTATTACTAGGTACAAGGGGGGAGGCTATGGAGGGAAGCAACTGGTTAAAGGGACACTGTCAACCCCCTTAGGTCTCAAAGCGTCCCTAGTTTAAAAAATATATTTTATGATTGCCAAAATTATGTAAAGAATGTCGATGTAGCTGGTAGTTTGATTCTGACTCTTATTTTCTTTAAACAAGTAAAAAAAAACAGACTGCCCAACATACTGGAGTTATCACACCAAAACAGGTTTGTTTACATTCCTTTATCAACTCCAAATGCATCTTTCCTGGACTTGGAAACACCCACAAAACAGTCTAGCCCCTCATGATGCATTGGGAGATTAGGAGGCTACTGTCTTGAGTGACTGCACTGTCTGTGTGTGTTTCTAATGCTCAGGACATGTGCAGTAAGAACAGAACCATGATTGTAAACAAAAACAAGGTTGTTTATAAATATACATTGCCATGCATTTCAGTTCTACTAAACAAGGAGACAGACAAAACAAACAGCAACATCAATGAATTTTGGAGAAGGTAAGCAATCATAAAATGTGGGGTTTCAACTAGAAATAATATGATGAAAAACAGGTTGACAGTGTCCCTTTAAGAAGTTCTGTGGATAATTTTCCCCATGGAAAGGTCCATCAAGGCTAAGGGAGAGGGCCAATCTAGTTTCTTACAAAGTGTGCAGTGGTAAATAACTGAGTTCTCATGGGCACCATTGAAAACGGGCCTCTTCTCAATAGTTTGCAACATCATTCCATGATTTTCCAGTAAACTCAATTGATGATGATAATGGTGTCCCAGGAAGTCCTGTGCCACTGACAAAAGCAACACCCTCCTGTTTCAGATCCAGACATATTATATGATGCTACCCCAGTGATACAGTCTACCACATTGCACTGTTTACACTTCTAATTATTGAAATTTGGAAACCCTATTCCCACAAAAAATGTCTTAAAATGTTGGAGCAAAAAAATGTAAAATGTTTTTTAAGAAGCCTTTTTAGATTTTCCAGCACATTATGTGGGAAAACTAAAAGGCAGTGCACTATATATATGTATAGACATTTCTTGAAAATTCTTCACAAATGTCTATATTTGAGAATAGCAACCCATATTTGTGAGGGGAAAAAACAACTAATTGTGCATATCAGTTGTGCACACCTGTTATTGAAATCTAGTTACTTGAAATTGAATAAGTTAGCTTATACCCATTAAAGTGTGTTTTTTTAAAACCTTAAAGTTAATTACCTTTAACATTCCTTTATTTAAATTACATGACTCATGTGTGTGCTTTGAAACTGTTGAACACTTCAGATGGTAGGCCAGAGTAGCTAGAAATGGCCTTGTTACCAGGGTGATGAGAATTAATTGAATGAGAGGTTTTATAGATGAAAGGTATTTATCCTTTCTTTTATGTTGGACACCTCCACAGTTTCAACTGGCAGGGATTCTGTTTGTGAGGAATGTTAGCTCTGACAGATTAAAAGCATTTCTAACAACATTAATGTTGTCATTGTGTGGGATTTTCCTGACTATAATTTTCAAATACTGTTCAGTTTTATATAAATTCTTGAACGTAGCCTAAGACAGTAGTCAAATGATAGAAACCTGTTGACTGTGTTCTAGTAAGTAAGTACATGACATTCAAATACATATTTTTGGACTAGGAACTACATGTGTTTTGTCAGAAATACATACAGTATATATATATTGGCAGTGTACAATCTATTGCTTTTTCATTTACTTGTTCTCTTCAGAGCAGAACAATAAAAAATATAATTTAACTGCAACATTGCTAAGAATAATACTAAGTGTCAGCAGCCATCTGAACATTTTTGTTTAATTATCATTTTATCAGTTTAAATTCTTTTGAATGATTATAGTCCATCTAACTAATCTAAGACAGTTATAATAAGGTGTATTTAAGTTCCTTTCGAGGTTTAACTTACAAAGTATTTTAGGAGGAGGCTGTGCTGATGTCACTGTTGAAATATTTGCTTTAAAAGACTATTACACCTGTTTGTTGGATTCAGTTGGGAGCAGCACAATTTTTTTTTGTACCTACAAAACTATGCCACCAACCAAAATAGCAGTATACAAAGGGATTGCACTTGGCAGAGGGAGTAGTCCTCCTTGTTACTGGGGCACAATGTGAATTGCCCATCAAGATGTTGCCTGGCATGAACCCCCAGCATGTTTCAGTTTCAAAATGTTGCGCAATGTTGACAGTGCAAGGCTAACAGACATCCTGCTGAAATGAGTCCTCCCTGCCCCAACACATTCCTTTGGTTGTTCAGTGGTTCTCCCTTCCTAACATCCATATTTGGTGGCCCTGTCCACCTAGTGGACCTCCACCCACTTCCCCTATTGTGTCTCTACTCAGCTTTATGGACTCCTTCGTGGTCCATTGGTCCCTCCACCAACATGGAATGACTCTGTAGTTATCAGGTGCCAGCTGCACTCACCTGCAGCTGTTTCCATCTTCTTTTAGGTGGAAGTAAACAGGGAAGAGCACAATATGGATCAAGTTGCCCTGCAAAGGCTGCCATGAATTTTGTGAATGGCCCTGCAATCCATTTGCATGGCAGTACCACCACCTTTTTATCCAGTTGACCCCAACACTCTTTGCAGGCACAAGGGATCAGATTTTAACATCAGTTGACCATGGTGACTCAGTGAGGTCACAGTGGACTGCCAGTGCTAAATACCCTTCTAGTGGAAGTGTTTGCATCTCAGAATAAGACCCTCTTTTATCTCAATAGCATTTAAAGTAACACGTGATTGTGGTATATGCATATACTGTAAATCTGAAACTGTAATACTGATGCAGTCTTTGTAAACATATAGTTACTAGCCTAGGATGAGTCTTTCTGTTTCACATGAAACAGTCAGATGGAGTAAGCAGTCTAACAAAATGTCCAGCTACAACTAAAGTGGCTTTCCAGTTTAGAAGTCAGGTAACTGCTTTCCTTCACATGCCTCCTTTGTGTTTTTTTTAAACAATTTAAAAAGGAAGAGAAATTAGAACATATTTTAAATGGAAGTTCTGGTCACCTCAGTACTGAAATATTTTTCTCACTAATGTTCTTTAGATACAATATTTAAAATGCTTTTGCTTGCAATTCAATGGGTGGGAGCAACCAGCCATACCCCCTCCATGAGCTTTTTAAGCTAGCTTCTTCCAGCCTCATTTTGAAGCACTGTTTCTTTGCTGCAGTCAGAGGCTTTTCTGGGGCTTTGACCCCCTTTCCTCCTTGTCTGCTGCCACCTTTCCTCATTGCTTTTTGTGCTTTCTGTTTAGTTTGTGCCTTAAGTAGCTTTTTAGGTAAGTATTTTGTGTTTCTGTCTTCCTGGCTGTTGTTTGAGTTTCAATTTCTATGGTTAGCAACTCCTTCTGCACTCATGTCTTCATGAAACTCGTATTTCCTTCTGTTTTGGTCCATGGGTTGCTTATTAGTTTCTACAGTATGTCCTGCCTATGTCATTCTGATGTGTTTTGGCTTGTGTTATTTCTGTCTTCTGCTCATACCACACCATTTGCAAACCTACTCGTAGTTTCACTGCATTTCTCCTAAATTAATTTCACCTGGCTTCCTAGCAAGGTAGCTGCTTCCACTCATACTCTGTCACTTCAGTCACTCATAGTCAGTCTGCTTCAGCCTTTATCATCTTAGTCTTGGTGTAATACAGCTTCCGGCCTTTCCTGCTTGTGGCTGAGTTTTTCCCCACAATTTTGAGTTTTGATATGCATTACATTTTGAGTATCTTTTTGGTCATTTCACTCTCCATCAGTATCAGTCATTCCTTTCAGCAGTCATCCTTCAGTCAGTCAGTTTCTGCCTCCATGCCATCAGACTCTGTGAACGCATTCATTCTGGCCATCATCATAGACCCAGAATCTTGTCCTCAGAGCTTGTCCTGTCAGTTGACATGCTCACTTAATTCCCTTGAAGTCAACATCTTGAATGCAAGTCCCTCATTTCGGGTGTAGGTCCTTCTCTGTAGGCCACTTGTCTCTTGCAGTGCTTTCCAGCAGTCCTACTGACTGATAAGGTCCAATGCTGTGGGGGAAGCGTTAGTCTTAAAAAGCTTTGGTTGGTGGCTTCTGAAGGCATAGCACTTCAGACTTCAGCTGCCAGAGGGTGGATCTGTAAGCACACCTGGGTTTCTTTAGTTATGCATACCACTTTGGCAGCACCTCTGAAAGCTGTTCTCCCTGTGTCTGGCTAAAGTCCACCTTCTCTAATTCCGTATCCCCTTCCTTTAGTTTCCAGTCATGGTTAGGCCTCCTCATGGCCTTGAAGGTGGGTGCTGGGCTTTCAGCAGTCACTACTCTCCTCATTCCATGCTTTGAGGGGTGGGCCTGCTTTGTGGGGAACTTCCTTTAGCTGCAGAGATCAACTTGCAGTACCCATAGTGTTATCCTGTTAGAGGAACAAAGCCAGAATTATCCCTCCAATACTTCCCCTGACTTGAATTCCAAATTAGCTAAGGTGAGCTGTCTTAATAATAATTACACAGAGTTCTTTTTCTCTCCTCAATGCCAAGGGCCATAATGTAGTATTTATATTTAAATATTGTGTTTACCCTAGTAGTAGTATTTTAGCTGTGAGTTGGGGTTGGATGGCGTCTCGCTCTATCATTCTACAATCCTGCCATTCCCTTTCTCCTTCTGGAATTTGTACCACTGTCTGCTGTTAGTCATCACTGGCTTCAGCTGTCTGTTATTACTCCAGTCGGTCTCTGTGTTAGCCACCTACAGTACTTTGCAGTTCTTTTGGGCTTCTTCCTGTTACCTTTAGCCTAAAGCAATTATGCTCTCACAGCTCCTCTAGTAGAGGAACCCTTCTCAAGAGGGCTCCTTTGCCTTCATGGTACCCTGACAGGGTGATAGTTCCTTAGAGGACAATGAGTGTGAATGTCCAAAGTATCCATGTATAACAGTCAAACAACTCACTCATTCAACCAACCTCCAGATTATCAACAATGTTGCACAAGCATAGCTTCTCACTTAGGCTGCATATGCTGACTGAATTAAAAGGCTATACCTGGAGTTTGATGAGTGGGAGTAACCAGCACCACCCCCTCCATGAGTTATTTAAGACAGCTTCCTCCAGCTTCATTTGGAAGCACTGTTTCTTTGTTTCTGCCATACTCCTCCAGCAGCACACTTCTTTCTCCCTGGGGCTTCTTCTTAAGGTATCTTTAGCTTAAAGGAATTATGTTCCTGTGGCACTTCTAGGGACAGAACATTCTTTACAGTGCCTCAACAAGGTGGCAGTCTCTTAGGGGACAGATAGGGCTACTGGCAAAGGTATCCATGTATAACAGTCAAACAGCTCACTCATTCAACAAACCTCCAGATCATCAACAATGTTGCACAAACACAACAGCTCACTTAGGTTACATGTGCCCACTGAATTATAATCGAGCACTGTGACTCTAAGTCTGTCAGCATAAACTATTTCAAAAGCATGGATGAAACTATCAACCAGTGGATACAAGTTCTTAGTGTTAAATGTTTTTTAAATGTTATTATTTTGCTCTGGCCACTTCTAATCTTTCCAAACATTTGCTTCTTTCCCATCATTTTTTTTCAAGAGAATGTGGTCCTGTGGTTCAGAAAAATATAATAGTAAATGTATGTATAAATATACATGTATGGTTATGTAATTCTCATTTCACACCTGTTGTTGAGGCACAGGTCAGGATGCCTAGGCAAATCAGAAGAAGTCATAAAATTTGCAAGTAGCATTTTATTATCATCAGTCACAATAAAATAAAAAAATTAAAAATTGTGCAGGATAGCTCTTTATTTTAGTTTTTGTTGACCGGGTAAGTGCACTAGACTCTTATACAGGCGGTTCAAACAAAACTAATTCCTTCATCTGAGGGTATCTCCAATTCTAAATTTCAATCTGTCCCTCTCTCCAACAAAAGATTGCTCTCTTTATATACAATGGCTGGGATATTCAGACTGTGCCCGGTAATGGCGCAAGCATGGGTGCAGCGCAACTGGGATGCACTTGGGCCAGAACCAGGTGATATTCAATGGAATATGGCACAGACTGTGCACAGTGCAGTGCTACTGCACATGGCGTAGTGGCAATTCACTGGCGCAAGCCACAGATAGAGAGCACAGGGATGCGCCAGTGTAAACACAGTGGCGCAGGGCGCATCACCCATGATATTCAGCAGAGGGCATGAAAATGAGGCCATAATATATGCAAGGCACAAATGGGGTCATTTGCATGCCTTGTGCAGGGCAGCCCGACGAATTGCACCTGGTGCCCTGCACAGAATGACATGTGCACAGTGGGGGTCTCGGGGCATACCCTGCCCTGCAGCTACGATCACCGGTAAATAGTCATAAAACAAACCCTTGGTGGTCTAGTGGTAACCCCCTCCTTCCCGTTGCCACGATCACCCTGAAGATGTCATTCCAACATGCCCTGGTAGTCTAGTGGTACCCCCTCACTCCCATTGCCGTGATCACCATGAGATAGCAATGTCTATAATCCCTGGTAGTCTAGTGGTACCCACCCGGCCCTAGCCCTGATCACGGTAAATCACCTTAAACAAATTCCCTGGTGATCCAGTGGCACCCCCCAACCCTCCCACCTACACAGGACCCCTTGCCCACCTCGTTCCCCCCACCATCGGCAGGTGGCTGCAACCCACCCACATACTGCCTGGCTGCCCGCCTGCTGAATGACAGGTACAGTATGGGCTGTAAGCCCATTGGTCCACAGTATGGACCAATGGGCATCCAAGGCATACTGTACTAGACAGTCCCAAATATGTGAATGAAGTCAGTGACATATTTGGGACTGTCTAGTACAGTATGCTCTGCAGGCCCATTGGTCCACACTGTGGACCAATGGGCTTCCAGCCCATACTGTACCTGTCATTCGGTGGGTGGCTGGGCTGTATGCAGGTGGGTTGCAGCTGCTCGCTGATGATGGGGTGGAGTTGGGTGGGCAAGGGATCCTGTGTAGGTGGGAGGGATGAGGGGTGCCACTGGATCACCAGGGAATTCATTTAAGGTGATTTACCGTGATCGGGGCTGGGGGCAGGGGATACCACTAGACTACCAGCGATTGTAGATATTGCCATTTCACAGTGATCACAGCAACTGGAGTGAGGGGGGGACCACTAGGCTACTGGGGCATGTAGTAATGACATCTTCAGGGCAATCACGGCAACAGGAGGGAGGGGGTACCACTAGACCACCAGAGAATTTCTTATGGCTGTTAATGGTGATCACAGTAATGGGAGGGAGGGGGGGTGCCACTAGACTACCAGGGAGATATGGGTGCTTATGGATGGTGTTCTGGGTGGGCGGGTGGCCACCCACGGCTGGTGGCTGCTGTGTTGTGCCCTGCAATACAGCAGCCCATCTGTGGGTGGCCAGGAGTTGTTCCTGCTATTCACAGGCTCGACTTTGAGGCCTCCTATGTGGCACAATGCAGTGATGCACCAGAATATGCACCACACATCCTGGGTTGAATATCCAGATGTGCCTCATATGCATGGGCATGCCCCCTGCATTTGCGCTGCATACATTTACATTGCTCCCCAGCGTATTGGGAGTTGCGCTGTGCCTGGCAGCCTTTTCAATATCCCCCTGGGGTGCAGTATGGGGTTGCACTGGCACAACTCCTTTGAATATCCAGGCCTATGTCTTTTCCTGGCAATTAACTTCTGCAGCTTGAACTCATTAAGATACATGCCCTGTTTTCACACTATGTCTCAAAACAGTGTCAGTTTCTTTCCTTGCAGGTGCAGCAAAATAGAATATTGTGTCCCAGAACTGATCTCCTGTTGACAGCTCTGCAAATCAGCTTCTGGATAACTGCATACATTTTCAAACCAGAGGTCCCAGTTTCACATAAAGATTCACATATATTTTTATAACCACAGATAAGCAAGGGGGTAGAAATATAAAAACAGCAAGTGAAGTCAGGGAGATAGCAGGAGGGGAGAGAATCATGAGACAGTCAGAGTGATCAGTTCCTAGGTCTCATAAGAAAATTTGATTGTGCATTCAGACAGACAAGAGGCAGAAAAGGAGAGGTTAGAACAGATCTTTGCTTTTAACTCTTTCTGCGTAACAAATAGGACAGGGTCTTATTCAACTCTGTCGCAATACCCTATTTATAAAATTTAACATAGTTTAAAGTCATGCCTTTTCACTATATATAATATTCAGGATTCACTGCTACACTTAGAAATTGTGTTTCTTACCAGATGGTAAATTCACTCAAGCTATATGTTCGCACCGTACTTTGTGTGTTCCAGGAATGCCACTGCCACCATGCAGGGTGCAGATATGGTGATCAGTAGCTCCTTGTGCATTTAAAGTCTGTGACTAGCATCCTTCATAACACAGGACACTCCGTGTCTGATTAGACATAAAGTGCAGTCTCCTGAGTGCTATGTCAGTAGGCAACTGGCTCAGTTAGTTAGTCACAGCCTCTCGTGCCAGAAAAAGGGGTCAGATATTATGTAATATTAAATAAGATTTAATCTCTTTTGGTGTGTTTATCAAATTCATAATGTATTTTTCATTCAGTATGTTTCCAAGTAATTTAAAGATGTTTGCTTAGTAAGATGCCTCTTATCTGGGTGGCAGGAGTTCAGGTTTAAGTGCTTGGTGTCAACAGCTATATTTAACAAATTGGTATTAAATCTGGAATTAACAAGTTTGCAAGTTTGAATCTCTCTGTCATACAGCCTTTTTCATGTTTACATCATTCACAAAAATAACAAAAAGTTGATGTTTTAGCCATTAGCATCTGTTTACAGCAATCACAGTTAACAGTCTATATTCAAAAACTGTATTTTCCTCTTGATTATAGGAGTTCCAGTTATGACTATGAAAATGACAAAAAAAATAATACAATATTTAAACAGGGAAAAGGGGGGAAGGGGTAGTATGCAGGGTTTGGAGAGGTTGTTGTGAGGGGTTGGGGATGGGGTAATTGGTGAGGGAAAATGAGGTGAGGGGATGAAACAAGGTGTACCAGATGGAGGGAGTGGAGTGGGAGTTGGGAGTGAGGGAGAGTAGGAAGAAAGGGAAGAGGTAAACTCTCAAACTAGAATATAAATATTATTATAACTCTTTTCTTTGTAACCATCAGATGGATTTGTCACACAGATTGGAACTTAGACATCAGCAGTTTACATTTACAATAACAGTAAACCAGGTTATTTTTTTATTCATACGAATCCTTGGATCTAGAGTTCCTACTCTATCAATCCAGTATGCTTCACACAATAGAAGTTTCCTTTCACAGTCCCCTCCTTTATCAGGTTTTGTCACTTTTTCAATCCCAACAAACTGTAAGAAAGGAATTCATTGGTTTTCAACTACTATACTTGATGTTTCATCCTTGCATCTAATCATCAACGTTTTGCTCTGAGATCCTCAGATGAAGTTCTGCTTTGTCTGACCAATGTAAAGATTGTCACATTGGCATTTTATTGCATAGATCACATGAGATGTATTACATGTCATTACTTCTTTGATTTGAATTTTTTCATTTCTGTATTAGTTTATAAAGCCTGCCAGTTTACTTGTGTTGCTGCTTTGAATGCAATCTCCACAAGGATAGTTCCCAGGGGGAATGGCTCTGAAACTGATACCTAGTCTCCCCGGGTTTCTGTATAGCAAAATTTGAATGTAACAAATGGTCCTTTAAGTGTTTGACCCCTCTTAGCAACTATGAGCGGTGATGCAATAAATACTTGATTACCCCTCATGGTTGTTTTTAGAGTTCTCCAGTTTTTTGAATTATGCCAAAAGCCGCATAAAAGGTTGGGTGGGTGGGACTACTCTGGTGGTGATGCTTCTGTTCTGTCTCTTTCTTGAGTATTTGTTCTCTAGAAAGTTGCCCTGCCTTATTACTGGTTACCTCAACAAGAAACAACTCACACATTCAACAACCTCCAGATTATCACCAATGTTGCACAAGTATAACACCTCATTTAGGTTGCGTATGACCATTGAATTATAATCAAGCACTGTGACTCTTCAGTATGTCTGTGTGAACTATTTGCCAAAAAAAGCTATTTAGATTTAGCAGCCAAATAAGGTTTCTGTAAGAGGAAAGCATGCCTTACATCATTACATTTTTTTTAAATGTAACCAAAGAACTAGATGTGGAAAAGCTGGATGCTGTATATCAGGTGTGATGGAGTGATATAGTCCTCTACCACTATTGTTAGTTTATAAGAAAAGCTGTCATCCACCTACACCTCCCCAGTCAATCAGAAGTATAAAGAAAATGGCAGCATTTCATCAACTTAAAATGTATGTATTTATTTAAAATTCTGCACACCAGGGCATACACATTTAGGCATCTCGTCTAATTATTGAGAAGTTAGGGAGACAGTTACAGCAACAGAGTGGACAACCAATGTAGTCATAAGTGATGAATGACTACATACTATAATGGCTGTAAGAAACAAAACACATAAAATATTTACTTTGTTCTGGAAACTGCAGGCAGTTATGATTTTGTGTTTAAATTAGGCTTTAAACAACACAATATGCTAAAGGATGCAACTTTCTTAAAGCTGGAGCAATTACAGTTTCCTATTCCTTTCCATTATCTTCTACACTGTGACTTCTTTTCCTCTTATATTCTTCCCCACCCCCTTTATTTTCTGTCCTCCTTTACTGCCATTTGTGTTCAGGTAAGTTGCCTAGCAAAATAACTTTTAACTACCTGAAAAGTCTGGAGTACCTAGCAACACATGAAGGGGTATAATGATTAAACCTGTATAAGCCCTAAGGGAAAAGCAGGTGTGCTTTGAAGAGAAGAAAACAATATTTTAAAAATTTAAGAAACCGCATTTGCTAAGTATAGGTATTTATAAAAATCACATATGATTGTTTAAATCAATGTCTAGCATTTCGTGTGACTTGTTGGGGTCAGAGGGCAGCCATTGGAGGAATATGTAAAGAGGTTGTCTAGAGCAATGTGAAGAGAAAAAACGAAAACCCTGTTTACACTGCCAACTTTACAGTGTATCAGCCCATGTGCACGAGTTGATTCACTGCAAAGTTGGCAGTATAAACACTGCCAGGAGCACCTTAAGTGCTCCTCGGATCATTTTTTTGATCCAACTTAGAAGTGGGATCAGTAGCAGAGCAAGTGCATTAAATGGCAATGTGAACACTTTGCTGCACTCGCTCCGCTACAAAGGCTGTTTTATTTTCAGCCCACGGTGCATTTTCAACCCCTCCTCGGAGTGACTTGCAGTGCTGTGAAGATGGGCTGTGTAAAACCGACAGCAGCTGGTGAATTGGGAAGGGAGCAGTGCACATTCCACAGCACTGCCGCCATGTAAACACGGCTAAAGAAAATGTCAGAGAGCCTGCAGTCTGGTGATCTAGAGCAGGCACTGAGGTGAGTGTCTTCAAATTCCAAGATACATTTGGAGTTATAAAGAAACCTAAAGGAATGAAACATGGTACCCAGAGAGGTATTGGATATTCTGCCCTGATTTAAATGGTGTTGATTAGTAAATATCAAACTGTTCTTTAGTCTTGTGTGTCCTGTTGTTGCACCTGTAAAACAAAGACCACTTTAAAATGTTTGACCTTGCTACTGGTGACTGTGTTTGCTGCAGGACCTGTGCATAAGGTCCGGCTGAGGTCTCTCCCAGCTGAAAACCCTTATAGGTCACCCAAAGGGGTGCAGGGGAGACTTAATACACCTGGTTATCAAAGTAGAACACTTGATACTGTATCACATAGGAGGCTTGTTTCTAGATGGGTTGAAAACTGGTTGCAGGATAAGAAACAAAGGGGCGTAATAAATGGTAATCAGCCAGCATGGAAACAGATGACCAGCAGGGTCCGACAAGGGTCCTTCTTGGGACCTACATTGTTTAGTATATTTATCAGTGACATGAAGGTGGTACCAGCTGCTTAATCATCATGTTTGTCATTGACACCAAGATGTTACAGCTTAACAGGAGCTTAATGAAATGCAGAAGGATCCAGACCTTCAGTTTGGAAACCATGGTCATGGTATAAAGAGGATAAGACTTTTCAGATACATAAGTGAGAAGAGGAAAGCAAGGGGTGGGATAGTGAGGATTAGAGGTTGAGGGGGGGACTTTCACAGAAGAGGACCAAGAAAAAGCAGACATCCTAAACAGGTACTTTTCATTAGTTTTCGGAGTGGAGGGAAGGGGAGACAGATAATCAGGCAGTTGCAGGAACAGGGAGTGGATGGAGGTGGTCACAAGTCCATTTTCAGAGGAAAGAGTCCAGAAAGGATTTCCAGTTCTGAAGGTTGATAAAGCTATGGAAATCGACAGGATACACCCAAGGGTTCTTAAAAAACTCAGAGGTGCTACTGTAACTGCACCATTGATGGCCTTATTCAACAGCTCACTGGAAACAGGCATGGTTCCAGAGGACTGGGGAAAAGCCGATGTGGTCTCTCTACATTAGAGTGGCAGCAGGGAGAAGCCTAGCAACTATAGACTGGTCAGTCTTACTTAAGTAGCGGGGAAATTAATGGAAGCCCTATTAAAGGAAAGACTGGTAGAGTATCTGGAATCCAGTGGGCAGCAAGACCACAGGCAGCATGGATTCATGGGGGTGGGGTGGGGGATTGTCATAGCAAATTATTCTAATAGATTTCTTTAACCTGATGACCAGGAAAACAGATCAGAGGAGGGTAGTGTATGTGGCCTATCTGGACTTCAGCAAGGCCTTTGATACTGTGCCACACAGGAAGCTGATAATGAAACTGGGCAATCTACGGGTAGGATCCAAAGTGGTGAACTGAGTTAGAAACTGGTTAATGGATAGGAGTCAGAGGGTGGTGGTAAACAGCACTCTCTTTAATGATAGGAGAGTGATTGGGGGGTGCCACAGGGCTCAGTATTGTGACCAGTCTTCTTCATTGTCTTTATAAGTGACATTGCTGAGGAACTGGAAGGAAAGGTATGCCTTTTTGAAGATACCACCAACATTTGCAATGGGGTGGACACTCAGAAGGGGGTGGAGAGAATGCATAGGGATCTTGGGAAACTTGAGGAGTGTTCAAGAGTGTGGCAGTTGGGGGACTATGTAAAAAAGTGCAAAATCATGCACCTAGGGCATAGAAGCCTAGGTACTGAGTATGGGAGGGCAGGGAGGTACTAACGGTCACTAAAGAGGAAAGGGCCCTTGGGGTTATCATATCTGATGATCTCAAAGTGACAGGGCAGTGTGACAAAACAGTGAGTAGGGCTAGTGGGATTCTGGGGTGCATAAGAAGGGGTATCTCCAGCAGGAGAAGGAGGGAGGGAGGTGGTGTTGTCATTGTATAACTTGCAGGTGAGGAAAACACGGGATATAAAAACAGAAGTTGTACATGATGAATGGTATCATGAATTAATATACTTTTTATAGATAACTGCACTTATAACTTTCGGAAAATCTTGAAATATGATTCAAAGGATTTATAAATAGACATAAAAAGACACAATAAATGTAAGTATTTCAGTTCAGTAAATAATCAGAGTGCTATTCATTCATGTCTCCATAGGCTAACAATCGGATAAAAATATTCTTGATGTTACAGAAATATAAGCAAATGTCTTAGTTGTCAGGCTTACCAAAACATATTGTGTAACCATAGTATAATTTAATTTGTATATGTCTATATATATATATATGTGTGTGTGTGTATATATATATATATATATATATATATATAAAATAACTGGTCAGCAATTTTTCCCTAAGGGCTGAACCTGTTGATATTTGCCGTAATAACTGGCTGGTTATTACGGCATTCATGCGCCATGTCGCTCAGATGGTGCCACTCCTGTACTGACTTATAGAGCAAATGTGGGTTGGCTTAACAGTCTGTCAAACATGATGGCTCCATTTCTCGCTTCCCAAGGAGCCACTCCATCTCTCCTGTCTCAAGGAGCCACCACAACAAGAAGACACGACCATCCTTTTTTGTTTTCAAAATGTATCTGTTTGATCCAGCCTTTTACCCATCTAAATATCTGGTTGATCCTGCCGTCTATCTGTTTCAGCACTGGAGCATGCCCAGGGAGCATCCTAGATGTGATCTTAGTGGAGACAAACTGTAAGTAAAAATAAAAATAAAAAAAAGCAAGCAACAGATGCCATAATAAAAAAAAAAAGAAAAGACAATGTAAAGAGAGTGAGGGGGAAGGCAGCAGAGAGAGGGAGTCAAAGCCAATGTGTGTGCGTGTGTGTGTATGCGTGAGAACACTAAAGACAGGCAGGAGAAAAATTGCTGCTCAGTATATTATAAAAAATAAAAGATGGTGAAGTGTGTGGCATACTCCAATCTAATGCTCATCCTCAGTGTGGGATGCTTTAATAAACCCCTCGGGCTTTGTGCTCGGGAATTATGTAGCATCCCACACCTTGGGTGAGCATTTTGTAACACACGCTTCCCCATCATTTATTCTCTCTCTCTAGATATATATATATATATATATATATATATATATATGTATGTTGTCCCCAGGGCTATAGAAATATTTCCAACACAATAAAGCAAAAGGGATAAAGGCGTCTTTCAGATAGGGGTTTCTAGAAAAATTGCCACTGCCAGGTGGAGAAAGCTTTTCTGTAGCCCTTCAGAGGAAGTCAGTCATAACATTAATTTGCACTGCTTAAAGGATCCACCATATGAAGCCATCTGCTATAGGTTAGCTAGAGCTCCTAGTATATATTTCCCAACCCCAACTGAGGGGAAAATCAGACTCCTGGATTAGCTCCCTTTTTAAAGGGTAAGCTTTCCTTTAGGCTAAAATGGGCCAACTGAGTCCCTGTCCACCAAGGTGTTATAATGGAGCATTAAAATATTGCTCAGTTGCTATCCATGCACCAAATAGCATACAGTCCTGTCCTTTTTTGTGGTCAAACATCATCAACTATGTGACGCCTCCAAAACATTATAATACTCATTAAACAATGGGGTTGGAGAAAGTGGGACTCTGATTGGCTGACTGGCACCTTTCTGATGTGGTAAATCCTGGCATAACCCATGAAAAGGTGGCAGTCATCTGCATCTGGAATCTCCAGCTTTTTGAAATCATTCCAACCCCCGAACAGCCAAGCGTAAAGCCACCATATTTGCACCCAGATAAGTTGCAATGTAAACATGGGAGTTTGAAATGGACTGCAGTTTTGGATTGACAACCCGCAACAGTCCTGAAACCCACTACACATGCCATCAGACTTTTTTTCCTAATTTATTCCTCATCCCCTGTGTTGTTATGACTTCACCCTTATGTCCTATGACTAATTGCCGCTAAATCCTGATCCCATCCCAGTACATTGTAAGTGCTGTGTTCCCTTCAGTCATCTGCGTGCTGCCCCCCCACCCATATAGAGCATTCTTGTGAAGTCCAATTTCAGCTGCTGCTCTACAGCCTCCAAAACATATACAAACTAAATAAGTGAAATCCAGCAGAAACACCAATAAAAAAATCTCTTTCACATCAACAGTCGCCGACTTGCCTGCTCCTCCTGGATGCCGCACACTCGAGAACACAGAAATGCAAGCGGGAAACAGACTGTAGTTTTTTTTTTACCTCACAGACCCTAACAGTAAGACATACACCTCGCGTACCACAAATGTATTTTTTTAAATGTATCCTCCATAAGAAGTGAAATGGAGTAGCTGTCTCGCCTCTCTCTACAAGTGTATCAGTACCGGGCTCCCTTTCTTGTTCCCCACAACATCAGTAGCTGTAACTGGCAGCTGCTAAATTAATGTCCCTATCTCATTCAGTACACAATTAAAATGAAAATGAAAACAACATCCTTTCCAAATGCAAGCGCCAAAATAAAAAGGAACTGTTAAACCCAAAGCAACCTGGAAGTATATAAAAGAGCAAGCTTGTCACTGGTACCAGGCTCCCTAAATACACACTAAAAGCTGTCTCGCTCTCTGTTTAAAAAAAAATAAAAATAAAAAGCAACTGAACCAAGGCTCTCTCTTCCCATAAACATAAAAGTAACTCAGCTGCAGGACGGTGGGGGGGAGTCAAAACAAGTGAAATCTCACACACTCTCTCTTCCAGTAACCATATGAGAGTGGGGAATTATTCTACCTAGCAACTGGAAACTATTTTTTTCTGGCAGAACAATAATTTCAATAAAAAATAATTTAAAATAGTAAAAAAATCCAGTATTTTAGTTTTATTTTTTCATTATAAAAGTGAAGGGGCACATTGTATAATCGCAATAGAACACTCCAGGGTGTGGGTTATGCGGGGATTTACCCACGCCTGGTGCGGATTTGATCACGAGTCCGCACACCAAGCATGGATAAATCCCAGCATAACCCACACCCTGTCATGGTTTATTGCTTAAGTATTCAGTTCCCAAACTGAAAATTTGCCACTGAACCCCCTCCTCCTTATGACTATTACCCACAAGAGCCAACATCTTATTTCAGTAAGTTAGAACTTTAAGTCATTATTTATTTCTGTAAGTTATGACTTTAAATCAAACACTAAGTCCCTCTGCATTCAAACATAATGTCTTTAAAATAATGTTTAACCCAAGATCTTCAACTAACTGGTTTCCAGAGCTTCAAACGCCCATATAATGGCTAAGAGTTTACAAGAGTAAATAAATCTTGTTTCCTTTAATGGATAATTGGCAGTATAAAATAGTGTATAAGTCTGTCTTTAAGTGATGAGTGCCAAAATTAAAATAACAAAAAGCATAAAGACATCATACAGGCGCAGTAAACATCTAAAGCATCTAAAACAATTAATTAACCTTTCCAAGAATATTTATAAAAAATTCTGGTATGTAAGGTATTTCAGTACCTGGCTTGTACTAAAATGTATAATGCAACAGTATGGCACAGCAATGAAAAAACATCACCTTAACTTCAAGAAATTCCATAATAGGGTTAATAAATTACTACTAAAAAAGACATATAAAAGTATCACCGAGGACAAGTCCTGGAAGTGTCCAAATGTCTCTGTTTATCTTGTATGTGCTGTTAATACTATTAACTATACTGAGTTCATCTAATTATTGCATGCTAGAAGGAAAATATAAATATTTCACCGCAGGGACCATGAAGTGGCAGGAGCAGAGTTAAAAGAAAAAAAACATAATATTTCTCTCTAGGTCTCATTTACCAGAGTACATATCTACTGGATGTTCCTAAAAAGCCAGCCTGTATAGTCCCACCAAGAAAATACTTGAAATGTTTATCCCCTTGATGAAAAAGTTATATCACGCTACACTCCGCAGAAATGTCAGGAGGCATATACACCAAATGTGATTAAATAAACAAGTGGGCTGGTTACGAGCATGAGATATTCCATAATAACTCTTTTTGGAGTTAATTGAATGTTCTACAAGGTATCTCTCATCCGTTTTTACTTTGGCTCTGTATATCCATCTTTGTTGGGAGTCAATCCCAAATATTTGGCTCGAGCCCCATAAACATGGTCTCCTGAATGCTGCAGGCTAGACTGGGAAACTGGTCTAAGTTGCAGCACTTGGCGCATGGGAGTTAAAATCCCAGTCACCAGTTGGGAGAATGCAGCAAGCCTATGCACCATAGGGTGCACCAGGGGCTTGTGGCATTCTCAGGGGCTTTGAAAGTCTGGTCCTTAGTGTTTTAGCAGTGATCAACTGAATTGAGTAGTAATCTGGGAACCTCAACTAAGGTTAAGATTGATTCTTTCAACTTATCTAAATGCACTGCTTGGGCCTTTAATGTATGATATTATCTGATTATGGGGAAGTTGTACATATTTATGGAAATATACAAGGAGAGATGAGTATCTGTTCTGTATTGCTGATCTTTGTTTTCTTATACAACGTATGCTAAAGTGGTGTATTATAAGAAATGTTAGTTGTATAGTTAAAAATGCCTTTTATCTTGTACTTTGTATGAATTCAATGTTTTATACTTCTTAAACAGTATAACTTTCATTTCTAAAAATGTGGATACAGTTCACTATCTATACTATGGCAGTTCTGCTGGAGATAGCTGAGACATTGGAAGTCTTCTAGCTAAACTCCTTCAACCACAATGATGGTATATGCTCCAGTTTCACCCTGTGACATCAGATCTTGCTTTCCATTGGAAGGGAGAGGTCTTCTTAGCAACTCTGCAGTGTTGTAGGATTTAAAGTTTTCAAAGTGCTTTTCAGGCTAATCGTCCACTGTTTCAGTCTGCATTCGGCATTAAAGTTGCTCCTGAGAGTACCAACTGTGCTTCATGATCACATTCAATAATGGAAGGCAAGAAACTGGGGTCTAAATTTTCTCCTTGTGTCAGACAGAAAATGCTAGCCATGGATCCGTATGACATGTGCTTGTACTGCCTTGGCAGTCAACATGCAGGATGAAGTCTTTGCCGGGCCACGCTGCAAGCGTCCATCACAGACCACAAGGCTAGACTGGCACTAGAAAGGCAAAAAGGCCTCCGCTTCTGCTGATTTGGCTGTTCTACTTGCAGTCATGGAAAAAATGTAGCAGCAGCTGTGGTGAGTTCCTTGTCAGTCTCAGTGCTGTCCCTGGCTGAGGCCAGCTTTGGAGGGTCATTCTGTGATCATTTCAGACAGGGGTGCATGATCCTCCAGACCTTTGGGGAGAGCCCTTCTCACTGCAGCAAGAAGCATAAAAAGTAACACCATTGCAGTCAGTAGGACTGGGAAAGACCATGCTCTTCCTGCTCCTTTGACCTACTGACTGCTGAGCCTTGGTAGAACTTCCTCTGGTCGAAGGGGCCACAGTAACCCCATCGAATCTGTAAACCTTGACTCTGGTTGAGTATATGCTCGAGATCTTCCTTGAACTGGTTGACTGGTTGTTGGAAGAGCTTGATAAGGAGTTGATCTCTCAGACCCCAGTGCTCTCTGTCCTCACCAAGAAGGGTGAGGTCCAGTTGAAACTCCCAACCCAGTCACCTTGGGAGCTGCCTCCACCAGTGGTTGTGCTTCCAAAACCAGTCACAGTTATGCAGCCAAAGTAGGTGGTTTATACTAACTTTCTGGTGGGCTCCCCATTAATGTCAGCTTTCAGGTTGATGGCCATAGTTGAGGTCAAGGTGCTCTTGATCCCACTTGACCGGGAGACATCTCTGTCGATGCTCCTTGACCTCCTCATCCTCTAGTGAGGAGAGGCATCATTGCAAGATGCATTGATGTTACGAGGAACTCATCTGGCAACAATGGGACATGGCTGGGAGGGGTTAGGGTCTAAATCCCGACTGTCAAATTCCCAATGGTTTAAATCCCATTTTTTATCCCGAAATTAATAACACCGATGCATTGTAAAGCCTGAATGTCAGCATCCCGACAGTATAACACTCGCTTCTAGTTACTAAGGCACCAGCCGTACAGCCTAATAGGCTGTTTTTTTTTGCCACAAAGTAGAACAGTCAATTCAAACAAATTAAGTCGATTATAAATAAGCACAATGTTACAGTACCACAGCATCCCAATTGCACTGCATTTAACTGCTGCCTGTAGCAGCATCACGACCTACCATTCTATCAGTAGCATTTAATGCAGTGTTTCTCGATACTAAGCGAATAAATTAAGACAGAGGAGTGATTTTCTCATTTTCGAATAAATTAAAAACATGCAAACACATACTATCAGATTCAAGCCGCAGGATAGGGTAGCGCACTAAGGCGGTCTTGCTACATGAAGTGCTTACTGATGAGGTGTTTACGTAAGGCTGTTGACCTTTACCACTTCTAGCGTTCTAGTGTTCGGTACAGCAGAAAACAAGGTAACAAAATCGGCTTGTGTTTAAAAATGTTTTTATTGAAGATAAGATTCAAAAAGATGAAAGGAGGGGTGAGTTACTGATCACACTGGAGGAACCAGCATTGGGGAGGGGCTGACCATTGGGAGCACAAAGATGAAAACTTTATTGTTAAGGGATCGTATCAGTCTCTCAGTTTCCCATTGTCCCAGTCTCTTCATAGGTGCTGATTGTGAGCAGTGCCTCTGATATACTCAGTATTGCTCCGACTGCTCCTTTCCTTTACAACATTTCCAATTTTGGTTTCTCGGTCCAGGTACCGTTTTCTCATTGGAGACTTAGGCATCCCCCTGTTAATTTTTTCAATTGTGCTGTTGGTTACCAGTTGCTCTTTTTGTAATTCTGCTACAAACCGATGTACCCCAGCGTGAGCACTCCCAATTAATGCCCCCAACCTCCGGTGCCAAGCTTCCACATTATTTTGTGTGCGAGGGTACCTAAGCGCCATTTGGTCATGTACTGACCAGAACGAAGGTGGAAACAGTGGTGGACTTCGTACAGTTGTGTTTTTTCACATACGGTGCCTAATTCTCCCCAAAACATAGTTGTCTTCAAACAAAGGTACACTGTCAGTTAGCATTTCCAATTTTATTTCACTGTAGACTGCAGCAATTTCTTCTGCAGGCATGAAGCCCAATGCTACCAGGTACCGCATTTTTAGGCTGAAATCTGCATCTGTGCCGTACAGTGTAGCCATGCCCAAACTTTGAATCTTACACCAAACAATTTGTCCAAAATGGAACAGGCATCCCTTGTTATGACAGTTGATAAATTCTGCTTGATATGCATTGATGGCTGCTTGTTCGAAGTCTGTGATAATCATTGCTGGTGTTAGTGTGAGACTGTACTCATCAGCAATGTTGTGCAAATCCTGGAACAGTCTGATGTAGCACTCCTGTGATTTGGAAGACATTAAGGCATATACAAGGAGTACAGTGCGTGAAGTTTCTGGAGTCCCAACTGAGGCATGGATTGAATATAGTTGGCGAAACATTGTTGGCACCGTTTTGAACGTGCCATCCATAATCCAAAAATCAGCATTTGCTAGTTTCTCCATATCTATTCGTGTGGTAAATATAATTATTTTTTCTTCACCGAGAGTGGATTCCCTAGCCAGGAATCTCTGCCCATTGACAGTTTGTAAATGTTCTGGGAAGTTATAGAACTCTGTCTCTGGACTTATGGCCCCTTGGCCTTTGCCCTGTTGTTCCCGACTGGTCCATGCCACTCAGCAGTCTGACTTGTCTGCTTCTCCTCCACTTTGAGAGGAGCCACTGCCATCTCAGCCTGTATTTGGGGCCTGACCAAAGAGTCTTTCCCCACTGCTGTCTTGCCAGGCCAGCTGTCAGTGGAGATCACCCATTATGAAGATATCACGGTGGACCATGGTGGCAAATGGTTGAGGGCCATCTTTGAAGACTCATTTAACTTGGAAGATCAGTCATTAATGGCCATGACCAATACTCATATCTTTGACCAGAAATCAGCTGAAAAGCTGATTATAGTCCTCAGGCCAGTGCTGTTTGGATCTGTAGTCTGGCTGGTGTTGGAATCCATGAAAGTTCCCTTACAACCAATCCAGAAATAGACTAAATACATGTTTGCTGACATACTGGATAAGGATGCTTCCCCAGGGATTGCCTTTTTTTAGGCTAAGGCTATCTAAGGACCACCCCTGTAGCTTTAGCAGCATCCTGGCAGGTACCCTTTACCCATGTGGTTCACAAGTATGCAGTTCCCATGTGCCCCTTTTCTAGATTCTGTGACCACACCACTGCATAGCATTTGGTTACAGATTCTGCATTCTGAAAATTGGAAGGTCAAGGGAAGGCAGACAACCTTCCAGACAAGGAGTCCAAGAAGATTAACCATATGTCTAAAAATATGTGTGCTGCTGCATCACGGGGTCTCTGTCAGGCTAGTTATTCTGTCATGATGGTGAATTTTGTCCATTCCCTTCTAAGAGTGTTAGGGGAACTCCTCTTCCTGAATCCAGCTGATAAGCTGCTTTCATTGAAAATCATCAGGACCATGGTCAGTTGCTAGCTAAATACCAGCTTTAGATAGTCAAGGACATGGGCGACTCTTGTGTCGGTGCCATGGCTATGGCCATGGCCATTGCCATGCATCTCAGGGCTGGGCTGAGGTTCTCCACCTTCACAGAAGGCACTCACTATAAGGTGGCTGACTTCCCCCTTCTTGGACACCTACCTTTTTGGCCTGGGTGGGGAAGGACATCTCACACAGATTGAGAAGTCTAATGCCATCCTTGATTCTGTGGGTTTGTCCCTGAAGGACCAGAAGGCTCAAAAGCCTAAACAGAAGGCCTTTCAGTTTTGGTCCTTTCAGCCACAACAACCTCTGCAGAAGCCCCAGCAGGGACACTTTCAGCACTGGCATCCAAAACCCAAGTGTGGCAGCTAGAGCAAAAAAGAGGGGGAATGGGCAGAGGTAGTGGAGCCTCCATAGCCCCTGCTGCTAGAGCCCCCTCCAAGGCTATGCAGTGACAGGTTGTGGTGTGTCATTCCTCCTCCTGTCCACTCCGTCTACTAACTCCAGGTCGGGGTGGTTTCACCACTTTTTGCCACAGTGGTCCACTATTATCTTGGGTGGGTGGGTTCTAGAAGTGGTGGGCAGAGGGCTGTGTCTGGATTGCAAGACTCTCCCACCATACCGACTTTGAACTCCTTGGGGGACAAGGGTGTTACAGGACACCTTGTCCATGCTACAATCCAACATTGCTTAGCTTCTAGAGCATGAGGCAGTAGCTCATGTTCCAGACTCCCTGGCTTCACAGAGATATTTTTCTAGTTACTTCCTGGTTCTGAAACAGACAGAGGGGCTGATGCCCCATACTGAATCTGCATGGTCTGAACAGGTTCATGCAGAAGTGCAGATTCTGGATGGTCACTCTGCGTTAGATCATACCATCTCCGGAGCAGAGCATGTTGTTCTGCTCCTTGGACCTCAAGAACACATTACTCCATATCCCAGCCTGCCATCATATTGCTGTTACGCTTAGTTCTGTGCAGAGAGGAACCTATACCAATTTCAGGTCATACCCTTTGGCCTCTCATTTGCACACAGAGTATTCACCATGTGCATGGCAGTGATAGCAGCTTTTCTGTGGTGCAGGGGCATCAGAATATATCCCTACTTGAACAAGTGGTTGTTAGCCAGGTCATCCAAAGATGCTGTGGAGAGGTCCAGGAATCCAGACCTCCAGGCCTGTCAGGGCTTGGGCCCTCTGGTCAACCTTACCAAGTCAGATATGGGACCCTTGCAGGTGATCAAGTTCATCAGGGTAGGACTGGACTGTCTGTGGGCCAAGGTCCAACTCATAGTGGACCAGGCATTGGATGTTACCTCCTTTGCCTGAACATTTCAGGTTAAGTGCTCGTGCCCTGCCCAGGGCTTCCTGCATCTGCTGTGGTACATAGCATTCTCCACCAACATGACCCATTGGGCTCACTTGCAGATGTGCCACTTGCAGTTTGAGTTGGTCCAGTTGTAGTCCCAACTCCTAGGTTGCTTGGACTTGCCAGTCATGGTGATCCAGCTGGTGTGGAATGCCATCCAGTGGTGACTGTCACCACATCATCTGTAGCATTGAATTGCATTTGATCTCCCCGAACGGTACATCACACTCACAATGGACACGTCCCTGGCAGGGTGGAGAGCACTCCTGGGAGACCACAGAGCCCGTGGGTTCTGGCCACCCTGGGATTTCTGATGCCACATCAACCCGCTGGAGCTCCATGCTGTGTGTCCGGCTCTAATGAACTTTTCTCCATTAACTCATTCACACCGCAAGAACTCTTTGAGACTTCCACCACTTGTGCCCTGTATACTCTTTGCACTGCATCCTGGGCCTTTCTAAGCAAAATTAAGCCATAATCAGCATGCCACAAACAAATGTGAATACCTCTTGAACCGTAAGTGCTAAACACAAAGTATGAGCGGCAAAGTTATTCAGCACAACCTTACCTTTCCAATGGTGCTATGCAATCAATTGTAATCAATTTAGTTTTTATTTTATGCTAGCTGAAATACCAAACAACTGTGTTTTTTCTTTTCAGATTTTCTTAAGGTGGTTAGGTGAGGCTTGAGAAGCAAATGTCAGACATGCACACCTTACCTTAAACAAATGCAAATAACTCCTAAAGTATACGTGATAGACACACAATATCAGCAGTAAAATTGTACAGCAGAAAATTACCTTTCTAATGTTGCTGTGCAATCAGTTTTAAGCAATTTGGTTTGTTTGAAATTTAGGTAAAAACTGCTGACTTCCTCAGACGTTTCCAGGCCTGAGTGAAAGATAGTTGAGTACGTCTACAGTCATTATTGGACTAAGTGGCTATGTTTTCAGATGCCACCTACAGGTGTATCTAGGCCTGAATGAATTTTAATTAAAGGTCAGATCATTCAGGTCCAGATGCACAACATGACATCATGTTTTACCTGAACAGGCAGGGAGGGATGCGGTCCTCTCCACTGTGTCAGGAGGCTGTCTTCACCTGAACACTCATACACAACCTGGGTGCAGATCTCCTGGCAATCCATGTCACTGAAGAAAACAGTCAGCTGGTGGACTCTAAGCTGGGTCAGGGAGATGTTGCATAAGTGGTCCTTGTATCAGGAGGTGGTAGACCACCTCTTCTCCCAGTGGGGCACCCCTCTAGTGGATCTGTTTGCCTTGTGAGAGAACAGAAAAGTGAGGCTGTTCTGTGCCTGCCCTTCACAGTCTAGGACACTGATGAGGGATGCCTTTGCAAGTCCCTGAAGCCCAGGCCTTCAATATGCCTTCCCTCCCTTTCCCCTTGGTTCAAAAGGCCATGATCAGGGCCCAGAAAGACAAGGCACAAATGATCCTGATAGCCCCAGACTGGCCAGGGCAGGCCTGGTATCTGGATCTCACCAGCCACAGCAGCAGGCTTACTTGAAGGTTGCCTATCCACTTAGATCTGCTGACCAGACAACAACAGAAGGTCTTGCACTTGATCCTTCAATCCCTGCATCTCTCAGCCTGGTTCCTAAGCAGCTAGAGTTCCAGGCTTTGGGCCTTTCAAATGACATCCTCCACATTGTGGAGGTGTCCCATAAGGAGTCGACTCATAAATGCTATGCATTTAAGTGAAAGAGGTTCTTGATCTGGTGATAGGGTAAGGCGTTTGATCCCCTTACCTGCCCCATGGTGAGCATTCTTCACTACTATGGTCCCTCTCTCAGTCAGGATTGTGAGCGATGACCATTAAGGTGCACCTGGTAGCCATCTTTGCATACCAGGCATGGTGACCCAGGAGAAGGTGGTCGGGTACTTTTTCAAAGGCTTGGATCACTTGTGCTCCCTGGTTCATGAACCTCTGCCACCATGGGAACTAGTGTTGGTGTTGGCAGCTCTCATGGGCACACCATTTGAACCAGTGTAAAAATGTGAGATGCCACATTTGTCATGGAAGGCTGCCTTCTTGGTGACCATCACATCAGCCAGAAGATCAGTGAGCTTCAGGTACTTTCAGTGGAGTCTCCTTATCTCATTTTCCACAAGGACAATTGCCATCCTTCACCCCCACGAGAAGGTCATCTCTGAGTTTCATCTTAACTAGGTGATTAGGTTGCTGTTATACTTTATCAACCCAACCTTAGAAGCTGATCACAGGCTCCATACCCTGGATTTGAAGAGGGTGCTCTCTTATTATGAGGAGTGTATGGCTAAAGTTCAGGGTCAGGCTAACCAGTTGTTCATAATATGTGCTGAAACTTTGCTTGGTAGCCTGGCAGCAAAGTGAACGTTTGCCAGGTGGATTACATCCTGCATCAACGTGTGATATAGGTTGTCTGGTAGGGAGTTGCCCAAGGTCTTAGGGCTCATTCCACCAGACATACCACTGCCTTGGTGGCTGCATCCAAGGATATCTGTATTGCAGAGATATGCAGGGCTGCAGCCTGGAGTCAAGCACATACCTTCATCTCCCATTACAACCTAGACATAATACATCATCAGGATGCTGCTTTTGGTTCCTTGCTGAAGTTACAACTGGAAGATCGGCAGCAAAGCAGATGATTCCCAGGCAGATTACATCCTGCATCAACCTCTGTTATAAGTTGGCTGTTAGGGAGTCGCCCGAGGGACTTAGGGCTCATTTCACCAGATATACAACTGTCTCAGTGGTTGCTTCTAGGAATACCCCCATTGCGGAGATGTGCAGGGCTGCATCCTGGAGTAAAATATATACCTTCATCTACCATTACCGCATAGACATAATGAGTTGCCAGGATACTGCTTTTGGGTGCTCAGTCTTCCAGTCTCTGTTCAACAAATAAGGATATGCACCTTGCCCCCTCCTCCCGAGGACTGCTAGGAGTCAGACAGATGTTATTCACTTCTAACCATGGTTCTTATAGTGGTGTATATAGTTCACATCCACAAAACCCACCCAATCTTCCTGAGTAAGTGGCACGTGGATCATTGCTTCCAGCATGAAAAAGATCTGACATCACATGATGGAGCCAGAGGATATACTACTCCAGTGGTGGGAGAAGCTTAGCTTGAGGACTTCCAATGACTCCGCTGTCTCCAGAAGAACTGTCAGAGTGTGGATGTGAACTGTATACCACTAGTACAGTGGTTGTTAAGCTCAAAACATTGGTTGGTGTAAAGTGCGTTGAAAAAGATTTGCTAGTGGCCACTCCCAGTTCATTCTCATAAATCACATGTAATGCCTCTTACGATCTGTGAAGAGGAATGTTGCATCAGTGCAATTATCAATTATGTTTAAGAAGTGTCAACATTATATTGAAACCTGCCTACCAACACCTTCTCCTACTTAGTGAACTTCTCTGAACTGCTTCTTCCTGATGATGCTGCCATCATCTTGCCCAGGACCAAACTTGTGCCTGGATGTCTCTAGCATATGCATGCTGTACCATACCTTCACACAAAATACATCCACCCCCATGGTGCTCAGCTCTGAGCAGCTCATTGTGAAAATGCATGCAATCCCCAACCCCCGGCAGAAACTCCCACCAGCATGAGTGGTGTTGCACACTTAAAATCCCATCACCATCCCCCCACCACTGCTAGTGAGACGGACAATGCACAAAACAAAGGGCGATCTACCCAACATCCTTATCCTCACAAACAACAAAACATGCCGCTCACATGCCCACTCCCCCAGTGCAAACCACATTCAGATTCTCACCCTTCCCAGTGGCAACCATGCTGCCTTCAGAAGGATTTTATATAAAACCTCCAAGCAGTTTACACTTTATCAAGCTGCACATGCACACCATTGCAGGAGCTTTAAAAACAATGTTGCTTACTCCATGCTCTGTACATTGAGGAGCAGGCAAGGCAGGACATGACTTTCTGTCAGCAGCTCTGTGGCTGCACAAAATCATCCCAGTGGCCACATTTGAAAAACATTGTACTAGCAGAACTACAATTACAGGTAAGAAACCTAAATATGTGCTATCTAATCATTGATGTAATAAACTGAGAGAAAAAATGAATTTTGATGACTGTGGAAAACGTCTGAGATTTACTTCCTCTTTTTGGAAAAAAAACAATTTGAAGAGATGAGGGTTTGGAGAATGCTATGTGCTGAAAATACAATACTGCAACAGGAAAAATTGAACAGTGCATTTGAGCAGATCAATGGCAAAGTAGGGTTTACTAAGATTAGTGATGAAGTGTTGGATATATAGTAATTGACCCATCGCTAATATACTACAGATGGTAATCTTCACAAGTAGACACAATTCTGAAAAAACATTTTAAAGAATACTTACTGGCAGACACGGATAGCAAGGGGTAGAATTTTTGACTGTGCTTTTAGATCCATTGCTTTTTGGGGGATAAACACAGATGTACAGAAATTAGTGTGTGCTAAAAGCAACAGCCACTAGTGCTACTTAAGAGGGCCAAAGGTTGCCAGAGTAGTAGAATCCGAAACCTAAAAGGGAAAGAGGTGGCATATTTTGAAATAGGATAGAAACTCCTTAAAAGCCATATTTACAAACTGAGAAAATAAGCCATTATGTTTTGTTTCTCCTGTGCCTCCCTATTATTACTCCTTGGGGCTAGAGAGTTCCCCAAATCAGCCCTGAGTACTTGTTGCTTGGCTCCATTCCTCATGATCCCTGAGATGTCCATCCTGGTCCTTGGGCTCTGGATCTATTCCCTAATCAGGGTTTTTGTTCTCACATAAGCAGGGACATGGGGGGGGGAAGAGAATGCATGAGTGGTGGGGGGATTGGGCTGGACATCTAGGTTAGGGGGACCTGTAGGAAAAATTATTCCAAGATACAAAATATTTAATATTATTATATCTAATCAGAGCTAACACTCTTGAGTTTATTATTTTGTCTAATTATTACTTATCATGGCTTAGCAAAAGTATTCTAATTAAGGAATTCCTGGGCAAACTTGCCAGGGGACATGGACTAGTAGCTTCTTCGGGCTGGCTAATGTGCACTGAGGCTTGGAAAAGGCATGCCAGTGTGAGGAAGGAAATAATTAATATAAGAATAGGATATTCACACAAAAAATGAAAAATTACTAGCTGTTGGGCAAAGGACATTCCACAGAGAGATGTCCTGTAATGCTCAGATGAGCACCATAATGTAATGGGGCACATTGACATCTTGGAATGTTTTTATGACTGAAAGCAGCAAAAGTCAATGAGACTGCTGTAAAATATAAGTACAATTCTGACAGTTGCCAGTCAAGGTATTTGGGGTGAAAACAGTGGAAGGGTTCAAGAAAGCTTGGGATAGGCACAAGAGAATCTTAGGGGGAAGGGACAGGTGAAAGAACTGGCGACAGCGTAGAGTATATGGGGATACTCTAGGTAGGACTATATGGGTAGACCAGGTGGACCAAGTGGAACTTATCTGTCGACAACATTCTGTATATCTATGTTCTATGTTGTATAACTTTATGGAAAAAACTTGAACCGAATCAGTGACTTCAGAATTTGCCAACACAGAGACCTCCTGCTTCCCTAACAAGACTGCAGTAAAGATGTTTCATGTCAGCTGATGAATTTAAGTATTCACAGAATATTTTTGCTTAAAAGGCATGTTTTGGGATAAACATAATTGAGGTATTATGTATGATTTTCAATGCAACTATTTATTTATTTAGTTTTTGTTAACAAGGTAGGTGCTCTCCCTCTGTAATTTCTTGGTTCTCTGGCCCCTCTCTGCTATGAATGTTGAAACCCTTTCCTCCCCCCTCCCCCTTCAGCCATTGATGCCCTCTTACTTAATTGCAGAGGTTAATTTTCTTTTGTCACAATCCTTTACAGGGTCTGAGAGCTAGTTTATGGCTTTAGCCCTCCCCAGCCCCCTCACTGTGATCACCACTGAATCCCCCAGTGGAATAAGCCTGGTGCAGTGAAGGTATGGGATGAGCACCCTTCTGAACTTGGCACCTTGCTGGTGCAGTCATGCCTGGACAGCTGAATTTAAGCCTCTTAAATCTGAACCAGCTCCCTAGGAGTTGCTGCTTGTCCTGAATTTAATCACTGTAATTTGTACTAGCTTCTTAGGAGCTGCTGCTTATCTTTGGCCCCGCCTACCCATCCCCACCCCCGTTCTCTATTAAATACTCTATTGCTTCGCCCTCCCTTTCTAATTTTGACTGGAAGTACTTTAGTAGGTGGGTCCTTTCTTGTCCCCTGGATTTCTGCTGCTAACTGTGAGCGCTCTGGAACTTGAGGAGGACATCGGGAATCAGCTCCATCTCTCCAGGCCTGAAATATCTGGCTCAGATAAACCCTATGAGGATGTCTACCTCACTCCTATACCTTCACCTACTTATCCTATTAATGCTGGTGTATCAAACTAGGCTGTATGAGGTAGTGCAAAATTCCCGATGTCATCCCGTATTCTCAGGCTATATGCACAACACCACTGGCACATCAACTTCGAACTCTATTAATAGAAAAATGGTTTCAGTAACTACTCCATTGCTGTCCCCTGGTACAGTAACCACTAGCTTCCAACATCATCTCTCATACCTGCTTACTTTCTCTAACTTCACAGCAAAAAACCAATAAATTTAACAGTACCTCCTCCTGGAGAAGACAGTGCAAACAGTACTTTAAACAACTAAAAGCATACTTACTGAAACTAATTCTACTAATTTTCTCCTGTCTGGAAATGTGTACCCTAACCCTGGCCCCACTAGGGCAATGGACCGTTGCAGCACAGAAATGTCCTGTACACTCTCCCTTGCGTCTATCAACATATGTAGCCTTCTATGTAAGTTAGACAACCTCAAGGTGTGGATTACACAACACAACCCAGATATTCTCTCTGTTGTAGAAACTTGGTTGTCACCCAAAATCCCTGATTCTGCTGTTACCATACCTGACTACTCTATTTTTAGATGGGATAGGCTCACTAAAAGAGGTGGTGGCTGCATTATTTACTTAAAAGAAACCCTAATGGGTCACATCCTTGGATTGCCCTGCATAGGTAGCTCCTTTCAGGCCCTGGCCTTCAAAGTACTCCTAGGGGTCCAAAGGAAAACATTAACTATGCTGTCTGTTTACATACCACCAAAAGAATCTGCCTCTGGCTTTCATAACTTCATGGAATATAATTGCAGTGTGCCTCAAAACACTGAAACTGAAATACTGGGAGGTTTCATTGTAAACTGGCTCTCTTCTGGCATTGGACACATTAAGGATGCCATCTCTGTCTTTCACTTTACCCAGTTAGTTAACATCCCGACCAGAATTAACTACAGAACTGGATCAAGTACCTTACTGGATTGGGTTCTGTCTAGTCATCTGGAACGAATCACAAATGTCTCTACTCCCTGACACCCTAAGCGACCAATCCCCTATACTTTGTAGTTGGTCCAACAAGTTCAACAAATCTTCACCTAGGGTTATTTTCAGTAGGGTCCTAAATCCAGGACACCTAGCACCACTCAGATCACACCTTCATAGCCAGGATTGGTCACTGCTGGACTCTACCTATGACATTGATGAGGCACGTGATTTCTTCATGGACCACTTTAATGCTACATGCGATATCCATGCCCCCCTTAAAAAGAGGAAAGTTAAGGGGGTGTGCAACCCCTGGATAACACATGAACTACTGGGACTTATGAAGACTAGGGACCACCTCTGGCACTGGGCCAAAGCCACAGGCAAGCAAGTAGGTATTCAGGCTTATAAAAAATCCAGAAATGTTTGTACCAGAGCCATTCATTTTGCAATAAATCAGTACTTTAGGGAGGCACTCTCCAACTCCTTGGGTGACAGTAAAAATTTCTGGAGCAATTTAAAGGATGTCACTGGCAAAGACCCCAAGAGAGCACCCACCATGCTTAACATTGATGGAAGCCTGACTCTTGACCCAATGGCCATAGCCAATATTTTAAACAATGCCTTTACAGACCTCAGCAGTGTCCTCCCCCCCGATGTTTTCATGGTCTCTGTCCCTGCCACCCCCCAGTCTATGATGCTCAGCAGCAGGCTTCCCACCTTTTTACTTCAAAGAGGTTACTAAGCATGAGGCTAGAAAGTACATACGCTAAGTACTCGGTAAATCAAGATTCAGTGGGGACAATCTATTTCTCAAATTTCTTGCCCTCACTCTCGAGGAAACTCTTACACCCCTTATCAAGATTCTGAACCTTTCTCTAAGACTTGGGCAATTCCCCCAAAAATAGAGACAGGCCCTAGTAACCCCAGTGCACAAAGGTGGAGATAGGGCACACCACACAAACTACAGACCAATCTCCATTCTGCCTCCTCTATCAAAGGTACTAGAGTGTATAATTGCAGATCAGCTTGTGGAATTCCTGGACAAATACAATATCCAATGTCCCCGGCAGCATGGCTTTCATAAAGGTCATAGTACTACCATTGCACAGTTGGAATTCACTGGTTTCATACATAACTCACTCAACCAAGGCCATCTGGTAGGGGCTGCCTTTATTGACCTGACGAAGGCCTTTGATACTGTGAACCACTCACTGCTACTTGGGCAATTATCGCTCTCAGGGGTGTTGAAAGATGCTGTCAGCTGGTTCAAAAGCTACTTAGAAGACCTTTCGCAGCAGGTCAAGATAACCAATGTCCTCTTTGAAAGGAAGACAGTTCATTCCAGAGTGCCTCAGGGATCTATACTAGGGCCCCTTTTCTTCAGTATCTTCTTAAATCACCTCCCATGAGCCTGTCATGAACAGATTCTTCTCTACGCGGATGATGCCATGATCTACTGTAGTAATCCTGACCCTAAAATCCTCCAGGATAACCTTCCACACAGTTTCTCAGAAGTGGAAAAGTGGTTCAGCACTCAAAAACTGGTGCTAAACTATAAAAAGACCAAAGTGATGCTTCTCAACAATGCCCATAAGAAACACAAGTCCAAACCCTTGATCATCACAAACTGCATTGGCATCCCGCTTGAACAGATCTACTCCTTCAAATATCTAGGGGTAACTGTTGATAGCTCACTCACCTACTCACAACATATTGATAATGTAGCTCGAGCTGCCAGCATAAGGATTGGCTTACTCCACAGGCACAAGCATAGCCTTACTCCTGAGGCACTAAAAATGGCAATTTTCAGCTCTGTCATTACCATCATCAATTATGGGCTGGTTGTTTACGGCTCTGGCTCTGCTACATCCCTTCACAGGTTCACTGTTGCTCTTAACAAAGTATGCAATCTCCTTGCTGGGGCTGACGTCTCTCACACATGTGTGACCTATATGCTCAGACTGGGTGGCTTCAATTATTCAGAAGGATCCAATATCAAACCTGCTTACTTGCCAAGAAGACACACCTTGGTTTGCTACCCCCTTGGGTCCAACAGCTCCTTAGTCCTTGTCACAGTACCCAACGTACCTGCAGTTCAGCAACTCAGGTCTTTACTGTTCCCAGATGCCGCACCACCTTAGGTCAGTGGTCTTTCACTTATAGAGCCCCCACCTGGCTCAACTCCCTGGGTAGGGACATCTCTACCGAGTCAAAACTCGGCCCTTTCAAACACACACTCCGGCAGCATCTATTAGCAAACAGTATATGTGACTGCCGCCCTTAGCAGCCTTCTGCTTATGTTATCATTGTTCTTATAACTTTTGGCACTTTTAACACTTAGTACTTCATTTCAGTCCTACCCTCGAGCCTTTTCCCTTCCACCCCTCACCCTTGCTTCTTCCCTGCTCGTGCATCTTCAAGCTCTTCTCTGCTCCTCCTCACCTTTCCTCCTCAACCCCTTCATCTATTCTCTTATCTCATGCCACCTCTTTTGCAACTTCTTCTCCTCCTTCCCTCTACATTTCTCTCTCTTACCTCTCACCCACCCATATTACACTCTCTCTCTCTCTCTCGGGTTTTCGACGAGGCCTGCTAGGCTACCCCCCTTCCCTGGCTAAACACCACCTCTTCTCCCTCTACTATTAATTTGTCTTCCTCCCCCTTACTTTGCCAGCACTCCCCCTTCTCTCTGCAATCACCCCATTTTGCCTCCATCCATCTCCCCCTTCCCTCATCTCTCTATCCCCATTACCTCCTTTGCAACTCTGAGCCACCTCCTGTGCAACTCATCTCCTTCTCCCTCTCCCTCTTGTTTCTCGCATCCCCCACCTCACACCCCATTACTTTCTCTCCTAGATTTTGACAAGGCCTTCCAGGCTTCCCTCTCTTCTAGCCCACTCTACTGTATATTGAGTAACATTCAGTGCTATTTTGATTGCTTTTGATGTATTAGTTTTTTTTAAAGTATATTCTTGATGTCTGCTATTTACTTATCGATTGTGTAATTTTTTTTATTATTTGTACTACTGCAGCGGAACCTTTGTAAATGAGTTGTGTTGCTCAAAGGTGTTGTAATCCAAGACTCAATAAATAAATAAAATAAATAAACAAATGCCTAATACAATTTATTTCATTTTTATTATCAAAGTAGGTGCACTAGACAAATAAATGTCTATTTTTAGGCATGACTGGGGGGGGTTACAAAGGGTCAGAGTCAACAACAACAGGCACATACAAAACAAAGCCATTTACAAAAGATAATCTTACTATGCGTACAGAATATATGACACTGGCGATGTTGGCAAACTTGAGAGTAGAAGCCTGTCAAAAATAACTGAACTATCAAGACACTACAAAACAGAACATTGTAGCAAAGAGAGCAAACAAAACTTAACAAAATGTTATAGTAATACTTGATATAACACACATCCAAATCAAATAAGTAAACTAGGCACAAATCTAATGGGTATACACTGTAGCATAACATGTTTAATCGGGTCTACCAAAAGATAAACCATGGAATTAGGAATTACTTTAAAAGAAAATGTTTTGTTTACAAACTAAACAAAATGATTCTTCCTGAAGTATCAGGTGGCCTATATGCAATGTACAGTACGTATGTATGAATGTGTATACCCTAGTGAATTCTTATATCTTTTATAGTTTGTAGCTTACTTAATAAATACATTGATATTAAAAACTTGTTTTAATCTCTTCTTGGTGATGAATATTCCTTTACAAAAGTGGGAGCAAGACAGAGGCAGGAAACTACAGACCTGTCAGTTTGACCTCTGTGGTAGGGAAAGTGATGGAATCACTTCTGGAGGAAAGAATTGTTGAGTACCTAGAGGCCAATGGGACACAGCACCCAAGGCAGCATGGGTTCATAGCAGGAAGGTCATGTCAGACAAATCTAATTGATTTCTTTGACTGGGTGACCAAAGTAGTAGACCAGGGAGGGGCTGTGGACATGGCCTACCTAGACTTTAGCAAGGCATTTGACACAGTCTCACACAAAAGATTAATAGTCAAATTAACCAACCTGGAAGTGGGTCCCAGGGTGGTAGCCTGGGTGAAACATTGGGTGGACAACAGGACACAGAAGGTAATTGAAAATGGAGTCCACTCTGAAGAAAGAGGGGTTACTAGTAGGGTACCACTGGGTCCAATACTGGGTCCAGTCCTTTTTAATATCTTTATAAGTGACATTGCAGAGGGACTGGAAGGAAAAGTATGCCTCTTTGCAGATGACACAAAGATCTGCAATAGAGTTGATACACAAGGAGGCGTGGAAAGGATGAGAAGGGACTTGGCAAGGCTGGAGGAATGGTCAGAGTATGGCAGCTTGGATTCAATGCAAAGAAGTGCAAAATAATGCTCCTGGGAAACAAAAACCCAGGGAAAGGTTACACAATGGGGAGGTAGTAGCAACAACAAAAATGGAAAGGGACCTGGGGGTAATCATCTCAGATGACCTTAAGGTAAGCAAGCAATGTGAGAAGGCAGTAGGGAGGGCTTGGGGATACTGGGATGTATAGGGAGAGGCATCACCAGTAGAAAACAGGAAGTTGTTATCCCTCTGTACAGACAGTTGGTGAGACCCCATCTGGAGTACTGCATCCAGTTCTGGAGACCCCATCTCTGCAAGGACATAGACAGGATGGAGGCAGTCCAGAGGAGAGCAACTAAAATGGTACAGGGTCTGCAGGAGAAGCCATATGAGGAGAGACTAAAAGAGCTTAATATGTATACACTTGGGGAAAGGAGGGAGGGACATGACAGAAACTTTTAAGTACCTCAGTGGAATCAACAAAGTCCAAGAGGGTAGCATCTTTCAGAAAAAGATTTGTGCAAGAACAAGGGGATACAATTTGAAGATAGAGGGGGGATGGCTCAGGGGCAATGTGAGGAAGTATTTTTTCACAGAGAGGGTGGTGAACGCATGGAACATCCTTCCTGAGGAGGTTGTGGGGTCTAAAACTGTGGGAGAATTCAAGAACTCATGGGACAGACATAAGGCAATTTTTGTAGGGGGGTATGAAGAAATAGGCTGTTGGTTAAAAAGGATCTGCAGCTTATCCTGTAGGTAGGGAAATGGGCAGACTAGGTGGGCCAACCGTTCCTTATCTGCCATCAAAGTCTATGTTTCTATGAATGCATGATGGCATACTATACATATCAAAGAACCTTTTAAAACTTTGACGATGAATATTATGTGTATATGAGCCATTATAATAATTTACTTTCAGTCAAAAGAAAACATTTTGATTGAAGGTTCCAGTTCAGAGTTGTAACAGCCCTTTGGATCACAGACCCCTTGGCATGGGCATGGGCAGGGGCTAGTTGGCAATTGTCTGACACCGGGGACAGCTTTTATGCTTGTAGAAATTGACAAAAATATTAATTTAAAGTTTTCCTTAAAAGCTGTAGAGTTCAAACATATTGTATTCCCTAGGTCATATCCAGCTATAAAAATATGCAACTTGTTTTTGAAAATTGAGTTTAATTTACTATGTTTTTTCTTCTTCAGCAAGAAAAAGAAGAATGAGAACAATATTTTTCCACGTTTTGACAACCTTTTTCTAAAAGTAGATTACCAAAGAGAATGAGTTTTAGTATCTGTTGTAAAAATAATTGGATCCTTACAGAAACACTAAAGTCTAAGGGTTTTAGCACTTATAATTGCCTTGGCAGTATTGTAGATTTCCCAGCATGTTCAGTCCTGTATAAATTGTCACTGTGGTTGTGCCTCCAGCACCTTTCTTTTTTCTAATTTGGCTCTTCTCTTCATCCTGGGAAGCATGGCTTGATGTCAAACCACTCATCTGAATATCAGTCATCTCCTGTGTCTGAATTTATCCATTGATTCAGTGTGCTGCCTCCTTGTTAGGGCTAGGAGTACAATGGTAGCCAGACATAAGTCCCCTCATCTATCTATCTAGCTGTCTGTCTGTTTGTCTATCTATTTATCTATCTGTGTGTGTGTGTGTGTGTGTGTATATATATATATACATAAGGGATATACAATGGTGAGCTGTCAGATAAATGATTTATCTACCCAAGTGCTGTTTGACCTTGGGTAACCTCATGAGTGGCGTAAGCCATGAGTGAGGTGTCCAAGGTCAAACAGCACAAGTGTAGATAAATCATTTATCTGACAGCTCACCATTGTATATTTCATTTATGCAATAGGGGTGCTTTCTATCAGTGCAGGAACATTTGATTTTGACTGTTTATCTTTATTTGAAATTATAATTTTTGGGAGTTTTGGTTAACTTTCCTAGAGTATGTCTGCCTAGCATAGTGGTTGCTATTAAATGAAACACCACTCATTTTGTTGAAAACTTCTAGCTGAACAAATGTCATGCTCACAGTACTATGCTACCTTTTTCATTTTAAAGTTATTCCCATATGTTTGTCAAAAAAGAGAAAAGAAAATTGAATTTCATGCTGTTTTTTGCTAATTATAAAAAAAAAAACCTAAAAGGTATCTATAAATGAAACACCACTCATTTTGTAGATATTTTTGTGCTGAACATTTTTCGTGCTCACAGTACCATGCTATCACTTTTTGGTTTAAAGTTATTCACATTTGTTTGTCAAAAAAGTGAACAGAAAATGAAATTTTTTCTGCTTTTTCGCTAATTGTAAAAAATCTATAAGGTATCTATATATGAAACACCACTCATTTTGTAGATAATTTTGTGCTGAACAATTTTTGTGTGCACAGTACCATGCTATCTTTTTTCGTTTTAAAGTTATTCCCATTTGAATATGGTTAGTACTGCTTCTGAGGCCGAACACTCTAAATGAATTCTAAAGAGATTTGTGACATAGTAAATGTGTGTATAAGGCTCTGGACACACTGGGGAAGTTAAAACAGTTTAAGTGCCTTAAAACAGTTTAAATCCCCCTAGCACTGTTTGCAGACAGACTGCAAGCCCCTTAAAACGTTTTAACAAAAGTGTTTTTAAACCCTGCTAGATACCTAGTCTTAAAACCATTTTTAAAAACGTTTTGGAGCTAGCATGGTTTTACTTAAAGGTCTGTCCAGAGTATAAGTGTTTTAAGCTGCAATGGTTTAACTAAAACAGTTCTAGATGCAGTGTGTCCAGGCAAGCACAGTTCTCTGTGTTAGACTTAACACAAAATAGTTACAAGGAGAACAGGTTTAACACTAGCAGTGTGGCCACACTAAACCATTTTCAAAAATGGTTGCTGAGTAGTGTGGCTGCACTGAAATGGTTTAGCTAAACTGGTTTTAAAAATGTTTTTTAAAAACAGTTTTGTAGTGTGTCCAGGGCCTAAATGGTCACTGTATGTATAAATTTATTTATACATACAGTGACTTAGATAAACGCATCTATCACACTGAATATATGTCCACCCCATTGCATAAATATATATATATGTAATAGATAAACCACTCTGAGGTGTGTGGTCATGCTCTGATATACACATGCATTGGTGTGTATCAACCACCCAAGGCGTGCTTATATCAGAGCACGACCGCACACCTCAGAGTGGTTTATCTAACTTATAAAATGTCAGAATTGTTTTGGAGGGGGGTAAAAGTGCAGGTGTGTGGTCGAGCTCCGATATACACACGGTCATGTGATGTGTTTCAATCAACCACTAGATGAAGATTCCTTTACCCATTTTATAAATATATACATATATACACACACACACACACACACACACACACACATATATATATACATTATTTGGATTTCCTGTGAAAATATCTGGCTATATCTATATATTTTCTGGGACATATCTCTGGCTACCACTGTAGAATAGTGATCCACCACCTCCTGTTTGATAAGGCTGTTTGATCAGATGCTCAATATTCTACTGCTGACCTCTCCTTTTGATGTCTCAAGCTTTGCATGTGAGCCCTGGTTACTAGAATGCCAAGTGGTCTTCTTCAACCTTTTGCCATGGAGGCTGCATAAATAACTATTTTAAAGAGTATGACCCAAAATATTTATAGATGGACTTCTAAGGTAACTGATAAAAACAAAACACTGAAAATATTACTTGTCTTATGTTAGAGTCCCCCATTGAGACCTGTAGAAAAAAATAAAGTTTTAACCTCTTTTTTGGGGAGTGTCCACTCTGATGTTCATCCTTGTAGCTGTCTTATAAAATGCAGCATCAAGATGACATCGGTGATGCAATGTAAAGGAAAGAGGACAGTCTCCCCTTCCTGCTGCTCACAGATCTCCCTGTGCTGTTGTACCATAGTATGGGGGGGGCAGGGAGTATTTCTGCTCAAGTCCGCAGGTGCCGCTCACATGTTTATAAGTGTTTGATTATTTAAAAATATTTAAATTTAAGTATACAATTATTTAGTGGTTAGTTGAGGAACCTGAATTGCTCGCTGAGGGACCCTTTGTGTCTGTCAGTAAGCAAAACTTAAACATCTCTTTAGGTTTAAACACCTCAGTCCTAAAAGATTTGAGACCTATGTTATGCCCAAAGCATGCTTTTAGGAAACAAAATTATATGTATTACCCTATTTACAGCAATGTTTTTTTATTAAATAAGTTACTACTTTAAGTAAAACAATGACCCCTAAAAGTTGTCATTGCTGAGTAAAGGATATGTGTTGGGCTAAGACAGTGGCTACATAGCACTAATGTAAAACGTGGGCCCCATTCTCTGGTAGTACAGGAGGCACTAAGTTGTCATTGTGTCCCCTTAGCACCACTTTAGATCTTGAGGCCTTGTCAAGCATATACTCAGTGGAGTATCATGCCCTTCCCAGCTGCACCAAACATGTTTGCTACCAGAAAGAGTGCACTGGCCACCATGCAAATCCAATTCACAAAAACATGGCAGCTCTTATGTGAGAAGTCATAGCATTCTCCAACTCCGCCGGGTTTGCATTGCTGTGACAGGTTGCTGTCTGTTGGTTATTGGGCAAGGATTGTGGGGACACTGGACCATGGGCATACTTAGGCTGGGGGGGCACCAAGGACTTGAATGCCTGTGGGAGTGGGGGCCAGGCCTCTGCCATGGAGGAGAGGAATCACTGGATCATTGGGTACTGAAAAACAAGGGGGGGTTGGTAGGGGCCTTTGATCAGGACATTCATACAAGCAACAGTTTGACCAGACTGCTCGGTTGCATTATGCCATGTACTGTACATGGTGTGATGCCCTGCTGCACCTAGTCCTCCACCCCGTTAACAGGTGCAAACCCTGTTTGCACTCTTTAAAGAGCCGATACACTGCCAGCAATTAATATTAGCTTTTAAAAGTAAACAGTTTATTTTCATTTCTGAGATGCACGTTATTTTTATATTTGATAAATAAGTTTTCTACTCTACCTGGGAATATTAAGTGGTATGTGTGAAAGAATACTCTACCTGGAGGCTAACATATCTAATTATATTCCATTTCATGCCTCATCAGCATTGTGACCTCACTGACTGTGACATCATAGGTGGTTAGTAAGAGCCACTCCCCTTCTGCCAGATTGATCACCTGTGATGTCACAATGAATGAGGTCACAGTCCTGAGGAGAGATGAAGGGGAACAGGACTAGATATGTCAGCCAACCGGTAAAGTACTGCTGTTTACATCACATCTATTACTATTAGTTAGAAAGCCTTCTAATGAGCAGATGAAATAAAAATGAATTTTCAGAAATAAACTGTAACCGCTGATTATTTTTAAAATAACTGTGTTATTTTGGTGCTGCTTGCTCTTTAATGACTATGTTGCCAATTTACATAGCACCTCAGTTACGGGGATGGAACTGGGGAGACCCAGTGGCATGTGTCTTTGTCTGTGTATAGTGTTGTTGGGTTCAGTAGAGTGGGGCAAGCAATCTTCACCATTTTGCCCTGCCACCTGTAGTGACTTAGAAGGGGCCCTGTGTGACTTAGTTTTGCCGATTCAGCTTTTGCAGATACAGTAGTTAGTGAGGTCTCTTGGCACCTTACAGTGTGCCTGTGTGACTAAGTCCCTTCTTGGTAATATGCAAAAAGGAGAACATGGATTCATAAAGCAGTGGCTATTGCTGCTGCTTATTTTTATAATGAGCTGACACAATTAATGACTTACATTAGGAGTGTGTCCAGAAAACACTGAAATAAGAAGCTTGCCCAAGCATGTTCTGTACCCTCATGGTAATATATCAACCGTTCGTTGATTTTCTTAACATCAAGCAACTCATTTTTATTTCAGTTTTAACCCAATAAGGTTTGTATATTGTCTAGTTTTCCTTGGAGTTTTTGACCTACCTTTAAGTAGTTGACCTAATTTAAGGGTTTATTGGAGGTGGGATTCCATTCTGTCCACAGTATATCACTTACCAAATGGCTTCCATGGTAACAAGGTTCACAAATATTGATTGGTGAGAACTTGACTAATACAAGATAAATGCAGCATGCTGGATGAATTTCACGAGAGCAGACTTGACATCTATAGTAACTATGGTAACACGGTAATGTAGTGAACTGTAGATGTATGGTACCATAAAGGTGTTCTTTAAAGGAGATCTTTTGCTGCATCATAGAGATTGAGGATTTCTTGCTCATAGCAGTGTGGGCAGAATGATGCTGACTTAATGCAGTTAACACATTTTCTCTTCTTTGTACTCTGTTGAAGTCACTGTTACTTAATACAAAATTATATTTCATATAGACAAAAATGTATCACACCTGTGTGTTTTATTTTAACCAGGCACTCGGGACAACCCTATTCTGTACTGATGCACCTTTCCTGGTATTTTATTGTAAGTTATCAGTCAGATAGCCATCACATGTACAGTATGTGGCTACATGGCATCTATATAATCACGACCTGTTAATGTTAGGATATATTTTGCTGCATACTTTATGTGTATGTATTATACTGAATTTGTGTTTTTACTTTGTAGCTTTCTGTTGTTCATCTTTCACGCCATCAATCAGTGGTGTCATGATTAAACCCCCTCTTTCAGTTGGCAAGCTGAGGATGTAGTTTGCTTTCACAGTAAACACCAGTGCAACTCTGTGATTGTTCTATTACAGATCACTTACAGGGTATCAGTCAGTCAATCAGAGCCTAGAACTGCAGGATCTTTTATCCTATGTAAGGTGTTTTCTCATGTGGAGCTCAATATTACAGCATGTGTCACAGTGTGCATGTTCATGATCAGTGTACTTGTATTTATGTCACAGTCACAGTGCAGTTTTCTATCAGCAGGTGAACAGAAGGTTTTATATACAATAAAACTGTATTTTGAATAAAGATATGACTTAGTATTATAAAATGGCTGGGAAAAAATCCCATCAACTCATTGGCTAAGAGGTATCACCTGGTCATGCATTAAAAAGCTTGGGATACACAGGTGGTGCAATGGTTTTGACTCTACAAAATCAGGGACTAGTTCATGTATATGTTTTGTTATTAAAAATGTATTTAACTGGGGTGGCTGAGTGGTGTGGTGAGTTGTGGCAGGGGCCTTAGTGCCTGCCGCACTGGCAACCTCGGTTTGGCAACAAACTGGGGTTGCTCTGAGGTTCAAGAAGTAGAGGTAAGTCCTGGGCTGGGTAAGTGATGTGGCTAGGAGTAGCCACAGGTTATTGGCCACTCAGTTGTCAGGTGGAAAAGTAAAAGATGAGGGGAAAAAAGTGTTTAACCAAATTATTTTTTTGTAAGGGAGATTGCAGCAGGGAGGAACAGACCTGCTCAGCTTTTTCAGACTGTGGACAGACTTCCTTATTCAGCCTGTCTTCAGTCGAAAAAAGCCTTTTCATCCACCTTGTGTGAGGAGTTTGCTCTGTTTTTCTCTGACAGGGTGTCAGCCATCCAGTCAGGGATTCTGTCAGGTAGGTTTCCGCCTCACAGTTGCCAGTCTGTTGGGAGCAGAGGAACTCTGCCTGCCTGGGAAGAGTTTAGGCCAGTTAAGTTGTCTGAGGTGACTTGGGTTATCTTAGAGGTGCAGCACACATCTTGTGAACTGGACCCAGCCCTGACACATTTCTTGATGGGATGTGCCGAGGCTATTGGCCCAGTGTTTGCTGTGATAGCCAGGTGCTCAATGGCGGAGGGGGTGTTCCCAGCTCCTCTGAAAGAGGCGCTGGTGAGACCCCTCCTAAAGAAACCTTCCCTCAACCCAGACATTCTAGTGAATTGCCGCCCTATCTCCAACCTGCCTTTTTTGAGCAAGGTTGTTGAGAAACCAGTAGCACAGCAGCTCAAGGATTGGCTCGTGTCCTTCGACATCTACGAGCCATTTCAGTTGGGTTTTCAGTCTAGGCACAGCACAGAAACTGCACTAATCAGAGTTCATAATGACTTACTCAGAGCTAGAGATAGAGGAGACAGGTCAGTCCTTGTACTCCTCGATATCTCTTCAGCTTTCGACACCATGGACCACATTGTGCTTCTTGATCAGCACTGTGAATTTTGTGGACTCGCCAGTGTTGCCATCAGTTGGCTTGAGTCCTATCTCTCAGATAGGGTGCAGCGGGTAGTGATGGGGAATTTCTCCTCCTCTCCAGTGCCTCTGTCTTGTGTAGTTACACAGGGCTCGATCCTGTCGCCGACGCTTTTTGCGGTGTATATGCTGCCCCTGGATGAGATCATTTGACAGCACAGTGTGGAGTTCCACTGCTATGTAGATGACACCCAGCTGTATCTGTCATTTGCTCCCGGGACATCTGGTGCAGCTGATATGCTTAACACCTGTCTGGCTAAAATCAATGACTGGATGTCTTCCAGCTGGCTGTGACTCATCACAGACAAGACAGAGGTGCTGGTGGTTGAGCTGGGTCATGGGCATAACAGGTTACTACCTGTAGCAAATACTGCTCTTTTGCTAGGGTCTGCTCCATTGGTTACTTCCCTGAGGATGCAAAATCTAGGTGTGATCCTGAACAGAAGACTGACCTTCGAAGATCAGGTGTTGTCTGTTGTGAAGAGTGGTTTTACCACTTATGGAATGTCGTCAGGATCAAGCCCCTCATTCCACCCCAAGATCTGCTGAAACTAGTACATGCTTTTGTGACCTCCAGACTCAACAACTGTAACGCTCTTTACTTTGGGGTCATGGGAGAGACATCCTGCAGGCTGCAACTGGTGCAGAACATGGTGGTCTAGTTACTGGTGGGACTATCTCGGTCATGCCATGTGACCCTGGTCCTGCATGCTCTGCAGTGGCTGCTGATCAGGTGGAGGGTCCTTTTCAAGATGGGCTTGCTCACCTATAAGGCCCTATATGGGCTGGGTCCTGGCTACCTATCTGAGCACCTGTCGCCTGCAACCTCTGCCCATTCCCTTCGCTTCACTTCAAGGGGCCTCCTGGATGTTCCCAGTTGCTCAAGACCTCTGGTGACTGAGCATTTAGTGTCTCTGGGCCGACCCTGTGGAACGTTCTTCCAGCTGCAGTCCGGGAGGCCCCCCTTGACTGGTGTCTTTAAGCAGAGGCTTAAGGCCCATCTTTTCTGTGAGCTTTTTGGTGATTAAACCATCTTCCCCTCCTCTCAGCTATTGCATTATATATTTTATAATTATGTTTTTAGCATGCTGTTTTAAATATGTTACTATTTATACCAATATTATTTCTGTATTTTATATTCTGTTTTTATTGTGTACGCCACCCAGAGCCTCCTGGATTGGGCACCTTAGTAATAAAGTTGCCTTGCCTAAGTAAAAAAGCATATTAAAAACATTCTCTTTAGTAATAACACATAAAAGCAGTGAGACTTTTATAAATGCAGTAAGCAGTGTGTGCATTAAAAGGTCTGAATGCACTTCTTAGGAGTGTAAGGACATGTGGCCTTCAACCTCAAACTCCTTGTTCTGGCTTACTGCTTATGTAAACCCCAAAGAATTCACACAACCACTGAGAAACAATACTGAATGCTAAACATTCAGTCTAATCTCCTTTACATTTTGTGGACTGTACCTCTCCGATGTGAATAGTACAGAGTGATCAACTTTAATGCAAAATAAATCGTATTAAATACAGCCTATTCTGTCAACACTTTTGATTTAAAATAATGTTAGTAGTTTTTTATAATACATTAATAGGGCTGCTATTGGGTGTACATTATTGAATAGGAACATTATCTCATGCTGTTTAGGCTGACAAAACTACCCAGCTTTGCTTTGTGGTCCTCTAGCTCAAACAGTATGAGATAATGTTCTTCTTCAATGACACCCACCAGCAGCCTTATAAACATATAGCAGTAAGTGCTAGAGTTCCAGGTGGCCTGTGCTCCTCTTCCTTAGGAGGCAAGCACCGCACCTCAACAATGCATCTCGTGTGGTATGGTGGGACTTACACTGGATCTTTGGCCTCCAGGGTGGTAGTACAGTGTGCCAATACTGCACCACCCAGTCCACATTTACGCATCCTTGTCTATGTATTTCCACTAAGGGCTAATGGTCTTGCCTTGTGTTTCGATGGTGGTGGGGGTGCAAACAATGTATAATTGACATTATAATTACTGGTCAGCATTTTTAGTAGCTAAATAACCATGTTGTAATTTTTGGTTACAACTGGGCATTTGTAACCACACACTATCAAGTCAGACTCACACTGCTGAAGTTGGGCACCCCAGTAGCACAACTGCCTCTCTTTAAACAACTAGTGTTCCTCACAGAAAAGTAGCTGCATTTTTACAGGTTAAAAACAATTTTAATTTTACATAATTGAACTATGAGCTCCACAATGAGTTTATATAACTGAACTGTGTCTGCATGTCACTTAACCCCTCCATTATTAAAAATGCTGGACGGCGCCTTACCTCGACCCACGCCAGCGACTCAGGTTTGGGAACGGACTTGGGTTGCTGGGGGTCGGCAGGGGAGGATAAGGATTGAGCATCCATAGGACTGTTCTCCTATCCTGGGGTGGGTTTTGGGGATGGCCTCGCTCGGTAGCGGCCCCCTGTGGAGACTGGAGGCATTACATGAGCAGCGTGCAGGGGAACCTAGAAAAGCAGAAATACCGCTCGCTGGCCGCAGGATGACGTCTCTCTGTCCCCGACACCTCCGGTGTCTTCCCGGGGCCTCCATCTCCTCAGCAGCATCCCTGGGCCCTAATAGTGTGTCCTAGGGCTGTCCTCCCCCCTGTGCCTTCTCCTCGGAGGAGAGGGACCTGCCCAGTGAAGGGATATACCCGGGATATCCCAGGGACCGGTTGCAAATACGAGGAGTCAGAAAGTCTCGAGTAAGGATAGTGGGGCTTGAGGGGGGCTTGTGCAGACTGAAGGAGTGTGGGTCACCAAACACGACAGGGCGAATAAAGATGATAACACAAAAAAAAAAATGCTGGACAGTAATTTTAAAAAAACAAAACATGGGTGGGGGCATGTAACTCAGAATTTGATATACACCCTCAGTGGTGTATCCTTTTATAAACCTCTCTAGGTTTGTCTTGGGGGGTTATGTAACATCCTGCACCTCAGGTGTGTATAACAAACAGAATAATGACTGGCAGGAGGTTATAATGAGAATTTTATACCCCCGAAGGTGTGGGATGCCACATGAACCCCAAGAGCGGAGCTTGAGGGGTTTATAAAGGCACCCCACACAGAGGGTGTGTGTAAAATTTAAGTTTTACAACCCCTACCCAGCCTTTATTATATATAATTGCTAAGGAATGTTTTTTTGCCACAGCAGTTATATAAAATAAAGATACCCCTACAGAGCAGTGGGCTGGTCGGGTTTTAGTGTGGTCAGTGGCTCCTGAGGAAAACCATTACTTGTGTGTTTGTTTTTTACTCCTTTTTATAAAGTAGTCCAGGCAAACTACTTTAGCCACCTTGTTTGTTTATTAACTTACCACTGCTGACTCCGAGTTCAGTGAACTGTATAGTGCTGGGGAATGGCAGCTGGCACCGACGAGTGGAAGAGCGGTGGCCACGATTGCTCAGTGCAAGGGAAACCTGGTGCATGTTTGCCGTTATAACCCATGGGGTTATAACGGCAACATTATAACTGGGTTTCCCTATGGGAGAAAATGCTTCCCAGTTATTATATTCTGATTACACACACACACTTATCCATGTAGTATTCTCTATTTAATAGATTTTCACCTGTTTAAAATATATTGGACCAGATGCATTCAGTAACTCCTTGGCCTCTTTAAATGATAATTAAACCAATTATACTGTTACCATAGTAACCATAATACAAAATGGCCGCTTGAAAAAATGATTTTGAAAAATCTTGTTGAGTGGGCTTTCTAATTAGTTTTATATTTTGATTTAGGAAAATAAAGTTTTACTGCAGGAAAACACTACTTTTTACAAAATACAATTAATGGATAATATAAAATTCTAGTATAAATATTAAAAAACACTTTAAGTATGCTGGCCTGGTGGCATGGAGGGCTGAGGCACTGGGAACCTACTGCCTGCCATGCTGGTGATCCGGATTCAGGAATGAACTCGAGTTGCCAAGTGGTCAGCTGGGGTGGGAGAGGATCGAGCATCCCAAGGACTGCTATCCTGTACCAGGGAGGGGAAGGATGTTGGCCCAGCCTTGGACTACCACTAGGTGGAGGCCTGGTGTTAATGCAGCATAGGCAGCATGAAGGGTGGAGGCTTTGGGAATGTCATGTGTGTGCCTCTCCAAGAGCACACATCAATGTCCTGCAGCAGAGGTGAGGAGACAACCAGAAAAAAGGGTGTTGGAGGCTTAATGAAGCCCCTGTTCATCCCAGAGTCTACACTGTCACATGGAAAATAGTTGATGGTCCATTCTGGATAATTAGTACCGGGGGGAGGGTGGCCCTACTCCCTCCAGCCCTGCCATGAGGGGGAGTATGTTGGGGAAGCATCAGACCAAGGTGTTTCCCAGGGGAGGTGGTGGTTGCTGGCTTGGGAAAGCAGGGGTAGGGCTGATCAATCACTCCCAGACATAGGAGCAATAAAAACACCTTTGTGGGGAAAAACACTTCTTATTTAAGGAAAAAATTACTTTTTGTCTTTTGTAATAGATTATTTTGATAGTGTTTGAAAGCAATTTTAAAGTAAACAAGGCAGACAAAGATTTTGCTCTATTTAACTAAATCGAGAATTTCAATACTCCAGATCATTTAACCACACACTTTGGATTTATCTCAGGTTATAAGATTAACTGGACAAAAACTGTATTACTAAAGTTAAATAAAGACTTCCAACTCCAACAACAACTGGATTGCAAAATGCAAATTTCGACAACAGCTATTGAGTTCCTAGGTGTTAACATTACGGCTAGAACAAATTAATTATATAAATATAATCATGAGGAGCTTCTAAACAATGTTGAACTAGATCTGAAAAGATGGACTTTGCTTTATTTGACATTGATAGGTAGAATTAGTTCAGTTAAAATGTTAATATTACCTAAAATTCTATTTTTGTTTCAGGCACTAGCTATTCCAGTCCCTCTCAAATTTTTTTTTAAAAGACTTAGGGCTTCAGTCATAAAATTTCTGTGGAACAATTCTACTTCAGGTATTGCTCGGAATACTCTTATTCTGCCTAAAGAATGCTGGGGTCAAGCATTGCCGGATTTGTACTATTACTATTTAGCATCTCAAGTAGCACAAGTATGGAACTGAATTAATTATGAGAAATCTATGTCAACATCGATTTCTTTAGAAACACAGTCCCAGTCTTATCCAACACTCATGAATCTACTGTACTCTGAAAGTCTAGAGAAAAAACAAATCAAATTGCCTATAACCAATTTCGCTATGTATCAGTGCTGGTTAGCTCTATGAAAAAACAGTGCTGGTTAGCTCTCCAAAAATAATAGGAAATAAGATAGATGGTCTGTTTCTCAATACACAGAAATTACAACTTTTTGCCATCTACTATAAACAATAATTTTAAAATACTGCAAGACATGGGTATAAAACAATTTGGAAATCTATTCCATAAGGGTGAGCTCAAAAGCTTCAAGCAATTATCTAAACATTGTCAAACATCAACAGTCTTTGCATTACAATATAATCAGATCAGAAGCTATTTAAATCAAAATAAAGAATGGGTTAACGTAGAAAACCCTCCCTTGGTAATTGAAATACTTCAAAACAATAGAGGTGGCAAAAAGGTAATATCTTCTTTATACCATACTATCCAGGAGACTTCAGAAACAGATGTTAGAAGAATTAAGGCTAAGGGGGAGAGAGAGATTTGGGCTTGCATTTCTCTGAAACAATGTGGCAGGTCATTATAAATGTATATGTAAACAATGTCATGTCCTTCAAACTACAGCAGATCCGGACGAACACAACACACAGAACTTACTATACTCCAAAAAAGCTAAATCAATTAAACTCAAATATTAAAGATCTTTGTCCCAGATGTGTTACAACTTCAGGTACATTGGGACATATGATCAGTTCTTGCTCTTATTTATCAAATTTTATTATAAAATGGGAAAAACATGCCAAATGATTTTTCAAAAGCAATTAGTATTATTCCCTTTGGTCAAACTGCTTGGTATATAACCAGATAATATATATTGGATTAAGAACAACAAAAGTTACTTACATTGATTATGATTAATGCATAAAAATGCATACTATTAAAATGGAAAGATAAGGACCCACTGGTATTTAAAACGTGGCTGAACATGATGCTTGATCTCTCCAAACTCAGACAGATATGGTATTATAAAAATGGTAAAAAAGGAAAATTTCAAAACATGTGGAGTTCATTCCAAGTGGCATTGATTAAGCTTAACCCAGCTGAAATAGATTAAACTGCTACTATAAAGTATTTATATTAATACTTAAGTAAGGCATAATGGTTAGGGAAATTCCTGGATTCCACCATCCCCCGAGAATGAAAGAATAACACACATTACCAGAAGAAAAATCACTGATGATGGTGAATGAACTCTGTGGAAATTCTGATATGAGGGGAAAAGGAAAACAAGGCAGAAAACGTAAAACATAACTGTCTAAAGGATAAACTCAGTCCTATATTTTTAAACATTCCATATTATTTTATTGTCCTGGTAGGACACCATTTAGATAAAGATTAGTATTTATCTATGTAGGTGTCATTTCTGTCTCCTAATCGGAGAAGAAAATATCATGAGATCTTTAACAAAATGTAATGAATGAGATCATCCTTCAGAGAGGTTGTACACATGCTTTTTGTAGCAGACTTCTCCCACTTGTCAGTTTATTTTTCAGGAGTGAGGCCACACTGGGAGGCTGACAGAAAATTATATAGACCAACATATAGATGCAACATTATTTCTTTTGTAATTTAATAGAACTTTGGAAATCACACCATTCTTCATGTCTTAATATTACAGGTTGTGTTAAACCACCAATGTCTTAATCTCATTCAATTTCAGTTGGTTTGATCTATATCCCCCCCACACACCACACACACACACACACACTCAGGATGAGGCTGAACATAAGTTGTATTGTTTAGACCCCCAATTTTGATCAACCAAAACTTTATAAATAAACAAATAAACCTTAGAACAATTGGGCTTAGTTACTCAGACAAAGCAAGCAAGCAGTTAAAAACTCCATCTGAGATGCTAGTTATGCATTTAAGAGCTAGTTCAGCAGCTTTGTTTTTTGTTTTTTTGACTGACCGGTGGATAATGTAAAACCGTAATTTACTACCTTTCTTTTTTACAGACTTTATTAGTTTCAGATATGAAAGGAAGTAATTCCTGGACATTATCATAATGTATCAGTGTGTGTAACAAAAAGAATATCAGGTGCCGGGAAAACTAAGAGTTATTTAGAATATATAAGTCTGCTGCCAGACCCTGAAGAATTTTACACTTGACACAGAACATACTGTAGAAGCTCTGATCAGAGCCAAAGCGGCTGCTGTGCATTAATCTGTTAAGGCCCAGAATTAATGTTTGGCTTGACTGTAATGAATCAGAGGACAAATGATACACATTAGAAAGTTGTTTTATTTGTGGGAACATATTATCATGAACAGCTTGTTATGAGATGGGGAGAGGAACAAGAAGAAATGGGGTCAGAATGAAACACACATAAAGGACAGATAGTTACAGAAGCATGATGGGGGTGATTGGAAAGATGAACTTTGAAATGATCAGTACCTGTGTACAGTAGGAATAAAAGAAGCATTTGTCAATGTCGAATGTTTGCTTGCTTATATTTGCTGTGTAGGTGTTTGGCATTGATAGTGCAGAGGTGATAACGAATTAATAACACAAGTTATAATAGAAAAATTGTCATGATTGGCAAATGAAGAGGTTCACACATAACTTATCACTTTCTTCAATTGTAATCTTGAATTTTCAAAATAGTAGATTTAATTTATACTCCAGCACATGAACATGACCGGTGTCATTTATGAAATGCAACCCAAAACATTCTTTTGTGGAATGACTGTGAAAACAGGTTTCAGAGAGGGATTGGATAATGACATCTGCCATGTTTATTCAATGGGGTGAAAAACATGAGCACAATATGTTGAAAATGTTGGTTCAGAAGTAAGATTACTGCAAATTTATGAGTAGACATTGAAAAATGTCAAAGTTTTTTCATACCTTTTTGTTTTCTGGTTTTTTTCAGTTTGAACCTCAGATGTTCAGCATACAGTAGCCTTTTTATTAATACCTCCTCCTAAGCATGACAGGTCTCATTTATGAAATCCTGTCCAAAATGTCATTTTGTGGCACAAATACGAAAAGATGTTTTGGACGGGATTTGAATAATGACACATATCACTTTCATGACATGGGGTACAAAAATGGCTATGTTGAAAATGTGGGGCCACAATCTGGTAAAACAGCAAAGCTAGGAGTAAACATTGAAGTATTTCATAACTTTGTTGTTCTTTGATATCCGGAACCCAAATTTTCAACATAGTTTTATTATGACCCCACCTTAAGATTAAGACAAGTGGAATTTTAAATCTCATGTAAAAGGTGATTTCACAGAGTGACTTTAAAAACATGTTTTTAAAGGGAATTTGAAAAATTACACCTGCCTTGTTCATGAGATGGGGTAAAAAGGGCTATAGTATGTTGAAAATGTGGGTTCAAAATCTAGAAAAATAGTGAAGTTATGATTAAACTTTGAAATATGTCAGTGCTGCTTCATAATGTTGTTTTTTGAGATTTGACCCCAAATTTTCAACAGTTTTTTTATTACTCCAACTTATGGTCAAGGTAAGTGAAAATGTTTAAATCCCATCCAAAATGTGATTTCACAGAGCAACTGTGAAAGCATGTTTTGGGAGGGGCTTGAAGAATGTAATGTACCTGGTTCATGAAGCTGGGTTAGAAGAAGGCTGTGTTGAAAATTTGGGGTAAAAATATTAAGCAATGATAAAGTTATGAGTAAAATTTCTAAACACATTACCAAGCCATTAATTGTACGTACCTTATTTTCAGTCACTTCCCAGTAGAGCTCAGAAGAAGCAGAACATTTGAGAAGGATCATTGCTGGACTGGATAAATAAGTATGGGGTGTGGAGGTGTGGGGTGGTGGCTGCTGGGGGGCATGGGGGCCCAGAAGTCATCACTGGACCATTTTCTTGTTTTACAGGTTTGTGAATGGGACATGGAGAATGATCTGGAGGTGGGTGAGAGGCTTGGCAGATTTTTTTTTTATGAATAGGGCACAGAGAAGGATTGCGAGGTGGGTGGGATACTTGGCAGCGGGAGGGTGTTTATTTTTAAAGATGGAGCACTGGGGGAAGGATTGGAAGATGGACAGGATACTTGGCAATGGGAGGGTGTTTATTTTTATGAATTGTGGTGCAGGGAAAGGATCAGGAGATGGGCAGAATACTTGGCAGAGAGACAGAGGAAATGCACTGATTCATACTTACTCATTATGTGCTTCAACTCCATTGCACAAATAAACCCATTAGTAAAGTGTTTGGTATTTGGTTACACCCTTCCAGACCCCCTATATTCTCTCCTTCTTCATTCACCATACATCAGCGTAGCTCTCGCTATACGTTTAAAATAAAAAGAGCTGTGTTGATGCAAGATACTACTTGATGGAATAACATTTAGAGGGTTTGATCTTAAACTGCAGGGGGCAGAATGAAAAAAAACTATTTGCCCCACCCCCCCGCACCAGATTTTGTTCTCTTCAGCATTCCATTCCACAACCAGGGACATCTGGAGAGCAGAATATATCAGGAATGAACCTTTTAACACCAAAGGCTAGAAATATTTTAAGCATTACAAAAATTACACTCTCAAACCCTCTCCCACATGCAGACTCTGAATAAGAGCGCAGCATGTGCTAACTTATAAACTGTACAAAAGAAAACACTAAATCAAATCCATGGTAACACAGCCAGTGTCAGCAAAGGAGGCAGAACATGAGTAAAATCAAAAGTCAGTTGTGTAAAGCCTCTGCAAGAGGACAAATAAAAAAGCATGTCATACCATTCAGTGGTGAATTAAAACTGTGTCACAAGTAAAACAAGTCAAAAACACCCCAGGTGGCAACTGCAAACCTGTAACAGGGCAGTTGCAATCAGCCTTCATCACCAGTTCCCTTAGAGATCTGATTGTCCTCCTGTCGATCATGAGTTTTACTTGCAAATGCTTCAGATGCATCTGCATCATTGAAAAGATATTTTTTACCATCCATTGTTTTACTTGAAGGCAGGCTATGACAAGCAAATGAGCCTTAAATCATGACTGGGAATCTGACTGCAAGACAAAATGTTTTCTCTGCTCCCAAATCTGTGGTAATAAATTGGGGTGGTAGTGTTCAATTACCCTCAATGAGCTGAGCATCCTGTTGCTGAGCAGCTTGTAGAGCTCTAATGTGACATTCAGATTTAGTCAGCACATCAGTGAGGGTTGTTCATGTAGGACCTGCACCAGCGCCCTTCATTTTACTTCACTGAGGTAAATAAAAGCACATAAAACTGTAATGAATTTTCCCTTCCAAAACTAAGAGGAGCACAATATTCAAAAAGTTCTCAAATTCAACTTTTAGCTCTAAACATGAAAAATGCTCTAGCAGAGCTAACTCTAGTCTGCAGAATCATGCCTAGTTCTCCAATGAACAAGAAAGTAGACAGATATTGTAGACCGAAAAGGACTGCTTAGCCCACACAGTCTGCCCACAAAAAATGAGACATTGTTTACATGGTAATCTTGTTCAGCTTTATTCAGGCCCCCACTGGCATCTTTGAATCTTTCAAGTTTATCTCCTCCACAGTGATTAGAGCATCCAGGGTACACACTGTAGCTCCCAGAGTTACAAAGTGATTATTTGTTTGATTGAGTTTGTCATCAGTGTTCTGGTACATTACCACAAATTGAGCATTCTATGATTACAATCACCATGCAAGGTCACTCGTACTCTGTAGTGCTTGCTGCACTTCAAGACATATATCTAAAGACAGAGAGCCAGCAAGCTCAACATGTTTGTCAAATTTAGGCTAATTTTCTATCTGATTCACTCCAAAATTAGCCCAAAGGAAGAACTCAGAAAGTCCCCAAAATGTGTCAAGTTTTACTTGGACTAAAATAAATTAAAAGTACAGTAAATTTTCCACAAAAATGTGTAGGAAGTGATGCAAACTGGTCCCTTTGGGTGGGTGCTCGACAACAACCCTCCATTGATTACTATTCTAACTCTACACCACTATGGAAGATCAGTTTGGATTTAAACTCTCATCTCTTTGTTAATAAAGCTGTGACAACCACTATTGTACATGTGCATAGTCTACTCATAATATTACACACCTAGTGAGAATGTGACCTGAAGGACTGGGATTAAATCCAGATTATACAATGGCAAGAAAGAATGCTGCTGTCTTATTGGTCAATCCACCGCCACCACCACAGGAAGGATGTTATTCTGGCATAGCATCCCAGCTGTAGTGAGCAGGAATTTCAAAGGATCTGCAACAAAAAGAATGCTGCTCTCTGACTGGTCAATCCACCTCCACAGCAGGGATGTTATGCTGGTATAACATCCCAGCTGTAGTGACCAGGATTTTCAAAGGTGTCTGCATCTACTGCTGCAGTACTTTCAGATCTGAAATGCATCTAATCCTGTTAGATCACTTATTCATTAAAAACAGTTTAAAACAAGAACATTTGGTCTGTTTTCTTACTTGAGTTATGAGCCATTGTATAATAGGAATAATGCACTCCAGGATGGATGTTCTATTGGGATAACATCTGTTCTCGGGAGTTGGATGCCCTCGCCTTCAGCTCGGGCCCAACCACCCAAGACGGGATGTTATCCCAGCATAGCATCCACCCCGTCATGCATTATTCCTTTAGTAGTGCCATTGGACAGAGTTATAAGAAAAACCCCAGGGGACTATTCAGGACACATTTTCTCTGAAGTTGCTTTGTGAGTTTTGGCCAGAGGCACCACCAGGGATTCAAACAAAGGTTTCCTGCTTCCGAGGTGTGTGACATAACCTCTATAATACAACAATCTGTAATTGGATCAGTGCAGTCCTGTAGCTTGGTTGTTGTGTCAGAGGTTTAAAAAAGCTGTCTGGAACTCTAATGTTCTTTCAGAGTTCAGACCTTTGTGTCACACTAAGAAAATTTGCAGAAACTCAATAAAATAAAATAAAAATAGTAATACAGTATTATAATTTTTTTTATCCTCCTCCTCTGCAGAGTGTGTCACAGCAACCGACGGCCGCCGGCACCTGCACACCCGAACCAGGTCTGGCGTACGCATCTGTGTGCCTGACTCACACAGGCCTGGTTCATAAGCAGGACACCCCCCCCAGGGGCCTGTACCAGGATCCAGGTGGCCACGCCTCTTGTGTCCAGGAGCACAGGGCTTGGTCATTAGCCACTGCCCCCCCATAATTTTCCACCATTACAACTCCAAAGGGAACCAGACATACAATGGCATCTGATGCACCTATGTGCAGATGCCGGCCGCACTCCCTCCCCTTAGTATGCCCACCACTGGGTGCCTAGCCTCCACTTCGTGCAGCTGCAACTCACAGTGTATGTCCCATGCCCACCCTAGAGGAAGGAGAGCAGTTGTGGGATGCTCAATCCTTCCTCTCCCCTGCCAGCCCCCAGCAGCCCAAGTCCATTCCAAACTGGGGTCGCCGGCGTGGCACAAGGTGTGGTGTCCAGTGCCTCAACCCTCAGCACCACCAGTCCGGCTTCAGTACTATAATTTTTAAAAATGTTCTGGTTGTTATGGGATTTGAACATTGAACCTTTACTTGTTGACTCAGCTCCATACCCTGTATATTAAAGAAGTTTGATGGCATCAGATCTGGTTATTTCAGGGTCGCAAAAACCTAGAAGCATCCCAATAAGTGGTGTATGGATTTATAGACGTTTATTAGAATTGGCAACAAATGTAAATTATAGTCTTTCTTCAAGTATTGCAAAGTTCAAGCATAGTGCATTCCCTAGTTGATATCCAGCTCTGTCAATATGCAAAGATATTTTCAAAATCAAACTTCAGTTACTATATGTTTTGCTTCTTTAACAAGGATAATGAGAATGAAGAAAAAAATCTTACAGCAGAACATCATTGAGAAGGGGTTTTTAGTATCTGATGTTGGAATGAGTGGATCCATACAGAAAAATTAAAAGAATAAGTCTGAGGACTGATCGTTATCTTGGCAAAACTGTAGATTTCCCTACACATTCAGTCCTGTATAGCCTGTCACTTTGGTAATGCATCCAGCACTTTTTTTTTTAACTTGGCTGAAGCCCCTTCCCTGATTCTTGATAGTGTGTGAGTTTGAGAAAATAAAATAATTGATTGGTTGTATTGGTCGTACTGTTAAGGAACACATTCTTTGGTTTAGAAAAGAGGGAACCATGCATTGTTCTTGTCCTTTACTTATCATGGGTCATGCGTAATCTTGACAGGAGACTACTGTTGTCAGATTCTATCAGGCAGATAGCCTGAATTTGCATGTTGCCTAGCTACAAAGACAGCAATAAGATTCCAAGTTATTTTTATAAGCCTTGTCACAATCCATTCAAAGAACTACTGCAGCATTACATGCCTTACAGCAGCTTGCTATGGATGGCATTTTTATTTGGGCAGTAAGTCACCTTAGAGACCTCATAGTTGGATTTGACCCATATGACATGGTCACCAAAGCTCTAAATTATTGTTTATGTAGTGCAAGGCCCAGATGAATATATACCTTTCTGAGGCTGTCATCTTTAAGTTGTGGTTTGTGTCAATCAAAGATCATTGCAGAGTTTTAGGACCTTCATACCCAGTCATAGTATATTAGTGCCACCCACATGGGTTGTGACTCAGTCAAGCTATTCACCGTGAGGGTCATGACCCTTCCTTGCATGGTCAAAAATACTTGCACCATGCAGGAAAAGGGGTGGGACTGCCATGTAAAATTCACAAAACATGACAGCCCTTTACAAAGCTGGTAGCAGCCTCCTGCAGCCCTACTCTGTGGAGAAATGATAAAGCAGGGTGGCATAGGGAGTCATAGTGCTGTGACCAGAAGAGCTGGTCTGGGAGGGAAGGCTTTCGGGGGAGGTGATGCAAAAGCATGACAATTAAATTTGGTGGGGGGTACCAGTGGAAGCCATGGAGTGATGAGGCAGTAGGTGGAAAGGGCAGAAAGGAGTCACATAGCACATCAAAGGCTATTCCATTGCAGCAAAAGGGTTGGGGGCTAGGGTGGGAGTGAGAGATTTCTGAGCAGCTCCCATTAGCGACAGATTCACCACATAGGGTAGTGCAATTTGATTTGCACTTGTGCCATACTGCTACTCTAGCTTAGTTACTAACTAATATGTTTATGTGTATAACCCCTGTCAGTGCCCACTAATATCTGGCACAGAAATTTACATTGTGACAGAGTCTCTCTTGTGACCAGGGCTTTTCTCTATAGAACAAACATTTAACAATGCTATGGGCAAAAGAATGTCCACTGTTTTGGGTGACCACAATTTGCAGCTGAGAATGGAGACCATACTGCTTCAGTCCTTTGGCAGAGAAGGACATTCTCTATAACATTCATATGAACATCCAATTTCAGCAAAGAATGAACACCACTGACCCATCAAGTTCTTTCCTTCATCAGCTCAGTGGGTATACCCTGTCATCCCATTTTCTTCAAAGTGCCTATCAAGTCCAAGTTTAATGGTAGATATTAGAATAGTGCAGGTCCAGTTCTACCAGAGAAACAAATATGTGAAACTTTGGGTGTCTGCTGCTCTCGGGCTTTCAGGATCATTTGGGGACAAACATGTACTTCCAGGTCGCTGAATGAAACTGTCTCAACTTGAATCTGCCCTCCATCCTCCTCCCCATCTTCCTGGGCATACACATTTATTAAAAATAATAGCACATTGTCAACTCCTGGTACTCTACCAGGAGTTGACATTGACCTTTTAAACTACTCCCTAACCTACTCACCCTCAACCCCCCAAAATGCAATTATTCAGTAGTCCCCCCTCCTTACGCATGAGCCATGATTTTGGGAGTGGGGACCATTCATAATAAAAACCAGGCTAGCTCAGTCAGGTTCCCCTACCCTGCTCTCTCAAATACAGAATAAAAAAATTGCCATCACCTTGCACTGAGCCAAGAGCTGACACTACAATTTAAATATGTCCCCCTCCCTAACTCAAGGCCCCAATATAGAAGATTCCCTTCAACCACCATTCCATGATTGGTGGTGTCAGTAGTAGTTCAGATATCCAGATTAGCTGAAGACAGGACCACCTTTCCCTAATGCGTGCTAAAAAGAGGAGGAGGAGTAGCTCTTTACATAAGGGAAGGAATAAAAGCAACAGAACAAAAGGGTAAACAGGGAGGAGAAGAAGCACTGTGGGTAAATTTGGAGACAGGCAATGGCACCACAATCCGCACAGGGGTTGTATACAGACCCCCTTCTCAGGGGGAAGAAATGGACAAGGAAATTTATTTATTTATTTTTATTTATTTAGTTTTTGTTGACCGGGTAAGTGCACTAGACAGTTCCTGACTATTTTCAGGCACGACCCGGTGGAGGGGGGATACAGATGAATGCCAACTGACCTTGAACCAGATTAAGCTGTTGGTGGTATTTTTTTTAGTGAATGAGGGAAATTTGGCCAGGACACCGGGGAAATTCCACTACTGTTTTCGAGAAGTGCCATGGGATCTTTAACATCCACCTGAACTACTACCAATCCAGGCAGATGGGACCTCGGTTTAATTTCTCATCCGAAAGACGGCACCTGAACAGTGCAGCTCCCCTCTCATGCTGCACTGCAGTGTCAGTACTGGGATATTAACCCAAGTGCCAGATGTGGGAACTGAACCCACAGCCCTCTGATCTCCCGGCCTCAGAGGCGAGTGTGCTACCTACTGAGCCACTGACACTGCATAATGATAGAAAGTATACTTAGAATAGCAGAAAAAGGGGAGATATTGCTGATGGGTGATCTGAGTATGCCAGATATTAACTGAGGTGCAGTTGCAGCAGCCACTTCAAAGAGTGGGATTATTCTAGATGCCCTACAGGGGGCATGCCTTAGACAACTAGTATTGGAGCCCACTCGAGAGGGAGCAATCTTAGACCTGGTTCTCTCAAATGGAGATGGAGAGAGGATCACAGATGTAGAAGTGGGTAGCCATCTGGGAACTAGCGACCATCGAACAGTATGGTTCACAATAAACACAGCAATAGAGTCAAGCCATACAAAGGCAAAAGTACTGGACTTTAGGAGGACTGACTTTGCCAAAATGGGTGAGTGCCTAAGGAATGCACTAGCAAATGGGCAGGAAGGAGGGGTGGAAGAACAATGGGGAATAATAAAAACTGCCATCACAGAGGTAACGAGCCTTTGTGTGAAGCAAATAAACAAAACAAAACGATGTAAGAAACCACTATGGTTCTCAAAGGAAGTGGCAGTGAAGGTTCAAGAGAAAAAGAAAGCATTCAGGAAGTACAAGGAATCGCAGAAGGAGCAGGACAGAGAACTCTATCAGTTAAAGCAAAAGGAAACTGGGAAGGCAGTCAGAACAGCAAAGGCCCAAATCGAGGAAAAGATAGCCAACTCAGTTAAGAAGGGGGATAAAACCTTTTATAGGTACATCAGGGAGCGAAGGAAGACCAAGGGAGGGATAGTGAGGCTTAATAAAGGGGAGGGAGGGTGGGCAGAGGAGACTGTGAAAAGGCAGAGATACTAAACAAATATTTTGCTCAGTATTTACAAATGAAGAGGGGGAGGTACCTAAAACAAACAGTAGAAACACTCTGGATACAGAAGTTGATACCAGCCCATTTACAAAAGAAAGGGTTATGAAAGAACTCTTAAAACTGAAGGTGGACAAAGCAATGGGGCCTGATGGTATTCATCCTAGAATTCTAAAAGAACTAAGGGTAGAACTAGTGACACCACTGACTACCCTCTTTAACAAATCATGGGAGGATGGGGTGGTACCCGAGGACTGTAGGAGGGCAGATGTGATTCCCCTTCACAAAAGTGGGAGCAAGGCAGAAGCAGGAAACTATAGACCTGTTAGTTTAACCTCAGTGATAGGGAAAATGATGGAATCACTTCTGAAGGAAATAATTGTCGAGTATCTAGAGGCCAGAGGGCACAGGACCCTAGGCAGCATAGATTCACAGTGGGAAGGTCATGCCAGACGAATCTGATAGATTTCTTTGACTGGGTGACCAAAGTAGTAGATCAGGAGGGCTGTGGACATGGCCTACCTAGACTTTAGCAAGGCATTTGACAACAGTCCCACACAAAAATTAATATACAAGTTAGCCAGCCTGGGAGTGGGTCCCAAGATGACAGCCTGGGTAAAGAATTGGCTGGAGAATAGGACACAGAGAGTAATAGTAAATGGAGTCCACTCAGAAGAAGGGGTTACTAGTGGGGTACCGCAGGGGTTCAGTATTAGGACTGGTCCTCTTCAATGTCTTTATAGCTTGACATTGCAGAGGGACTGGAAGGAAAAGTATGTCTCTTTGCAGATGACACAAAGATCTGCAACAGAGTTGATGCACAAGGTGGGGTGGAAAGGATGAGAAGGGACTTGGCAAGGTTAGAGGAATGGTCAAATGTATGGCAGCTTAGATTCAGTGCTAAGAAGTGCAAGGTAATGCACCTGGGAAACAAAACTCAGGGAAGAGTACACAATGGGGGTGAGATACTAACAACAACAGAAATGGAAAGGGACCTGGGGTAGTCATATCAGATGACCTAAAGGTGGGCAAGCAATGTGAGAGGGCAGCAAGGAGGGTTGGGGATACTGGGATGCATAGGGAGGCATCACCAGTAGAAAACAGGAAGTTGTTATCCCTCTGTACAGACAACTGGTCAGACCCCATCTGAGTACTGCGTGCAGTTCTGGAGACCCAGTCTCCACAAAGACATAGACAGGATGGAAGCTGTCCAGAGGAGGGCAACTAAATGGTGCAGGATCTGCAACTGAAGACATATGAAGAGAGACTAAAGGAGCTTAATATGTATAGCCTCAAGGAAAGGAGGAGAGGGGACATGATAGAAACGTTCAAGTACCTCAAGGGAATCAACAAAGTCCAAGAGGGTAGCATCTTTCAAAAAGAGGTGTGCAAGAACAAGGGGCACAATTTGAAGATAGAGGAGGGCGGCTCAGAGGTAATTTAAGGAGTATTTTTCACAGAGAGGTTGTGGATGCATGGAACGGCCTTCCGGAGGAGGTTGTGGAGTCAAAAACAGTGGTGGAATTCAACATGCATGGGACAGTCATAAGGCCATTCTAGGGGGTGGGGGTAGGAAGAAGTAGGCTGCTGGTTAACTAGGATCTGCAGCTTATCCAGTAGGTAGGGAAATGGGCAGACTGGGTGGGCCAGGCGGTCCTTATCTGCCGTCAAATTCTATGTTTCTATCGGCATGTTTCAGCCATTGCCACATACAAGTGTGTAGGAGGGAGGGGTGGTATCATTAATGATGGTGGGCAGACTGGCCAATGAATTTGTCTAACATCGTAAGTGACGCTGCCCCCTTGCAGGGTTTTAAATAATTGATTAGCAGTTTTTTTCTTGGAACAATACTAACTGTACAGAAAGTATTTACATAGGTTTTCTAGAAGTGTTGTGTTTGTTAAACACAGTGAGACAAGAGCTATGCATTTTCACAGAGTTTTAGCACTTTTATGAGCAAAATGCTAATCAATTTTTAGAGTTAGATAAAACCCTGACCTTGGCTCTTTTTCTCCTGGGAGTATGCTTAGTGTAGAAATGGCAGGAACAAGTGTGCACCACAGGTTAGGGATGGGGGTGCCAACTGAACTAGCCTAGATATTTGAATTACAGTAGCCCCCCAAATCATGGATCATGGTTCAGCAAAGGGGCCATCTTCTTCACTGCAGTATATTGAGGCCTTGATGAGTGGGCGAAAAGGAGAATATATTTAAATTATGGCTGTCCTGACTGAACTAGACTAGATATTTAAACTGCTTCCCCCCCAATCATGCACTGGTGTTCAGAAGGGGAGCTGACTTCTTTAGACTTCTACAGAGGGAAGGATAACTAAAGGGGTAGCAAATGGGGATGAGACTTTCTTCAGGTACAAAAGTGAGAAGAAGAAAGCAAGAGCAGGGATAGTAAGGATAAGGAGGGCAGCAGAGGGACACTGCAAATGTAACAGGTGAGTAATTGGAGATTCATTATAGACCCCTGATGTTTGTTGTACAATTGTAAGTGTAATGAATGTATTGTATTATATACAGTCCACTCCACTTAACCGTCCACGGTTATTTCAGGCAATCACTTTTAGTGGGCAAAATGGAAAAAAAACATTTGCCATTCCTTATGTTGGCCCACTTTTAATCCAGTGCTTATAACAATCTTGGCATGCCTTCTGCAACGGGCAGATAATCGCGTCATAATTCAAGACGTAAGCAGTCTTCAAACTGAGCCTAATGTAATCACCGACTTAGCAAAAGTTACAGTAACAACCAAGTAACTCCAGCTGGTCTGAATGATAAAAGCACACTCCCACCTTCACTCTGCTTGCATTTTCTCCAGTCTCTGTGTTGCTACGTTTGCCATGATGTCCGGAAAGCAGAAAGCAATATCATTGAGCCAAAAAACAGAAGTAATAAAAAAAAATAGGCGAACTGCCTAAAATGAGTCAGCATGACCTGGCTGTACAGCTCGTCCTGCCAAAATCGACAGTGGCAGATCTTATTAAACAGCAAGAGCAGCTGTACACTGAGTGGCAGGAAAACCACAACCCTGACTGTAAGAGGAAATGGGAGGGGAAAGACGGAGAAGAAGAAGCCGCTCTCCTTAGTTGGTTTTCTAATACACGTGGCAGAGAGGCACTGATAAGCAGCCCCGTACTGTCCCAGAAGGCTCAACAACTAGCCTCTGCTCTCAGACCTGAGGATTTCAAACCCTCTGAGGGTTGGCTCCAGTGATGGAAAACCTGCGATAACATCGGGTTCAGAAGGGCTCATGGGGAGAAGCTAAATTCTGATGAAACCAGTGCTGAACAATGGCTTGTGAGAATGTCCTCCCTGGGCTACTCGCTGGCTATGAACCTAAAAACGTGTTCAACTGTGATGAGACTGGGCTGTTTTACAGGTGTGTGGGGTACAGCATGCTTGTGTTCAAAAGTGAGCCACTGTTGGGGTCTAAGAAACAAAAGGAAAGAATTTCAGTTATGCTGTGCTATAATATGGACGGCACAGAGAAGCTGGATCCACTTGTGGTGGGCAAATCACTAAACCCACGCTGTTTCAGGGGTCTTCATCACCTATCTGTCCTTTATCATGCCAACAGGTCATTGTGGATGACCAGTGACATTTTCCACGAATGGGTTACGGCGTGGGACCGGAGGCTGAGGAGGCACAAAATCATTCTAATCCTGGATAATGTTTTGGGCCACCCAAATGTCCAGGGACTAAGAAACATTAAATTGGTGTTTCTTCCACCAAACACCACCTGCCTCATACAGCCTCTCAACATGGGCATGATTTACAGCCTAAAGCAACATTACGTTTGCTCAATGCGAGAAAAAATCTTGGAACAGCTGGATCTGAACACTGATCTTAACGTTGCCCAGTGTGTAAAAAAAAAAAAATTACACTGATCAACGCTGTCCAGATGCTGAAAAATTTGTGGGACATGGTGTCCAATCAGACAATTCAGTGATGCTTTAAAAAAAGCAGGATTAATTGTGCAAACTATTGAGGACGCAGCTACAGAACTGATTCCCCCTGATGACCACAATCCCATTGCAACTGACACTCTGCCTACGCCTGACGGACTTACAGCTGACAAGTTTCTCGAGCTGTGTCACCTCAGGGACAATGACGCTCCACCTGAAAGTGAACTGAATGACATAGAGGAGGTGCTTGGGGCTATGCGTGTCCAATCTGGAGAGGGTGATGTAGATGTGGAGGAGGAGGATCTGGAAGTCAGTATGGAGGAGGAGGTTGTTGTTAACACTCAGTGTTCGGCGGGTGCTGGTAACTTTATGGAGGGCCATGGAGCAGAACACGGAGGTGCAGCCTAATTGGGATATGCTTCGGCGGGTGGAAGAAACTTGGAGACCATACTGCAAAACCCAGACTGTACAAACCCGAATCACAGAGTTCTTTGGTGGACACAAATAGGAAGAGCACAGTGGAAACCCACCATAGTGCTACAGTGCTTACATTTGTCTCATTTTTTCTTTGTTTTGATTATCAAAATTTGCTATTTTAATTCAACAAATGTTGATTTGCACTACCGCTCAGTGATCTGGATTGAAATTATGGCCTACAAGCTGGAAGGTAATTAGTGGTAATTGGCAGGTGACTGTGCTCAGATTTATTACTTTCGGTTAGAACGTCCATCTCCTATATTGGGCATAATGCTTTTGGACAAGTGTGCCCGATATAAGGGGTGGGCACTGTATTGTATTCTGACTGTTTCGCATGTCATAATTGATATGTTTTATATTTTATGTAGAAATTATGTTAAATGAACCATCTTAACAGGAGGACCTTGTAAACAGTGTATTTATAACCCTAATGGTGAAACTTTCTATTTTTGATATTCCTGTACAAATAACATTTAACTACTACTACTACTAAGCAGAAGGGGCGACCAAGAAAAAGCAGACTTCTTGAATAGGCACTTCTGTTCAGTCTTTACAGTGGAGGAAGGAGGGATGAACCACCTGGCAGCAGCAGCAACAAAGTAGGGGAGGTGGAATCAAGTCCATTTTCAGAGGAAAGCGTTCTGAAGGGGTTCACAGCTCTGAATGTGGACAAGGCTATGGGACCTGATGGGATACACCCAGGGGTACTGTACTAGAAGAACTCAGAGAGGTGCTGAGTGCCCCACTGCTGACCTTATTCAACAGCTCATTAGAATGGGGTGTTGTTTCAGAGAACTGGAGAAGAGGAGACATTGTCCCTTTACATAAGAGCTACAGCAGGGAAGAGGTTAGCAACTATAGGCTGGTGAGCCTCACCTCAGTGGTGGGGAAATTAATAGATACACTGATTAAGGAAAGGTTGGTAGAGTATCTTGAATGCAGTGGGATGCAAGACCAAGGCAGCATGGATTCCAAGGGGTGGGGGAGGAGGTCATGACAGATGAATCTGATTGATTCCTTTGACTGGTGATCAGGGATGATATTGATCGGGGGGGGGCAGTGGACTTGGACTATCTGAACTTTAGCAAGGCCTTTAGATTGATTAAGAAATTGAGCAGCCTGTTTGTGAGATCCAAAGTGGTGAATTGGGTTAGAAACTGGTTAATGGATACGTGACAGAGAGTGGTGGTTAATGGCACTCACTCTACTTATGGAAGAGTTGCCAATGGGTGCTGCAGAGCTCAGTATTGGGACTGGTCCTCTTCACTGCCTTCATAAGTGACATTGCAGATAAACTAGAAGGGAACGTCTGCCTTTTTGCAGATGATCCTAAAATCTGTAGTAGGGTGGACAATCAGGAGGAGGTGGAAAGAATGTGTAGGGATCTTGGGAAACTTGAAGAGTGGTCAAGAACATGGCAATTAGTGTTCGATGCCAAAAAGTACAAATTCATGCACCTAGGGCATAGGAACCCCGAAACTGAGTATAGGATTTGGGGGGGGGGATACTCTCAGTCACTAAGCACAAAAGGGACCTTGGGTTATTATGTCTGATGACTTTAAAGTGGCAGGGCAGTATGACAAAGCAGCGGGTAGGGCCAGTGCAATACTGGGATGCATTGAGAGAGGTATCTCCAGCAGGAGGAGTATTAAGTTGAGTTCTGGAGGCCGTACCTCAGAAAGGATATAGACAGGCTAGAAACTGTCCAGAAGAGGGCAATAAAAATGGTACAGGGGTTGCACCAAAAGCCTTGCAAGGAGAGACTGGGGGATCTCAACATGTACCCCTTGGAGGAGAGGAAAGTAAAATGGGATGTGATAGAGACAAACAAGTACCTCATGGTGGTAAACAAGGTGCAGTAGGGGAGTCTCTTTTAAATGAGGAAGGGCACCGGGACCAGAGGGCATGAGATGAAGCTAGGGAGGGGGCAAGTTAAGAGGGGATGTGAGGAAGTACTACATCAATGAAAGAGTGATGGAGACCCGGAATAAACTGTCAGCAGAGTGGTGGAGTGAAAACAGTAGAGGGCTTCAAGCATGCATGGGATAGACATAGGGGAATGTCAGTAAATAGGCAGGGAGGAAGGAGGGTCACCAGATACCAGTTACGGTCTGCGGAGACAGACTAGGCAGGGACCATCTGGGCAGACTGGGTGGGCCAAACGGTCCTTTTCTGCCAAAAAATTCTCTGTTTCTTAATTATGGTATATTGGGGTATGGAGTAGGGAGGGGAATCATTTTAAATCACTGTCTGTCTTTAATTTAACATTGCATTATTCATCTGTAAAGCCATGAGACACACACACACACACACACACACACACACACACACACACATATGGCTTTGCAGAGCGGTCTGACACAGGATGTGGAAAAGACAGGGTTTATGCTGATCCAGCATGTCCTGGTGCCCCGGAAGCACCCCACCAGCTTGCTTACAAGCGTCACTTGCAACTTAGTTCCTCAGCTTACACGAAAGAGGGGTTACAACAGATACCTTTACTGTGGGGTCTCCCATTATCTCTTGCATGCTTTGGGATCCATCACAGTGCTCCTATTTACTGTATAACTGATCAGATTTATTTACAAAAATATTTTCTTTTATCTATTACTCTTTGAGTGCTACACTGTCTCTTCATAAAATAAATGCCCAAACATTTGTAAACATTTACTAGTGGAGGTAAAAAAGAACCATTGTACCTGTTGCAAAGTCTAGACTTTGTATTCCCAGTCACATAAAAGTACTTCTACAGTATTCACTTTCTCAGATACGTATCTTGGGGAGAATATTTCAGTGTATTTAGTTTTCTGATTAAGATACCTGACAGCGTGGCCAGTTCTGTTAAGGTTTTTCCTTTCTTTCCTCAAGGTTTCAAATACTTCTGGCTAAATTTCAGACTCCCTCTGATACAAAATGTTTTAACAAGTATTGAATGTTTACAGTTTTATATCACACACTGTACTGTACAGATTTAACACCACATTGTCTGTGATAGACACACTACTATTAATAACATGGGTATCGGACTGTTGTAACATCTTAACACTAGAATGCATATTAATTTCTTTCTTGTCTGCGAACAAAACCGTGCACGTGTATTATGTAACAAGTATCTTTAGCCTCCTTGCTGGAACAGTCTCCACTTGATACCCGAGATATAATTACCAACATGGTACGATATTCATAGTTCATGGCTGCGGTACACAGTGATAAAGTGTAGGGATACAGAATGCATTGGAAACATTAGCAGCAGAATCCCAACAGTGGTAACTAGCAGATCCTAGTTGGTCATAGGTGAACAGCTACCAGCTACTTTCTTGAGTGGGATAATGTCTAGTCTGTTGTGGATAATCTGGTTCCATATTCTCTGGATCAGAATCTATTATGGGTTCCTGAAGCTGTCCAGTATTTTCCAAGCAGTCATTTCTTGCTGGGTCATCTCCAAGGAGGCCATCCCTATCTGTATTCTCTGTTTATTGGTTCAATAACTGCGGGTCCATAGCAGGATGAAAAGGGTCTGCTTCTGGCTTTAGAGCATGATTGTCAGATGTGGGAGCGGATCTCCCTTAATACTGTATCATGCTGCAGTAGTGTACAAAATTGCAGTTGGTACTCTTCACTGTCTGGACCACTTGAATCTGTTTGCACTCCACGATAATTGTCTGGAGTCAGATTTGTTCCTTTAAATCCCTATTTCCTTTTTGCCTCGGTTTAGGTATGACTGAAGGTAAAGGTAGGTGATCACAGGGTAACAGGAGATTTTGGTGAAGAACCGTATTGTTCCCTTTTCCATCTTCTGGTTTCAGTTCATATACCAGACTGTCCCCCTGTTCTGCTAACAACCACGTGAATTCTCTCTTCCTAGTATGATGTAAACTTACCAGGTCCATCTTGTTCAGAGAGATTTCTCACCAGTACTTGATCTCCTGGCATGAGTGCAATACTACGTATGTTCTAGTCATAATACTTCTTATTGTAGGTGTCTGCCTTTCAGGAAAAATTAGCTGCCAGATCATATGCTTGTCTCATTTGCTATTGGCATTTTTGCACTTACTCTGTGTGAGTTTCTCCCCTTAGTGCTGAATCCAGAGTCAGACTGAAAAGAATGTCAATAGGTAGTCTGAGGGCTCTTTCAGACAACAGGTAAAAAGATGAAAGCCCAGTGCTCTCTTGTCAAGTACAGTTATATGCAAAGACTACTTTGTTGAGAGACTCTTTCTAGTTTGACTTTTGGTCCTCTGGTGATGCTCTTAGCATAGCCAGTAGTGTTCGAGTTCAGCCTCTTCATATGTCCATTGCCTGGGTGGGGTGGGGGTGGGGGTGGTACAGTGTTGTCCTTGATCTTTCTGTTTTACAGTAGTGCGGCAGTCTTTGGAATAACTGGTTTTTAACCTCACTACCTTGTTCATGGCGAAGCCTTCATGGAAAACCAAACTGTAACACAAAGTCATTTAACAGTTTTATTCATGGTAGGGTAAGCTACGGCAAATCATGCAAAATGATCGATCAGCACCAGTATGTATTCATATCTACCTTTGCTCTTCTCCAGGTGCAGGAAATCAGTGGAAACCAGTTCAAATGGCTCTGTGACAATAATGTTTTGCAAAGGAGCCCTTGTAGGTTGATTTGGACTTTTTTTTGTTTCACATAACTGCATACCTGGCTGAAATGTTTTTCAGTGTCACATTGCATATGTGGCCAGTAGAATCGATCCCTCACTAAGGACACAACTTGTTCCTGTACTAAATGGCCCATTTCTTTATGCAGTTCCTAATAGACTTTTTATGGTATTTTTCAGGCAGCACCAGTCAACATTTAGATTCTACTTTCCGGCAAAGTATCCTATGCTCATTTATTTATTTTTTATATAAGTCTTTGGTAACCGGGTAAGTGCACTGATCTTGAGGGACCATTTTCAGGCACGACCCAGGCCACAGCAGGTGGCATTACAGAAAGAGAAAATGCATAATACAATGAGTACAAGTGAGTGAAAATACAGACATCACCGGTGGGTAGTGTAAATTAAATAGTGAAATACAGATATCACTGGTGGATAGAGAAAAAATTACATAGTAGAAAAGCAGAAACGAGGAGAGGCTGTACAAGCTTATTAACTAAAACAAATCAGTTTATCAGGGTAAATTAGGAAAAAGACTAAACTGTACATTATTTACAACAGGATAATTGACAAGTGTAATTAAATGCATAGCATGAGAGCACACCAAGGTGCTATCTAGTGGGAGTACACGAAACGTGTATGGAGGGCAGTCACACAAGACTCCATGATAGTGGGAAAAGAGTGCTTGGTGGAGGCCATGTAATCAAGAATGGAGGGCTGTTGTGGTCAGTGATGGTGATGGGGGGGGGAGGTTAACCAGGGGAGCAATGGCACTTGGCCTCATCAAGCAGCCAGGATTTGAGGTGAATCGTGAAGATGGCATGGGTGTCCAGGAAGCAGACAGGCGCAGGGAGGCTGTTCCACAGAGTGGGAGCAACAATGGATAATACTTTTCCACCCATCGCCAAGGAAACTTTTGGGATTTCTAAGGGGAGACTGAGGATGCACGCAAGCTTCTCGAGAGAGCTGTGGTCTTAATGAGAGATGTATACTGGGAGGCATCACCGTGTCTGATGGTGCTGTCCAAGCTACAGCTGAGCAAGTAGGCAAACCTGTGTTGGAGTAGAAGCCAGCTGAGGGTCTAGAGTAGGTGGCAGTGGTGGGTGTAGTACGGCACCAGGAGAGTGAAATGACAGATGTTGTATGTCGAGCAGAGGCACACTCTGATGGCCATGGATGTGCACAAGTAAATCGGGAAACAGTAGACAATAATAGGTAATAGGTTGCCTAGGGCAGTGACTAAGCGGGCTTCTCTGGTCAGGAACGACTTTATCTGGTAAGCCACACCAACTTTCTGGTTTACATGACGGATGACAGAGGAGATATGATTGGCATAGTAGAGGTAGGGGTGCAGGATTACACCCAGATACTTGAAAGTTAATACATTTTCAAGTACAGTATTTTCCAGTGTAATTACTGAGAGTGCAGATCCTGCCTTGGCAACCTTAGATCAGAAGGGTTTGGATCCAAACAGCATGGATTTAGTTGTTTTTTTTTGACGTTTACAAGTAGGCGATGAGACTGGAACCAGTTGTGAGCAACAGTGTAGTTTCTGGATAGAACCATGGATATGTTCCCCAGGTTCTTGTCACTGGTGAAGAGGATGAGGTCGTGTGCGTACAATAGGGCATCGCATGTAAGACAGTCAGAAGGGACAGAGTTTATAAACAGGGAGAATAACAGTGTGCCAAAAATGGAGCCTTGAAGAACACCGGTGGTGACTGGGAGGGCAGGGGAGGTGTTAGGGCCTGTGCATACTGACTGAGATCTATCTGAGAGTTAGTATGAAACCACCATGTGGTCACAGAGGAGCAATCAAGTTGTGGAGGGAGGTGAGCAGCAGGGTGTGGTCGACCAGATCAAAAGCTTTAGACAGGTCAACAAAGACAGCTCTCATAGCTTACCCAAGGTCCATGTTCCTGTGAATGTGATTAGTAAACAGGGCAAGGGCAGATGTGGTAGAGTGATGCTTATGGAAGCCATGTTGCTGCCTGGACATTAGATAGTGAATGTTGATGTAGGTGGACAGTTGTAGGGGGACAGTCCTTTCCAGGAGCTTACTAAGGTGGGAGAGCAAGGATATAGGTCGATAGTTGTCTGAGGATAGCGAGTCGCCCAATTTAAAAATTGAGACCACCTTGGCATGCTTCCAAGTGCAAGGCACCAAGGAAGTTGTCAGTGCCAGGTTAAAGAGGTAGGTGAGTGGTTTTAGGATGCAGGGGAGACAAGTTTGAGCACTGCAGGAAAAAGACTGTCACTGCCCTGGCTGCCCCGGGTAGGCAGGCTCTTTAGTAGTTTGGCAGTACCTTAGGGGTGATGGTGTGAAAGTAGAAAGGAGGGGAAGGGTGGACTTTCAGGATCATGGATGGGGGGATACTCAACAGGATTAGGCTGAGGGCTAGGGGTCATCAGAGGTGGTAGCTTTCTAAGGAGGGAAGACAGTTCTGTGAACTTTTTATTAAAAGCCTCAGCAACTTCAACGGGGTCTGTCAGCTGGCCAGAGAGAATGTCAAGGTGAATGCTAGGGTTATGAGTGCATGAGTGAGCAAGGAGCTGACCTTGCCCCAGAAGCAGTGAGGTTTGCCAAGACTGTCCCTTTGTCTGCCTTGAAAGAAGGCACACTTTTGGGCAAGGGTAGTCTGTTTGCATCGGTCCCACAGACACCAGTAATCATTCCAACAGGCAGGAGAGGGAGACTTTTTGTAGGCAGATCATAGTTTATCCCTCTCCCTCATCAATGCTAAGAGATCTTTAGTGACCCAGTGAGTGCAGCCTCCCCTAACTCTATGAGTGGTCAGGGGGAAATGATGATTTTGGAGTCGGAGGAGTGCGGCGGTAAAGATTCACTCTGCCTCTGACATGTCGGAGAAGGTGTATAAGGTTGACCAGTTAATCGTCTGAGCACCATCCAGGAGGGAGGGAATGTCTGGGTGGTTGAAATTGCAGAAGGAGAGCAATTTGGGGGGGATGCGCTTGGTCTCCGTGGTCCAGACCATGTAGGTGGGGGAGGGATGACTTATGACATCTGATAGCGTCCCCAATAGGAGCACCTTTTCCTCTCTATTAGTAATCACCCAGTCAAGAAATATATGGTTATGGGTACGTGAGTTGTGCCTTGTGGGGGTGATAATTTAGACTAGATTATGGAACCTGAGTTGGTTAGAATAGTCAGGTTCCTGAGCACTAAGCCAGTTCAGATTGAAGTCCCCCAGGATGATGGTGTCTCTAGCAGGGGGGAGGCATCCCACTCCTTCTAGATGGGTGGTGAGACTTGCAGTGTGCCCTTGAGGGGGGTTATAGCAGCATCCTACACAGATCTTCTTTGCTGCATCAATGGTCACCTCCACTAGAAGTCACTCACTGAAGGAACAAGGGTCAGAGTGGAGGACAGGGGCAGCAGAGAGAGGCTCATGGATATCGAGCGCCACCCCCCACCCTTTTTCTTTCCAGGGCTGTCATGCCTCAGCAAGGAGTACCCAGAGAGATAATAGGCAGCATTGGAGAGATGGGATTTTAGCCATGTTTCAGAGATGCTGAGCACATGTGGCTTGTATAGGGCAACTCAGGGTTCAAGATCAGTAAATTTAGAGGGGAGGCTACAGAGGTTAATGTGTGCAAACTTTAAGCCAGTGGCGGTGTTCCATACAGGATTCGAGTGGTCAATGGTGATACTGGGGGCCAGGATTGCTCTCAATGTCTCCTGCTAGCAGCAACAGAGAGAAGCACAGAATGTAAGTTGTGGGCAAGGATGGAAGGGGAACAGAAGTAGTGAAGAGGAAGGAGCCAAGATGGTGACCATCCTGCTTGCTTGGAGAGAAATGCATAGAATGCAAGACCCATGGGGATGCCCTCCCACCTGACAGTAGGACAGGGGGACATTGGAGTGGAAGGAGGGAGTAAGATAGGATAGGAGCTTCTGATCTAAGGCAAATAAGGAAGCCCTAAGATCTGCTAAGAATAGAGTGCCTAACAGCGAGGCTGCCCGCCTCATTTAAATCAAGTAGAACAGTGACTAGTAGTCAAGGTGTGTGTGTGTGGGGGGGGGAGTGGCTAATGACAAAAGGGCTTGGGAAAGTTAAAGGAAGGTAAAGTACACAACTTAAATGAGACCACCCCGGCGGTGTAGTGGATAGGGTTTCTACCTCCAGAGTAAGGGGTCAGAGGTTTGAGCCCGGGGAGGAGACAGAGAAATGCACCTAGGTGGGAAGGATTATAGGATTAATAAGGCAGGAGAACAAGATGGGAAGTGAGGTGAGGCTTAGTGTATTGTTCAGGAAGGAAACCTCAGGCAGGCTCAGCAGTGACTCCTAGTGGTCACAGAATATAACATGCAGTAGGGAATGTGGACAGATTACTTCTGGCAGGGCAGTCATGTGACAGGTCACGTGACCTGTACCAGCTATAAATTAAGAGGAGGGGCAGTGGGCTAACACAGTTGGAAAAAGCTTTGATTCAGCTAGCTACCTATTAGCTGCTGCAGCTGCTGGCTCCATCCATCGTGAGTTCTTTGTGCCCTGTGGGGAGCTGGAAGGGGACTGGGGAGAGGGGAAAAATGGATATAGTTAGAGGCACAAGGGGAAGGTTCAAGACAAACAATAGCTCCCTAGGTCAGAGTGAAAAGGTGTGGGGAAATAAGCGGATGGGGAGGGAAAACTTCGCATGCGCAGACAACCAGAAAATGTCAGTGGCGAGTGAACACAGAATTAAACAAGCAAGCACAGATTTGGATTAAGGCTCAGAAACAACAAAAAACTTAAAGCTCCAGCAAAAAACATTCAGTCAGGTAAGCGCTCACTCAGAAGCACAGAAACAATCACAAACACTCTGCCGACAGGAAATTAATTAAAGTACAGTCGAGCAGAAAGACAGAGAGTGAGTAAAACAATGTACAAATCCTGTATAATTTAGTTCACTCACATAGCAGGACTCTTGTCTGATTCAGTTCATGCTTCCTTTCTGACTCATGAGGTTTGCAACCCTTAGTTTTGCACTCAGGGATCCTTCCCAATGAAAGGTCCTTTTTCTGAGCTGCCAGAAGTTCCTCCTAACTTAAAGGTTTGATGGTTGCATGACCATTCAGTGTATCACACTGCAGTGCAGCAGGATTATGTGTTACAGCTGTGATCCATGTAGCTTCTCCTCTCCCTTACATACCTATGGATTGTATTACAGCAGTTATAATACTGCTGGAAACATCCTCATTGCTTGATGACATGTACTGTTTAGTATTCAGTTATATCCTGGATAGCACATCTGCATCAGCATTATGCACCCATGTCCAGTAGCATTTAATCTAGCAGATGTCAAAACATAGCTTAAGCAGTTGTCAGCATAAACAGTAAATGGCAAAGAGTGGTACAAATTGTCCTGGACTTTTTCAGTAATTGACTCTTTTAAGGCCAGGAATTCCAATTTTCCTGAGTACATGTGGCAGTTTTTCTCCGCTGGAGTCAGAGTCCTGGAACTGTAAGCAATGGCCCTTAGTCTGCCATTCAGTCTCTGGTACAGTTCAGTAATGTCCTTGGGTTGATGTGTCTACATGCAATATAAATAGCAATGTAAAATCCAGATATGCAATTACTAGTGGCTATGTGAGAAAGTTGAGTAGCTGATTTAGTACCATCTGGTGTCCTTCTGTCCAGGTAATCACCTGAGTAGATGGGATCTGGTTGGATCCTTTCCCTTTTACCTCTTCCTTCCTTTATCCTTCCTTTGTCTCTGCCCTTAGTTGGTGGTTTATCTGTAGGCTGGGAAGAGATGACAAACTGTACAAGGGGTTTAGCAGTTTTCAAGAAGTCTTTTATGTACTCCCTTTAGTAGTTGAAGAGATTTACCAAGCTGTAGGTGTGCACCACACATTCTGGTACCTTACCTCAGTGAAATGCCATCTGAGTATATCTCATAAAATTTTCTACTGACTGGGAGTCACGTGATGCAGTGTGGCTGAGAGCAGCTCCCTATCTGGCTCCCTTCCTTCACCTTCAAAAACAACCTTTTCATCAGGAAAATCAACACCCTATTCTATATTAGCGACCCTAAAGGCTTGCTGTTTCCATTTAGCATCCTTAAGCTTATTTTTAGGGCGCTTGAAGCTGGTCTAACGGTGCTACAGCGATGGAAGTCTGCCAGTGTGAGACACACTCCACCAACGACGCCTGAAAAGGCTTCCAAAAAAGCTAGAAACATCAACCCTTCTTGTCCCTCTAAACAAGCTGTTTCGGCTCCTCCAAGTACCCTGCTGACTGAAGATCGTTTTCTGCAAGAAATTCTACCCTTCAGAGAAACTCTACAGGAGATATCTACTGAAATTAAATCCATCCGAAAAGACTTCTCTGACCTATCACGGCAAGTAGGGGATCTGGAAGCTAACGTTACATCTTTGGACCGCTGGAAAAATAAAACCGACCCGGAGATTACTAAATTAAAACAACAAATACAGAGACTCCAAGTTAAAACGGAAGATCTAGAGGGTTGAAGCAGGCGGAATAACATCCTGATTCTGGGGCTCCCGGAGGCCGAGGAAGGAAACGATGCGATCAAATTCGTCCAACTCTTTCTGAATAAAGTGGTTGGTCCTTCCCGATCAACCAGACCTACCATATAGAACGGGCCCACAGATCTCTGAAGCCTAGACCCCCACCGAATTCTCCTCCTCGCCCGCTCGTAATTAAGTTTTTGAGTTATCTTGAGCGGCAACACGTCCTGGCCAAAGTTAAGGAAATAGACTCTCTCCAATGGAACCAAGCTAAGTTGAGAATTTCCCAGGATTTACCATATGAAGTCCGGAAAAGAAGGGCCGCTTACCATCCGGTTGTCAAAAAACTCATTGCTGCCGAAATTCGTTTTAAAATGGTCTACCCAGCGAAGTTAGTGGTCACCCTCGATGGCGTTGGACAATCTTACGAAGATCCCGACCATGCCCTGGCTGACCTTGCCAAGAGACTCCCTAATTTGTTTAAATGAACCTGATGTTGTTAGTTATCTCTTAGGCTTTGTAATCTGCTTTCGGTCTAATTTATAGCCTGGCTTTGGTTCCCGGTCTCAGTTTTGCCCTTAACCTTCTCGCGTTCGAGTCCTGCCAAGGTTTGGTCTTACCTGGCCAGGTGGGGTTTCGTCCAATTGGGGAGGGCTGGTAGTGGGGTCCAATGTAGGCCGTGTGGCCTATGGGGTTGTGCAGGCCTGATTTCCTGAGGCTCCTCGCGTGCTGGCTTCGTGTTGAAGTCCGGAACTCTTGTGCAGGGTTGTGTTTCCGGGAGGAATGATTAACGATCGGACCATTTAGGTCCGTCCTGGCTGTTTCCGACCTGCGCTTCCTCCCGTCCAGCCCTATTCAAAGCCGGTGCCTCATGATGGATTTCCTTTGGGCCATTTCGTCCCGGGGGTCATTTCACAAGGTAAATTCCATCTTTTCTGCCCTTTAACTATTCGGACCTGCTGTCACCGGTCTAGCGATTTACTTTACCGGTGTTGATGACCTAAAGGTGGGCAAGCAATGTGAGAAGGAAGCAAGGAGGGCTGGGGGGATACTGGGATGCATAGGGAGAGGCATCACCAGTAGAAAACAGGAAGTTATTATCCCTCTGTACAGACAGCTGGTGAGACCCCATCTGGAGTACTGTGTGCAGTTCTGGAGACCCAATCTCCGCAAAGACATAGACAGGATGGAAGCTGTCCAGAGGAGGGCAACTAAAATGGTGCAGGGTCTGCACGGAGGACATATGAAGAGACTTAAGGAGCTTAATATGTATAGCCTCGAGGAAAGGAGGGAGAGGGGGACATGATAGAAACTTTCAAGTACCTCAAGGGAATCAACAAAGTCCAAGAAGGTAGCATCTTTCAAAAAAGAGGTGTGCAAGAACAAGAGGGCACAATTTGAAGATAGAGAGCGGCTCAGAGGTAATTTAAGAGTATTTTTTCACAGAGAGGGTTGTGGATGCATGGAATGGCCTTCCGGAGGAGGTTGTGGAGTCAAAATCAGTGGTGGAATTCAAGCATGCATGGGATAGTCATAAGGCAATTCTGGGGGGTGGGGGTAGGAAGAAGTAGGCTGCTGGTTAACTAGGATCTGCAGCTTATCCAGTAGGTAGGGAAATGGGCAGACTGGGTGGGCCAAGCGGTCCTTATCTGCCGTCAAATTCTATGTTTCTATGTTTCTATGATATCATAACTTTAATTGATCCACCTTTTCTCTTTCCAGTTACTTGCTGTCTTTCATGTTTTCTCTGCAGGGGTATTGAAGGCTTTGGTTGTTTTGGGCGGAGGGGGGGGGTCGGGAGGCGAAATCTGCTGTCTGATCCTGCCTCACGACTGTAATGGGGGGAGAGGGATGCCATGGCCTTTCCTTCTTTTAGGTTCTAACTGTCAGTACCACTGCTTAATTAAGTTGAACACTTGGTTGCTGTATACAGCCCTTTTGTACTTGACTAACCCATCAAGGAGTAGGCCATGGTATTGTAGGGGTGGGTTCCTAGATCTTGTTGCAAATTTAAGAATTTTATTCTGCCACCTGTTGTTGGGGGAATTTGTATATAGTTATGTGGGACTCAAATTGGGGTTCAAGGAGGGAGGGTTTGGGGTTTATAAATTTGACATGTCAACTTTCGTGTTTTGGCTACCCCGGCCTAAGATTTTGCCAACTTGGAATCTGTTTACTTGGTTTTATATTTCTTTGTGTGTTGAACATATTCATGGTATTATTCACAGATGTTTTTTGGGCTGGTCAGGTTAACGGTTTTGGGGGGCTTGCCACTAATCATTCCTCACTGGATGCCATTCCTTATTGCTATCCTTGTACTTACTTCCTTCTGGGGACAATGACACTAAATCATGTTAAGTTAGCTACTTGGAATGTGAGGGGCTGGAGAAGCGTCCAAGAAAGGTCAAATTCTATTTAATAGCTCTTTAATGGAGGTAGATATTATTTTCCTCCAAGAAACCCACATTATGGTACAGGGATCTAAGCTACTGAAATGCAAAGGTTTTTCACAGGTTTTTGCTGCTGGTCAGTCCACTAATAGCAAAGGGGTTGCTATTCTAATTAAACGTAATATCCCCTTTATGTTGAAGAAATGTGTTCAGGATACAAATGGCAGGTACATTCTTGCTTGTGGATTGCTCTACAATGCCGAGGTTGTCCTAGGCTCTATATATGGCCCAGTGGGGGATGCCGTATTTCTGATGGGTCTGGCTGACCTGCTGACTACCTTCCTACCATCTAACTTTGTGTTGGGTGGGGATTGGAATATCTCTCCTGTACAAGCACTGGATCGGTCTAGTAATGATACCAGAATTACGTCACCGGCTCAGCTAGCCCTAGCAGATTTTTGTTCACTGCTGGGATTGGTTGATCCGTGGAGACTTTTAAACCCCTCCACTAAATCTTATACCTTCTACTCCCCAGCCCACAATTCCTGGTCACGTATAGATTACATCTTGGTGAGCACCAACCTTTTGTCTAATGTCTCCGCCACCAATATCGAGCCAATTGTTATTTCAGACCATGCTATGACTTGGGTTAGGCTTGCACCAGGACCTCCAGGTCAGCGGGACACTACCTGGAAACTTAATAACCAGATCTTGAAAGATGATCAGGCGGTCTCGCTTTTCAAGGCTCTGATCTCATCTTTCCTAGAGGTTAACCAAGATTCAGTTTCCAGATTTGACTTGATGTGGTGCTCTCTAAAATGCTTTCTTAGAGGCGAATTTATCAAGGAATCATCTAGAAGGAAAAAGTTAAGGCTGGAAGAATCAACTCCATAGCTAACCAGATCAAATTGGCGAGGAGAATCTTTCTGCCTCGTTCTCCCAAGATAGGTTTAAAATCTTTATAGGCTTAAAGATGAGTATGAAGGTTTAATTAGGGAGAAAACTGAATATTCCATCTTGAAAACTAAAACGAAATACCTTGATCAGGGAGATAAACCAGGTAGACTGCTGGCTCTTAAACTTAAAGAAGTGGAGAGTTCAAGATTAGTGCCAGGAATTTCTGCCAATGATGGCTCTATCAAAACTAATCCGAGGGACATAGCTGGGGTTTTCGAATCTTTCTACAAGAACCTATACGAGACCATTACCTCCCCCTCGAAGCTCCCCAGTATAATGGCTTTCCTTGAGAACACCCCTCTGCCTAAGCTTCATCCTAGTCAGTGTGAGGTTCTAACTACTCCCATTACCTTAGAGGAAATCACAGATGCTATTCATGGTCTCGCCCTGGACAAGGCCCCTGGTCCTGATGGGTTCTCCCCAAATTTCTACAAGGCTTTCGGTAGTGAACTTGCCCCTGTTTTGTTAAAACTGTTTAATTATATCCTCACTTTAGGGCCCTTAGACCCCTCACTTCTGGAAGCAGTTATAATCCTAATACCTAAGCCTAATAAATCAACTTTAGATCCCGCCAACTACAGACCAATTTCGTTACTTAATTATGACATTAAGATCCTGACCAAAATTCTGTCTTTGAATCAAGCAAGTTTGGCAAACACTCCTAAGTACAGAACAGGTAGCTTTGTCCAGGGAGATCGGCATCTGACCATTTAAGAACTCTCTCACATTTTTTGTATATTCAAAACTCTCAATCTCCCATGGCCTAGTAGCCTTAGATGCTGAAAAGGCATTTGATCGAGTTAGCTGGGAATTTTTATGGGCTACTTTGAATCTGATGGGTTTTCCAACACAATTTATTCAGTGGATCAAGGCGATCTATAGTTCTCCCTCATGAAGTGTATTGCAATGGGGTGTTCTCTTCTAGATTTCCTTTACACTCGATTGCTAAATCAGGGGATACCTCTCTCACCTACTTATTTAATCTTTATCTGGAACCTCTGCTAGCCCGTATTAGATCCTCGCCTGCCATTACCGGTTGTGTTGTTGGCCAACAAACACTCACTATGTCAGTATTCGCAGATGACATTTTGTTACACCTATCGGATCCAGTCTGTTCTATTCAGGAAGCTCTGAAAATTATCAATCAATTCGGGGAGGTTTCCAGCTACAAGTTGAATTTGACTAAATCCAAAATTTTTCAGTTGAATTCCCTCTTATTTCATGTGGATGTAGCCCATTTCGGGATGAAATGGGCACCCGACTACCTTAAATACCTGGGTATTTACCTAGCCCACGATACTACCATAATTAGGAAACTCAACCTTGACGATCTGCTAGACAGGATCCAAGGTGACCTCAACAGATGGACCAACCTTCCCCTGTCTTTAAGTAGTAGAATAAGTATAATCAAGATGAACATACTTCCACGTTTATTCTATCCCCTAAGTCTGCTTAATATTTGGCTACCTAAGGCCTTTTTCCTAAAAATACATACCTCGGTTACCAAGTTTATCTGGAAAGATAAACAACCAAGGAAAGCTTTCTTCAAGTTATGTTTACCCAAGGCCAATGGTGGTCTTCGTTTGCCCAATTTCGAATTTTATTATTGGGCTAGCCACCTATCAAAAATGGGCAAATGGCTCTCCCCTTCTCCAAATACTTACCGGCCCTTCTGGTTGCAGCTTGAGGTTAACTTGCTGAAGTCTCATAATATAGATCCTCACTCTGCATTTTACTGTAATCTCTCATCTCTTCCCACCCCAATATGTGAGTCTGTAATCGGGATCTCAATTAAAGTTTTCAACCAGTATTGCTCCTCGGTTAATATACAAAATACCAAAGACCCTGCCCAACTGCTAGTTCTTAACCCCAATGTTAAGCTAAGTTCATTGCTGCTCCCCTCCTGGCTACCGTAAATTCGAGATGTGTAGTGGCCGACCTCTTTCTTCTGGATTCTATTGGCTCCTCTCCGGGATCTGATGTCCAAGTTTAATATTCCTTCTCAGGCCATATTTAAAGTATTCCAGCTGAGGCACCTCATAGTTAGCTATTTTGGTCCGGTGAAAAGGACATCTAGTATATATCCTCTTTTAGATTTGCTTAAGTCCCGAGTCAACGAACCCCACTCCGTTGCTAAACTCTACTCACACCTCCTTCTCAGTAGAGCTCCGGATACTTTACCTGGTTCCAAGGTGTGGGATACGCTGCTTGGTTGTGCCCCCCATTCTTGGGCTCAGGTTTGGTCAGATTTACACTGCTTTCTTTCTTTAGATAGGAATAAACTTACACAGTTTTATATAGTCAACAACATGTGCTATACCCCAGTAAACTTAGTCAAGTTCGGGAAAATTAGTTCCCCTAAATGTACCAGATGCGGTACTGGCCAGGGAATATCTTACACATTTTTTGGGCCTGCGACAGAGTAGCTCCTTTGTGGCAACACATCCGAGATAACTTAAGTCCACTTTTGGGTCTACAAGACCTATTTACGCCTGAAATTTGTGTCTTAGGCATCTACTCCTCTATCAAGGTTAATGAAAGAAAATATCACATGGCCCTTATTTCGATGGCTGTCAAAAGGCTGGTCCTTCGTCACTGGGTTGACCAATCCGAAATTACCTATCAGGAATGGGTGGCAGAAATGTCACATAGTTTTAAAATCGAAAAGTTGATTGCCAGCACCAGACATAAGTTGCCTGCCTTTCATAAAAAATGGGGTAAACTCTATGCCCTGTACCTTTCCGGGTGACAAGACCTCAAGCTGTGACTCACCTTGGATGCTTCTCTCTTCACCTCTCTCCCTTCTTTGTCTTTTCTGCTTCCCTTTTCTTTCCCTTTTTCTTTTGGTGGCGGCATCCTCCGAAGTGGGGAGGGAGGGTATGGGGAGAGGTTGAGGTAGTTAGTGCCTTTTCCTTCATGTTTTACTATGTCTTTCACTATGTTGTACTTTGTTATGTTTGACAAAATGAATAAAGTTTAAATTTAAAAAAAAAAAAATAAAATTTTCTGCTGTTATATTAGAAGTGGACGCAATTGTATCCTGACCCCTGTCGATCTGTTCCACTTCCCAGTCTGTTATTCTGCACTTAATCCAGCCCTGCACTCAGGCATGTAATGATGTGTTCCCAGGGACAGCATAGGACCTTGCTACATTAAAGTCTATGGGGGCAGCTTTAACAATGTTTTTATATATAATTGTGGTTGTTTGGTGAGTAAACAAGGGCACCTGTTGACTAACAAGGCTCAGGGGGAACTGCTCTAACTCCAGGTTCTTTGATGTTTAAATAAATTTCACTGCTTCCTCTGCAACTGTTGTTTCATCTATTGAAGGCTAAAGACATCATGATAAAACCAGAAATTAGAGTGTATGAAACATCTGTCATTCCGGTACCGTTATATGGGTCAGAATGCTGGAGCATGAGGAAAACCGATGAACGTAACATGCTGAGTGCAGAAATGAGTTGGCTAAGGAGAATACTGGGTGTCTCAAGAATGCAGAAAATAAAGAATGAGAAAATAAGGAAGCGATTTGGACAGGAAACAACTGTGTTGCAGAAGGTTCAAGAAAGATGATTGTGATGGTTCAGTCATGTTTTGAGAATGGACATGGATAGAATACCACTCATGGCAATGCATACAGAAGTACATGGAATAAAGCCTTGGGGGAGACCATGATTACACTGGATAGATACCATCAAGAACGACTTGCAGCAGAAAGGATTAAAGATGAATGAAGCCATGGAGCTTGTGCAAGACAGAAAGCAGTGGAGAGACTTCAAATGGCCCCATCATCGCTGACTGAGCTGATGGACAGGAATCTAAGCTCTAAGCTAAAGGTAAAGTTAGTTGAATTCTTTTCTTGATAATATGACCTCAGGATTCACCTCAGTTCAGGTAGGTTGACATCCACTCTACTTTCCAAATAACTTTGAAGGCTCAGTCCAGGGTTAACTGCTTTAATAACTGCTTATGTAATTTTGGTTTCACTATATCCCTTCCTGTGTCCACTCAGTCTGGTGTGCTAAACTGGAAAAATTCAGTTTGTCTTTTTGTGATGTACTTCTTTTTAAACTGGAGCTCCATGGATTTCTGTGCGTAGTCCACTGATACTGGACCACTAATGATCTCACACATTTTATCTTTAAGTTCCAACATCCTGGACATAGCCTTATCTTCCAGCTCTTCTTCCCCATCACTTAAGTGATTAACATACTTAATAAGGGCAAAATGGCTTTTCCCTGAAATATTAGCTCAACCAATGCCAGATATATTGAAATTATCACAAAAGTGTCTGAGTTGTTCCTCCTGGAGCTGGTAGAGAAGGCTTGCTAGTTCAAGCAAATCTGTTCTACTTCAGAGTCAGTCATGGTGACTGTAAATAACAAAGGTTCTTCAGCTTGTCACCCTGGTTTCTTCTACAAATCAGGGAAAATGCAGCTTGACAGTTCACTTAAAAGTCATTCTAGTTATGACCAATTTGCTTCCTTGCCAGCTGGACCTTCAACCTTTGTCTCCTAAACCATCACAACTTTGACCAGATTGTATTCACTAAGTACCTATGTGCAGGGCTTACAGTTTCCTTTTGCATCCTAGGCAGTCACTTCACTTCTGGAAGTAGGTTCATTTGCTGAAGAGGCATCTCATTCTGGCACTTTCTCAATTCTGAATGTGCCCCTCCTGGCTGGGTTGGCTATACAGAAGTTACACACAAACACGGGTGTCTTGCAATTAACATGTCTTTATTCATCTGTAAAGCAATGGAGACACATACATGGCTTAACAGAGGGGTCTGACACAGGATGTGGAAAAAACAGGGTTTATTCTGGTTCAGCACTTCAGGTGACCCTGAAGCACACCCCCCAACTGGTTATACCAATCACTTTCAACTTAGTTCCTCAGCTTATAGGAAAGAGGGGTTATAACAGATACATTTACTGTGGGGTCTCCCATTATCTCTTGCATGCCTTGGGATGCATCATCGGGCTCCCACTTACCTTGTTACTTGTTAGATTTATTTACAGAAATATTTTGAGTGCCACATCGGCTCCTGAGTTAGTGCCAGAAGCTGGCAATTTTTTTAGATCTGCACTGGGGGGGGGGGGGCAGACTGAACTAGCTTGCTTTTGTTTTATTTTCTAAACTTTATGTTTATTGACTTTATCAGTAAACCTATAGTTGATTTATTATAATGAATATACACTGTGATTAAACACTGGGTATTACAGTAGACACAAAGCCACATTCAATGTATAGTATACAGTTGTTGCAGGATAATTAGGGGAAATAAACCATTTGTATCTTAAAAGTTTAACTGTGGAGTTACTGTAGGTGCCATGAATTCTTGGCTCCATACTTTCAGACAACAGTAAAAAATTATATAAAGCCATGCTCACCCTGGAGCTTATAGGCACCTTAAAATGCACACACATCCCTGGCATGATGTCAAAAGTCCCTGTTAATGAACAAATATCAAACTTCTACAGTGAACTACAAAATTTTAATATGTCCAGTTTATGAGATAATAGAAATGGGCTGAATAAGATTAACATATTGAAGAGAGCTAATCTTCAGATGATGGGGTCAGCATGTAGTACGTAAGTAATAAGGCACAACAGGGTGTGCATTCTAGAGATTTAATGCATGATCAGGTGATGTCTCCCAGCCAGTGAAATTTCTAGATAGTTTCTTGCCATTTTATAATAAAGAATAGCACATAACTGGCAAATTGTGAGTCCCCCTCCCCCCAATACTCAAGGAAGGAGAGGAGTTTATAAATGGTAATTCAAGAACACAATAGGGACTGGGACAACTGGGGCCATCATACTGAAATATCGTAATGCCATTTACTCTCAAAGCACCCTGATTTGTACCTGTGCCATACCAGTCTCTCCTGCCCTTACCACACAAGATTACATAAGGCACCCTCCAGCTCTCCCAGCAGAAAGCCATTTTTAAATGCTCCAAATATAACTGTGTTTAACTATTGCATGTGAACAATTTTAAAGTGTTCACAACCTGCAAACCACAAGGAGGGAGTACATTCCAGTAGCAGCCAGTCCTACCTCATCATGCCTGGCAGGGCGCACAATAGCACAGCCCCAAAATATTGAAAAGGAGTCCAAAGTAAAACTGTTGTAAATGTTTCCTCTGCCATAATATTCAGTATCATCTCCCTCCAATTTGCAGATCAGCAGCAAGGCATATGTCAATGAAACTGTTTCTGGCAATAAGATAAAACTATGTACCCCAGGCCCTACATAGCAAAATGGACCATCATCCGACAGCTACTGTAGAGTGAGCTTATAAGCCCTCTTGATAGCCCTCCATTATCCCTTATTTTACCAGACACTATACAAAGAAGAAGAGAAACATTAACAAAAAAATGTCCAATCAGGTTTAATCTGAGTTCATGTCTGAAGGCAGTGCCTCATCTTCAGCCTCAGCTAGATGCTCCTTCTGTAACTTCTTGAACAACTTCGAGGCCTCCTTTGGGTCTGTAAAGGGGTTTTGCCTCCATAGTGCTGAGTCCTCCTATAAGGAGGTGTAGCTAGGCCATTTGGTCCTTTAGTGTCTTTTGGTGTGGATCAGGAATGGTGTGTGGTGGTTTGGCAGTTTGTAGCAGTGGTTCGGCTGTCGGGAGTGGTATTCATAAGAAATATGGAGGCAGCAGCAGAGAAGTATGGAGGGAGCAGAAATTCTAGCATGGAGAGTGTGTGTAAGTAGCCAGAGCTACTGCAAGGGGTATTGGTGTTAAAATAAAAGGAGGGATTTTCTGAGAGATGATTGAACTGTACATCACTGGTGTGGGTCATTGTTGTTTAGGGAGTCTGGGAGGAGTAAGAATGGAGCTAAAGGGCCAGAGCCATGTATCTTGGCAATGAAAGTCATATGCCACAGTCATTAAAGTCATATACAATGGCCAGAAGTGGTATATGACTTTAATGACCTTTGGTATATGACTTTAATTGGCACGATATATGGGGAAATAGATGATGGGCTTTGAATGGGACACAAGTCCCATCCATGCATTTTATATACATATATAATATATATATATATATATATATTATATATATATATATCTCTGTAATGGATAACCCACTACAGGGCCTGTGGTCATCCTCTCACATGGGCATATCTTGGTGTGTGTTGTGTACGTTCAACCACCCAAGGCATGCATGTATCAAAGCATGACTGCATGCCCTGTAGTGGGTTCTCTATCTTATAAAATGGTCAGGAGGGGAATCATGAGTTGCAGGAGGGCAGTGATGTTATCACTCTACAGGGTGCTGGTGTGTACCCCGCTTGGAGTACTGCGTATAGTACTGGAGACCACACCTCAAAAGGGACATAAACAGAATTGAGATGGTGCAGAGGAGGGTCAAGAAAATGGTTCAGGGACTGCACCATATGGCATACCAGGACAGGTTGAAGGAACTTAACATGTACTCCCTGGAACAGATGAGAGAGAGGGGCATCATGATTGAGACTTTTAAATATATGAGGGGTATAAATAAGGTTAATGTTCAGGAGCTTTTCCAATTGAAAGAGAGTGGGAGAATGAGAGGTCATGACATGAGGCTGAAGGGAGGGAGGTTCAGGAGTAATACAAAGAAGTTCTTCTTTACATAGAGGGTGGTGGGCCCATGGACTGGCCTACCCAAGGAGGTAGTGGGGCCAAAACAGTAAATGAGTTCAAGAATGCATGGGATAGATATAAAGGTAGCATATGGAAAGGCAAAGAGGGGAGGAGGAATAGCACCAGGTAGGTTCTTGGGCAGACTAGATGGACCTTGCGGTCCCCTTCTGCCATCACTTTACAATGTTTCTATGTCATAAATATTGAGGGGGGGGGCAAAATGTAATCCCTGTCTGGTACAAAAGAAGTGTTTCATTTGCAGTAGGTGATGTGGTTGATACTGTCATAACTGTGATAAGTTAAAGTTATGGTGATAGTTATCTGGTTGATCCTGCCATAATTTTTAAAGAAAAAAGTCATTTAAAAGAATTATCTGGTTGATTCTGCCATTTTTACTGTCTTAGAAGAATTGTCTGGTTGATCCTGCTGTAACTGTGATAAGTTGAAATGATAGGTGACAGTTATCTGGTTGATCCTGCCATGATTTTTAAACAAAAAAGTCATTTAAAATAATTATCTGGATGATTCTGCCATTTTCACTGTCTTAAAAGAATTATCTGGTTGATCCTGCAATTTTTACTGTCTTGTGCTATAATCATTTTAACCTTTTGTCCTGTAATGTAGTGTGACCAAGTGGTGTTAATTGCGATAAAGGGCATGCAGGCAGATGTTCAAAATGAGGCATTCTGACTTCAAAAGGATAGTTACAGACAGTGTAGTTACTTCATGTAAATTGTGTGTAAGTACATACACAACATTCAAATGTGAAACTAGTTAACTACATAGTAGTTACATGTAACTGCCCATCAGTTAAACTGCAGTTACAGTGTAGTTATACAATAGTTACATATAGTAGAATGCATGGGGAAGTGTGCATAATGAGGATTTTATGCACATCCAAGGTGTGCGATGCCCCATAAACCCTGAGAGCGAAGCTCGAGGGGTTTATCAAAGCATCGTACACTGAGGGTGTGCATAAAATCCTCATTATACACATTTCCCCATGTTTTATTTTTTATATTAACTGATTCCTTTGATTTTTTAATTTTTTTATTTTAGAATTTTTGCAAAAGGTGCTTAACCAAATTCCATTATACATGGGTGATTATTCACATGGATGTATATCAAACTCCATTATACACAGGTGATTGTACACACACGTGTATAATCAAACTCCGTTATACACACATGTGTATAATCACTCATGTATAATGGAGTTTGACAGCTTCTGCCCACAGTTGATAATCATCACTAACCAGTTAATATAGTGTAGTTAATGCCACTTAAAACAAAGTGTTACCCTATTCTGGAGTATGTTTTAAGTCTGGGTGAATAATATGAAGACTCCCTACTTGTGGTATTATCAAATCTTCATAAATCGATCAGAGCAAGATGCTCCATTCTGTCAAGAAGGTATCCTGCATCTTTATTATCAAATTCTCTAATTTTAGCACTAGCATCCAACTTGCTGTTGAATATAAGGTTAAAGTCCCCACACATTAAGTACAGATGTGCTACTTCCGCTAACTTCAGAAAAAAATCTGATAATGTGTTTCTTATCCCTCTATTTGTCAAGTATATTGATGCTAATGTTAACTTTTTTCCTTTATGATTTGACAAAATATTGTATAATGTCCTTCCAAGTCCATGTAATATTTATCAATAGTTGCTCCAAGACCCTTTCTCAACATAATGGAAGTCTCTCTTGACTTAGATGTATAGAGGGCATGCATGCAGTATCCTCCCCAGATTTTATCTAATTTTTGTGCCTCCTTCTGAGATGAATGTGTCTCCTGGAGACATACAATATTAATTTGTTTTTATAAAATATAATTCAGACTTTTTTCCCTTTTAATTGGTATGCTAAATCCATTTATATGAATAATTCTTCTCTTGTGCAAGTTTCCTGTTGATAATTAGGAGGAAACATCTTGCCCCCAAAACATCCCTCCCCCACCCCATTACCCATATCCAGTTGTGTAACAGCAGTACTGTATATAAACATAAATAACCCCTAACACCCTCATTCCCCATGGAATGCTTAGTTAGTGGGCAATACCAGATGTACTGCTCACTAACACCGCTTTTACACTTAATAAACAAGACAGTGCTGTCCTATTGGTGAGAGTATAGAAAAACTACACCCCCTCCCACTTTCATATATTTAGTTTACCTGCTGTTATCACAAGTGTCTGTGCAATAGAGTAGTGTATACAGAACACAGAGATAACAGCTTTTAAAAAAGACATAGGGTCGATCAAACTTTAGATGACCCCCCTTATTAAATAGGTCTGGATCACCTTCTAAAAAATTTAGACTAGGTTTGGACAGTATTGTCTTGCAATTTGAGAGTGGGATTACTTTGAATTATTGTTCTGTTTATCTTTACTATATCCTTATAAGCATCTCCTGCATTCTCAGTTCTTTATTGTATATTCTGACCTAAATTGTTAGCTGTATGAAACACCACTCGAATGGTTTTCCAAGCTATTAATCTCCTCTCAGGCAGTACCACTTCTTCTGAAGCAATTGTTTTGGCCTTCCGTTGCACCAGGGTAGATGCATTATTTTGGTCAGGCCTGATTTGCCCTTTTAGTAAAGGGGATCCCAATCACCTCTTTTACAAAAGGTTTTTCTACTTCTGCTGAATCAAAAGATTTGTATTTACCCTGACAGGGGATTTTTAATATATTTGGCATCATGCGCTGGAAGTTAATATAATTCTCCCACAACATAGTTTTTATTGGATTAAAAATGTTCCTCTTTTTATATAAGTTAGGGCCTATATTAGGGAAGACCAAAATTTGTTTCTCATTTAGGAAAAAGGCATTTTCCCTAACATATGTAAAAACCTCTTGTTTATCTTGGTAATGTAAAAATCTAATGTATACAACTCTAGGAAACCTCTAACGAATATTAGGAATCCATGCTGCTGTGAGATGTGCTCTGTCAATTTCTATCTTAATCAGTATGTCTCATCTTAATGTCTTGATCCATTTCTCCAAAAGTAACTGTATGTTTTGACCTTCCATACCCTCAGGAATGTTTAGAAATGTCAAATTATTTCTTCTTGAGCATCATTCCAAGTCTTCCATTTTTGCCTTTAAATCTTTCATATTATTAGCCTGTTCTGTGAGCTTAAGATCAACTTGTGGTAAATAGTCTTTTACCTCTGAAAATCTATTTTCTAGCTCCAAGATTCTGCTAGTAATTGATGTGACTTCCTCTCCTCTCTTATCCCTACTAATCCATTAGGGCACAGGGTCATCTCACCATACACAACAACAGCACAGCAATGTACCGCTCTGTAAATACAGTGGATACATTGCCAGTGCTGAAACACAATGCCAACAGGAATGTCAGCGCAAAATGCAACGGACTTAAGTATTTTCTGTGGGGGCTTTGACCCTCGCACCCCCCCGCTACAGAGGGCTGTGCCCCCTAAACACCCCCATTAATATAATCAACTCCGGGGGGGGAGGGTTCAAGGCAAGGCAACTTTTATTTTTCAGGCACCCAATCCCAGAGGCTCTGGGCACCGTACAATAAAACATCAGAATTAAAACATTATAAATAAACAACACTCAATTAAAACACCATAACATATTATTAAAAATGATCTGAATTGTCAAAAAAATTCAATATTAATAAATAAATAACCCATACAATATCTATAGAACAGTGTTGGGGTGTTGAAAAACATTGGCGGGGCAAAACAAAAACAATACCTCACAATGCGGTCTGCAAAAGTTTGGAACTGGTATTCGAGCCCTGGTCCACAGATGCAAAGCTGCCCTGCACTGCTGTGACTAATCCCTTTGAGCCACAGTGGCTGCTGGGTGGAACACCTCCCCAGCAGAGTTCTTTGCCTCTGCATCACTCCTCCCCTCCAGCCATCCGCGACAGGGTACAAAAACCACGCGTGCTACATTTCTGTCTTGTGGGGGTTTGTACCCTGTCACTATACTTCCCAGTGCTGTATGCACTGTGCAGTTTTCACTATACTGTTCCTCACACAGGAAATTGACCTGGTACGCTCTGTTAGCTATTGTCGCATGATAGGCCTGGATCCATTTATGTGGGTTCATATTGTATGTGCTGTAATAGACTTTAGAATGGGACACTGTGTCTTTAAAAGGCTTTTAGGAATAAAATACCAAATATCCCAAATTTCTATAAAGGCTAGTGTGGACCTGTTATGTATCCAGATAAGGGAGACAGGTATATGGCCCAGGAAGGCATAACATATCCCACTGTAGCTTTCCATGACAGGAAAAGGTCAGGGGGATGATCTAGGGGTCAAGGGTCAAGCCAAATGCATGGACCAGATGTTACTGCAGTTGACATGGAACCTGACATGGTGCCACAGTGACACCTACAGGGAAAGGTAAACTGTTGTACCCCATCACACTGTTGGTGGGGCTTGAAAATGACCAGACTTTATCTAATAGACACATTTTGAACTCAGGGCAGTTGTGAAACTGTTTAGCTGTGAGTCAGATACCTGACCAAGCTGGTATATACTTTTACACCAGAAAGTGTATGTGTAGGCCTGGAAAAATCTCTAAAACCAGACCTGGGTGTGTGGAAATTGGACTTTTCACATACTGAATTGAACATTCTGATTTTAAGTCAGAATTTTGGAAACCAGGACTTTTCGCCAAGGAAAGCACCTAAAGTCTTTTAAAAGGACATTCAGAGGAACTGACTTGGGATACAAGCTTGCTAGAGAACTGTTGCTTAAGGACTCATCTCTACAAGGACTTTTAAAACCTTGTCTGGACTCTAACATCAAAACAAGGTATTGTTTATAATAATAGTATCTAGTGTTTTCTGTAAACCATCCAGTTTTACTTTTGATATTGTCTACATTTCAAAGTTCTTCCAAACTATAGACTTTTCTATATTGCTTTTATTTTAAGTAAACATTTATGATTTTCTTATCAACTCTGCCTGGGGTCTGGTTGTGTGATCTAACATTTTAACAGAAGGGTTTTGAAAAGACTGTGTGCCTTGACAGATAGTACTGCTCGGCTATCATACCAAACTACTTGGACAAGACATAGCCAGTGGCTGTGGTGGGCTTCAAACACTGAACATAGTGCAGAGTCAAGGGAACTTAAAACTACAGTTTCCACCCTCCCACTGGGAAAAGGAAGGTTGGTGAATTCCTTCCTGAACCCCTTTCAGCTGCTCACAAGTTCCTGAATAGGGGGAATCTCTCTATAAACAGAAGGTCCTACCAGGCTGCCCAGGGTTTGGAGGGCCAGGGGCTCATGACAGCTATCATATCCATTCTGTGGTACATGCCAGAAATAACATTTTTAATTTCGGTTAAAATGGATTTTAAATCTATTAGGTCCTGTTGTTCAGATAAATTTCCCAGTCATATTTTCTGATTCAGACCTTTTTATATTCTGGAATATTCTTGCATTAGTTTTGGGAATACACCTTTTCATATTCTTTTTTACTGGTTGAAGAAGCAGAACTAAGGGAGAGGTTAGAGATAAATTTCTAGTCATATTTTCTGGTTCAGACCTTAATATTCTGGAATATTCTTGCTTTAGTTTTGGGAATAGCACCCAAGTTGTTTTAGTGAACAAGCGAGAATTCACACCCTTCTGGTACAGGTAACTTCATGGCTCTGAGTTATGTTTTTTGCCCCTCCCCCCAGAATTCTGCATCAGTCATTCTAGCACTGTCAGATGGTATAGTGATATCAGCTCTTATACTGTATCTGTAGTCTCTTGCACCTTTTCATATTCTTTTTTACTGGGTGACGAAGTAGAGCTAAGGGAGGGATTAGAGATATTCTCTCCATCAAGATTAATAACTTCAGCATCAGATTAAACATTGCCCTTTGCTGTTTCATTCCCTGTAGAGGATGGTAATAAAGAATCATCCTGGTGACTTTCTACTAAGCTTTGGGGTGCATCACACTGCAAACAGTTTTGTTGTATTATATCTTTTTCAGATTCAGGTTCAAATGTAATGCAGTCCTCAGGTTTTTCCAGATGCCTGAAATTCTCTAACTCCTCATCCCCACAGCTTCTCTTTTTTGACTGTATTAGGTCCATATTATCTTCCAGCTCAGAAAATTTCATTTTCCCCCAGTGATTTAGTTCCTGTATGCTTTGGCTTGTAATGGCCCAGGTCAGGTGGTACCTCAGTTTTTCCCTTTTACTTTCTGCCATTTAAAAAAAACCAAAAACTTTGAAGTTAGTTTTTTTTCTGCCCATTTTACCAAATTAAGCTTTTACCTTAACATCTCTTGGATTTCCCCACTCCTGGTTCAGGGATTTACATGGAGAATAGGCTCCTGGGCTTCTGTAGCTGTTTCAATCACTTTTAAACATTAATATCTCTGGTGAACAAGGTAAGCCATAGTCGTGGGAGAAGGAACAGTGACAAATACTCATGTGGCTTTTCTCAGGCTTTGCCTGCCTGCATTAACACCTTTCACTCAAACTGACTGAGCTATGACCACAAACAAAAGAAAAATGGCTTTCATTCAAGCAGATGCCGACTTGCAGTGCTGTCAAAAGAAAGCCCAGTGCCACAACATAAGCAACTTCTCCCAGACCTGTGCAGCTAATCAGGCCACATTTGAACGATGGTATTTCCATCCAAAGAGGAAATTGAGTGTCATAGGAAAAGCAGCATCAGCACATGAACATGTGGTGCTTCTGAGGTTTTGCTTGCCTGCATTAACATTCTTACATTCGAGCAGATGCCGACTTACAGAGCTGCTGAAGTAAAAAGTTTAAACTGTGCTCTGCCATTTTTAAACACTTTACCAAACTGTTGGGGGGAAGGGAAGAAATATATATTACTTTGGACCTTGTTATTGAGCAGCTTCACACTTACTTCAGGAGAGGGTTTTTGCTCCTCATACTCTCCTCTCACTCCTCTTTCTCCAGCGCCATCTTGCTCCACCCCCCCCCCAAACTTTGTAACGCCCTACTGCCATCTCTAGGTATATACCTTTCAGTGTTTGATTAGTACAGGTATATAGCTTTAATTAGTGTAGGTATATAGCTGTGATTGTTTAATTAGTTCTGGTATATAATTTTAATTGCTAGCTTAGTCTCGGGTATACAGTGAAATGAATGATGGCCTTTTCTGTGGAGAAAGTTCCCATCAATGTAATTTATATATCTAGCTATATATATATATATCTGTGTATTTATATAGAAGAAGGGAGGGAGGAAGGAAGGAAGGAAACGAAACAAAACTAGGCTTTCAGCCTCCTTTTGTCTGTAGCCTTTTTTATGTTTTTATATCTCAACAAAGCATAGTATGAACTAGAATCTCCCAGACAGTGTGTCTGTATTTTATGTTTATATGTACAGATTTTCTTCAAGAAAATCTCTTGCAGCAGGTCATAACATACAGGAATGTCCAGCTGTAGGCGTCATTTCCTCTGGAAGATTTCTCAGCAGTTGATCTGGACCTCCCTCGATGGCATCACGTGTTGTATCTGTGCACGTATAAAAGGGAGCATTCCCAGAAGCACCTCAGTTCTTTTCCACCACGACCGGCATGCTACACGGTCCTTCTGGACTTTTACTTATAGTCGATGAAGAGTTCTACTGAACATTCCTTAGCGACACTACCCAGTTCATTACATTTATTCACCAATGCCTTTGGACCCTTTGTTCTGTAATGTTCCTGTGGCCAGCTTATTGTTACTGAGTACCTCAGGACATCTGCGTTCGGTGCCTCAGCCCTGAACACTGATACCTATGTCTGTGTCCTTTGTAAGCAGTTCAACAAGGCCACTGAATGCTGAAGGCTTCAGCAGTTTCAAGAATTTTTGATGGCGCAAAAGGTTGCCCTCCTGGAGCGGGAGCAACACTTGAAGCCTAGGGAGTCTTCTGCATCTTTCTTGGAGTCTCATAGCTGTATGAGTGGCCCCTCTTCATCGACGCCAAAGGAACCATTGAAGAAACATACTAGAAAGACCAAGCATGTTTCTCCCACTTCCTCTTTGTCACCAAAGGGTTTGCCCTCCTCCTCCCATTCATGGGAGCAAGGACTTAAAAAAACTAAGTCAGTACTGGAGACCCTTTCAGAGGCTTATGCTAAGTCATCTTCCGCTCATGGCAGCTTCCACTGCTGCTGCCTCCATCGCAGGTTTCCACCCACTGTCTGTCAACGATGGTGTCAGCCCCATCAGTGGTGGTCCGATCCACTTCTGCTCCACAGTCTATATCTATTACAGCTCTCCCATTGATGATTCTGGGATCTTTTATACATCCCCCATCAGTGGCTGGTCAAGTGGATTCCATCATCATCCCCTGTTTCGTCTGTAGTACATATTCAGTCAGTTCACTCTGCACCAATGATGACTGTTTCTTCCCAGTTAGCAATGGCTGATGTCCAGGTTCTGGTTCATAAATTCTGGACCTTATGAAGCAGACTCCTAGATCCCAAGGGGGTGAGGCAGTAGTCCCTGTCTCTAAACCCTCAAGACATTTCTCTGTCTCAAGGACGTCTAGTTCCTCTCTGGTTTCTCCAGTATATTCACAGAGTAACATGGACATGGAGGACCCCTTTCTCCAAGAATGGGATCTTGCTGATCGGGATGAGAAAATAGATGATCCAGACTCCTTTTCTGAGTCTTCCACCTCCTTTATTTAAAGGGAACCCCCTCTGGAGCTACAGTACCTTGTTCCCTTCCAGATGACCCCAGTTTCTCTGGCATTATGGTCCACCTCCAAAAGACTTTTGGCTTTCCTGAAATGGAGAAAAATGCCTCACGTGGAAAGTTAGCAAACTACTTGGGACTCCTGGTCTGTCCTTCTTTGGTCATCCCTCCCTTAATGAACATGTTTGAGGATGTTGTTTGGGAAGCTTGGCAGCAGCCCTTTTCTATTCCTTCAAACCCTTGGAAGGCTTACAGGACTTATAAGGCCCCCCTGGAACACCCTTATTTTGCCTCCCCTCTGCAAGACTTGGTAGTCATTACTGTGGCTCATGACAGGTCTGCTAGACTTAAACACTTGAATGCCCAACCTCTGGACAGAGAGTCCAAGAAGCTGGATGTGACGGGGAAAAGGGTATTTCATCAACCACTATTATGTTGCAAATTCTGAATTATATGGCTCATCTCTTAAAATACTAAGAAAAGATCCTAAGGGCTTCCCAAGGTGCAGTCCAATCACTTCCTGCGGAAATGCCTCAGAAAGTTCTCACCGCCAAGTTGTCTACAGCTTCTGCTGTCTGCCGTCACCTGCTAAAAGCCACATATGATGCAGTAGATTCATCTGCTCTGACTTCTTTGGCTTGAGTTTGCCTCAGATGGCATGCTTGGCTCCGGGTTTCTGGATTCGCCACGGATGTCCAAACCCATACTTGATGCACCCTTTAAGGGTGACACAATTTTGGGACCTCAAACTCAGGAGATACTGACCTCCTTACAGAATTCTGGTTGTACCCTCCAGTTAGTCCATACCATATACAGTACCCAAGCTAAACCTGCATACAGGGATGGGTACCGCCGTGCTGCTGGCAGGCAATGCCCCGCTGCTCGGCATCAGTCCAATACTAAAAGACAAGCACAAGTCTCTCTGTCTAGTCCCTGGACTCCCCCAAAGGTGCCCCATTATGCTCCTGCCACTACCTAGCATGGTCAGCCCTCAGCCTGAAGGTCCCCCCTTGGCCGTGGGATTAAAGGCCCTTCCTTGCACTTTCCGGGCTGGCAAACGATAACCTCAGATCTGTGGGTCCTCCAGCTGATTCAATCAGGTCACACATTGGGTCTCCTGGAGGTCCCCACCCCATATGCTCCCAAAGGCCTTTCATTACCACCCAACCAGGAATCTGTTCTAGAAGGTGAAATACTGCTCAAACATGCTATAGAACTCATTCCCCCTTCTGTGAAGGGTCAGGGCTTCTATTCCCATTTTTTCTGGTCCCCAAATGGACAGGAGACTTATGTTCCATTTTGGATCCAAGACTCCTAAATCTCTACATCAAATACAAGAAGTTAGGATGGTGTCTCTACCAACTCTTCTTCCCCTTCTGAGCAAAGGAGATAGGCATCCTTCATATCTAGGGAACAGAGCCAATCTGCATATTCTGACACATCCTGCCCATGGAAGATTCCTTCAGTTTCAATTTTGTGGTGTTCATTACCAACTCAGAGCCCTCCCATTTGGGATGTCATCAGCCCCTTGTGTTTTCACAAAATGCTTGGCCATGGCGGCTGCTGCCCTTCAGAGGGAAGGACTATATGTCTTTCCCTACCTGGATGACTGGCTTCCGAAAACTTCAACCAGTCCTTAGTTAGCTGTCACCTTAGCCTGCACACTTCAGATGTTCTCCTTAATGGGAATCGTGATGAACATCCTGAAATCCAAAATGGATCATTCACAGTGTCTCCAATATATCGGTGCAGTCCTGGATACCAAGGAAGGCAAAGCTTTCCTTCCCAGAGACTGAGCAGATAAGTTGATCAACTTGGCATCACACCTGGGAAGTCTCGTTACGTCTCTGCTCGAGAGTATCTTTGCCTCTTGGATCATATGGCTGTGGCCATTCCCACGGTCCCTCATGCTTGACTTCACATAAGGGTCTTCCAGTGGACTTTAAGGGTCTAATGGGATCATAGGGAACAAGACTTTGCAGAGACAGTCATGTTGTTCCCTCCGGCACTTCAGGAATTTCAGTGGTGGATGTTCCTGGACAACCTGTTGTGTGGAATTCCTTTCCAGCCCCCATCCCTTGTCTCATCTTGACAATGGACTCCTCCTTGCTTGGCTGGGGTGTGCATCTGCAGAATGTCTGCTCTCAGGGGTCTTGGACAACAACAGAAACAAGTCTCCACATCAATATTCTGTAGATGAGAGTGGTGCTGTATGTCCTACAGGCTGTTGAGACCCTCCCTCCTTCCTCAGGGCTGTCTTCTGGTTCAATCTGACAGCTCCACAGTGGTGCATTATCTGAACAAACAGGGTGGTACACACTCCTATCACCTCTGCAGGGAATTGATGAGAGTGTGGTATTGGGCAATCCAAAGAGGCATCCATCTCCTCGTGGTCCACATCCCCGGTATGCACAATACTCTGGAGAATGCTCTAAGCAGATTGTCCTCCCAAAAGCACAAATGGGAACTCCTCCAGTCAGTACTGTATGACATTTTCTGCACTGGGGCTGCCCACAGTTGGATCTCTTTGCCTTTCCACAAAAAGCAAAACTGCCTCTTAACTGCTCTCTTGAGCCAGGTCCTGGAACTTTATGGCTGGATGCATTATCTCATTCCTGGACTGGAAGATATCTTTACACATTCCCTCCCTTCCCTCTTATTCAGAGGGTTCTACTCAAACTGGTCAGGGACGAGGCAACCGTGATCCTCATTGCACCTCTATGGTTGTGACAGATCTGGTTCCTCTTGCTATTGCTCCTGTCAATCCAGGACCCTCTATCTCTACTGATTTGCCCGGTCCTTCTGTCTCGGGCAAGGGGATCCTTACTGCATCCCAGCCTTAGCTCCCTGCATTTCCATGCCTGGCTCCTGACGACAGTTCTTTCCAGAGTCCAGGTCTCATCACAAGTTGCTGAGGTCTTGCAGGCTGCCTATAAGCCTTCTACAAGGCCTTCCTACTCCATAAAATGGAAACGATTCTCCATCTGAGCTTCTGCTCAAGGGCTGAACCCCTATGCTTGCCCTCCTCAGTGAATATTGGATTATTTGTTATCCCTGTCAGAAGATGGTCTAAAATACTGTTCTGTGAAAGTACATCTTTTGGTTATTTCTGCCTTTCATTTGCCTGTGGACAACAAATCATTGTCCCAGCTTACGATTATAAGGACCTTTTAAAAGGCATTCTTCATATTAATCTCCCCGTTTGGGACCTGGTCCCATTGTGGGATTTGAATTTTGTGCTTGAAAAACTGACATCAAGTACTACATACTGTAGTACAATCAAAAGCATTGGTTTTCTTTTCCCCTCTAGATACATGTAACTACAGTACAAGTCACATTAAATTGTTCCACCAATGAGTTGGTTTAGCATTGTTTTTTGTTTGTTTGTTTGTTTTTGTTGACCTGGTAAGCCCACTGGGTCTAGAAGTCCCTTTTTCAGGGGCAACCCGGGGGGGGGTGGAGGGGGGGCTACAGATGGTAAGCAACTGAAATTGAACCAGATTAAGCTGTTGGTGGTATTTTTTTGTGGCCCTTTACTATCTTGGAGTCCACTGCTCAAAGAGACCTGGGGGTCATCATCAGTAACTCTCTAAAACAATCAAACCAGTATAGCAAGGTCTTCAGTAAGGCAAACAGGATGCTGGGGTGTATAGAAGGATACTGACAACAGAAGGAAGGAGGTATCTCTACATCTCCGTAGATCACTGGTGAGGGGTTCCACCAAGCTGATTCAACAGAAAACCTGTTAACCAGCTTTACAGCGATGGCACAGTGTCGACCACAATCACCATCCGCATTGTGCTGTCAAGAACACAAGTGTGTTTTCTGTGGGGGGCTGTGCTCCCTGCACCCCCCAGATTTTATTATAATCACCTTCATGGCAGAGATGTTTCAGGGAAGGGGACCAAAACCCAGAGAAGCTGTGCCTGGGTCCTGAGCCACCATTACAGTGACCAGTCATTTTGTCGGTTTTGTCACTGTAAACGACCGGTCACTGTAATATTTTTGATGAAGTTACATGCTATGCTGGTGACGCCCCACCTCGAGTACTGTGCCCAGTTCTGGAGTCCTCACCTAAGGAAAGATAAGGACAGGCTGGAGACAGTGCAGTGTAGGGTTACCAAAATGATTCAGGGCCAGAAAGGCAGATTTTTCAAGAATCGGCTCAAGGCATGGAACATATACTCACTGGAGGCCAGACAAAAGAGGGGAGCTATGATACAGACCTTCAAGTTTCTGAAAGGAATGAACAGGGTAAACTGTGAGGAACTATTTGGCATAAGTAGTGGATCAAGAACTTGGGAGCAGAAGTGGAAACTGAAGGGAGAGGATTCAAGAAGCAAGTGAGAAAGTTTTGTTTTACAAAAAGGGTGGCAGAGCTGTGGAACAGTCTGCCAGCTGATGTGTTGGGTGCCAACACTATCAATGGTTTCAAACATGGATGGGACAGAGTGAAGAGATTAGTGGTTGCTCAGGGTTATAGCGGTAGGGCAGAGAGCATGTGGGTGGATAGTGTGGTTTAGAACACTGTACGAACAATAGGTGCTGGGCTTTGTTAGGGTTTTGGGCAGACTGGATGGACCAGTGGTCTTTTTCTGCCATCATTATGTATGTTTCCATGATTCATTTTTGTTTTGCACTACATCTATGAAACCTGTTTTTCTGCTGTCCCTCTCTCCTGTTATTCTAGCGTCAATATGCCTGGGCTGGGAACTGGATGGCTCAGTGGATTGGTAGCAGATTAAGGATCCTTTCACATCTAGGTTACTGGATCAAATTTAGCACAGGCCGGTAGTGGCTGAAAACCAGTGTTAGAATTGCCCTTTGTGAGCTTTGGGAGTTAGGGGTGCCCATAAAGATATTATCTTCAAAGAGCAGCTGACACCTTCAGGACAACTTTAACAAAAGATAACATTTAGTCACATTTCAGCTTGTATGTCATGTTATTTCTATAGTTCTCCTCCACATTATTTACTACTGAGGTAAATTGCATTAAAACAGAATCTTTGTTCCTGAAGAGTTCAGTTGGTCCTGGTGCTTTCTCCCTACCTGAGGTCATAATGCACTGCTTGTGACATCACAGTTACTCTCATGCTAACAGATTATGATTTCACAACAGAGGATTATGACTTGAAGTAGGGAGTAAGCTATAGAAGCAGATGAACTGTAAGGGAACTCTAGAGGATAGGATTACATATTCATGCAAATTTTCTCAGTAATAAATAATGGGGACTAGAAACATATGGAATATATATAGAATGCAAGCTAACTTGTGTCTAGTTACTATGTTTTTAAAAGTTTTCTTTGAGGCGTCATTAGCACTTTAAATTGAGCTCCTCTTCCCATTATAAATCAATGGCAGTGATGTGTGGGCTACCGGAGCTCTTTTCAGAGCTAGGTAGGCTGAGCCCTGGCAGGTCCCCCTGTAATTCCAACACTGCTGAAAACCATTATCACCTGAGGACTGTTCAGTGGCCTGCGTGAAATGATTTGTGGTAGTCTCAGTCCAGTTCCCAGTGGGCGGGTGTCTACATCTCAAACCCACTGACACTAATTGGCACCCTTGTTGGCAGTCTCACATAAGAAGCCAAAGACTGAATGGGCAGAGAGTCTGAACTCCCCTCTTACCTGCGTGGTGGTGGTTTGCGCATGGCAGAGTTGAGGTACATTGGTGGGGCAGTGTGTGGAACCTTGTACTGTGATTTCCCGTGCTGTACATGTCTTATGCATAAGCAAAGAACTTCATGTTCCACTGCAGTCAGTCCAGCACCTTTCACAAGCACTACATTCGCGCACATTATAAAAAGACACTTAAAATATAATGCCTAGGTTGATGGTGGAAAACGGCTCCTCATGTTAACTCCCTTTACTTATGAATTGTTTTCAGTTTCCACTTGGAATTGATATTATTGGTATTTATAAAATGTACACACAAAAATCCTGTAATTCTTATTGGCTAGAACCAGTTCATTGACTGTGCATTAATAGAGAACAATGCATAGCCATCCTGATTTTAACAAATCATGGGAGGATGGGGTGGTACCCGAGGACTGGAGGAGGGCAGATGTGATTCCCCTTCACAAAAGTGGGAGCAAGGCAGAAGCAGGAAACTACAGACCTGTTAGTTTAACCTCAGTGATAGGGAAAATGATGGAATCACTTCTGAAGGAAAGAATTGTCGAGTATCTAGAGGCCAGAGGGGCACAGGACCCTAGGCAGCATGGATTACGCAGGAAGGTCATGCCAGACAAATCTGATAGATTTCTTTGACTGGGACCAAAGTAGTAGATCAGGGAGGGGCTGTGACATGGCCTACCTAGACTTTAGCAAGGCATTTGACACAGTCCCACACAAAAGATTAATATACAAGTTAGCCAGCCTGGGAGTGGGTCCCAAGATGACAGCCTGGGTAAAGAATTGGCTGGAGAATAGGACACAGAGAGTAATAGTAAATGGAGTTCACTCAGAAGAAAGGAGGGTTACTAGTGGGGTACCGCAGGGTTCAGTATTAGGACCAGTCCTCTTCAATGTCTTTATAAGCGACATTGCAGAAGGACTGGAAGGAAAAGTATGTCTCTTTGCAGATGTCACAAAGATCTGCAACAGAGTTGATGCACAGGGTGGGGTGGAAAGGATGAGAAGGGACTTGGCAAGGTTAGAGGAATGGTCAAATGTATGGCAGCTTAGATTCAGTGCTAAGAAGTGCAAGGTAGTGCACCTGGGAAACAAAACCCAGGGAAGAGTACAATGGGGTGAGATACTAACAACAACAAAATGGAAAGGGACCTGGGGGTATCATATCAGATGACCTAAAGGTGGGCAAGCAATGTGAGAGGGCAGCAAGGAGGGTTGGGGATACTGGGATGCATAGGGAGAGGCATCACCAGTAGAAAACAGGAAGTTATTATCCCTCTGTACAGACAGCTGGTGAGACCCCATCTGGAGTACTGTGTGCAGTTCTGGAGACCCAATCTCCGCAAAGACATAGACAGGATGGAAGCTGTCCAGAGGAGGGCAACTAAAATGGTGCAGGGTCTGCACCAGAAGACATATGAAGAGAGACTTAAGGAGCTTAATATGTATAGCCTCGAGGAAAGGAGGGAGAGGGGGACATGATAGAAACGTTCAAGTACCTCAAGGGAATCAACAAAGTCCAAGAGGGTAGCATCTTTCAAAAAAAGAGGTGCGCAAGAACAAGAGGGCACAATTTGAAGATAGAGGGGCGGCTCAGAGGTAATTTAAGGAAGTATTTTTTCACAGAGAGGTTGTGGATGCATGGAACGGCCTTCCGAGGAGGTTGTGGAGTCAAAACAGTGGTGGAATTCAAGCATGCATGGGACAGTCATAAGGCAATTCTAGGGGGTTGGGGTAGGAAGAAGTAGGCTGCCGGTTAACTAGGATCTGCAGCTTATCCAGTAGGTAGGGAAATGGGCAGACTGGGTGGGCCAAGCGGTCCTTATCTGCAGTCAAATTCTATGTTTCTATGTTTCTATGTCTATATTAAGTCTCATCACAAATCACTACACAGGCACAGAATTTTAAAAGAAATCATTTAGGCCAGCTGCTATGTTCACCCTCACCTCATTCAGGCCTTCATAATACTGCCTCCCCACCAGAACTCACACTGACATCTGTTTAAAGTTTTGTTCCACCCACAAATATAGCATGTGAAAAAGGTGATCTGATCGAGTGTCAAACAGCCCTCTTCAAAAGTTCCTGCCTTGTAAACTGGCAACCAGCTCTGGACACAGTGGTGGCTCAGCCTGTGGCAGCAGTGGCACTCTATGCCATCATACTTAACCCGGCAATCTCACAAAATTCAAGAGGCACCTTCAGAGTCAAACTTCTCCATTTTGAAAGAGTGAGCGAGTTGATTACATGGGCAGATAGGCAGCAGGGCGAGGCGGATGCTGCAAAATGGCACATCAGCTTTCTTGAAATCCATCCCTCTCTCTCACAGCTCTCTTGCAGCCTTCTCCATCCAAATTGGAAATCAGAAACTTTACCAAAAACAAAAATCTCTCTTCTTATTGCTCTGTAATTTTTGAGAAAGTGAGTGAGTGTGCATATGCAGAGAACTGGTCCCCTCTTAATAAAATTAGTGTCAGCGGGTTTGAGATGTAGACCCCCGCCCACTGGGAACTGGACTGAGACTACCACAAATCATTTCACACAGGCCACTGAACAGTTCTCAGGTGATAAACCAAGTCCTTCCTTGGAGACATAAGTCTCCGAGGAAGGACGTGGTTGGTCTGAAAGCTTAGACATTGTTTTCTTTTTGTAACATCTATGTTGGTCTAATAAAAGGTATCAAACCATTTGCTTCTGGATCTGTTCTTACAAGGACCAATATGGCAACTAATCTATTTCTGTATGACATTCAGGAAAAGGGACAATGCGCATAACAGAAGATGGGTCGGAGAGAGAGGGAGTGAGAGAGAGGGAGAGAGAGAGAGAGTGAGATAACCTGATTAATAGCAGCCCGGGATAGCAGCACAAGCTCAGAAATGGGAACAGGTTTTGGCTTCCAGGCCTTATGTTGCTAAAAGGTCATTGACTGTTCTGGGGCAGGGCACAAATATCAAAACCAGGAAGCTACATTCTGGCTCAACCCTAATCTAAAGTTAAGGGCAGAATATTAAAGTGTCACAAAACACTATTGCCTTAAAGTTGTGAAAACTGCATTTCTTGACAAACGTTCAAAAAGAAATTGCCTCATATATGAGTAATGACTCTGCTCTAGTGTATGAGATACTGATCCTGAGGCAAGTTTATAAATGTAATGTAGTCTTACATCTTGGTGGTGGTGGTGTTGGTGGTAGGTGGAGTCACTTTGTAGTGCAGTAAAAATATACAAAATTCCTGCAATTACCAGAGACCATCCCACTATTTACTAAACTATGTCTACTGCTAAAACTGCACTGAGAAAATAAACACCATTATTTAATTCATACCAGTTTCAGGAAAACCAGTTTTATAATTTGACTGCCACTTCACACTACTGAGGCAGTCAGAACATATAAAACAAAATATTTTTTTTTTCAGATTTCTGTGATTGTGATGAGCCTGATCAGTTTATTTGATTAGGTAATGAAGGCAAGTTGACAAGGGACACCCAATAGACATATTGTACTTGGACATTAGCAAAGCTTTTGAGGCTGTCGCTTATTAAAAGCTTGTCAAGAAGGTGATCAACCTTTGGGTAGGAAATAAGATTACTGGATGGATAAGGAGTTGGCTAAGTGGGAGGTCCAGAGGGGTTGTTGTTAACTGGGATTAGAAGTGTGTGAAGTTGAGAAACTTTGATTTGTGAGACTGTTTGTGAGGTTTCCAGACGTCACACGGTGCGAAGGTGCCACTTTGCGTAGTTTTTTTGCCTGGCAAAGTGCCTATTTCACCCAGTGAGGTCTATGCATAGTGGCACTTTGCAAACAAAGACCTTACTCACCTCACAGATACATTTAAAACCGCTCTGCCTAGTCCCTCTCTAGCACCCTCCTCCCTAACATAGTCCCAGTAAATTAATAGTATTAATAATTGATATAGCAATCGCTGCTATAAACAAAAAAAAGATCAAGTCCCTTCACCAGCTCTAAACAAATAACCGCCCCTCCCCCACTCTGTCCAGTGACCCAGTAGACATACAGTAATTCATCAAACCATCCCCCATGCTACTCCTCAGTAGCACCCAATGTTTCTCCCCCTCAAACACCTAAAATATTAAAGGATATGACATGCTGATTTTGGGAATGCACTTCTCCTTAAGAGTGGTCTGCTCATCTTTTCAGCATCACTAGCAGCTAAATGGATGAATAATGCAAATCTCCTTAGTAGTAAAGGCACCCTTATGTTCTCCCATGGTTCACTATCCTGACACACACCTGCCCAGGCACTATTGCCCAATGGGTGTAGTGTCCTGATGGTGAGCATCCCGGTGATGGATTTGTTGACTGATTTTGACAGGGGTAAGGTAGCAGATGTGATGGGTTGCTTCCTTCCCCCTGTTGGTGCTCCTCAAGGGATAGTTGATTCGGGGAGTTGGCTGAGCTGCTCTGCTGGTGTACAGGGCTACACCACCAGCAGCTCTGCCAGCATGCTCCCTCAGACCCGTGTTCCAGACTGGGTTGTATCCTTTTGTGGAACTCAACCCCTGTAACTAATATTTTTTTGCTCTGGAGTCCACTTCCCCTTGGAGTTAGTTATTTTAGTTAAGGGGGGTGTGGGGGGCTTTGCGCCTGACATTTAACACTTAATTTGTTTGAAATGTCTGAAATTTTTCCTGTTTGGCATATGTTATATATTCGGGGCTGTGGATTTCGTGCGATTGAACTCGGTATACTGAGTTTAGGGATATCACAGTAAAATCTGTTTGGCTGATTGGTAGAAACACCTGATTGTCTGACTGATTAACAAGTACAATTCTCAAAGTAGAGTCTTTCAAATATCACCACTCAAAACGTTTAATTTCAAGAAGCCAGAGGAGTGACCCAAATGGATCAGAATACTTGAATGATTTATGCATATGTAACCGTCCTTCTGGCTAGTGTCTAGGGATCCTGGTTGTAAAATACACCGGAGGGGGACACAAGCTGGGAATCCATCCAAAGAAGCCATAAAACAACATATTCTTGGCCTACCTGAAATGTTGCTGTAGAGAATCTCAGGAGCCACTCACCTCAAATGCTGCATCCCAGTTGGAATTCATGGCATCATGGCATAGGCAGGTATGGCCCTGGAGCTGCCAGGGGGGTAAATGGGTTAAGATATGGCAGCATAAACTGAACAGGGGCACACTGAATCAAAAGAATAAAAATTAATTTATTACTTATTAAAACAAAAATGCTCCATGGGGCTGGAGGCAACCGGAGACAGGCACAAGGTTATCATTTACTGCAAACTTTTAGCAGCACAAGGCTGCAGCAAAAGCTTAGGCCTAGGCAGGTCGATTGAATGGGTTCCACTCAAAACTGAGCTGGGGAGCTCAGAGACGCAGGCAGTGATTCAGGCCATAAACCAGGGCTCTCCAAAAACTTTGCCCTGATATTATCACAGATTGGGTCAATAGCTGGGACATGCAGTTGAACACTTCAGAGTGCAAAGTTATGCACTTAGGTTCTTCTAACACATACCACCAGTACTTCTTGGCTGGCGACAGGCTAGCTCAGGCAGTAGATGAAAAGGACCTTGGAATTATTATTTCTGATAATTTATCACATAATAAACATATACACAACATAATTAATAAATCAAATGGAGTGACTTGGTCTATTTTACAGAGTATAAGATCTAGAAAGCTGGAGGTGTTAGTACCATTGTATTATTCATATGTTAGACCGCATTTGGAATATGTCTTCCAGCTTTGGAACCCCTACAAGAAATCAGAATGTCAGTTGTTGGAAGGTGTACAGAGGAAATTTACTAAGAAAATATCAGGATTTGATGATATGACATATAGTGAGAGGCTTGATCACCTTAAACATATGCCCCTTTCCACTCTACGTCTCAGAGGCGATCTTATGCTTCTATATGATGTTATTCAAGACCCTTATTTGATCTGTGAAATGTGTTTGGAATTTAAAGACCAGGCACATGATACCAGGGATTATCCATTCCAATTGACTAGAAAATCTTTTTTTCATATGTAACCCCCCTGTTACCCGGGGTTACAAGAATCCCAGTAAGACCTAGTGGTAGGCATGGAAGACAACTTGTGAAACTCCAGTTAAATGGATTTCACACTGTCTCACTCTGTTCTCAGTCTGAGGGATGACATCATTTTAGAACTGTTGCAACTGCATAAGCCACACTGGAATGTTGCAGTTGGAGGTTAGAGTAGAACGTTGGGGAATTTGAAGTGAGTTGAGTAGAGTCTGTGGCAGTCGGTAGTAGAGGTGCTGTGCTGTAAGCAGGCCCTCAGAGCTCTAAGCTCTGTCAAAGAGCTATTTTTTGTTTTATAGGTGTGTGTTCTCACCTGAAGAGGAACACATTAAGAGCACATTGAAGTGGTAGAGACCGCTTTCAGTGGTTCAGGGCCCCATCTCTGCCGGGATGGGGGAAGGAATCAGCCTGCTTCCAGGGGCCACCCCCCTGGTCTGGCTAGGGGGAAAAAGAAGCTGCCTGAGTTAAGTTCGTGCTGAGGCACCAGAAGTTCTGGACGAGATTTCTTTTGAGGAGAAAACGTCTGTGGGGCACCTGCAACCAAGGGGTGAGTTCGCTCTGCTAAACGGCCTATGTGTTTTCACCTGTAACAAGATGAAACTAAAGTGACTGTTACTGTGGGGTCAGGAAAAGACAGCCAAGTACAGTTTGGAAGATGTGGGGATTGGACTGCTTAACTCTGTGGGGGGTCTAGAGAATGGACACAGTCACTTATTAAGTATGTTCAAGTTCAGCACAAATGGGATGTAAAGACAGCAGATTGAATGTGAATACATTTACAGAGAATCTACACAGCAAATTGTTTTAAAGGATGAGGTGTTACAGTCCAGAGAAATGGCCGGGTATGAATTATGGGAGCGAGAGGTGGGAGATCCCCCCCATTAGTAGTAGTAGTCAAATTCACCTCTACGGGTTTGCTCTGGGACACCTGTTGCTTTCTCTCATGTACTTGGCCAGTGCCTGAGAAAAGTACCCAGATGTGGGATTGATGAGGAAGATTCCCTGATGGAGCAGAAGTGCTCATAGGTGGTTTAGGGAGCCACCAGTAAATGTTTCCATGCTACATGGAAAGTGTCCAAGTGGCTGGCCTGGGAAAACCCAGAGCAGAGTACAAGTGTGGGCTGTGTGCCCAGTGTGTTTCAGAGCCTGAGGGCTAAAGTGAATGTGGATGTGTTCTGATCTCCATAAATCTGCATTACATGAGTGTAGCCCCATGGGGTTCCATCTATGCTTTGTTTATTCTGTTGGATGTGAATAAAAGCCACAGTTTAGAATCCCACTTCTTGTATTGGACATTACAGTTATTGCTTCCTTTGTCTGGAGTTACTTGGGTGCCCCTGTTGCAGGGTAGCCAAACCTAGCCATTGTGCCGAGTGACATATTTCTCCCTGAACCCAGCCCACCAGGTAGAGCTGTCATGATGGAAATGGCATACCTGGGTGGGGGTTACACATACTAATAGGAAATATTTCTTTACCATTAGAGTAATAGGACCATGGAATAATTTACCACTCCAAGTGATCATTAGTGAAACTAAAAATATTTTTAAATATCGACTGCATGCATTAATTAATACAGGTTACAAACTGGTTTACTATTCTTTGGTTTAGAATGAGAGTATTATGGGCCTTGGCCTTCTCGCTCTCCTGTTAACCTTAGTATGAAACTGTCCGGACAAACACTACTGCCCCAAACTCCAAGCTCAGCCATACTGAAGGCTCAGGGAGCTCTTAACCACAGCTGGCACCCACAAACATTCACCTTGCTTCCTGCTGCATTGGGCCTAAACCTGAGCCCGCCCTGGTCTTGGACCTAACAAACACAGGAAAAGTGGGCCCACTAACTTGCTCCCGACAAGCCACCCAAAACAAAAGCATGGCATGCCACATGGGTACAGCCCCCTGGTGCTGCCACCACCGAGCAGGCCATGCCATGGTGTTGCCACTGCCATAGCACCCCCACCACCTCACTACTACAGGTTGAAACCCTGACCCACCACGGTGCCATGGAGCATGAAGCGGGTCAAATCCAAACTCCTCCAGACCACGGCTCCTCTCCTAACTGAGAGGACCCATCCTACCGGCCTGATGCCTGACCAACCTCCCACAAAAGCAACCAAGTGCTTCATTACAATGCAGAGTTTATGCTGCAATCCCAGGCTGGGGATTTGAACCCTGGCCCAACTTGTAGACAGTCTCCCACCAGCCTCCCCAAACCACTCAAAACCTCCCAATTTATACCCAAAGGGTCAGGGCAAAACCACACCCAGAGGCAAGCACCAGCCCCCATCCCATTTCACATAAAAAGGGCAAAAGGGAGGGGAGAGAGGGTAACTTTTAGTAAGCCCAGTAATGGGGGAAGGGGGTTTACACATGCTAGACTCTGACAGAATAGGGAAGAGAATCAGGTTAATAATTTAATCTATTGCATCTAGGGTTAAACTGATAAGTATTATAAGATCAGAGACAAATTTGATTCTAATTTTGTGGTTGGCATAATAATATATTTGAAAGGGGTAAATTTAACAAGCATAGCGAAGAGGAAGGGGTGTCCATGGAATGGGCAACTGCAGTAAGCAATAATTCAGAGATCACTCCCCTTAAATCCCACCACCCTCAGTTGAGTTCACACTGTATTTATTGGTTTCGCTTACAGTGTACTAGTATCCCTAAAGTCCCTTGGGAGCTTGCAAAACAGTCTGATAAATATGGGTGCACCATGGATGGTTGCAGGCCTGATGGTGGACCACAGGGCAGTACTGGTAAAAGGATGCTAGTTGGTGAACCTAAACAAAATATTTCACACAGATGCAGTCACCCCTGGCTGTTGCACTTCTAAAATGGTCTCAAATATAGATTATGGAGGAATTTCCATAATTAGTTAACTGACCCTAGCTATCCAGAGGATTGGTGGGTTACTGACCCAGTACTTAAACCCCTAATAGACTCTTTGCTTGCTGGTTCCATCTGGACGTCTTCCTCTGAGATGTATATACCATCAGTGCTACAGGTGTGGTGAAGGTAGGTAGGTAGGTAACACTTATATATATGGCACCCAATCTCAGAGGCTCTGGGTACCTTGCATAATGACAAGCAGGGTAATATGGAATAATAAACAAAGTACGGAGCATAAATACATTAAAATATGGCATATAGTGCAATTATACTAATCAATAAATAGACTTAAAAATATAAAACAAATCTGGTTAGTACAGGAAAGTCAGCTTGAAAAGGTGAGTCTTTAGACCCCTCTCAAATGCCTCCACTGTCAGGGCCTCCCTAAGAGAGAGAGAGTTCCAGAGGGCCGGGCTTGCAATTTCAAATGCATGATCATCAGACATTTTTAAAATGGCCCACAGAACCACAAGGAGGCCCCTAGTGGAGAAGCGGAGTGAGCGGACTGAGGTGGCAGGACTCAGGAGATCAGCCAGATAGCCAGGGCCCAGACTGTATAGGGCCTTATAGGTGAGCAAGCCCACTTTGAAGATGGCCCTCCACCTGACAGGCAGTCAGTGCAGAGCTTGCAGGACTGGGGTCACATGACATGAGCTGGACAGGCCTGTCAGTAACCTGGCCGCTGCATTCTGCACCAACTACAGCAGGTGGAAGGTCTCTCTACTGACCCTGAAGTACAGAGCATTACAGTAATCAAGCCTGGATGTAACAAAGGCATGTACTAGTGAAGGCAGGTCCTCAGGTGGAACTAGGGGATTAATCTGGGCAACATTCCTTAAGTGGTAAAAAACCACTTTGGATGACAGATGACACCTGAGCATCAAGTGTCAACCCATCATCCAGGAAGATGCCTAGATTTTGCACCCTAGAGGAAACCATCAACGGGGTGGTACTCAGGACCAGTCCATTACCACCTCATCTTCCCGTGACCCGGATCAATCACCAGGACCTCTGTCTTGTTGGGATTCAGTCATAACCAGCTGGAGGACATCCAGTCCTGGATCAAGGCAAGGCAGTTGTTAAGTACTTCCACAGCGTGAGCACAACACACTTCTTGGTGGCAAGGTGTGCTGGCCCTGCTGGTCTCTTATGTCCTCTGATCTGTCTTCATCCACCCTGAGGGGGTAGGCAGTTGCTCAGAGCCACAGGTGACTTAGGCCTTTGTCAGGACAAGTCCTGGCAGCACACAAAGCCCAGGGATGCTGCTTTGCTGTTATTTCACAGTGAAACAGAAAAATCTTTTTGCAACGTCTTTTATTAAACAGCATTTCTCAACCCTCAGGGGTATAAACAAGGTACATGAGGGCAGCATCTTTCAAAAAGGAAGATATGCAAGAACAAGGGGTTATGGAATGAAGTTGGGGGAGGTTCAGGGGCAACATGAGATAGTACTTTTTCACTGAAAGAGCGGTGGATGCTTGGAACGACCTCCCAAAGGAGGGAGCAGGGGCAAAAACAAGGAATTCAAGAATACATGGAATAGACATGAGGGTACCCTAGGGACAGGAAAAAAGGGTGAACTGCAGATCAGCTAGGATCTGTGATTTGAAGTAGGTAGGCAAAATGGGCAGAATGGATAGGCCACGTGGTCCTTATCTGCCATCAATTTCTATGTTTCTATAACCCGGTGGCTGACTGCTGAAATTACTCACATGATTCACTTCTCCTCTGTCCCAGATAAATCAGAAGTTTTCTCACATGTTCCTCCATTTGTTTCTGTCTAGAATCTTTTCTTATTGCCTGGCATCTCATATATAATTCATTATGCTAATCCTTCTGCACTCAGTGGCAGCTTTGAGGCAGAAAGCATGCACACAAATTCCTCTGTAACCTGAGCCATCTTACAACTTGTAGCTTTTCAAAGCTGAGCTCAAGCCTGGCTGATTCCTCTGGGCTGCATTTACTGTCCTATGACCCCTACCCAGTAGTCCTGGGCCCGAAGCACAACACGATGGCCCCCATACTGTCTTTTGTTTACTATTAATTTTAAAAGATTATTTATGCTTCTCGGTGCTGCTTCTGGACATTAGCATCAGCACCTGCCATTCCTTGTTGTTACCCTGTGGATCCAGGTGGGTGTATTGTTGCAGAGGGGCACTGTCTGGTGCTCCTGAAGGTCCTGCTCCATGTAGGAGTAGTTTCCGTGGTGCGGCAGTTTTGAGTGATGGTGTGGCTTTGAGAACAGCTGTAAAATAGTGCTAGTTTCTCTCTGAGCTCCCTGACCCCAAAGGGTCAGGCGAGTAAGGTCTCTCGGCATCTGGGGCTGCTGGTGTCTGTGACACGGCTGTGTCAAAGAAAGGAACTGGAGTCCAAGGTGGCATTCCTGGCCATACTACCAGAGTCCATGTGGGCCAGGACAGTGAAGAAGCAAGGTGGCTCACTGGCTGTGGTGAGAAGATTGCTTCCTGCCTGAAGAAATGAAGTAATATACAGTCCAGCCCCTGATCCTGCAGCTGTAGTCCTAACCAGAACAAGAGTCAATAAGCAGTGCAGGGGAGGTGGCAGCAGTTCTCCAGAAGGGAGTCTGAAGGTAATCTACCTTTGGACAGTGGTTACAGCAGCAAGTTATTCTAAGAATCTGACATAGGAAAGAGCTACATACTCACAGTTAGATGCACTGTCTGTAAGGAAGGGATATTTAAATTCATACTATAAGCCCCAAATGGGAATGGATAGGTCAGACCACTCGCTAAAGAATAAAATGCCACCACAAGAGGCAGAATACATGCTCATGATGTGTGAATGCACTTCTATACAGCTGTCATCAGTGTCCAGCGAGTGATGCAGAATGCCATGTGTGCTGATCTAGTAAAACTGTTGAGATAGTCTTTGAAGAAGATGTAGATGGTGTTCTTGGCTGAAGTAGGCTCTGGAATTGATTTTATACTGGAAATAGTGGTTATTGAGTTTAAAATATGTACCTGTGCAGTTATAAATGTTATTCTGAAGTCTACATATAACACGTCTCAAATGAGTCCTCTCATGAAGTCCAGAAAGACTATTTGGACCTGACTAGAACATTCTTCATCACATTCAAGTCCAAGGAGGATCCCTGGACCTTTGCTACCCAATTTGAAAGAAGAACTAAGTAAGCTAGAAAAGCTGCGAGTTATTAAATGGACTGGTAAGATAACGGAGAAGTGTACAGGGATGGTGGTCATTCCAAAACCTAATGACAAGGTTCACATTTGTGTTGATGTACTGAAAAAGACACCCACTTACAGCAACTGACATTAGCCCATCTATCACACTGTTTGGAAGGTTTTGTTATTCCACCTTCCATTTGGTTTTTCATGTGCCCCAAAACATTTTAAGAAGAGGATATCCCAGATACTGAAAGGCCTAGAAGGGTGTTCTTTTCCAGATGGATAACATCCTTGTTTATGGAAAACTCAAAGTGAGCATGACAGTCAACAGTTAGACAACTCTGGAATCCAACTCAGTGACAAGTGTGAATGTTTAAAAGGTCAGATTAGATTTTTGGGATACATTATTGACTCTATTTGGGGTTCGTAAGATGTAGAAAAAGGATAGATGATCTCTCCCATGACTCATCCTTCAACGCAACAGAAGTCAGATGTTTTCTGGAATGGCATATCAGCTGGGAAAATGTTATCATGCCTTTCAGATGTAACGAAGCTTCTCTAGAGATCTTCTGAGTAAAAAAAAATGACGGAAATGGGAAGATGTTTAAGAAATATAGAATAATACATGGGTGGGTGTGTGTAGCCAGAATTTTACACACACCTGAGGTGTGAGATGCTACATAAACCCCAAGAGCGGCTCAAGGGGTTTATATAACATCCACACGAGGGTGTGTGTAATAGAATAAAACGTGGGGTACATGCTACATAAACCCCTGAGAGTGAAGCTCAAGGGGTTTATAGAAGCATCCAACACTGAGGGTGTGTGTAAAATTTGAGATTTACACACTACACAATGTTTTATTTTATATAATTGCTGGGTAGTGTTTTTTCGCTACAGCAGTTATATAAAGTACAGATGATGTTCAGCTGCGGTCTGGTTGGGATGAAATGTGGTGTGCGGTCTGTGGCTGCTGAAAAGTTTTAATTTTTTTTTGTTCAACAATTTCATCAGTAACCCCAGGGACTAATGGAAAAACTACACTGACAAGAGCTGAGTTTTTTCCTTTTTTCAATTTACTTACCACTGAGTGCTAGAGGCGGCGATGTGTCTGGTGGTGAGAGAGAGAGCAGCCTCGACTGGTGCAAGTGCAGAGCAAGAGAAACCCGGTGCATGTTTTCATTATAAACACTCCTTTATAATGGTAAATTACAAACCGGGTTTCCCTTAGGGAAAAAATGCTCACCGGTTATTATATTTGGGTTCTACACCTGTGTTTTATTTTGAATAATTACTGGTGATCACTTTTAAGCAGTGTGGGTTTGCATGTTTGAGAAAATGAAAGCAGCAGTTGTTTTGATAGCGTTCGCGTCTGTGTGAGCATGAGAGTGATTGACAGTCGATGATTACAACTGCCAGATTGTAACGCAAAATAACTACAAGGCGGTTGTAACGCAATTTTAAGGTCTGGTTATCCAGACATTAAAAATGATCACCAGTAATTATAAAACATTTTAAAACATAGAACAAGAGCCAAGTTCAACATCAGTTTTAGCACTCTGTGACCCCAAAAAGGGAACAATCTTATCTGTAGATGCATTGTCCAGAGACTAGGTGCTGTAATGATGTAAACAACTGCAGTCAGTGGCAAGCGGTGGCTTATGTTTCCAGAGCACTATGCTGGATGGGAGCCCACTGCTTGTCTATCAAGCCCAGTGCACTTGTGTCGGGCACATGTGGTTGAGCACTAGGAACTATTTTCCTGTTCATGCACTAGCACACAAGAGTGCTTACAGCTATGAAAGGATAATTATCAGGATTAAAAATTAATGATGAAAATTCAGGACTGTGGAGTCACTGGAAACCTGGCCACCTATAGATGCACACCAGCTAAAATTCATTTTCTAGCACTGCATCTTATTTATTGGAATCTAAGACATCAGGAAATTCACATATACTGTAGGCACAATACCAATTGTTCAAGTAGGTCTCTAGAGGACTGGTACAGCAGCAGGGTATTGTCTGACATTTCAAGACTAATTCATTGAAAGAGGCACATGCATATACAATGACACAATTGTGCAGTAAAGTGCAGATGATTAACACAAGGGTGCATGTTTAGTGGGGTGGTTAGTTAACTTGTATTGAGCAGGCTTGGGGTTCTGACAGTGGCATTAGACAAGAAGATGGGTGTACAAGGCTTGCTTGAAGCCATGGGTATTAGCACTAATCTTCATGTCACTAGGGAGAGAGTTCCAAGTAAATGGAGCAGTAAAGGAAAAGGCTTTCATTCCAATTAACTTGGAAGCAGAGGGTATGTGAATGCGATCCTTTGCCTGAGAACAGAATGTACATGTTTAGGTGGGCTCAGTTAGCAGCATGCATAGTTATGCAGGGTACTGTCTGAGCATGCCTTTATGTGTCAAGGTAGCCCATTTAAATCTTCTGTTGTCTGGAGGTAAAAGTCCCAAGATCATGGTACATCAAATAGTGGTGGGTTCTTTTATCACACCCCAGGATAAATCTGCATCTCATCTTGTGTGCCACTGTTACTTTTTGCACTGAGGAGGTGGGTGTGAATATGTAACCTCACTGCCATATTCCAGAGCTGGCACAAGGGATTCTGGTAGAATTAAGCACCAGCTGTATGAGGTGAGCAGTTTTGTACCTGGTATAGAACCTCAAACTTCTGGTGCGAGTCCCTAATGGTTCTAATGATGTGCCCATTGATGTTTAGATGGGGGTCCAACAAAGCCCAAGGTACTTGAAGGCTTGGACTGTTTCTACAGGGGGCCCAGAACATGGCAGGATCTGAGGGGAGTAGAGGGCAGCAGCCTTGCCAAAGAATGCCATTACTTTGGTTTTGGTGTCATTAGAAATTAATCTGTATCCATTCACTTTTGTATGTTATTGAAGGCAGTCTATAGTATACAGTACATTGGTGAGTTCAGCAGAGCAGAAAACAGGAACGCTGCCCCAAAGCAGAAGAAGTGTGCTTCCGACAAGAACTAAACAGTCAGGCAAAACAGTGAGAGCACTACCACTACCTTTCAGAATTCCACAAGACAAGTACAATCCGAATCTGTTACTTTTAGATTCATCTTAAACATCTGTTTAGGTGCCTCTGCCCATTTAATCTTAATGTTTAAAATGATATACCTGAGTGGCAGTTTCCACTCCCTGAGGATGCTTTCCAGTGAAACCAGTCGGAGGTGTGGGCTTATCTTCTGCTCCTGGTGAGGGGTCTTGTACTTGTCTTGTGGAATTTTGAAATTTTTTTTTGTCAAATCAATTTGATGTGTAATTTCATACATATTTATTGACTCATTCATGCAAGGTAGTGGTAGTGCCCTGACTGAGTTCAGCAGACACTTGGATTTGGCATAGATCATGTATCGTCCACATAAAGGTGGGTTGTGATGCTGAGGCTATTGCAGAGAAAGAGGATATTATTTACAAGTATGCTGAAGCACAGAGGTCTTTGGATGGATCCATGGGGCACGCTAAAGGTCAGAGATTTTTGTGGTAATGTTTTGCCATTTATTCAGTTTCCACCTGTCCTTCTAATAGGCTTAAAATCATGCCAATGCATCTTTTGTGAGAGCCCAAGCTGACATAGCTTGAGAAGTATGCGATTATGATGCATGAACTTGAACACTTTGATGGGGTCAGTAAAGCTGCCTCCCATGTGGTAGTCTTCATCTATGGCTAAAGACAGGTCATTTATGACTTTTAATGGGTTTTAAGAGGGCTGAGACAAAAGAGTGGTTTGCTATTATGTGTTCCTAGGTTTCAGTTAGACCCAATACCATCTAATTCTGATACAGTGTGATTGCAATATAACTCTTGATCTGGTCTAATCACAATAAACAGAGTCAGACACTTTCACTTCAAGATCATTATAAACAGTTTGCTTCCTGTTGAAAGGTCTGATCAGTACTGTACATAATGCTGTTTATTACAGCGAGGCACTCTAGCACAGTTCAGGTATCTCCTTGCAGCAATAACATGCTGTTTTTTGCAGCTATCTTGCTGTCTTTTCAGTTTTTAAAAGGTGTCATGTTACTTATAAATGTTTTTTTGTTAAGAAAAATAGTTTGGAAGAAAAAGGTGAATTTGGTACGCCCATAATCAATTCTGTGTATTTAAAATGCCTAAGAGGACACATTAACATATCTTTTAATTTACTGGACTGCAGAGGAAAGATAACGTACACAGTAAAACTAATAACCTTAAGTACTGATCATTACTTAGCTCACACTGAATCATAGACAACAAACAGCAAAAAAAAAAAAAATAGGACTGTTAGTGCTCCAACATTTTGAAGGGACACAGTCATTGTGCATTTTTCCTGTAGTCAAGGCTGCAAATACCCAGTTAATAATGCATTAAATAATGAAATAACCAGATTTTGCAAGGCGTGTTACTGCATTTTGTCCCTTCTTACACTTGTTGCGTGAGATCTGCCAGCAGTGTAATGTGTGTGGAGTGCCCTGTTAGTATCCTGTTCCCCATCTTCCGGGTCTCCTGTCCGGGTGATCCCTTGCATTTTCTGGATGATGCTTTCTCCCACACACTGCCAAAGCCTTTATTAGCAGAAGTGCAACTGCAAGTGTTCAAGTCCAGGCTTTCCAGTCACCTTAGAACCCTCTGTATTTGTTTTTGCCCTGTATTCCCCTGTCCCCAACCATGATCATTTTGCATAACAATGCCCTTGCTCTTTGTTTGCTGCAAACCCCCTTTGTTAGATTGCTTTGATTTCCATTTGGATGTACTTACCTTTACAACTTGTTTTTGCCTTATATATATTAGCCTATAAATGACTATTCCTGCTGGACTATATTAACCTGTCGACTGCTGTCCTCCCTGGGACACTCATGGAAACAAAATGCCATATCTCATGGGGTTATCCCAGTTGGAGTAATTTCAAATAAATAAATAAATTACTGTGTTACTTATACTGTCCCACACTGCCAGTTTCTTCTGTTCAAGCACAGTCAGCATGGGCATGAGGGCCCAAGCACGCTCAAACAGGATGAACACAAAAATAGTAAGTTGCATATCCAGTGCAGAGCTTGCCATAATTGGAGGTGGATTGGGGAATTATTGCTGCACAGATGCTGTTTTTTATTTTTATTCTTTAAAAAAAAAAAAGGAGGCTGTGAAAACTGAATGGGCACAAAGAAATGAGATACAGCAAATGCAAAGTATGCAAGTCATTGTATATGTCTGTGGGTGTTTTTTAATGTAGGCATTAGTCCATCTTCTTGGGATACAGTGCAGTGTAGCTGCTAGACTGCAAATCTGTGAGCCTGGTGACCCAGATTTGATTCTGACCATTGACACTTACTCACTGTATGGCCTTGAGCAAGTCACATGACCTGTCCTCTTCTATGTGCTCTGTGCTCTTATTATTCCTACCTGTGCTTTCCTTAAAGAGAGTTTCTGGTTTCCAGAGCAAAATTCACAGCAGGCATTAGCGTAACACAGCTATATGAAATTCACCCAAGAATTAATGTTTGGAACCTTCCATTTTGTATTACTGAAAATATTTTCATTAGAATAGGCTATTTTTCCCTTAGACTTCCCTATGTGTATTATAGGGTCTAAAGCCGTGTTTACATGGCTGTACTGCTTCACAACTTGAGGCTCTCCAATCCCACTGTGATTAGTGCAGTGCCGCAGAGTTCTTTCCACAAAGCCGGTTGTTCCCCTCCCGCCCCAACGCTGCAGAGGGGCTGGTGAAGTGACTCAGGCAGAGGGCTGGACCTTCGCATAGCACATTCAAGTTCAGCAAAAGAAAAGTTTTCTTCACTGGAACAAAAGCTGAACTCAGGGATGTGCATAATAACATAAACCAAGTGTTACAAGTAGTAAAAATTAAGGTCAGAAACTGAGACCGTGGAGTGGGCATGCGCTAATACATATGCATAAGCATATGCATATGTATTAGCGCATGCCCAGTTCCATGCTCTGTTTCCGACCCTAATTTCCACTACATGCAACACTTGGTTTATATTATTATACACATCCCCAGGTTCAGCTTTTGTTCTAGTGTAGAAAACTTATTTTTGCTGAACTCTGGTGTGCATCACAACATTGGATGGGCTGGAGGGGAGCTACTAGAGGATGCCGGGAGAGGGGACATACCAGATCAGAGCAAATGCTGAGGACTGTCTACATGACATGTGATCCACTCCAAGTTAGCTCGCTCTGCTACATGTCCCCTCTCCAGAGCCACATCAAAAAATGGATGCGATGCACTCTTAGGATGCTCCAGAATGTGTGCATACTGCCAACTTTTAAGCGCAGCAACCCATGCGCATGGGTTGATGTGCTTTAAAGTTGGAAGTGTAAGCAGGGCTTAAGAGGGATTTAAAGGAGCTGCTCACTGAGTCATTTCATTTGCTTTTCACCATCATTGAGTACTGTCCTGGGATCATGAGGGCCACACCTACGGCCTAGGAGACCTCACCCCACACTGCGCTGCTGACTTCAGGAGATGCCACCCAACTTCAGAAATCAACTACTGAACTCCACTGTTCCTGGAGCTTCAGCCCTGCAATCAGACTCAGCAGCTTCCCAGCCAGACTGCAAGCCATGCCTCCCAACTCTGATCCAGCCAATTGAACGCCACCTGTTCCTGCCCAATGTGTATTGCATGGTCTAAGGTGTATTTAAAACAGCTGCTCACTGACTCATTTCAGCTGCTTTTCACCACTGCCAAGGGTCATCCTGAGGTTTTGTGGGCCAGACCTGCTGCCTAGGAGACCTCTTCCCACACCACTGACTCCTGGGAGCTGCCACCTGACTTCAGAAACCAACTACTGTGCTTCACTGATCCTGGAACTTCAGTCCTGCAAACAGACTCAGCAGCTCACCAGAGTGTGAGTCACACCTCCTGACCCTGATCAAGCCAATCAGACACCATCTGTTCAAGCCCTATGTGTCTCAGTTTCTCCTCTTTAGAGCTGACCCCTCAAGCAGTTCTCCATGCGAAGAGCTGCAGTGCAAAAGACATCAAGGGAATCTGCCTAGAATTCAGCCACAGAAGGAGGATGGGGCAGCCTACTATGCCTATTCTGCAGCTGCCATTAGTCTCAGAAGGAAACAGAACTACGTCTGATGCACAGGCAATTACATGACCACTTTAAATGTCACCAGTCCCTTATCAGCTGCCAACATGGGTTCAGGAAAAAAACACAGCACCAACACTGCCGTGGTGAGGGTAACTACTGATAACTTAGAAGCAGTTGAGAATGGTATGGCCACTGGAACAATTCTCATAAACCTCACTAATGCATTTGACTTGGTGAATCATGCACTCCTGCTAGTAAAACTTAGGGTCACTGGGTTAAATGATCTGATTTGCTGATGGTTCTGTCACTACCTATCAAACCACAGACTTTATGTCAGGTGGCAGGGTTGTCTATCCAAACATAGGGAAATTACTGATGGTGTGCGCCAAGAATCAGTTCTGGGTCCCCTCCTCTTTTCCCTATTCACCAACAATATACCTGATAATTGTTTTTTTTGGGGGGGGCTCTCTGCACAGGTGACACTGTCCTATACAGCTCCTCTGATGATATTAATTGGATCAGCTCATAACTGGAGAATAACTTCAAATTGCTCGAGGCATGGTTTCTGCCTCCCCATGGGGCGAAGCTGTGATGGGATCACCAGCCTGGGGTGGCCAACATATGTAGCACATATGGAGTTCCCTACATTCTGTCTGGCCTTCAAGCTGTCCAAAGTATCTACCCTATCCAGCCTTGTGGGTATTCTCAGGCCCACGCAACACATAAGACACCTATGCTCCACTTCTAGTTCACTATTGGAAATCCTTCAGAAAACCAGGGCTGTTGGCAGGCTGTCCTTCTCCTTCACCACCCCATCCCTGTGGAACTCCTCTGGGTGAGATTCTGAACTGCCTCACACTTGCATTATTTAAAAATAAGCTCAAGGCATACTCTTCTGTGGGGAACAAATGCAGCTGCAGCTGCTGATGTTCAACTACTTGCCTATACTTTTCAGGCCCCAAGGGCCACAGTTGTTCTCCTTGTTGGAACATGTTTCCCTACCCCTTGTGTAATGTGAAATGGTTCTGTCTGATAAAGACTGTAACTTACTCTATTGCTACTGCCTATGTTTGTTAGTAACCTCTGTTCCATATATATTGGATCAATTCAATTCCAAGTTAATCTCTTGATTTCTATGTGTAATATTGTATACCATATACTGTATGTATAATGGATCAGTGCAGTTATTGCTTTTCTAGTGGTTTCATGTCCCGTATTTACAACTGTATGAATACGGAATGCAATTAACTCCAGGTCGCCCCTGAAAAAGGGGCATGTTAGTTTCAGTGGGCCCAACAGGTTATCAAAATTCATATATATATATGACTAAATAAGTAAGACTTCATCTGTTCAGGTTGTTTAGAGCTGCTTTAAAGTCATAATCCTCTACCTATGATATCACAGCTTGATGCATGGAAATTATTCTGTATGTTGATACTGCTTCCGAGACCACTTATGGTTGTATGAGTTGTGTGATATGCACTTTTAAGATAGAACTGTGAACCAAATGTAAGTAATTCTATAACCTATGAATGGGAGACCACTCTTAAAACAACGAGTGCACTCTGTGGCAGTACTAATATACTGTATTATAGATCGAGGCTGATCAATAGTATACTAAATATTTAAAATCTCCCCCAGCGAAGTCCATTTCCAGGGCACCTGCATGTGAGACTTTTTACAAAATGAGAGTGTTTCAGACGCAGGGAAACAGTGCTCCATTCAGGCAGAAGTGCTCCCTCGGTCTGTAGTGATGTTGCAAGCAGAAGAATATGATTTCAAAGCTAGAAATGCAACAGGAACAGAAGAAGTCTCATGGGAAAGAGCTTGCATTCACATACTGTAAACGTCTTTAGTAATAAAGGAATGTCGTGAAATTCAAATTTTTGTCCGAATGCAACAGTTTGTATTGTCCCTCACCAGGTGAATGCCTGCTCACATCCAAAAAACTTCTCCTCTCTTCAATCATTGCTAAGATAAATGCACAAAGATACTTGGTAGACTAGAAAAGAATGTATATATATGTTAATCCCAATTTTAAATATTCGTTTTTAGGATCTCCCTTTTTTCTGTAGGTAACATTATGCCTGTGATTTATGAATTAGTCATAATGGATCAGTAGGGAAATAGTTCAATATTTAAAGAGGCGTTACATATATTTTTTATTTATCTTTATCATTTCCTCCATTCATGTTTGAGCTGCTCACAAAATATTTTCTTGTCATTAAGGGTATCATGACAAATTTGCTATGATTCTGTGAAGCATAAAACTTATGTTTTAAAAACAGACCATAGCACACATAAGAAGTGTATTGAATATTGCTATTAGGTTATTTTTTTGGGGTTCAGTCTATAGTAGTGCATAAAACTAATTGAATGCACCAGCTTTATTCATAAAAGAGCAGTCCCTCAGTTTGCAAGAGCATAGGCTCATGCATCTAATAGGTCAGTTAGTTTGCATGTTAGAACACCCAAAACCCAACATTCGAGGTGACAGCATTGGTGAGATGCCCACAGACAAACTGCAGTTGCTAGTCAACAGTGCCATCTGGTGATGCCTGCTGATGCCCATGACATTAGCACGTGGATGGTCTGTGGGTATAAAAGGTTGCACTTCACAGTACCTTTTGCTGCTAATGCCTGCAAGAAAGCTCTGCAGAGCATGTAAGATATTCCAGTCTGCAGCTGTGCTACTAAGTGCTCTTTAGAAACTTGCAAGAGCATATCTAAAGGGTCCAGCATAGTAATACAGAGATTTCAGGACCAGATACTCAGTCTACAAAATACACACATAATAGGTTGGGCAGTGGAAAAAGTAAAGTTAGGAGTGTAGAAAATAGAAAGTACTGTACATGCAGCGCTCATATTAATAAATTTATTTCTGGCAACTTCAGTGGTAACAACATAAACAGAGCACTACACACTGCTGATTACTAAATTAAGTTTCACTTAAAAGGTAGATAGGTAAAATTTTATTTGTAGACAGGTGTAAACATCATGTGGTTTGGAATGCTAAGTCCACTTTGCAAGACAGTCCTGTATTCGAATATCAAAAGTTTCACATAAAATAACAATACTCAAAATACAAAATAGAACATAATACAAATACAACAAAAGGAATGTTAAAGCAGCAGTACGAGATAAAAAAATGGGATCTTTTGCAACATTTTGTTTCCTTTGCTCTGTTAAGCACTTAACTGGTAATCTTTCTTGGTTTCGCTGTACTATCACCTCGTAATTTGCTCCATTTTTCTTTGTTTTTGTTTACATTTCTCTCACCCACCATGTTAAAGGGGCACTGTCAGCTTTGTCCCTCGTTTTATTTGCCAGATTGCAACAGTGTGCCTCTATTCACACATTGATCACATATGCTGCACAGAATACCCCTATATATGCCATAATTGAGAATTCTTACTAATTTCTGATGTTTTCATGATCTGCTACTTTCCTTTGGTCCGCCCGTAAGTACAGTGTCCACCAGAAGCATAAGCAAGATGAGAGCTCGCATCTGACACTGTGTGCCAGCACGAACATTGACTTTGCACATGGCTATACTGAAAAGCTAAATGCACTGTGTATTTTCCAATGCTGTACTAGATTTGCTATTTTTTAACTGAAACCGAGTGCTGAGAACATAAAAATGCTTTTGAAAGCAGGCGCTGAAATCTCGTAATGCATGAAAGTAGGATGCTCCTGCACATGCGCGGGATTTTTGCATCATCCCGCTTTTGCGCATACGTGAGATTTTTGGCGTCTACTTTCAAAAGCATTTTATGTCTTTCCCAGTGCTTGGTTAAAGTTAAAAAATGGCAAATGTTGTACAGTGTTGGAAAATACACGCTGCATTTAACTTTTCAGTATGGCTCTAGTGTAAAGTCAATGTTCGTGGCTCTGTACAGTGTCAGACGGGCGCCTCATCTTGCTTATAAGCCGTGCACTGTACTTATGACAATCCCGAGGAAAGTAGCAGATCAGAAAACGCCAGAAATTAGTAAGAATTTCAATTATGGTATATAGGGGTATTCTGTGCACCATATGTGATCAATGTGTGCATAAAGGCACACTATTGTAATCTGGCAATAAAACGAGGGGCCAAACTGACAGTGTCCCTTTAAATTGGAACCCTCTGCTGCCAACCACGCATGTGCATGACTCACAGTTTCAACACAGGGACAGTGAGAATGTGCAGCCCAGGGCCCCATGGAAGTAAACAAAAAATGTGATGTGATGTGAAGGGGGAGATTGGCTGCAAATTAGTCACCAGCCATATTTTCTGTGGATCCACAACAATGGAAATACATTTTAAATATCTAAAAAACTGAAGATCACTAGAAAAAAATATTTACAGATATGGAGACTGGAACTATGGCTGCATGCTTCCAGCTAAAAAGCAGAATTTTGATAATCATTTCCTGATTTTCCAGTACTGCTGCTTTAAGATTCACATTGTATTCCTGGTCATACTGCTCTATTGCTATTGATTAAGATATTATTACATACAGTAATAAAAAATGAGTTACTAAAAGTACATATTTCCGATATGTCTCCCATACAGAGTTTTAAATGACAGACAAAGCTTAACCCTTGCAGTGCTGTGGACTGATACATCAGTCCATAATTCCAACACGCTCTACTTGTGTCAGCTGCCCAGTACTCCCTCATTCTCATACCTACCACAAATTGATCTAGATTCCATAATACTTAGCACCCATTTAAAAAAAAAACATATTTGCTTGTGTTTAGCAAAACTGTAGAAAGTGAGTAAAAAGTATTTGGAAACACCTGGCAGCCCAATGCAGTATTAGTGCTGTGAGACAGGTAATAAGCGTGTTAGCCACATTTGGCAAATAAAGTGCACTGGTATGGTGAAGAGAGCACATGAAGTTATAGATAAACCATGCTAATGACCATAATCTGCTGCATATGCAGATTACAAATGCAGAGCATCTAAATGGAGTCCAGGAATTCATGAAACATAAATAAGAAAGAGTACTGGTATGTGAAGTTGTATGATTGTAACAGTGATGCTAGAAATTAATGTAAACCAATGTCTGTATAAGTGTTCTTAGTTGTATGTATTTTATAATTTATCCACAGCGTCCCCAGAAGAAGCCTTACAGGCAAAATGTTGGGGTTGTTTAATAAAGCGTTAATACTCAAGATTGTGTGTAGTGCCTTATTGTAGCTCAGAGAGCACCCCCCACCCCCCCCCACACACACACACAGCATACAGGATTTTCTGTTTGGATTTGCTTCACTGAATATCAAGTTACAACATAGTGATTACCTGCAGAAACCCACATTTGGACTAGAAAACCCACAGAAAAAAGTTGTCTGATATGGCAGAAAAAGGGATGAGAGTGATTCCCCCAAGTAGGAGATCATGGAAAAGATCTTTGATTTTTGTAAAACATAATTCCCTCGACTACCTCTCTCAAATTCCCCTTTTAAATACCTACATAGAAACATACTTAGAATTTGCTGGCATATAAGGACCACTTGACCCGCTTAGTTTGCCCATTTTTTCTCTACCTATTGAATCACTGAGATCCTACTTGATCTCCGGCCTTTTCTCGCTCCCCTCCTTTTTTTACCCTAAGATTCCCTTATGCCTATCCCATGCATTCTTGAACCCCACCACTGTTTTTGCCTCCATCACCTCTGTTGGAAGGCTGTTTCAGGAATCCACCACTCCTTCTGTGAAGAAGCATTTCTTCACATCTACATAGAAACATAGAATTTGACGGCAGATAAGGACCGCTTGGCCCACCCAGTCTGCCCATTTCCCTACCTACTGGATAAGCTGCAGATCCTAGTTAACCAGCAGCCTACTTCTTCCTACCCCCAACCCCCAGAACTGCCTTATGACTATCCCATGCATGCTTGAATTCCACCACTGATTTTGACTCCACAACCTCCTTCGGAAGGCCGTTCCATGCATCCACAACCCTCTCTGTAAAAAAATACTTCCTTAAATTACCTCTGAGCCACCCCCTCTATTTTCAAATTGTGCCCTCTTGTTCTTGCACACCTCTTTTTTTGAAAGATGCTACCCTCTTGGACTTTGTTGATTCCCTTGAGGTACTTGAACGTTTCTATCATGTCCCCCCTCTCCCTTCTTTCCTCGAGGCTATACATATTAAGCTCCTTAAGTCTCTCTTCATATGTCTTCCGGTGCAGACCCTGCACCATTTTAGTTGCCCTCCTCTGGACAGCTTCCATCCTGTCTATGTCTTTGCGGAAATTGGGTCTCCGGGAGATTGGAGACAAATCTCTCCTGAATCCACCCCATCCAGCTTCACAGCATGTCCCCTTGTTCTTGAGCACTTTTTTCTGAAAACTGCTTCCCTTCTGTACCTTGTTTACCCCCATGATGTATTTAAAGGCCTCTGTCATATCCCCCCATCTTCCAGGGTGAACATATTTAGGTTCTTCAGTCTCTTCTCATAGGGCTTGTGACACAACCCTGCAACATTTTAATTGCCATCCTCTGGACCGCCACCATTCAGTCTATGTCCTAGGTGGGGTCTTACCAGCAATCTATACAGAGGCAGCTCACTTCCCTCTTTCTGTTTGTGATACCTCTCCCTGTGCACCCCAGCATCTCACTAGCCCTCCCATTTGCCTTGTTGCACTGCCTGGCCAAGTTTAGGTAATCCAATATGATTACCACCAGTTTTCATTCCTGCTTGGTGGTCATTAGTACCACCCCACCATTTTGTACTCCGCTTCTGGGTTTCTGTGCCCCAAGTGCATTAATTTCATGCTTTTTGCATTGAAACTCAGCTGCCATACCCTTGACCAGCCCTAGAGTTTTTCCTGGTCACTGCTCATTCTTTCCACCCCCTGGAGTGTCCACCCTATTGCAGAGTTTGGTATCATCCACAAAGAGGCACACTTTCCTTTCCATTTCCTCTGCAATGTCACTTATAAAGACATTAAAGAGGACCGGTCCCAGCAATGATGCCTGAGGCACCCTGCTGGTCACTCTTCCTTTCTTGGAATGAACTCTGTTTACTACCAGCATTTGCCACCAATCCCCTAACCAATTTCTTACCCAGTTTACCACTTTGGATCCACTGCTAAGGTACCCAGCTTGCTCACTAAGCTGCTATATGAAATGGTGTTGAATGCCTTACTAAGATCTAGGTAGGAATGTCCACAACTCCACCCTGATCTAGTTCCTTGGTAAACCAGACAAAGAAATCTGTCAGATTCATTACACATGACCTCCACACCATAAATCCATGCTGTCTTGGGTATTGTAACCCACTGGATTCAAGATATTCTACAGTTCTTTTTTTTTTCAGCAGAGATTTCATTAACTTTCCCACAACTTAAGTCAGGCTGACTGATCTGTAATTGCCAGCATCTTTCGTGCTCCCACTTATGTGAAGTGGGATTGTATATGCTCTCCTCCAGTCCTCCGGGACCAGCCCTGTTTCCAATGAGCTGTTAAATAGCACCATCGGGGTTGCAGCCAGTACCTCCCTCAGCTCCCTCAATACCCTTGGGTGGACCCCGTCTGGCCCCATTGCTTTGTCCGCTTTCAGATTTGCAAGTCCTTTCAGGACTCTGTCCTCCAAAAATGGACTAGTGTCCACCTTCCTCCCTCCAGTGCTCCTGTTACTTTTTTGTGGGCCTTCCCAATCTCTTCCCTCTGTGAACAGTGAATAAAAATGTTTGTTCAGGATGACTGCCTTCTCCTGGTCCCCCTCTGCATAACCACCTTCCTTTTCTAACCTTACATATGTTTTGTCTAAACTATTCATAAACATTTTGTACTGGTCCAAAGTTAATTTTTTCATCTAATTGTAGCTTTTACAAAAATACACAGAGTTATACTTTACAGAGCAGTTCTTAAAAATGTTCAATCAAACTTCAGTTACACATAAAATGAAGTGATTGGTATGAGCAATTATTCCTGGTGAGATACCCACAGACAAACTGCAGTTGCTAGGCAACAGTGTTATCTGGTGATGCCTGCTATGCCCATGACATCAGCACATGGATGGTCTGTGTGTATAAAAGGTTACACTTCACAGTACCTCTTGCTGCTAATGCCTGCAAGAAAGCTCTGCAGAGCAAGTAAGATTGACTGACCTGTAATTGCCAGCGTCTTTTGTGCTACCACTTATGTGAAGTGGGATTATATTTGCCCTCCTCCAGTCCTTCGGGGCCACCCCTGTTTCCATTGAACTGTTAAATAGGAGCATCAGGGTTGCAGCCAGTACCTCCCTGTGCTCCCTCAATACCCTTGGGTGGACCCCATCTGGCCCCACTGCTTTGTCCATTTTCAGATTTGCAAGTCCTTTCAGGACTCTCTCCTCCAAAAATGGGACTAGTGTCCACCTCCCTCCCTCCATCCAGTGCTCCTGTTATTTTTTTGTGGGCTCTCCCAATCTCTTTCCTCTGTGAACAGTGAATAAAAATGTTTGTTCAGGATGTCTGCCTTTTTTCTGGTCTCCTACTCCATAACCTCCTTTCTTTTCTAACCTTACATATATTTTATCTAATCTATTCGTAAGCATTTTGTACTGGTCCAAAGTTAATTTTTTCATCTAATTATATCTTTTACAAAAACACACCGAGTTATACTTTACAGTGCAGTTCATAAACATTTTCAATCAAACTTCAGTTATACTTTGAGGGAGATGCGGAGACAGGGGCAAAGGTTAGAGCATTGCTGGTGAAAGTCTGCCCTTGATGCTGACTACCTTAGATTGATGGACCATTATTAATTCTGTCAATCTGCAATCACCAACAAGAATGCAGAATTCCTGTCCGGGGGAGATTGCGGCTGCTCAAAATCGACCAGCTCAGCTATTTTGAACTGTGGAAAGACTGTGTAACCCAGCCTGCCTGCATGTTCAGAAAGCCTTTTCACAATTAGAGTGCAACGAGCTTGCTCAATTCTTTGCAAATAAAGTGGCTGACATCAGGGCGGTACTGCAGCCAGCACACTCTAGAGGGGGTTGCTGCTGATCAGTGTGGGGTCACTGTACCTCAGTTTTCCTGGAGTACCTTCAGTCAACTGGAGTTCATGGATGTCATGAGGATTATCCAGGGTGTGCCCCCCTATGTACTGTAGTTTGGACTCTGGACCAACCTCCTTAATTTTGGGTTGTAGTGACATCATCGGTCCAGTCCTGGTGTGGATAGTCTGGTGCTCCTTGGAACTGGGAGAGTTTCCTAGCTCCCTGAAAGAGGCGGTGGTGACACCACTCTTGAAGAAAGCTACCTTGGACCCAGACTGTCTCGCAAACTACAGACCTATCTCTAACCTTCCCTTTGTTGGCGAGGTGATTGAGAAAATAGTGGCAGCAGAGCTGGAGGACCATTTGACCATCCATGACATCTATGAACCCCTCCAGTCCAGTTTTCATAAGAGACATAGTACCGAGACAGCACTGGTTCGGGTGCTCAATGATCTCCTGATGGCGAGAGATCGGAACAGCTGTTCCATCTTGGTTCTTCTGGATCTTTCTTCAGTTTTTGACACCGTGGATCACATGGTGTTGATAGGACACCTGAGGCATATCTGTGGAATGTTGGGGACAGTCCTCATATGGTTTACATTGTTTCTCGTGGGGAAAACACAAACAGTTGTATCTGGCTTTTTTTCTTCAGGCCCAACTGCTTTGTCATGTGGGGTGCCTCAGGGTTCTGTGCTGTCACCCATGTTATTTGCGGTGTATATGCTACCCCTCTGAGACATTGTAAGAAGGTATGGGCTGAGGTTTCACTGTTAAGCAGATGATACCCAGCTCTACCTCTCTTTTGCACCCAACCAGGATGGAACTCTCTCGGTCTTTAACAACTGTCTAAAAGAAATACAGGAGTGGATGGATTCTAGCTGGCTGAAGTTGAACTCTGAAAAGACTGAGGTACTGGTGGTGGACCCAGATCATCAGATAGGGGGGTCGGGTGTTGGTTCACCCTCTGGAATTGATCTTGGTGGCATCTCTCTCCTGACCTCTGAATGGGTGCATAACCTGGGGGTAGTTTTTGATGACAGACTGACCCTACATTCGCAGGTGTCGGCTGTCGTCAAGACTTCCTTTTACCATCTTAGGAATATCGCCAGGGTTAGGCATCTAGTTCCATCTGATGACCTTCTGACTTTGGTCCATGCCTTTGTGTCCTCGCGCTTGGACTGCTGCAACCCCCTTTATCTTGGGCTTTCTGGGGTTGAAATCTGTCACCTGCAGCTGATGTACAATGCAGCAGCATGGCTTTTGATCAGTTCTAGTTGTTCCTGCCATATTAGCCCGGTGCTGCACGACCTGCACAGGCTGCCAATATGGTGGCAAATCACCTTTAAAGTCAGTTAATGACTTTTAAAGCCCAGCATGGATAGGGCCCGGACTGTCTGAAAGAGCTTCTGGTTCCCTACTGCCCTGGTCGATCACTCCGCTTGGCCGATGAGGGGTTGTTAGAGATTCCAAGGGTGAATCTGAAATCATCTGGTTCAAGAGCTTTTGCTTATGCAGCGCCCACCCTTTGGAATTCTCTACCCTGTTGGTTACAGGAGTGCACATCTGTGGAGGTATTTAAGAAGGACTTAAAAGCCTTTCTGTGGCAAAAAAAAAACGTTTTTGGAGAATTTAAGTTTTTGTTGAATTGTTCATGATTTTTAGTCATATTGTTTTATTATTGGATTTTATATTAACTGTTTTTAAATTGTTAGGCGCCTTGGAATTGGAAAGGCACTTTATAAATAAAATTATTATTATTATTATTATACATAGAATGAAATGGTTGGTATGGGTAAATTATTCCTGGAGAACTGTAGATTCATTAAGTTTTAAAATTTCCCATTAATTAATATACCTGGAGAGAAAATTCATATTTCTTATATCAAAGCTAGCATACACAATGAAATCAGGCAAGGCAAGAACATTTTATATATATATATATAGCACCCATTCCCAAGGGCTCTAGAACCATGGCAATAAAATAATAAATTAAAAATGATAAAACAAAATTAAATCAGTAAAATTCAAACATCAGCGCTAAGTCCAAAGCACGTTTCAAACAGATGTGTCTTCAAGTGTGACTTGAACAAGGCCAGGGACACAGTGTCTCTTTAACTCTGATAATGAGGCATTCCAGAGGATCAGGGCAGCCACTCTGGATGCCCGATCTCCAGAAGATTTTACGCAGGCTTGAGGAACAGACAAGAGGCCTGCATTCACTGACCGGAGGTGGTGACCTGGAGTGTATGGGATCAGGAGGTCTTTCAGGTATCCTATACCCAGACCATTCAGAACCTTGTAAGTTTACAAGCACACCTTAATATTGATGGGCCACTGTACCAACAGCCAGTGCAGAACATGGAGAACTGACATGATATGCTCAAACCGGGAGGTTCCAGCCACCAGCCAGGCTGCCACATTTTGCATCATTTGCAAGTGATACAACAACCTCACGGATAGCCCAAGGTACAGAATGTAATAGTAATCCAGTCTTGATGAGACCAGAGCATGTACAAGCATTGCTATGCTAGTCAGTTCCAGAAAGGGCTTGGTCTGGAGATGTTACAAAAATGGAAAAAGCCACTGCAGACAACAGCCAGCACCTGGTGTTCTGCTGTCAAATTGGAGTTCACAGTAACCCCCAGATTCCTGACCCTGTCTACAGCTTCCAGAAGAATGCCATCTAAGCAAGGTAGAATAGCACTGCTACACATCATTGATGGACCAAACTGATCCGACTGCACCAGTAACCCCTCCATCTTTGATGGTTTCAATCCAAGTCAGCTGGCCACTGTCCAACCCCTTGAATTTCACTGAGTTCTGAGACGATCACCCTCACACCAGGAACACAAGACACAAATAGCTCGGTATCATCAGCATAGCAATGTAAACCCAAGCCATAGTATCTAATCTAATGATCTCCCCTAGTGGCAGCAACATATACACAACGAATAGTATGGGAACCAGATTAGATCCCTAAGGCACACCACAGTGAGTGCAGCACTGCTTGAAATGAAAGACTCAGGTGCCTCCTGCTGCATCCTGCTGGATAAGTAGGACTCGAACCATCATAACACCATCCCCTGTGAGTCCTACATATTGCCTCAGGGCATACGGACAATTAGTCACAGTAAAATTTGCTGCGGACAGCATGTTGCAGTCAATTCAGCGATATTGAATTTGTCACAAGCCGAATTGGGTACGAGCATAATGTAGACATTTATTCCATGGACGAATTGTCCGTACACGATCCAGCCACATTTTTTATATATATATATAAATATATATACAGTATATATGTTTTATGTACGTTTTAATGTGGTTAGCGAATGGCTAACAATAAAGAGCTACCCAAATAAGTAGACCTTGAAGCCTGGCTAGATTTGTATGCACCTGATGTTGCATGGATCAGGGAAAGTTGGACCAAATCATCCATCCCTGATTATGTACTAAATATTGCAGGACACAGTGTATTTAGGAAATACAAAATCACACATGCCCCCACAATGCAAAGCATCATGGGCTGCATATGCAAATCACCACAGAATGTTATGCTGGTCCAACTTTAAGCAGAATTGCATGGTGCCGAAAGGCCTCTCACACAGTTTGCAAAGGTTGCTAACAGAAGACATAGACACGTGTTTTGTCCTACCAGGACTCATCAGTATGCCTCGTCTGTTTGACACCCCAGTGGAATGGACCAGCTACCCTTAAGGCAGTGTGCCTTGGATATATTGTGGTGAACCCATTAAAATAAAAAACAATTTAAAAGGCAAAGAACCTCTGTGCGCAAACACTGAGGCAAGGGTTACCCCAAAGGACATTTGGCTGGGAAGCCAAGTTTCAAGAAAATACAAAATCACACATGCCCCCACAATGCAAAGCATCATGGGCTGCATATGCAAATCACCACAGAATGTTATGCTGGTCCAACTTTAAGCAGAATTGCATGGTGCCGAAGACCTCTCACACAGTTTGCAAGGGTGCTAACAGAAGACATGAACCGTGTTTGCGTCAGAGCAAGGCAGGGCATACTGATGACTCCTGGTGGGACGAAACACGTGTCTATGTCTTCTGTTAGCACCCTTGCAAACTGTGTGAGAGGGCCTTTCGCACCATGCAATTCTGCTTAAAGTTGGACCAGCATAACATTCTGTGGTGATTTACATATGCAGCCCATGATGCTTTGCATTGTGGGGGCATGTGATTTTGTATTTTCTTGAAACTTGGCTTCCTAGCCAAATGCCCTTTGGGGTAACCTTGCCTCCCAGTGTTTACTATTAGAGGTTCTTTGTCTTTAAATTGTTTTTATTTTAATGGGTTCACCACAATATATCCAAGGCACACTGCCTTAAGGGTAGCTGGTCCATTCCACTTGGGGTGTCAAAACAGACGAAGCATACTGATGAGTCCTGCAAACACGTGTCTATGTCTTCTGTTAGCACCCTTTGCAAACTGTGTGAGAGGCTTCTGCACCATGCAATTCTGCTTAAAGTTGGACCAGCATAATATCTTGTGGTGATTTGTATATGCAGCCCATGATGCTTTGCATTTTTGGGCATGTGATTTTGTATTTTCTTGAAACTTGGCTTCCCAGCCAAATGCCCTTTGGGGTAACCCTTACCTCAGTGTTTGCGCACAGAGGTTCTTTGTCTTTTAAATTGTTTTTTATTTTAATGGGTTCACCACAATATATCCAAGGCACACTGCCTTAAGGGTAGCTGGTCCATTCCACTGGGGTTTCAAACAAACGAGGCATACTGATGAGTCCTGGTAGGACGAAACACGTGTCTATGTCTTCTGTTAGCACCCTTTGCAAACTGTGTGAAAGGCCTTTCCGCACCATGCAATTCTGCTTAAAGTTGGACCTGCATAACATTCTGTGGTGATTTGCATATGCAGCCCATGATGCTTTGCATTGTTGGGGCATGTGTGATTTTGTATTTTCTTGAAACTTGGCTTCCCAGCCAAATGCCCTTTGGGGTAACCCTTGCCTCAGTGTTTGCGCACAGAGGTTCTTTGTATTTAGGAAAGACAGGTTAAAAGGTGGGATGGGGGGGCTGATGTTTTATGTGAATGCCAGGCTAGATGCCTCACTATTCCACTTAAGAGTACCTAGTGACACCATGAACACACTCCGCCAACTGATTAGGAAAGACAGCAGGTCCAACAGTTTACAAAAGTGGATCCAAAATGGAATGGGCAGCCTTTTAAACTGTTGGACTCTTACATCATAATGGAGGTAAAGCAGTAAAGTAAAACATAAAGTCAGGGGCATGTCGACCATTAGTCTGGTGACCAATATGCTTTTCGACATTAATTACCGTAACATTTTGTCCCCGCAACATTTAGACCGTTACGATTTCCCCCGCAATGTTTAGTCTGGGGACGAATAATCTGTACACGTGCCTCAGACAAGCCACCAGCACCCCATGGTCCATTGCATTGAAAGCCTAATAAAGTTCAAGCAGAACTAAGATGGAATAACATCCACTATCCCTTGCTAGGAGGAGGTCATGGTGTAACCTGACCAGGGCTGTTTCTGTACTATAGCGAGGCCAAAAACTGGACTGAAATGGCTCATAGATGTCATATTATTCCAGATGTTGTTCCAACTGTGCTTCCACTACCTTCTCAATAATGTCCCCCAAAAGGGAAAGTTTGCATCAGGCCTGTAATTTGAGAGAAAGTTAGGGTCCTAGCCTTTTTCAAGTGGAGGAAAAAAATCCACCCCCTAAGAGAGAACACAACAGTCTCCACAAAACTTGAACTGAGTGATCACCAGCACTGTAAAAAAAAAAAGGCTGGGTTGGCTAAGGGTTTAGTATACAGTAGGTGGCATGCAGCCTGGAAATTGCCTGGAGAACATCTTCCATCAAGACTGGCTCAAACTCCTCCCACAAAGATGAAGTTTCCTTGTCCATCACAGACCAGGTAATGTCTGCTGGTAACAGGCTGCTGAAGACTATCCCAGCTGGGACAAAGGACACCTTGTCCAGAAAGAAAAAATTACTAACCATAGTAATGCTGTTTCTTCCAAAGGGATCCCTCGCTAAGTTTAACAAGTGCAATCATTCCCCTGGAATGAGCAGTCATGGAGCTTTAGAATTTTATGCTAATTATGGAATTTGAAATGAAATTCAAACTCTGCTGTGGGGTCATACTCACCCCTGTACTATAATGTCAGATTTATTTCTATAGCTAGGGTGACTAGTGACAACTGAAACTAGCTAAATGGCAACTAAAAAGTCTTAGAATTCTTATCCAAAAAAAGGTTTGCAATTGTTAAAACAAGACAGAACAAATCAATTAATTATGGAAAAACAAAGTCAGTTATACCACTTAGGAATAATTGCTGAAGCACTGTAACAAGTAATGCTCATGCAGTTTGAAAATTAATTGATTGTCGTATGGACCTTTGTTGACGTTCTGGAAGGAGATGCAGGGATTAGGGATTGCTAAACCTAGTGAGGGATCTCTTTGGAAGAAACAACATTACTACGGTGAGTAATTTTTCCCTCAGACCTCAGTAATACCTCACTTAAGTTTAACAAGTGCAGACTCCATAGCAGTACCTTGGGAGGATGGATACAGAACCTATCTAGGGAAAAGGCTGTGCAAGACAGCAGTGCCAAAACTGGCATCCCTCCTGAACTGTATGTTCAGACAGTAATGCTTTTTGAAAATGTGCACTGTTTTCCAGGTAGCTGCTTTACAAATCTCTTTCAAGGGGATACCCCTTGATGCTGCCACATAGGCTGAGATGCTTCTTGTAGAGTGTTCTTGGAGCCCTTTGGGAGGCAGTTTGCCAGACTTGTAATAACAGAACTGTATGCAAGATATGATCTACTGAGAAATAGTTCTTTTGGATGCTGGTTTGCCTTTCCCCACTTCACCATGGGTAACAAACAGTTGAGTGCTAGGGGACCTGGCATCCTTTGTGTGGTCCAAATAATAACTCAGTGCTATTTTCACATCCAGACTGTGAAGCGTTTGCTCATCTGAGCTGGATTGTACTGTGAAGAAAACTGGAAGGGCAACAGACTGATTCAGGTGGAATTCAGACACCACTCTTGGGAAGAATATCCTGTTTGTCCTTAGGACTACCTTGTCCTTATGTAAAATTATGTAGTTAGAATCTGTGCAGAGGGTCTGTAGCTTACTCACCCTTCTGGCACATGACTGTGCCACCAGGAAAACTGTTTTCCAGGTGACATACTTTAGTGCAGCAGTGACCATTGACTCAGAGGAAGCCTTCATCAACTGGGCAATGTACAAGTTCAAATCCCAGGGAAGGACAGGTTCACACACTGGACGGTACAGGTGTGTGACAGGAAGCTCCCGACACTCTTAAGGACCGATCTTTTCTTAAATCTGTTGCAAAAATTCTTCCGTTTCTTAGCCTAATCTATACTTTAGAATTTCTAGTCCATAAGTTTGGCCATCTATGGGCACCCCCTTCCCTTTCTTGACTATGTTGTAGTGGCGTCTTTAATTTTCCTTTTCCCTCTCAGGTCCTCATACAGGGAAGTTATTGTGATGACCTCCAAGCGTATGTAAAACAGGTTGTGTTTCTCATTGTTGGATTGAGTACGTAGTAGTACTATGTCATAAAATACCTTGATGTATATACCTTGTGTTTATGAAACCTGTAAATGTTGAAAATACCATGGCACTAAGTGTTTTTGATAATGGTAAAAAGTACTAGTTGACTATTATAGAAATTAAGTTAGTTGTGCTATTTAAAATGCATGTAAATCACTGTAAGTTGAACAAGTCTGAAATGTCATGGGGATTTGCATATATCCCATGAGCTTTGCATTATGGAAGTATGTCTGATGCTGTATGTCTTTGAAACTTGATTTGTTGCCAATGCCCTTTGGGGTAACCCATGTTTCAGTGATTCTGCTTTGAGGTTCTTGTCTATAGCTTGTTTTTTTTTTTTTTCTTTTTGAGCCCCCACTACTCAGGCAAACAAGGCCCACATAGGGGTGAATGATTTTCACTAAAAATGTTTAGAGCAGAGATCAGTGTCAGTAGGTGTTGGCTAAGTGCAGAGAAAGGACATTCATAGTCTGTCCCTACAGACTGATGTACTGAAGAAAGAATATGCCATTTCTGAAGATTATTTGCTATATTTGGAATAAACATCACACAGAGATTGTGTGTTGAACTTGAAGTTCGGTGTCTGGTCCATTTGTTATCCCACAACTCCTCCACAAGGTGATTAAGGCCCTTGAAAAACTTTTTATAACTGGTTTGTAAGGCCACTGACCTGTCTTTCCCAGCTGATGTTTAAGCTGAGACTGCTCTCCAATGCACCTTTAGAGTCAAAGGCCTTCGACCCAGGGAATGGAGGTGGACTAGATGGGCCAGGAGGGGGGCTTATCTGTTTGAGGAGCACCAGAAGGAAAATCTTTTCTATTTTGAGGCCTAAGTATTCCTTGTTGCTGGTTTTCTGGAAACCTTAAGAACTTCTATTACTTTTTCAGAAATGCTTAGCCCAGAGATCTCTTGCTCCTCAAGATCCATGTTATGAGGCATAGAGTTCTCAGGTCTGGGATTGTTGTCCTGGCCTGGGACCGTGTTAACAGGTTATATCTCAGGGGCAGGTTGATAGGCTGTGTGCTGGAGAGGGACAAGAGCATGTAGTACCAGGTTTGCCTGGTCCCTACTCTCAGTAGAATATGAGAAAGGAGGGAAGGCACTTCCCTGATCAGCTGAGGACTAGAATGCCGTCTGGGACTGAATCCATTACTGGGGTCTGCAATGGAAGAATGGGAACTGGTTGTTCTCCCAGTAGGTGAACAGATCTCTTTCTGGTGTACTCCACCTTCTGAACACTGATGCCAGTACCTGCTGGGTCAGGGTCCTTTATGATTTCCCTGGCTGATCCTTCTCATGGATTCTGCACCTGCAGGGAATATGCCAGGTTCCAGATCTTCATGACCTCTGTGCACAGCTTTGAAGATCTTGTTCCTCCCTGCTTGTTTATGTAGTATATATGGCTGTGTCATTGTCTGTTTTGATCTGGACAGACTAACCACTGATCTGGGAGGAAAACGCTTGCATTGCAAGATGAACTGCCCTGAGTTCCAGAAGACTTATGTGCTCTTGAGTGTACTGTGCACTCCGTGTGCCTCTCACAGTTAGATCCTCTAGGTGAGCACCCCCAACCTAGGAGGGAGGCATCTGTTGTGAGAATCACTGTAGGAAATTGCTGGAGGAAGGGAATCTCATGTCTGAGGTTGCATTCTGTCTTCCACCAGTCTAGTGCCCTAAACAAGATTCTTGTGACAGAAACCAATTTGGATAGGGTGTCTCATCTCTGAGACCAATGGTCTCTTAGATGGTACCGAATATGTCTCATCTGGAATCTGGTTCATGGTACCACTGTTATGGAGGAGGCCATATGACCCAGTAACCTTAGAAAATCCCTTGCAGACCTTGGCTGGCCTACTTTGAAGGAATCTGCAGTTAAAATCAAATCTGTTACCCTTGCTAGAGGAAGGAATGCCTTCGCTTGCAGGGTATCCAGCTCTGCACTGATGAAGTCCAGAATTTGAAGTGGTTCTGCTTGGGGCTTTTTAAGGTTTAGGAGGAAACCAACATCCTCCAAAGTGTTTTTGAGTTAGTAGTATGGAGGAGTTTGCTTCGTGCTGTTTGTCCTGAGATCAGGTAATCATCCAGATAGGGAAAAAACACCACCCCTCTTCTTCGCAAATGTGCTGCCACCACAGCTAGGCACTTTGAGGTTTGTGCACTAATGGGCAGGATGTATGTGCAAATCACACGTATGCTGCCCGCGCTGCTCTGCACCTGCTCTCAGGTGGGCATACGCTGGTGTGCATGATCGCCAGCTACTGAAACACATCCCCCACCCCCACATGCAGCCTCATGGCAGTGGAACATGGTGGAGCAGGGGCGGAGTGCGGGCCAAGGGTGGGCATCCAATAGGATGCCTGTCCCCAGTCCCATAGTGGATCCCCTGTGCAAATGGGCAGGGGAGCCTGGTATGGCACACAGCCTGCCCAGGATAAACAATGGGCATTTTCCTGAATGGCCACCTCCTGCCCTACCAGCTAGCCCAGTGAGCTGTGACAGCCATGTGCAGGGGGGCTCCCGATGCTGCCATGCCCTGCCGGTAACCTTTGGGGGAGCAAATAAATAGTTATGGCAGGTTCCCCCCCGCATACAATTTCAAGCCCCATCCCAGTGCACAGCGCCAGTGTGTGTGAGTACCATGGGGCAAGCCCCCCAGTCTGCCCCGGTGCAGCACCATGCAGTCAGCCAGGGGATCAAGTGTGCATGGTGCTAGCATGCCAGTGGTGAATGCCACCGTTGGTCTGCTGCACATCATTCAGGTGTAGGATTGCCTACTCACCCCAGATGAGAGGCACGTAGGCAGTCCACACCATTGTGCTCAGGCCCCTTTGTGAATACTCTTAAAGCTGAGGTGAGGCCAGTGGGAAGGGCTGTGAACTGGTAATGGCAGTTCCTTAACCTGAACCTGATATTTTCTGTGACTTACCCTGTATGGTATGTGAAAGTAAATGTCTTTCAGATCCAGTGGTCCAAGCCAGTCTCCCATGTGCAGAGATGGAATCACTGCATTTTTCTTTCCTTAAGTGTTTGTTCCGATATCTCAGGTCAAAAATGGGTCACCACTTCCCATTTTTCTTAAAGATTAGGAAGTATCTGGAGTAAGGTCCCCTGCCCTTTTGTGTGGCAGGTACTTTTTCCACTGTGTGACAGGGATGGGTAAGACCCTGTCCCATTTGTTATGCAAAGACAGTGAAAAGCAAATATCTATTTTGTCCTCTCTTTTTCTGTATTTTGCCTGTCTGATTGCACAATTGAATTTTATTGTGGTACCAAGGAACTGGCCACTCCGATGGCTCCACAATATTCCCCTGTTATCTCCCTTCCTTCACTTGCTGTTTCTATTCTTTCTTTCTCCCCTTGCATCTCTGTGGTTAAAAAATATATGTGAATCTTCATATGAAACTGGGATCCCTTGGTTTGCAAATGTTTATAGTTATGTGGTTTGAAATGATTGTAGAAAGCTATTTGGGTTTCTTAAAAGGTGATAATCTAGAACACAGGTGGTTAACCTTGAGATATATTTTGACCTCCACAAGTTTAACAGAATTGTCAATAGGAAACCATCTCTGGGACAGAATGTTCTATTTTGTTGCATCTGCTGAAATGGGATATACTCTTCAGGCTGGTCACATGAATGAACCTGACAAAGTTCTGAGACTTTTTATGAGAAACAGGAGTTTAATTTACACTAACAGGATGGAAAGTTTAAACTGCCAGGAAAAGAAATCTTATAGAAAGAGAGCAATGTTTTGTTAGAGAGAGAGAGATATTGAGATTTTAGAGAGAGTCAGTCTCAGAGGAAGGATTTTTTTGTGTTGTCTCAATGAAGAGCTGTCCTGTACAACTTTAGTTTTTCTATTGTATTTGTACTGATGATAATAAAACACTACTACTGAATTTTATAACTCCTCCTGGTCTGCCTGTGTTTCCAGATCTATGCCTCCATGACAAACTGCGTGTGTTTGCAGCAATTTCTTCGTCTTCAGCTCCAGCAGGATTTTTTTTCTGCTGGTGTGTGAGGTTGCATAACTTTTGGGTTCTGTATTTTTGGAAATCTTTTGAACTGCCGAGACAAACCCTGGCTCATTGTTTCCAAGACCCACTTGTCTGTGGTAATTTTTATATATTCCTGGAAGTAGTGAGCCTTTCTTCCTCCCACTGGCAATGGATGGGTGACTGAAAAGACTTGTCAGGGGTTCTGTTTTATCTGGCATTTGGGTGCTAGTGTTGCAGCAGCACACCTATTTTCCCTTCTACCCCTGCTCCTATAATAGCCTCTTTGCATAGGGTAGTCATAGGAGGCATAAGCACAAGGGTAGTATCCCTACTCCTGCCTCCCTTTCTGCAAGACCTGCAGGAAGTGGAGGCCTTTTCTTTTTCAATATTGCTATTGCAGGTAGTTTTATACTCATCCTCCTTTTTCATACAAGCCTCTGTATTGTCACCAAACAGGGAATTTCCCTCACAAGGGAAATCCACAGTTTTTGTCTGAGTGTCCTGGGATAGATGTGTAGTTCTCAGCCAGGCAAACCTTCTTAGAGACACTGCATGGGCCATAAACCTGGATGCAGTGTCATTAGTATCCACTGCCATATGAAACTGGTACTTTATAGCATCTATGGCTGATCCTGCTCTGTCAGTCATGTCCTGTGCCAAGCCTCCAGTAGCCTTTTTTGCTCAATGCCAGAATAGAGTTCCATAAAGCTCTCTGGTACTATGTTGTGTACACCAGATAAGCTGTCTGGCTTAGAAGCAAGGATGCTGAAGTATACACTTTTTCCCATAGTATCCAGTTTCCTTGAATCTTTTTCAGGAGGCTGGGAAGAAAGGGGCACTTCTGCCTTGTCGCAGGTGGCAGTCTGAACCACTCCCTCATGATCTGAGTGGGACTACAGGTATCCAGAGCCCTGTTTGTCAACGTGATATTTTTTATCAATTTTCTTATCTATGCCAGCAGTTGAGGTGGGTGCTAACATGATTTTAAAAGTGCTTATTTCTGAGGGATTTATGGATGGGCAGCATCAACCTCTTAGTGGGGGCTAAGCTCATCATATCCACAAATTCAACCTCCACCTCATCCTCATCAGTTTCCTGTGAGGAAATGATGAGGCATAGTCATCCGAATGTCTTGGAGGTGAGCCATATTCTTGCTGAGGAGAACCATATGGTTCCATGGGTTCTCGCTTCTCCTCTCCTTTACGAAACATTCTTGTCTCCTCCTCCTCCTCCTGTGGCATTGGGAATGGAATCTGAGTCTGGGGAGGGGGGGTGCAGGCATATTAATGAAATTCATCATAGCCTGGTATGCCTGGAAGAATTACCATGCTTTAGTCATGTCCTGTATTGAAGGCATTTTATTTTTTGTTCACTGGTGACTCCTCTCTTTCTTCAGGAGGAGGGACAGCTACATTTTTTTCTTTTTGTATTTTCTAGGCATGTACCATCTGAGGTGCCTGCTCTATGACTCTTATATTTTTACTGGTTTCAGGGTTCCCCCATTCAGACACCCTGATTTCTGATCCATCTTTTGCAGCTTTATCTTTTAATTCTGTCCCTTTTGATGGGAACTGCTGCTTATTTTGAGGAGCTTGACCCTCATCTGAGCCTTTTGGAGATGTGCAGGCAGACTGAAAAGCCATAATGTCTTCTCATTTTTTAGCCCTTTTCTTTTGTATTTTTAGGCAAAACGTTATACAAAGCTCACAATTTTTAATATTGTGGTCTGGACTCAGGCACTTTAAGTACAATTCATGGCTGTCTGACTGTACCAGAAGTTGGAAATAAACCTTACAATTTTTAAAACCTGTAGGTCCCATCTTCCTTTTAGGTATGTCAGTCATGCCAGATGCTGACAACCCAGGGAAGACAAAATGTTTCCCAAAAGGTGATATTTTAAAATGAGAAAAAACCCTGTTTAAGTAAAAAAAGGGCTTAAAGCATTAGAAATTGGTTCAGTTCTCTTAAAAATGTAAAATAGCCTAACTGATTATTTGTTAGGCTAAACTGTCAATTATTGACTCAGTTCCCATATAAAGAGGAACCAAAAATAATAGACAGTAAAAACCTAAAAGCAGTTTAATTTAGTAGTAAATTTTAGTGAAATAAGGATGTTTTAAAGCTGTTTCCTGAAAACAGAAACTGCACCGAAAGAGGCCTTCTCTAGTTCCTGGGAACCAATGGAGAACTGGAGAAAAGTTATAATTATTCAATAAACAATCTAACTAATGTAGAGTTATTGCTAAGTAACTAAACAGTATACTGTAATAATTTTTTTTTTAAATAAACCATAAACCGTTCTGAAGTCAAAGAGAAAGCTTTGGGGCAACTGCTTTCTTCAGGTGGAGAAATAAATCTGACATTATCTCGCAGGGGTGCGCGTGACCACAAAGCAGAGTTTGAATTTCATTCTAAATTTCATAATTAGCATAATATTCTAATGCTCCAGTGCTGCTTATTCCAGGGGAATGATTGCACTTGTGTAAAAAAACTCCACAGGACTGCAGACAGATAGGATTTAGCAGTCTGTCCACAGTACTGAAGAGCTGACCTGGTCAGTTCTGTCCAGCATCAATCACTGTGACAGGAATACTGACTTTTCCAGAATGATTGCTCGCTGGTACGCATCATAATTAGATGTCAACACCAATTTGTCCTTCTCTGAGCGGAACCTCTGACAACACCACTCCAACCTTAGCCCCTTTGTCTTCAGCTTCCTCAGGTCACCATCAAACCATGGTGACCTGCTGCTGGACATCAAGGGGTGAATAAGGAAAGGTGCTAGGGAGTCGATAGCTGCAGCAGGAGCCACATTGTAACCCTCCACTAAGGCCTCAGCTTCCGTCACACAGGTCATCTCCATGCCTGAGATGTCCAGTGCTGCCCAGAGACCCTGAGGCTCCAGATTTCTGAAAGAGTGGTAATTGACCATCTCCACAGGAGAGGTTAACCAAGGTGCCTTGCAAAGGAACTACACAGTATGATGATCTGACCAAATGACCAGCTCAACCTTGACATTGCTAATGTCAAGATCCAATGAGAAAACCAGGTCCAAGGCATGGCCATGCTGGTGGGCACCGGTGGTAACTACTTGTGCAAAGCCCAGGGAAACCATCGCCTGGAGGAATTGATTTTCAAAAAGAGATATTTCATTGTCAATCCAGGTATTAAAGAGACCCAAAACAAGGAGTTTGGGTGACTCATCTACCAAGTCAGCCTTGAAACTCTCAAGTTTCTGCAAGAATTCTCACCCATATCCCAGGGGACAGAATATGAGCACAGTCTTGCAACTTGTACCCAGCCCACCTTTCATTGCCATGTATTCAAATGACCTGATCTCTCCCATGGGGTATGCTGTCAGTCCCAATGCAGATTGAAACAGATGGCTATCCAGCAGCAAGAGGAAAGAGGCAGTTGCTAGAATTCTACTACTCTACTACTGGGAATAAAGAACTAGAACTCTACTAATGGGACTTTAAATTAGGGTAAAAAACAAACAAAAAAAAGAGTCAGTGTGCTTGTCTGAGTTGGGGAAGGGAATGGTTATCTGTGCTGTTAGCTAGGTGAAGAGGACAGCTGTAAATTAGGGGTGTGGCTTAGGCAGCAGGAAGCCAGGTGTCTGCATTTAAAACTTCCCTAGTTAGCTTTTGGCAGAGAGCAGCAAGAGGAGGGAAGCAGCTGCTAGAATTCTACTACTCTACTACTGGGACTAAAGAACTAGAACTCTACTACTGGGGCCTTCAATTAGGGTAAAAAACAAACAAACCAAGAGTTAGTGTGCTTGTCTGAGTTGGGGGAAGGGAACTGTTATCTGTGCTATTAGCTAGGCGAAGAGGTCAGCTGTAAATTAGGGGATGTGACTTAGGCAGCAGGAAACCAGGTGTCTGCATTTAAAACTTCCCTAGTTAGCATTTGGCAGAGAGCAGCAAAAGGAGGGAGGCAGCTGCTAGAATTCTACTACTGGGACTATATAGCCCTCCCGCCCTTAGCCAGTTTCACTTTTATAGGCACTGGATTTTACTGACAACAGGAACTTCCTGTTTGGGAGCAGGAAGGGAGTGATCACAGAGGTACACAAGACTCACCATCGTAGAAGGAAAAGAATAGCTCTCCCTCACCCATAGCTGCTGGAGGTCTGTCTCTGAGCAAGTAAGAATGAGACTACTTAGGAATTCTGGAACGTCCTGTCCCAGAACAGGAAGGGCATGAGCTGTAAGGGCACAGAGGCAGTAGAAAAGTAGGGAGAAAAAAAAGTAAAACAGAGAGAGGAAAGAGTAAGCATACAAAACAACAGTTGAGGGGCCACATATAAGACATGATGGGAGTGGTGTAGTGCAGTGGCTGTGGAGCATCAATCTTCTGGGAGATGTTCTGGAGGATACAGTGTTGTTCTATCTGCAGGCACCTCTCTGGGCTGAGGGAGGAGGTTGCTCATCTCCAGGCTGAGCTGGTCAAGGATTCAGGGGACCTCCTTTCCCACACAGGGACCACCAGGGCTGCCGCCGCTGCCTCAGAGGTTGCCAAGAAAGATGAGTGGTTGGACCATGGGCTCAGGGAGGGTGAGAGTGGTGGAACAGAGGTGAATCCCTCCAATTGTACCTCTCCACAATTTGTATGCTGTTCTGGCAGACTGTGGTTCCTCTATGGAGGCACCTACAGTGGAGACTAAGGAGGATGCTGGGAACCTCCACAAAAGAGACCCACAGGAGGGTGGCATGGGACTCCCAGGGAAAGGAAACAACTCCTGGTGGGGGACTCAGTTGTTGGGGGGTAGAACTGGGGGAGGAAAGGGAATGGAGGTTAGGTGCTTGCCCAGTGCCATGGCTTGGAGGGACAGGGAGCAAATCCTCAGGATCACGGGAGCAGCTGCACATGGGAAGGAGCTGGATGTCATTGTCCACCAAGCAACAAATGACCTGTCTGGGAATGGAATCAGAGCAGTGCAGGAGGAATTTGTGGAGTTGGGGAGGGTCCTTAGACAAGTAGCACACACAGGAACCTTCTCAGAGGTGCTACCTGTCAGTGGCATGGGTGAGGCTAGGGTGCTCCACACCATGGGATTCAATCAATGGTTGAAAAACTGGTGTAGAGCTCAGGGTTTTGGTTTCATTGGGGACTACAGGTCCACCTGGAGTGATGCAGGCCTATCCTGACGTGATGGTCTACACCTGTCTAGGAGGGGAACCAGGATCCTAGGTGATAAGTTTAAATGCTTCATTGGCAAGCATTTAAACTAGCCAAGGGGGGGGGGCACTGAAAAGGAGCAGGGAAATCCCAGCCCCCCCCCAAAAAAAACAGGGTAGTTAGCGTGGTAAACACTAAGATAGAGAAATCAATAGGGAAAAGGGCAGGGATAAATGGAGAAAAAGGCAATGGCAGTAAGGACAGCGATGGGGTTAAAAGGGCTAAGGCCATTAAAAAGCAAAGGGCGCTGAGTACCCACACCCATAGTCTGGGTAACAAGCTCCCTGAACTAGTGGCCTTGATGGAAGAGGGATGCCTGGATATTGTGGCAATCACAGAAACATGGCACACAGAGAATCATGACTGGAATGTCAGCATACCAGAACATACAATCTACAAGAGGGATGGGGGGGTAGAAGAGGAGGAGTAGCTCTCTACGTAAGGGAAGGGATCAAAGCAATGGAACTAAGGTGTAAACAGGGAGGAGAGGAGGCACTGTTGGTCAACCTGGAGACAGGAAATGGCCCAACAATCTGCACTGGGGTTGTATACAGACCCCTGTCTCAGGGGGAAGAAATGGACAAGGAAATGATAGAAGGCATCCTTAGGATGGCAAAAAAAGGGGAGATATTGTTGATGGAGGAACTGAATATGCCAGATGTTAACTGGAGTATCTTGGTTGCAGCCACATCCAAGAACAGGGTCATTCTAGATGCCCTACAGGAGGCATGCCTCAGACAGCTAGTGTTGTAACCCACTCAGGAGGGAGCAATCTTAGACCTGATATTCTCAAATGGGGATGGAGCGAGGATCTCAGATTTAGAAGTGGGTAGCCATCTGGGAACAAGTGACCACCAAACAGTGTGGTTCATGATGAACACAGCCATAGAGTCAAGCCACACAAAATTGAGGGTACTGGACTTTAGGAGGGCTGACTTTGGCAAATGGGAGAGTTCCTCAGAAAAGCACTAGCAAATGGGCAAGAAGGAGGGGTGGAGAAACAATGGGGAAACATCAAAACTGCCATCACAGAGGCAACAAGCCTTTGTGTGAAGCAAATAAACAACTCAAAATGAAGGAAAAAGCCACTATGGTTTTCAAAAGAGGTGGCGGGGAAGGCTAAGGAGAAAAATATAGCATTCAGGATGTATAAGGAAACACAGAAGGACCAGGACAGAGAACTACACCAGTTAAAGCAGAAGGAAGTGGAGAAGGCAGATAGAATAGTAAAGGCTCAAACTGAGGAAAAGATAGCCAAGTTGGTTAAGAAGGGGGATAAAACCTTTTCTAGGTACATTAGGGAGTGAAGAAAAACCAAGGGATAATGAGGCTTAATAAAGGGGAGAGTGGGTGGGCAGAGGGTGACAGTGAAAAAGCAGGGATACTGAATGAATACTTCTGCTAAGTATTCACAAAAGAGGAGGAGGGGGAAGTACCAAATCCAATCAATAGAGGCACCATGGATGGGGGGGGTCAATACCAGTCCATTCACAGAAGAAAGGATTCTGAAAGAACTCCTAAAACTGAAGGCAGACAAAGCAATGGGGGTCTGATGAGATTCACTCCAGAATTCTAAAAGAACTAAGGGGAGAACTAGTGACACCACTGACTACCCTTTTTAACAAATCCTGGGAGGATGGTGTGGTACCTGAGGACTGGAGGAGGGCAGATGTGATTCCCCTTCATAAAAGTGGGAGCAAAGCAGAGGTGGGAAACTACAGACCTGTTAGTTTGACCTCAGTGGTAGGGAAAATGATGGAATCACTTCTGAAAGAAAGAATTGTTGAGTACCTAGAGGCCAGCAGGACACAGGACCCAAGGCATCATGGATTCACAGCAGGAAGGTCAAGTCAGATGAATCTGATAGATTTATTTCACTGGGTGACCAAAGTAGTAGACCAGGGAGAGGCTGTGGACATGGCCTACCTAGACTTTCGCAAGACATTTGACACAGTCCCACACAAAAGATAAATAAACAAATTAGTCAGCCTGGGAGTGGGTCCCAGGGTGGTAGTCTGGGTAAAAATTGGCTGGACAACAGGACACAGAGAGTAATAGTAAGCAGAGTCCACTCTGAAGAAATGGGGGTTACTAATGGGGTACCGCAGGGTTCAATACTGGGACTGGTCCTTTTTAATGTCTTTATAAGTGACATTGTGGAGGGACTGGAGGGAAAAGCATGCCTCTTTGCAGATGACACAAAGATCTGCAACAGGGTTGATACACCGAGGGGGGAGTGGAAAGGATGAGAAGAGACTCTGGCAAGGCTGGAGGAATGGTCAAAAATATGGCAGCTTAGATTCAGTGCAAAGAAGTGCAAAATAATGCACCTAGGAAACAAAACCCTGGGGGGAAGTGCACAATGGGGGGGGGGTACTAACAACAACAAAAATGGAAAGGGACCTGGGGGTAGTCATATCAGATGACCTAAATTTAAGCAAGCAATGTGAGAAGGCAATAAGGAAGGCTGGGGGATACTGGGATGTATTGGGAGAGGCATTACCAGTAGAAAACAGGATGTCGTTATCCCTCTGTACAGACAGTTGGTGAGAGCCCATCTGGAGTATTGTGTGCAGTTCTGGAGACCCCATCTCTGCAAGGACATAGACAGGATGGAGGCAGTCCAGAGGAGGGCAACTAAAATGGTGTAGCTTCTGCATCAGAAGCCATACAAAGACAGACTAAAGGATCTTAATATGTATACCCTCGAGGAAAGGAGGAGGGGGGGGGGGACATGATAGAAATTTTCAAGTACCTCAAGGGAATCAACAAAGTCCAGGAGGGTAGCATTTTTCAGAAAATGAGATGTGCAAGAACAAGGGGGCACAATTTGAAGATGGAGGGGGGGATGACTCAGGAGCAATGTGAGGAAGCATTTTTTCACAGAGAGGGTGGTGGACACATGGAACGACCTTCCTGAGGAGGTCATGGGGTCAGAAACAGAGAGGGAATTCAAGAATGCATGGGACAGACATAAATGCAATTCTGGTGGGGGGGGTAGGAAGAAGTAGGCTGTTGATTAACTAGGGTCTGCAGCTTATTCAGTAGCTAGGGAAATGGGCAGACTGGGTGGGCCAAGCAGTCCTTATCTGCCTTCAAAGTCTATGTTTCTATGTTACCCCATCACCCCTGCACTCCCACCTAGGACAGTGCACCTTGAAATAACCTGCAGAGATGGATGCCTCGAGCACAGGACCTGAGTCATCCCACAGCCATGTCTCCATGATACATACGAGATCTGCCAAGGAATCTTCTGAGGTGAAAGCCTCAGGTGGTTCTACATGTTACAGTGTCCAGATCTGATGAGATTTGGAGGGAATTGGAAGGCGCTCTCATTAGCAAATGCCTCCAAAAATGGGAGCATATCAATTAACCGAATTATTTCTTATCAGAGGTTCATGTTTGTTTACATACATTTCAGTGGTATTTAAAATATGGTTAATAATCCCTATTCCCAAAGGAACAGTGCTCCTTAGAACCTAAAATGAAAAGGAACTCCTAATCTCACCAAGTACAATCCATATGTAAATATTATAAACAAACATAGGGAACGTGCAAAGGATGGGAAACCAGAGTACAAGTTAGGCTAAACCACAAAATCTAACAGGACATCATAGTTTCATACATTATGTTTGACACTTATTATTTTGAAAAGACAATGTAGTCATTTTAAAACATGCACTGACTTTGAATTCATACAGCAGTTTACTAACTCATCAGAAGATCTATTTTAATGATCTAGAAATTCTCCCAGAAGTATTTGTTGTAATTGTAAATAAAAAGTGTGGATTAGGAAAATGTGCTTTAGGGCAACACAGCCTATATTACAGTAGTTATTTTGATCAGATAAGCCAGGTCTTCTCTGTTTGAAAATATGATTTTTTTACATTCAAATAACTCTAACCTGAATAATTTAAGGAGACATCCTAGATTTGGTTTGGTTATAATATCTTAACAAGTCTTCCCTTATATGTCTTCCATTCTCATTCTTTGTAGATTGTCTGTGCGGCCCTTTGGTACCATGCATTCCTGCATAAAGCAGAACCAGCCTTAATTTTCTTGATGATTTGCATACAAAGCAATGGCAGCCTGGATGCAACACAGTAATACTGCAGTATATCACAAATGCTACCATGTACTGCAGGGAACAGTGTAATTCAATGGCATTTAAGTCTTTTTGTCACCAAGTATTTTGTGACATGCCAGTTACCGCAAGTTTATTGTGTTGCATCATGGCTGACTCCACTGTACATCGCATGATGCTTTGCACTGTGGGGTTATATGTGACTTTGTATTTCTTTGAAACCTGGCTTTGTTGCCAGTGTCCTTTTTGGGCAACCCTTGCCTCAGTGCTTTTGTACTAAGGTTCTTTTTCTTCTTAGCTTTCCTTACTATTTTGGGCCCACCATGGCCCAAACCTGTAAGATCACATAAAGGCTGGGTTGTTTTTCCCTGGGTGAAATACAGATGAGGCACACTGATGAGTCCTAAGTTGGATGGAAACTTTGTGTCTTATTTTTCCAATCATTGCAGGTTGTGTGAAGGGTCCTTTGGCACCATGCATTCCTGCTTAATGTAGAACCAGTCTACATTTTCATGGTGATTTACATATACATACCATGATGCTTTGCACTGTAGGTGTATATGTGATTGTGTATTTCTTTAACTGATTAGAGAACCAGTCATGATTTTGCTTTTTTAATTTTTAACACAGTCCATATATTTTTGCTTAGAGATGTCCCAGAATCTTATTTTTATAGTCCACCAGTACACTGTGCCGGTGAGGTGAGGTATTATAGAAAGGGCAGACTCAATGAACCTTCGGTCACTTTCTGTCATCAAATTCTAAGTTTCTGTGACTCATGCTTTAAGATCATTGCATGGGGTTACTTAAATCAAGTGTAGTAGATAACCCAAACCTGGTGGGAAGATGACCTGTTTAACAAATTTTATATATAGAAATGTAAAAACTGTGAAGAGTATTGTATATGCTCTTACCAGTATAACTTGGCTTATCAGCAGTCAAACAAATAAACATTTTTGCTCTTCCCAGCTTATCTTGGGGTATCTACATTCACACAAATGGGAAATTATATGAAAAAAAAGTAATACTTTCCTTGCCTAAAGTATCCAGAGATACCTGACCTAATTCTGCTTTAACTATGGCCACAGAACAAGTGTTTTTAGGATTTGTAATGTCCAATTGTAGATTATGTTAATTACCCTTTCCAATTTTTCAGACTGTGAAATACACCATACTTCTGAGCCACAAAGTGGTGATGTGTTCATTTTTGCATTTTTTGTTGAGATAGTCCCTTTTGCAGTTTCCTCCTGGTATTTATATACTAATCTGTAAATTGCCAAACATGCTGACCTAGCCCTTATTTCCAATCCATTAATATGATGTTGCCAAGAAAATTTGTCTCCATACACAATGCCAAAGCATTGATAATAATTACTTGTCTTTATTTTCTTGTTATTTAAAACAATATAGATTTCAGTTTTGTACCTTTTCTCCTTAAACCATTGCTTCCATTTTTTTCATATTAATGGCTATTTTTTATTGTTCACATTGATTAGCAAATTTATTAGTTTTCCTTTGGATCCCCGTGTGAGAGATGGAAAGAACAACAATATCATTCATGTATACAAGAGGACTAATAGCGGGATCAAAAACATTCATGTTCAAATACTAATTAAACAGAGTGGAGCAAGGATACTCACACCCTGTCAAACCCCAATGTTGGTTCTAAATGTACTTTTTCTTGCTGACAATACCCCTACCTATACACCCCAGCATCCCACTTGCTGTCCTAATCACTTTGTCAAATTGTCTGGCCATCTGCAGGTCATCTGATATTGATTACCCCAGGTCCCTTTCCTACTTGTTCATTGAAAGTACCTCTCCACTCATTTTGTACTCTACCCCTAGGTTTCTGTGTCCCAGAGCACATTCAAAGCAGACCTCAAACAGCACCTTATGTCTAGCTCAAAGTGTACCTGCTGCTCAGGCTCCACTTGAAAGATAGGCCTTCACCCCTAGGTAGCACCCAACAGGGCTACCTAGAAAACCCTGCCTCCATTTCCAGCCCAGCCAATGGTGTAAGTAAACTATTCAATCCTCTCTAAATGCACATTGGTACTGCCTCTCCCTACCCCCCAACCAACCCTTACTCGACAAAGCTCTATGGAGCTGCTCCCCCCGTTCCACTATCCCTTCACCTCTTGCTCTCTGTGAGTAGGTTCCAAACCCAGCCTCCTTGTTTTCACTGTCACCCAACCCATCACCATCTGAGTTAGCGTTAAACCCTATGCAGTTTTCTCAACCATAGTCTAACAACGGATTTTGGAGGTCTCTAGGGGTATGCTACCAGGTGCAATCAATTAGAAATAGCTTTGTACTTTGTTAAAACTACTCTTTTATTTCTCCAATTTGTCTAATTCTCATGTAATGTTTAGTTAGTTAAAACCTTCATTTTTAGAAAGGATTTAGGTGGAAAAATACATCATTGGGACATAGTCCTATTTACTAGATAGTCCTGTTAAATATTGAGAAGAACAAATAAACTACATATCATAACAGCAACAAAACAGTGGGATATACATTTCATTCCATACAATATAAAAATGTCAATACATCATTTCAAAATGTCAATTGACATAAACACACTAAGACAACAAACACTGATTATACATACATTATATTCTCTATTGAATATCAATAAAATAATCTGTTACCTAACCATAACATTCACATCGTACTCTTAATTCTGTCTTTAGACTAGTTGAAAATGATTTCACATCTTGAAATTGTTTATTTGTTACTGGTTTTAAAACTTTCTATATCCTATTAACAATCACTGAAAACCACATGCTACTACATGTATTTTTGATTTTTGGGAATATTAGATTCCTTAAGTTAATATCTCATAAATTGTAATCGTGCTTTTTCACTTCTAATTTATCACAAAGATATTTATGCTGTTCCTGTATTACCACTTTATAAATCTGAGTCGCCCAGGCAATCTGTCACTTGCTATTCTGCGTAAGCCATCCTAATTCATTAAGCAACTCACAGTGGTATGCTCTGTAATCTTTTTTTGTTATAAATCTAGCCATCAAATAATATATATTTTATAACTTTTTAATAACAGACTTTTTGTTGCTAGGCCATATACATGATTACTGTATTCCAGTACTAGAAGAAGTTGATTTATAATAGTTTCCCTCATAGTCCTATTCATACAAAAGCCAGAGCGTCTAAAAGCTCCCAGCCTTTTATTTATCTTTGATACTGTATCTGATATATGATTATCAAATTTTAAAGCATCATCAATCCATACTCCAGGTATCTATATTCCGATACCTGTGATAGTACTTCATTTTGTAATGTTTTTATAATTACTGTCTCTTTACTATTACCCAAATGTATACATTTTTTAACAAAAAACATGAGTTTTGTTTTTTTACTGTTAAGTATCAATCCTGATTTGGTCAACCATGTACATAGCTCTATAAAATCTGCCTGTAAATTCCTCTGCATTTCACAATGAGTTTTCCCACTAGCAATTAAAAGAGTATCATCTGCATAAAGGCTTATATTTGAATATTTTATATTATCCACTATATCCACTATATTATTTATATAAATCAGAAACAGTGTTGGCCCCAAAATAGAGCCTTGGGGCACCCCTCTTTGCACACTTACTATATCAGATAACACTCCATTTATATATACTTGCTGTGTTCTGTTTGTTAAATAGGACATAAACCAACTACATGATTCCTAGGCTAATCCGATATCACCTAGCTGTTTCCCCAGAAGCCTATGAGTCACGTATCAAAGGCTTTGGATAAATCCAGGAACACTGCACCCACCGAGAGGTCATCCTCCAACTTTGAGACTATGATGTCTACCATATAGTGCAGTGCCCATGGAATATCCCTTACGAAAGCTCAGTTGATGTTTTGTTAAACAAAGAATATTTTTTCTAAATAATCAGTAAACTGTACCTGAACCAATCTTTCCAAAATCTTAGATAACCGGGCTATAGGCCAGTAGTTTGTAGGTTGAAATAGATCTCCAGCTCCTTTATACTGTATATAGCTATAATCTTTGCATTTTTCCAACAATTAGGGAAAATACCTTCAGTAAGAATCCAGTTAAATAATTTGGTTAATACCAAAGCAATCACTTGAACAGAATCCTTGAGGAAATTATTTTCAATATAATCCAAACCAGAGGCCTTTTGGAATTTTAACTTTCTGATCTCAACTTTCACCTGTTTACAAGAGAAAATTTTAAATCAGAATGTTGGTACATTCATGTTAACCATCCCCTTAACTTTGTCTTTAACTACTAGATTAGAAAAATCAATATCAGGCAAGTCCACAGAGTAATCATTCAAAATATTTGCTGATCGCCTAGTGTTCTGGGGAACACCCTTGCTCAACATTTGGATGGGAGGACCATAGGTTTGTGGTGATTCAAATGATTTTATCAAACACCAACATTGTTTATTATCCATGGTTTGTTTAGTTTTCTCTTCATAATAATTTTGTTTTGACTTTTTTATTTGAAATTTCAAATAATTCCTAGCTTTCTTGTATTTCTCCCAGTCTTCTGTTTTTAATGTCTTACCTGCTTTTTTCCATAATCTATCCTTTCCATATATTAATTTCTTTAATGTTTCCATTATCCAAGGGACGTGGGACTTTCTTTGGATACATGTTCGATAAGGGGCCATTTCATTACATATATCCAAAAACCAATTGGAAAATTCCTGAATGTAATCTCTCTTCAATGCCAAATGAGCAGACATCTGTAACTACTGAATATGTGTATTGTCTTACTGTCCACCCTGACGTGGAACCTTTGTAAAAGAGCTCACTCTCAAAGGTCTCTCTGAAATATTAAATAAATAAAGTGCATTATTGTGCACTTTTTTGCATTAAACCTTAGCTGCCATATAGTTGACCACTCATCCAGCCATTTTAAACCCCTTTCCATCCTTTGCACCTGGAGTACTTTGTCCAGTTCTGGAAACAACATCTCAAGAAAGACATAGAGTAGAGGTGGTCCAAAGAAGGGCTACCAGGATTGTACAAGGTCTGCATCAAAAGCCCTACGAGGAGAGGCTAAAGGAACTATAAACATGTTGACCCTGGAGGAGAGAAGGGGGATGTGATTTGGACCGTAAATACCTCACAGGAGTGAATAAGGCACAGGTGGGAGATATTTATTTGAGGAGAGGGTGCTGTAGAACAAGGGGTCACAATATGAAGCTGGAGGGGGAATAGATTCAGGAAAGGTATGAGGAAATACATCTTCACAGAAAGAGTAGTGGATGCCTGGAACAGCCTTCCAGTGGAGGTAGTGGGGGCACAAACAGTGGTGGGGTTCAAAAATGCATGGGATAGGCACAAAGGAATCATAAGGGATAGGAAGAGGGTGGAAGAGAAAGTGTTGTAGACCTAGAAGGGTCTGCTGCAAAAGCAATCACAGTGAAAAAGGGCAGACTGGATGTGTCAAGTAGCCCTTATCTTCTGTCAGTTTCTCTGTTTCTTACTTGTAAGAAGACCTGAAAGAGAATATTTTACCTGATTACATGTGTTGTAGTGTACAGTAACTGAATTACAATATCTAAAAGTTGTAAATCAAGGCCTACTTCAAGAAGACCATGCAATAGTAGTTTCATGCAAATTGAATCAAAGGTAAACTGTAAGTCTATGAAAATATGCTATTTCTTGATGTTTGTATACATACATAAATATATAGGGGATATACAATTACCTGTGTTCAAATATGCCATTTATTTCCATGAGTGAGGGGGAAGGACCATAACTCATGAGTGGCGAAGCCATGAGTGAGTTATAAAAGTCGTGCCTCCTCCACAAATGGAAACGAATAGCATATTTGAACATAGGCCATTGTATGTTCCATGTATACATTGGTCTTTGTTCACAAAAACTGTATAAAAAGAGGAACAAGCTGCACCCTTGAAAACTGTTGTGCAGGCAGGATCCCACCTCCAAAAGTATGGTTGTCCCTCTTTAAAGTAATACCAGTGGGCAGTAGGTCAGCGAACTAAAGGGGGACAGAGAGAGTGCAACTGTCCCTGCCTTTTTTTCCACTGTTAAAACTGTGAAGTCTGAAACTCCCAGCATCCAAAGTGCTGTGCAGGCTGGACCTCCCTCCACTCTCTAAAAGTACTGTGCTCACCCAAATCCTAGAATTTACCTTTTTTGTGGCACAGGTCCCAAACCAAGCATGTGTGTGTGGGTGGTAATTTCCAACCTGTGTTTGTGATTGAAAACGAGCAAGTGGTTGCCACGAGCAGTCTCAAAATGGGAGAATGAGTGTGAACCATGGGACATTACATCCTGCCACTAGGAGTACATTAAGAAAATTAACAGGAGTGCAGTAGTGTAGTTTTAAGCTACAAAAATTACTGTGCTCACCCAGATCTTTTTTTTTTAGCATCAGGTCCCAAACCAAGCACATGTATGTTAATTTACAAGCACATTTGTGATTAAAGGAGAGTGAGTGGTTGAGAGTGAGTAGTCATAAAGCAGGGAGCAAGTGTGATCTGTGGGGCACTGAATCCTGGCATGAGGGGGTGTAGATTAATAAAAATGAATTAAATGAGTTGATAGTGTGGAACTATAGTATAAAGCTACATAATACATTCTAAAAATATTTTTTAAGGTTCAGAAACTCAGAACAGTTACAAAGCGGGGAAGCAAGATGATGGTGGTAGTGGGGTTTCGGTATTAAATGGCTGAGTTGTATTGGCTACTGTTATTAGCAGATTTGTTGTGGTATTTGTCAGAACAGAGTGTTGGGCAAGTTGATTAACATTTTTTTTTTGTGAGTATTTATGCTCCTACTGCTCTTATGGGCCTCGCAATCAGGAGGAGCCCCAGCCCTGTCACCCTGGCGACCACCAACCAGAGCATATGCTCCCTGGGTTTACCCCCCCTGGTGGGATAGTGGAGGAGGCTCTCCTTCACCAAGACCAGATCCAGAATTGCGCCGTGGCTAGCTGGATGCGGAGCCTATGAGCTCCCCCTTCATCCACCAGGAGCCATTTTCTTTATTTTTCCTCTCCCCATGGGGGCGGCATGTGCAGTGATGCCTGCGATGGCACTGTGCACGCTCCCATGCATGACCCCATTTAATGTCTGCATCACTCTCTAATTCTCATGTTGCAGCATTGGTGTGCCTACCCCCAGCCTCTGCTAGGGGCCAAGCAAGCTCTGACTGCCAGAGTGCCCCCTCCCAGGACAAGGAGAGCTATCCTCCAGATGCTCGATCCTTCTCCTCCCTGCTGACCCCCGGCAGCCCGTGCTCGTTCCCGAATGCGGGTTGCCAGCGTGGAGCGAGGTGTGGCATCTAGTGCCTCACCCTTCAGTGCCACCAGGCTGGCGTTGATTGACATTTTTGAATTACAGGATGAGGTAGGCAAATAGGTTCATAGGTTCTGAAGGCAAAAAAGAAAAAAATTGGGGCTCATACAGTAATACTCAGGGGAGTGCACCATACCTCAGAGCTACAAGCTAGTAGAGAAAACAGAAATGCAACAAAATGTTAAAAAGTGAGGTCAGCACTATAGTGGAAAAAAACAAATTATCACAAGGATTTATATGCAATTTAATGTCCACTTTATTTTGTAAACATCCAAAAGGTAGAAACACTATCAAAAAAAATTTGGCAACAATCTCACCCATAGTAAAAGGTAGACATTTGCATCTGGCATCTTGCGTTTCAAAGAAAACACAGTTCCCTCACTGTAATAATCCACCTGGCTTTCTGTCTCTTCCCCCCCAGGCTGCATTACTACACTTCGGTAAACATTTTTGCTCAGTCAAAAATACTCCAACAGTAGAGCCAAAAAACTGCAACAGGGTAGAGAAATAAATAAAACTAAGCCAGCTGTGGCACAGCAAACACGGGTACCATAACTGATGCTGCAAGGTACTTTCTGGTAGCGCTTATGTATCAACCTGCTTCACAGGTCATCATCAGAGTGTGCTACTTGGATGAATCTTTAGTTCTTATAAAGGATTCTCTTAAAGTGACACCAATAGAACTAAGGAAAGGAAAGGAATCAGGTGAAGGAAGGGGAGGATATATAAGGATTACAAACCATCAAAAGTACTACTGATATTAAAATCTATATGAATACCAATAAATGTGTATAAATATAAGTACAAATAATGTGCAAAATATTAAAATGTTACATGTTGCATTATCTCATAGCCCAATTAAATCAGAACATTAGCCCAAAAAATGTGTTTAAACACAGATTACTAAAAGCTAAATAGAACAGACATAGTCAAAAAATAGGGCAAAAAAAAAGTTCACACATAGAGGCGCTGCACAGCAGATCATATTGTCAAACTTAATTACCCATACCTCTACCTACACATTATACAGAGCCTGCTGGATTAATTAAGGGTCTGTAGGGTCTCCCGACTTGAACAACGGGATAATATGCGCAATTTTCCAGTTGAGCGGTAGCTCCTCTTGGGTAAGTGAGCTATTAAATAGATGTGCAGTAGGTGCTGTCAGATAATAGCCTGCTTTTAGAAAGAAGGATTCTAACAAGTTGGCACCAGCACTCTTTTTGGTATCTATTGAGTGGAGAAGGTCCTCCACCTGTTTAAAGGATACTGGCTGAAAATTAAAGGGAGGGCGGCCAGCACAGGGGACAGAAGTAAGGCTAGTACCTACATTGGTGGCACTTGGGGCACTCAGTTTACTAACAGGCAAGGCATCGAATGCGAGGCCTGCAGTAGCAAAGTGGTTATTGAGCTGGTCAAGGATCTCAGAATGTATATATGTGTTGCACAATAACTTCAGAATAGGAATCCACCAATCCATAGCTGTTTTAAAATGGTCACATGGGATACAGTCTGAGCCAGGTGCATATTACTAGTGCACTACGTTAAGGCTTTTTTTATTTCTAGATAGCCAATAATTACTATAAGTTCAATCTTGCCTCAATATAGCTTCTGTCTTAAGTGACTGATCTGGAATATCCTCCAAAAATCTACAAAATAATTTGGAATATTAGTCAGTCCAGAATCACAGGTTTATTTATGCATTGATGTTGGATTCAGAATTTTTGTAGCCTTTGGCAGTCATTTACCCGAAATGGTTAACATTCTTTTTGACAGCTCTTCTGAAATCACTCCAAAGTTTTATGTGGTATTTGAGTTTTTCAGTAGAATGTTTTATATTTTTCCAATCCAATTTAATCATATTATTTATAGTATTATTTAATTTTCTTCTCTTAACCTATTTATTCAGTTCTCTTTTAAAAGAGATGCACTTTTTATGAAACCAAGAGTCCAAGCTGGGTACAGTAGACCTATTTATCACAAGCTCCAGAAATCAATAGATTCATAAGCCTTACTGTAATTTGAAGTGGACAATCCATCTGCATGATTTCGTCTTTTGGTCCTGTTTCTAGTTCAGAACCCAGACAGATATTTTTTATTATTATATACAGTAACTGACAAATTGGGCTTTCTAGCGAATCCTTTATGTTTAGTATTAAAAATTGCTCTTTTTTTTATAATTAGTTGCCAGAGGTTTCCAATCCATATTCATATATGCATTTTTATTTGTTTTTGTTATTGTAATAAGTTATTAGAAATACAATTTCTCAGCGGCTCCAACAGTACAGTGGCAGCAGTGCTGATTGCAACCCAGTGACCTGGGCTCACACCCTGGGCTTAAATAACTGGAAGGTAACAGATGAAGGCAGGAAGGTCCTCTGACTCAGAATCCTACTGCTTTGGAGAAGGGCTTCTCCTTTTTCTGCCTGCCTGACCCCTAATGGCTTAGAGGATAGTAAGTCATAGGAATAGCTTATCTGGTCCCTGAGAAGCAGGGTATATTGACACAGTTCAGCTCAAGGATGTCAGGATGCAGAGGTGCCTAATATCCTGAGCCACACAGACTGGGGATCCTCAGCAAGACATATGCATTGCCAACTCCCAATGACCCCAATCGATGGACTGTCACCTTTGCCTGCTCAGACCATGCTTCTTTACTGAGTGGGATTCGAGAGAGGGCTACAAGGAGGAAAGAGAGGGCAGTCCTGGGCAGAAGTGTCGCTGTCTCCTCCGCAATCTGCAGGTCTATAAGGCTTTGTCTACTACTCATTGTTGGTTCCTTTCACCCAGCTGCTTTCATTGAATGGAAGTTATGCCTGCGGATATGGGCCAGTCCCTCTACTTTCTCCACCTTTTCCAACACCCTCAGTTTGTCTCAGAGGGTCTTCACTGTTCCCTAAAAATCTACCCTCCTAAAATCTAAGACCTTTGTTTTAGACCATTTGCAGCCCCAAATCGATGAAACAAACTTTTCCCAACATCCAAGACTATCCCACATTGATGACGTTTAAAAGTTCCTTAAGGGGGCAATTTCTTGACTGTAGACATTGTAACTGTTATCAATGAAACTCACATCCTATATTCCTTCATTCTTTGTCTTGCACTCTATTGTTCCTGTATAGATTGATCAATGTAACCAGTCCTAGGCACTGTTTAATAGTGTTGCATTGCTGTATCTTCCCTTCTGTCACTGTTACATCATTTGTAAATCTCTTGGATAATCAATATTTATCTTCATTGTATCCATTGTTTGCAATCAATGCCTGATCACTCCTGAAAAGAGACAGTACATCTCAGTGAGCCTACCCAGTTTCTAAAATCCAATAAATAAATAAAATCCTGGTATACTTTGTGTTCTGGTCATCGAGGTTCATGGTGAACCAAACTGAGTTGTGATCACTCATTCCCAAGAGTTCCCTTGCTCTAACCTCTTCCACCATGTCCTGGTTTGACAGAACCAGATAGCGTACGGTTCCCTGCTGGGTTCTTTTACCCACTGTACAAGGAAGCCCTCTTATGAATGTAATGCCCCAGAGTCCTGGTGACCTCAGATATGGGCAGCCAGCTGCTTTGGGGCTGGGGAGACAGAAAGGTGCCCCAGGGTGTAGGGAGGACCCCTAGCCAGGTATCCCCCCAAACGTGAAGCCCCAGCAGGGCTCCATTTTCAAAATAAAAGATTTTTCTCTGCCGGTTTTTCCCTGCCTGTTGCTGATAGAACTCCCCCCAGTTACTTCACACCGGGCACCTGCTCTCATGGGCCCAATCGCAAGGGAGTGCAGGCAGTGGTGGGCTCGATAGAATTCTGGGATGGAATCCTCAGCCCCTTTTGAATGGCAACAGCCATTCAGCAGGAATTCTATGGAGTAAGCAGAGAAGAAGCAGCAGCAGCAGATGTGAGGGCAGCACTAGGCTGGCCGGGGCTAGGCAAATGTGATGGGAATCACCTGATGTCCTGGGGTCCCTCCCGATATCCTGGCTGGTCCTCAGCCGATTGCTCCCTCCTCTTTGTGGTGTCATTGGTAGTCATTGAGTTCTTCCCGGGTCCAGCGGCAGTAGAAAAGTCCCGTTGGGAGGGGCAGCAGGTCCAGGCTGTCCCCTCCATCCAGCACCTGGAAGTGGGAGGTATTCTGAGAGGGGTGGCAGTGTCAGCAAAAAGGCCAACCCCTCCAATTCCATTTCCTCAGCCCAGCAGTTCCTAGAGATACATTGGGAGGGGCAGCAGGTGCAGGCTGCCCCTTCCGTCCAGCAGCGGGAGGTTCGTTGGGAGGGTCAGCGGCAGCAAAAGTAGGCCGTCGTCTCCAGCTCCAGCTTCAGAGGACGCCTGTGGGAGGAGGTGGGTCCAGGCCTCCCCTCTGATTGCTTCAGTAGCAGTCTCTGACACAGCAGCAGATGGAGGGCAGCAGGGTGAGTGGCAGCAGCTCCAAGTTCAGGTGCTGACCACCAAAGGCCAAAAGGGAGAACTTTTTTAAATAAATGTTATGCTCCAGGCATCAGAAGCGACTGTAGGGCAAAGGCAAGGTCATAGATAAAGGTCGCTTCCATGGGGCGGGTCAGCAAATGGCTCCGTAGAGCCAGTAAAATTTGGGGGCGGAGCAACAGAGGGCTGTCTTGAGCCTAATGACTGTGGGGTGTGTGTGTCAGGCCCCAGAAAAGACCACCCTTGGGGCGGAGCTATAGAAGCCCCATAGACAGTGGGAGAAAGGGGCTGGGAGACTGCCAGTTTGATTGACTGCATGTTTATACAGTAGCCTTAAAGGGGCAATGTCAGTCCCACCAGAATTAAAGTGGCAACGACTGGGCCCTCCGGTCTAAAAAGGGGCCAGGAATTATATAAACGGATGGTAACTGTGGTCAGATACCTACAAATGCTCTTTAGCATGTTCCTGAACAACCTACGTGATGTCTGCACTAGCAAAGTCATTCTATATGCTGATGATGCTGTCCTACTTAGCTGTCACTAGAGCACCTACAGGCTCAGCTACAATTATCCTTCCAGCAACTGGAGACCTGGTTCTACTCCCAAAGGTTGCTACTAAACTACAAAGAAAACAAGACGAAGCTCCTCTCTAGTCCCCAACTAAAAAGGAGATGCCCAGAACTAACCATCATAAATCACCTGACTGCCCCACTGGAACCAGTTCACTCCTTCAAGTACCTGGGTGTCATTGTGGATGATACCCTCTCATATGTTCAACACACTGACATGGTGGTGAAAGCTGTGAACACTAAATTAGGGATCCTGTTTAGGCACAAGAAAAGCCTAACTGCTGAAGCCCTCCGGCTTTCAGTCTTCAGCTCTGTCCTCTCCCTGGTCGACTACAGGCAGGTGGTTCATGGCACTGCCACTGATACAGCCCTCATAAGGGTTGCCACTGCCCTAAACAAGGCTTGCAGACTTATCTAAATGCTGACCACTTCACACTTACTTGTACCTTGTATGGTCTGGCCCACATACTACCGCTTCAATCCAGAATCAAATACCAAACTTGCATGCTGGGGAGAAAGGCCATGCTCTCCCCTAACCCCTACCTGCATTGCAGACCTGGTAAAGGAAGCAAGCTCCAAATACAACACACAAAGAACAGTGACAACACAGCTTGATGTCCCATTTTGTAGAACTTCCCTAGGACAAAGATCCTTCATGTACAAAGCTCCACTATGACTAAATAAGATATCTGCTGCAGCTCTTAATACAACAAATGTTCAGTCCATTAAAAGAGCACTGAAACAATACCTGCTGAACTCAAATGCCTGTGACTGCCTTACCTGAATCCATATCTTCAACCTGGATACCCGCTCTTAAACACCTCTGACTCCCTTACCTGAGTCCACATCCTCAACCTGGATACCCACCTCGTCTGTCTGAGCTTTCCTACTGTTTTACCTAACCTGGACCCCCACCTACCATCCCTTGCCACCCCTCATCTCAAGCTTCCTCCAACTTCCACCCTTCCTTACCCCCATCACCTCCTCTTTCTACCCACTCTCCCCCTAAATATTCTTCTCGCAGTCCCTCTCTCTCTCTCTCTCTCTCTGTCTTTTCAGTCTACCCCTCATTTGCACTCTCCCCTTTTCTTTCTCCTACCCTTTCTGATACTCTACCTTGATAGCCCCGGGGCAGCTATGCCACACATTACTAATTGGGAAACTTTGTTTGCATTCTCCCCCTTTCTTTCTCCTACCCTTTCCGATACTCTACCTTGACAGGCCCCCCTGGGGCAGCTATGCCATATGTTGCTAATTGGGAATCTCCTCCTGCTGTTTAATTTCAGTTGTCTAGATTACTCAAATGTATTATTTGTCTATATTCTGTATTACATAGCAATCTTATGTTTTGTGTTAACTGTCAAGTCTTTATGTATCTGCTGTTTCACATCCTGACGTGGTACCTTTGTAAAAGAGTGTATACTCAAAGGTTGTATCCAAATTACCAAATAAATAAATAAAATGAAATTTTACTGTGGCTTGAACTAAATTTAAAGTGCAAGGCTCTGTTGAGCCAGGAACGTTAACCAAATAACTGTTTCCATAAAGGTGGATAATGCCAGCCAGCCGACATTGGTCGCCAAAAGACAATGCCACTGTGATTTACCTTCGTTGATATTTTTCTAAACTGTTTTATGTGTAATTAGAGTGTCTTAGTACTGATTGAAAAAAAAAAATAAAAGACACATACACAGAGTTTAAATAAAAATATTTATTGTTCCGACACCCCCTAGCCTGTGTGTGGTCCCAAGTGCCCTGATCCTGTTTTCCCTAACCAGCTGTCATGTCTCTGTTTGTCTCTTTTTCCTGGCAGTCCACATTGGAGCTGTGGATGGGTGACCTTGAGTCCCGGCAGTCCACGTTGGGTCTGTGGCTGTGTGGAAATGTGGCAGATTTTCTCCTGGAGGGGTGTCATTTCTAGTGGTCTGTAGAGACCTTTGTGCCGATGACCAACACTGCCTCGGAATAGTCCTGGCCTGTGTCATGTTGTATGTCTTTCCCATCTTGGCAGCTGATTCCCCATCTTGCTTCTTTCTCCTTTCCCCTGTAAACACGCAAGGGTGGCTGGGGTAAGGTATTTACAACTGATTTATCGCATGGGAGGTAAAGTTCTGAATTTAGTACTATTCTAGTTGTAGAGTTTTAGAGTGAAGATATTTAGAGTAATATTATTGTATAGTTGGGTTTAATAAATTTTTCATTGTTTCTTGCATTCAAGCCAGCTTCATGCCTCACTTTGTGTTCCCAGTAGTGGTATCTGAATTTGGGCCCCCTCCCCCCAAATTTTCAGCTGAGAGCCGCTGGCCGAGTGTCATACAAAAATCCACCTCTGGCTGGTTGTCGTAGTCGGGTTACCTTGTGGTTTTCCCATTCCAATTTGTAGCTGAGGGGGTGGAGAGGTAGACATGTGTCCTGACCCGACCAGGCCATTTTGAGAGCAGTTGGCATCAGGAGCAGCACTTGCACTTGCTCTTTACACAATGAATCTACAAAAGCCTGGCTCTTGCACTCCAAGCTGTTGATGTTTCTTACTCCACATATGAGAAATTAGAGCAACCATTACTACTATATTTCCAAGGGTGGAAGGCCTTCTGATTTGATCCCCTAGCTCCCTGTTCCCCACCTTGGACTTCTTTAGTGGCCTGTAGGCCACTCCAGTGCTTAGAGTATTCCTGTTTTCAACTAACAGATGTCCCCTCACTATTCATATCCCCCACGCCCTCCCTTGCCTTTCATTTTCATTACTTTTATATTGCCTCTAATGTAAAGTGCTACCCTGGCCTTTCCCCCTATGCTTTCTGAAAAGGACATTTTTGGAGCTAGTGAGTTCTCAGTCATGGTTCTGATTGCCTATATTACTATGACCCATGTTACTGTGACTGCTATGAGCTCCAGCTGGGCTTCTTCCATCACTGCCTGGAGGTCCTCCATTTTGTTTCCAAGACTCCTAGCATTAATTAAAACTGCCTTCCATGAGCCAAGTGTGTCCTTCATGTGACTGCAGCCCCTTCCCTTCCTCCATTCTCTTCATATCCTGTATTTTTATGTACACTCAATCTGCCCCCCTTGTCTGTCATTACCCAACTGACTAGCTGTCCTTCCAATCCACATTGTTTGTGTGTGTAGGGGGAGAGCTATTGTGGTTCTGTTTGTCTGTGACTGGAGGCCTGCCTGTAAGTACTATGCCCCACCAGTTTTAAAAAAACTGCTAATTACCACATTTAACATGTCTCAACATGCTTGGGCCACCTTTGCTTTGATGCCTACCATCCCTAGCAAACAACCAGTGCTTCTCTCGGAGCATTCCACAGTCCTCAGAAAGAAAATCCCTCTTCCTTACACCATCCCTTTAGCCATGTGTTTAACTCTCTGTCCATCCTCACCCTCACATGACATCAGTAAGACCTCAGAGAAGGTTACTGTCTCTGCTTCAACCTTCAACTCTCTGCTTAAATCACAGAAGTTGTCCTTTACCCTATCTAGGCTGTTGCCTGTCAGTTTGTTGGTAGCTGAATAATGAATTACCATGTGCTGCTTCCCATCCCCTACCTTGATGTACTTCTTCAGGTGAGGGATTGCCCTACTCACTCTTGCAAGCAGAGTACAGATGTTTATCGAAGATATCTCCTTCATTAGATCACACCTTTGTAACTATAAGCTGTCAGTGTCAAGAGCTCTCAGAATGTTTCGCCAAGTCAGGGGCCACCCACAGTGACATACAGTGCCCATGCATATATAACATGAGCAGCTCCATTATTCCTTAGGTCGTTCTCCCACTGTTGATCATTCTCATCAGACCTGATGAAGGGAATGCTGTCAACTAAGCCATTGTCATTTGTTATTTTCCTTTTATTTAGCTTACTTTTGTTGTCTCTGTATGCCGCCGAAGTCGAACGAGACTTCGTTTTGCTATTATAAGTGTGGATAGAAAATTTATAAACACCACACACACACACGGTTTGTGTGCTGTCTAGGCCTCTCTCACATTGTGAGTACTTGTGAGATTTGCCAGAGCTTTAACCAGGTTACAAGGTGATGCCGTAAGGAAACTCTAGAAAATGTCATTGTATTAAAGGCATTGACAGCCATGGAGAAGGAAAAGGATTCAAAATTTGCTTTTCCTTCACTGTCAACCAAGAAGTGACTGTCAAAGTCTAAGGAAAAGGAACATCTCAGGCCTTCTCATCATCTGGTCATAAGTGCAGACACAGAGAAAAGGACAAGTCTAGTTCGCTGCAAGGTCCCAGTTGCCATTGAGAAAGGGTACGCCCTTGTCAGTACTCACTCCAGTGGCATTGACTACAGCCCCCGACTGTCATTGAGACATCAAGTTTGGAGCTTGGCTTAGGCAGTTCTGTACCTACTATGGATGATATGATGCCATTTTTGTCAAGGTTTTCAGGGTGCTGTCAACTCCCAGGCTATGCTAGTGTTATTCTCAGAAAATAATTTGATACATTCTGCCAGGGTTGTCATTGTAGGCTGTTATTCTGCCGATGGGGCCTTCTGGTGCTTAGCACCTATTGAAGGATTCTTCTAGCAGACCACAGATTCCTGCCTATCTCAGATCCATTCTGCAGCTCCCATTGTCGCTCATGGATTTAGAGATGGCTTTAGAGGAGTGATATGAGGGAGAACAATATATGGAGGGTCCCCCTTACTCTAGTTCTACCCTCTTGTCCATTAGTGAGGACTCAGTTGTTTATACCCTGAGAACTCTTCCTGAAGACCCATCTTTCCAAGCCATGATGCAACAAATGCAGTCTGCCATGGACATTTCTTTGGAAGAGAAAGATTCCACTAAACAGAATCTCATGGAATTTTGGAGGTGCCCTGCTCCCTCTCCCATTATCATTCTACATATATATCCTGTATTGGATGATGCTACTTTTGCTCATGGTACAGACCAAATGCACTGCCTGCAGTCTCTATACCGTAAATGCTGCGAGCAGTATCCTGCGCCAACTGCTAAGCCTTATTGTGGTAACCAGCCCGAAACTGACTCTGTGGTCATTATGGCTGCTCATGATAGGTCTAGAGCACCTACACATATGAGTACTTTGCCTCCTGATAAGGAATCTAGGAGGCTGGACATGATGGGCAAGTGTACTTATGCCTCTGCATCACTGGGCCTTAGGATTGCAAACTACAAAGGCCTACAAGTTTAAATAACAGAACAGCTTGTGGAAAGATGCTCATACTGCTGCCCAGGCTTTGCCTGATGACTCTGCCAAGACTGATTTGCTTAGAATATTATTTTCTGGTGCTGAGGTTGGCAGACATTTGCTGTGCTCAGCTTATGATGTCTCTGTTGTTTCTGCCAGGGCTGCAGCTTCTGGCATTTGCTTGAGAAAATATTCTCCGCTCAGAGTTGCTGGCTTTGTTGTGATGTGATGTGCTTTGTTTTGATGTGCAGCAGGCAGTTTTGAATGCTCCCTTTAAAAGGTAAAAATAATTTAGCTATGATGTTGAAGAAGCCTTACATGGCCTTCAGACTCCTAAAATTACTCTAAGGTCTGTTATCCCACTCCTGCTAGAGGACGTGGTTGGTGCTTCTTTCATCAGCCTGCTGACTGAGGTAGTCGTGGCTACAATCAGCAAGGCAATAGTAGAGGTTGTGGTCCCTTTCAAGTTCCCTTCCCCCTGGTGTCCATGCAGAAGCATCCAAGTGAATCAGTTCCAGCTGCCATGCTTCCCCTGTTTCATTGTTCCTCCTCCTCAGCTCTTACCTCCAAGGGTGTGTGTGGAGGACAGGATCTATTTGCTTCTGAAACAATGGCAGGAGATCACTGCAGACAAGTGGGTTCTAAAGTTAATTGTAAAGGGGCATGCACTGGATCTGTTACAGACCCCTCCAGAACATCTTATGCTTCCTTCCCTTTATCCTCTGGGTCACTTGACCCTTCTGAAGGAAAAAGTTCAGACTTTGTTTCAAAAATGTGCCATAGAACTGGTTCCTCCTCAGGAAGGAAACAAGGGATTCTGTTCAAGATACATTCTAGTCCCGAAATAGACAGCAGGGCAGTGTGCCATGTTAGATCTCAGGGATTTCAACCTATACACCAAATATAAACAGTTTCAAATGGTATCCCTGCAGGCTGTGATTGCCCTACTGCAGAAGGGGGACTGGCTCTGCTAACTGGACATGGAAGATGCGTACCTTCATATCAAAATCAGGAAATCCCACGGACAGCACATCCACTTTATGCTGGGGGGTGGACAATATCACTTCAAGGTATTGCTCTTTGGCTTGTCTTCTGCACCACAGGTCTTTACCAAATGCTTGGCAGTTGTTGCAGCCACCGTTCACTGGGAAGGCCTGTATGTTTTCCCTTGTCTGGATCGCTGACCCATGAAGGCCAGCTCCAGGGAATATCTGCTACACATCCTGTCTCAAACATGGCAGTTGTTTGATTTGGGAATCACAGTAAATGTGCCAAAGTCTATGTTAACCCATGCCAAAGACTGTGGCACATAAGGTACAGGCTTGGCACAGAGAAGGGATGCGCTTTTCTGCCAAAGGACAGGGCAGATACTCTGATTGCTCAGGTACACTTGGTATACAGGAGCTACTATTTCTCTGCATAAACAATGTTATGTCTCCTGGGCCTCATGGCTGCAGCCATAGTGACCATACCACTGGTGCATCTTCATATAAGGATACCTCAGTAGACGTTCAGAGTCCAGTGATATCAGTCGATGGATGAGCTGAACCACATGGTTCTGCCTTGTCTTTCTCTTCATAGAGCGTTGTTACAGTGTATGGATCACAGCAACCTACAGAAGGGCATTCTGTTCCTTATACCAGCTCCTGTAGAGATCCTTACCATGGATGCCTTGGGTGAGGGTGCTCATCTTGGCCCTTACTAGATGCATGGGTGCTGGACCAACGTGGAGGCCGAGCTGCAGATAAATGTCCTGGAAATGGGGAATGTCTTGTACAACTACCATACTTTTCAGGATCATTTCTGCCCAAGTCCTCTGCTAATCCAGACAGACAATGTCAGTGTAATGCAGTTCATCAGCAAACAAGTGGGCACTCACTCCTATCCGTTATGCAGGGAAGCAATGAGAGCATGGTACTGGGCTATATCTAATGGCCTTCAGCTGTCAACTGTGTTTTCCTCCAGGTCTCCAAAAGTCTTGGCAGATAGATTAAGCAAGTCCCAGTCAATGGTTAATGTCTATTCTCCATGGTACATGACCTCTTCGCAAGATGGGATCATCTGAAACTGGACCTTTTGCGTCACCAAACAATGCAAAACTGTTACATTTCTGCTTGTTTGCTCCAGGACCTATAGTTTTTTTGGTAAGACACATTAACCCTCTTCTGTAAAGGAAAATTCCTATATGCATTTCTCCCCATTTCTCTAACACTGAGAGTTCTTCTCAAGCTGTGGGAGGAGTGTGCCACTCTCCTCCTCATTGCTCTGTTCTGGCCTCACCAGATATGATTTCCACTCCTTCAGCAACTGGCGGTGGAGCCTTCTGCCTTCCTACCATTGTGTCATGGTGTGTCGTCACAGTGCAAGGGGTCTCTGGTCCATCTGGGCCTGAAGTCCCTACACCTACATGCATGTCTCCTGAAAACACAGCCATTGCACATTTTGGGGTATCCCTTAAGATTGCTAATGCTCTGCCTTCAGCTAGGAAGCCTTCTATCAGACATACTTATTCCCTGAAATGGAAGCTTTTCACTTTGTGGTCTGCCTTCTGGACTGTGGACCCTTTTACATGTACTTTGAATGCTGTGCTGGAATACATGCTTTCCATGTCTGACTATGGCCTGCAGTATTCCTGTCTTAAGCTGCATTTGGCTGTTATATCTACTTTCCTTGCAGCTATTGATGCTTGTATGGTTGACCAATTAAAGATGTTCAGTATGTTTCTGATAGGCATTCTTCATATGAAACCTCCCCAAGCAAATTGGTAAATCGTTAATCATGATTTTTGAAAGTCAGTCATGACTGATTATTGCTAGTCATCAGATGTTACCATAAGATCATCAAAGGAGATCATGATCTAAGATCATCATCTAGATCATATTTAATCATCAAACATGAACTTTCAAATCAGCAATTGATGATTATTGATTATTTTTGTAAGCTTAAATCAGCATGATGATTGTTGATGATCTGTGGATGATCAAGCAATGATCACTGATTACATTAGTTCGGTATTATAAGACTGCAAGTCACAGAAGTAATACTTAAAGTTTTATTCATTAATTATGAAAATATGAATGTCACATATCAGCAAAGACACATTAATTATGAATTATAATGTAAATCAGGTGAAGCCAAGTTGTAATCCCGTGAGGAAGAGTACATGCAGTGTCTGGTATGGGATACATATCTGCATATTTAATTTGCATATTTCAGAAGCACAGTTTATGGAATAAAACAATGGTAATTTCTTATTTTAAATTAATTGTGCATTGACAGTATTAGTTTGCAGACTATTGGGAAAGGTTTTGAGTACAAATTAAGTACTTTTAGGAACTCACCACAACCATAACGGGAACCACTTAATGGGGTTATATAAACCAATATGAGTCTTTCTAACTCAGGTAAGATGAGAGGTATCTGAGTATGCATAACTGAAATCAGTGGGCTTTTACAGAAAATATATCGTAACCCATCATTCCAGTAAAGATGTTTAAATACAAGATACATTCCAAAAGTATTGAGAAAAGATAAATTGAATTTTTAAATTTATTTCTGCAGTCTTGACCATGGGCAATCATGAAGAATCATGATGATATGAGACCATCATTAATCATAATCACCATCTCCATAACTTCATGGTTTTTGATTGGCGGCCATTTAAAGTTGATGGCTAATTATTGTTAATGATGATCACAATGATGGTTTTTGAAGCTTAAACATGATCTCTGAGCATAACTAGATAATGATCATTCATGATACATTATTAAAAATATATAATCTTTTTGGTTGGGTCCTGTCCATAATCCAGTCCCGCCTTGGGACTTGAATTTTGTTCTTGTGAAATTGACATTGGCTCCTTTTGAGCCTACCACGAGTTGTGGCTTCTGTTTGTCATGGAAAATGTAATATTTAGTTACAGTGATCTCTGCTCAGAGGATTTCCAGGCTTCAAGCTTTAATGTGTAAGCCTCCTTATTTGATTTTACATAAAGACAGAGTCTGTTTGCATACAAATCCTAAATTTCTACCCAAGGTGGTATCTGAATTTACACTAAATCAAATGATACACCTACCTGTCTTTTATTCTGAGCATGCCAACCAGAGTGAGACATTGTTACATACTTTGGATGTGCATAGAACACTTTCTCTAAGCATTATAGTCTGGATATTGTCTCTTATAGATGTGTTGGTTTTGGTCTTGCTGTACTGCAAGGCCTTCTATCCTGATTACATATCAGACCGGGCCATCCTTCCAGTTTACTTTGAACTGCTTGGGAATCATACCAAAGGTGTGGCCTAATGGAGGAGATATGTAATCCTCAACTAAGATAGAACAGTTACCTAAGAACTTACTGTAACAGTAGATCTTCAAGAGAATCTCCTCCATTGTGCCATGCCATACCCTCCCTCCCCTTTTTTTTGATTTCAAGTGAGTCTCACATCAGATGCTGTGCCTATAATCTTACTCCATGTAGCCTATCTCCAGCTTCATGTTGTATACCTGGTACTGGTCTCAGCTCCTGTTTCTTCATGGCTAGAGGTCATCCAGGGCTACTCACTGGCAGGGAACTGAGGAGTGATGTGGTCGCCCACATTATATATGCGTAGATGCTGCACATCATTGTGGGTGGCACCTGGCTTGTAAAAAGTTTGCAAGTAGTCCTGACACTGATGGCTTATAGTTCCAAAGGTGTAGCCTGATGAAGAAGATTATATCAAAGACCTGCTGTTACAGTAAGTTCTTATATAACTGTTCTATCTGTCCTGTCAACCGAGGCACACAGTAACCTTCTTCTAGCTTTGGCTATAGAGTCTCCCAGTACTAGAATAATTACTTCTGCCCTGTCTTACCCACCTCTGTGAATGTTTCTCTGGTGCAGCTTCCTGTCTGGGAGATTTCAGTTACCACCTCCCCTTTTGGGGTCATTAACTTGCTTCCATTTTGCCAGCAGCACAAACTGCTTACTAGTCTCAACCCTGGAATTCCCTTCCTCCTAAGTGGAGTACCTCCCTTCCTTTCCCCACCCCATTCCACCACAGTCCATCCACATGCACTGACACTGGGAGGCATCTGCAGAGTAGAGATGCAATTTCCACGACACAACCCTCAGATGTTTCTCCAGAATCTCACTTCCTCCTAAGGGCAGTGACTTAACCAGCAAGGGCCCCAATCATTCGACACACTGGGCATCCTCCCTTCATCCAGAGCAGTCTCTGGAAGATGGCTGCATCGCATCCCCAGCAGCTAACTAGCTGTCCTTTGCATCCTTCTGCTTGCCTAAACATAGTGCTAATGTATGATTTTGATTTGCATGGATGTGGACTGCAGTGTACTTCTCTCAAAGTACCTCTCTCTCAGTCATGTTCTCAAGCAGACTGGCCTGCCCCACCCCCCCTTCCTCTAAGTCCATATTTGATTAGGTCCCTGTGGCATGTCACCAAGTGGCAGATTCACTATGCTCATGGGAAGTGCCCTTATATAGTTTCTAGAGCCTCACAACCTGAGAGTTACCCCCCTTTCACATTCTGCTTCTGAGCACCTATTTCAGACCCCACTACTAGGATCCCATCTGCTCCGTGTTCTTCTCCACTACAAGGTAAGCAACCACTGAAACAGAATATTGAAAATCATTTACTGTAGTGTACCTCTACTTATCCACCATTATTACCGTTTTAAGTATTAAATAATAACCTTAGTCTGTGTGATTTAGCTGCTCTGTTCACTCCTTTCTTTCAGGTCTCCCAGAATAAGCAACAAAAAGCTAAAATCTGGTTGTGTCAGTGCTCCAGCATCACCCCTCCATAGACTGGAGGCCAGAGTTTCTGGGGAGCTTTCTTCACAAAGGTCCACCAAAAGGTCACACACTTCTACATCCAGTATTTTTTTTTTTGTTTTGCAAATACTACAGCTATGACATATTGATGCTGGTAGATGTGTACTAAGTATATCTGCCATCGGTGACTAATTTAGTTGTTTGTAGGAAATGTTTACCTACAGTTGGCTGTAAAAATGTGGCAGTTTAGGATAATCACTCATCAGTCAGCAGGTGCAATTGTGCAACACTTTATAGCACTGAACAGACTATCCATTCTTAATCTGATGCTGAGCTCTACAACACTGTGATATAGCCTGACTCCTTTGGCTTGATGCCTGCGAACCATAATCCATTCTTGAACAAGGGGCTTCCAGGTGGAAGGATGAAGCAATGCAATGACACCATAAGGCTGGCTTGAATACAGTATATGTGTGCTTGTGGATAATGGATAGAAATCACATGCAAGTTACTATTTCTGAACGAGATTACCAAATTCTTGAATTCTGCACTGTGGACTATGGATCACAAGCTAAATTACTTTTTTTTTACAGACACAGAATTTGGCACATTCTACAAATAGTAGGATTAGTATCTATACAAATAACCATTTATGATGGTTTCATCTTTAGCCTTTTTTTAGTAATCTTTTTATTGAAGTTTCAAAGTTTACGTACACAAGAATACAATAGAAAATTCATATTGTAATGCAGTTGCATACAATTGGTCCCTTTTGTTCTCCCCATCTCCTTTATTCTTTGCAGGTTGCAATTCCACTCTTGATCACTGCATTTAGTTCAGCACAGCTTTGGGATAACCTGTCCCTGGTCTGCGTGTCTTTACTTAGGGTACCTGTCTCGTACCATTATACAAAAATTATTTTACTTTTTTCTCCCCCATTTCCTATCTCTTCACCTTTTTTCCTCTCTCCTCTCTTCTCCTCTCCTCTCTTTCCTTTCATTGTATTTAGCCACCAAGATGCCAGACATTTCCAAAATAATAGCGTATCAAAATACATCTGGTGGCTTGTTGTCTGTAACCCTAAGAATGCATGATTCTCTCTTTGTTTGCTCAGTATTGAAGGGTGTTTAACATTGTGCATGGGTGTAGGAAGGTATACTTCATGTACTCCTTGGTGTGCAATTTTATTTCAAGGCAGCAGCAAGACGTCGCACTACTGCCACTGTTGCATGCAGCACAACACAGGGCTAACTGATCCATTCTGGAATTTCATTCTTAGAAGTGAAAACTAGAAGGGTCGGCCACCTAGATTGTCTTTGTATCCCAAGGACCATACATCATTACTGGCTCTGTGGTGGTATATGGCTGTCTAAGGGTACAGTGTATTGCAATCATATTTACCAGTATACAAAAGGGGGCAACAAACACTGCCATGGCATACAGAAGTTTGTGGTTATAGTGCCAGATGGAGCAACAAACATGACCATGATGTACACATTTTTATTTTGTGGTTACACCCTTGGCGTTATGTAATTCATCTTGCTACCTGAAGAAGTAATTTGTGTACAAGAAAGTTTTATGAAAAAAGAGTTGTGAAATTACAGTTTCCTCGTAGCTGAACCTTTCAGCATTGCACAAAAACTCTTTAAGATGCCACTGTTTAAAATTCATGCCATTTTATACCAAGAGAGTTAACAGGAGCAGAAGAGGACCAGGGGGCATGCATTACAGGTAGAGGGAGGCAGGTTCCGAGGGAACATCAGAAAGAACCTTTACACAGAAAGGGTTGTGGAGAACTGGAATAGGCTCCCAGAGGCGGTGATAGGGGAAGCTACTGTAAGAGGCTTTATGAAAGCATGGGACAGCCACATGGGTCTAGTATCGGAGGGGGTTGGGTGGGGAGGAAAAGTGCTGGATAAAGCCCTAGCCATCAGCTAGCAAAAGACAAAAGAGAGCCCCATTTTGAAAATGGAGTGGGACTCAGAGGGAGACAAATTATTTTGCAGCCCCTACAAATATGAACATTCTGCATAAGGTAGGGATTTGGATTCTGTTCAAAAATGCCTTCAGTTGATGTTATCGGATGTGCACAAGGGAATCTTAGGGGTAAGGAAGAGGGGGAGAGATTGTGCCATAGATCAAGTAGGTTATGCAACAAAAAAATGAAGGTTAAGAAAAAAATTAAAGGTCACAGTAGGTAGGCCCAGTGGCCCTTATCTGCCATCACAGTCTGTGTTTCTGTGTGACCAGGACTAACATGTTATGCAAGCTGTACACAAGAGAAGACATTGCTCAGTGTACCCTCTTCAGTCAGAATAAAATGTGATGGGGTTAACTTTACCTCAGTATCCTAGCTCAACTATCGTGTGCACTCAGATTAATTGGTAGTTTGTGTTTGTTTAATTTTAATATGTACTAGACAGCAGTTTCTGGTGGTCACCTTCTGCATGTTACATTTAATGTAGGGCATGCTTAAATGCTTGCTATACATAGGTAGGACAACATGAGACCACACACCTTGAAATAGCACCAGGTGTGGCAGGCTCAAAACATTGGGACTCCAGTGTCTTCTCTTGTTTGCCAGTCTGTTTTCTGAGTTTTTTGTGCTTTTCACACTGAATTTGTAATAAACCTATTTTTGTGAAAACACAGTCAGTAGTTCTCTGTGTTTTTGTTTGAACTTTCATGCTGAATCTCTTGTCTGTAAGCTAGTATCTGTGGGATTTCATAGCCCCTCTCTGAGCCAGTGGTCCCTTCCTGTCTAAGAGCATTTTGTGCACTGTCAGTTCAGTTGTTTGCCCTGTCCTTAAAAAGCTATTCAATGCCAATTGCAATGTCTCTTGAATCCTAATGTCAAACATGATGTAATACACAGGTATGTCAGTCTCCCACATGATGGTAATTAGTTATGCAGTAAACATATACTGTATAGCTTCTGAATGGTTCCAAAATCAAACTAATAACATGGCAACATAAACCATACAGCTGATTTTCAATGGAATGCACTTCCCCACGTAAAGGGAACCATTATATATGTAAAAGTTTATTAAAGGTTTTCTCTCTGTGTAGTAGTCCACTGTAGTAAAACTATGTTACACTACTCCACTCCCTCTGTCACAATGTGATGAAGACTCTCAAAATATAAAGAAGCTCTCCAGTAACATAAGTACTGTGGATGATGTTTACAGTTAAGATGGATAGCATCTCAGTAGCTCAAGTCTGATAGAGTTTCAAATGGGAAATATCTGTACATTTACCAGGGGACCTTAACCACTGTGAAGCTGACATGTTGTAGTTCCTATCATTGCTGCTAGGAAGAACAAACTAACTTTCTCCTTTGGATACCCGACAAACTGTTGCACTATATCTGAACAGTCTTACACCTAAGATGGGATTGTCACTAAAATATGAACATTTGTATTGCTCTTCCCAGAGATCTCCAGAATTTATGCATTTAGTTAGGTTAGGATAGAAACTTTTAAGTACCTCAGTGGAATCAACAAAGTCCAAGAGGGTAGCATCATTCAGAAAAAGAGACTTGCAAGAACAAGGGGACACAATTTAAAGATAGAAGGAGGGCGGTTCAGGGGCAATATGAGGAAGTATTATTTCACAGAGAGGGTAGTGGATGCATGGAACAGCCTTCCTGAGGAGGTTGTGGGGTCTAAAACTGTGGGAGAATTCAAGAATGCATGGGACAGACATAAGGCAATTCTTGTGGGGGGTAGGAAGAAATAGGCTGTTGGTTAACTAGGATCTGCGGCCTATCCTGTAGGTAGGGAAATGGGCAGACTAGATGGGCCTAGCGGCCCTTATCTGCCGTCAAAGTCTATGTTTCTATGTTTCTATGTTTTGTTAACTGTGTAAGTGCAGTAGGCAGGTGAATACCTGTAGTATTGTCTGGCTTGATTAGGGTTTAATTAGATTGACTTTCATGATACTGCAGCTAGTGGAAGAGCATCACTTTGTTGCATGAAAGTGTTAAGCATTGTAGGCAATGTTTCAGCCATTTGCATTTACCGTGTTACATAGTTTGATATCTGAGGTACTCCCATTACTTGCAGGTTCAACCCATGCCATTACAGATTGTGTTTTGATTCCTGGGAGCTTATTGCTTCAGTGTTTCTTGGGCAGTGTTGAAGGTTGCCATCTAGGGAACAATGGTTTTACCACTTCTCAGAAAATGTTGCCTGTTCACAGTATGTTCCAGAATAATAGGCCTGTTTCATCCTTCCAATTTTAGGAATGTTTCTGGAGAAAAAGGTAATAACGTAGTTTCAGAGATAACTTGGTATCTTTGTTTGGCATGTTCTAGTCAGGATCATACGAGGTCATCAACGGACCTGGTAAGGATCCTGAATGATCCCCCATATCAATGCTCTTTGGTTAGTTGACCTTTCTTGTTGCTTCAGATCTTTCAGACGCGATAGATAGATATATAAATAGACAGACAGACAGGCAGACAGACAGATAATTAGTGCGACAGCCAGCAGCATTAGTAGTGTTGGTGTTCAGTACTAGCACACCATGATACGATAATGGAGACAAACCTCAATGCAGTCTAAATGTTAAGTGTGCACTGTCATGGCAAACATGATGGTGCATTAACATTACTGATGGCATTGGTTCATAGGTATCATAGGTATGTCCAAGTCAGCAGCAGCTAGCCATTTTGACTTGTCTCTTTAATTGGCAAATCCTAGTCTTACTCTTGCTTTCATAGTTATATCGAGTTTTTTTTTTAAATGGTCCATATTCGGATTCATTACCACCTCTTCCAGCAAACCGTTCCACTCTGCCACAATCCTTTGATTGAACCAGTTTCCCTTTGTGTTTCTTTTGTAACCCCCCCCAGCATTAAATGGACACTGCCAACCTGTTTTTCATCATATTATCTGTAGTTGAAACCCCACATTTTATGATTGCTTACCCTTTCTAAAATTCACTGATGTTGCTGTTTGTTTTGTCTGTTTCCTTGCTTAGTAGAACTGAAATGCATGGCAATGTATATTTATAAACAACCTTGTTTTTGTTTACAATCCCGGTTCTGTTCCTACTCCATACTTCCTGAGCATTAGAAACACACCCAAACTATACAGTCACTCAGAAGGCAGTAGCCTCCTAAACTCCCACTGCATCATGAGGGACTAGACTGTTTTGTGGGTGTTCCCATGTCCAAGAAAGATGCATTTGGAGTTGACCAAGGAATGTAAAAAAAACAGTTTTGGTGTGATAACACCAGTATGTTGGGCAGTCTGTTTTTTACTTTTTTAAAGAAAATAAGAATCAGAAGCTAACTACCAGCTACATCAACAATCTTTACATAATTTTGGCAATCATAAAATATGTTTTTTAAACTAGGGACACTTTGAGACCTAAGGGGGTTGACACTGTCCCCTTAATTCATGGCCTCTTATGTCCGTACTCATTTCCTTTCTAACCAGACCCAAACACTCCCCTAGATCTTCATTCCTATAGGCTCTATAGGCTAGACATAAGTTCCCCCTCAGTCTTCTGTATTGAAGTGAGTACATTCCCAGATCCAGTAACCTCTCATTGTATTCCTGGTCCCTCACTTCCCTTACCATCCTGGTCGCTCTCTTCTGCAATAACTCCAATTTCTTGTTGTAGATTTTACTACTTGGAGCCCAAAATTGCACACAGTACTCCATGTGAGGTCTCACCAAGGCCCCATACAGCAGTATCAACTCCTCAGCTTCCCTACTCCTAATATTTCTAGCTACACAACCTATCATCCTAGTTCCCTTCCCCATCACCTCTCTGCACTATGTGTCAAATTTCAGTTTGCTATTTACAAATACTCCTAAATCTTTCTGCTCTTCTGTTACTTTCAATTCCACACCATTAAGTTTTTATTTTGCCCTGATATATTTTGTCCCAAAATGCAAGATAATACATTTATCTGCAGTCAAGTAGAATTTTTTATCATTGGCCCACTTTGCCATCCTGTCTATTTCTTGTTGACATTTTTTTGCATCTTTCTGGGAGTTAATGAATGACCCTGTTTTGGTGTCATCAGCAAACCTGCTGGTCCATGCATGATTCCTGCAGGTTCAGGATGACACAAATATATTGAACAACAGTGGCCCGAGTACTGATCTCTGTGGGACCTCACTCGTGACCCTTGCTCAGTTTATTTATTTATTATTTATTTAGTTTTTGATGACCGGAAAGTGCACTAGACAAATTCTTGCCTGTTTTCAGGCATGACCTGGGGGATACAAATGAATGCCAATTGACCTTGAACCAGATTAAGCTGTTAGTGGTATTTTTAGTGAATTGGGGGAAATTTGGCCAAGGCACTGGGTAAATCCCCCTGCTCTTGCACCAGGTGGCTCTTCTTCCTGTGAGCAGGAATGGAGGAGCCCAGTTTGGGAGCCAGACAGAGAAGGAGGATGTGCTGATATGGCAGGGGAGATGGAGGAGCCATTTGAAGCAAGTATGGATGTGGAGGAGGTTGTGGTGTTTACAGAGATAGAAACACAGAAAGAAACTGAGGAGAAAAGTGAGGAGGCTGAAAGAGTTTTTCCTTACATGAGTGATCCAGATGATAGCGATGAAGAAATGGAGGTTAAAAGTGTATCACCAGTGTGAACATGCAACACAGAGCCTTTTCAGGGTGCCTGAGAGGATTTTTCTTCAAAGAATAGCAACACGAGATCTGCTAGGGAAACTTGGCTTCTGGGAGATGCGACAAGCACCGTACTGCGTCATGAAGCAGCGACTGTGTCACAAGTGATGCGGAAATCAATTCGGGCTCAAACAAGGAAGTTCAGGAGCAGTGAAGGACTGGTCAGTGGATGAATCACTAGGTAATGCTGGCTGGATGCAGTTGCCAGATGGCAGATGGGTACCGGACGAAGAATGGGATCAGAGTCAGAATGGAATTCTTGCAAAATCTAACAGACCTGCTGTGAGGGATAAAAACGCTAGTGTGGAGTCCCAAAATAAGGTACTGTTTGAATCAAACAAAAGAGTCCAGAGCAATGACTCTAGCCAAAATGACTCTTGGTTAAATACATCAGATATCAGGATTACACACACAAGCCAACAAAAAACATACAGCGCTGTGAAAAAGAGGGGGAAACTGCAAGGAAAAATGATGATGATAAACCTGGTAAAATAAGAGGGAATATGCAGGGAAATGTTGAAAATGTTAATGTTTTTACTATTGAAGGTTCTAGAGGGGGTTAGGCTCTATCAACAACAGTAGAAAGGCATGAAAAGGAAAGAGGTTCAAATAAGGAAAATCAGCCTGAAATGGGTGGGAAGGGTGTAAATAAAGAACCTCCAGGGAATGAAAATAGAGGGAATAAAGAAAATGAAAATGAAGAAGCAAGTGGGAGTGGAGGGGCTACTGGGAGTCAAAACTGGTGAGGGAGAGAGGGCCTAAACTGTCAGATTTATTTAAAAACAAGGTGGAGCAGGCCCCCAGGAGGAACACAGTAAGGCTTAGATACAGGGGGTGAGCTATCTGAGCACCCTGACAGGTATTATGTGACAAAACAGCTATTGAAGGGCTCTATGCAATTTTTGTCAGCTGATATTTATGCATTAATTCATGTATCTGGAGAGGATACATTCAATATCAGTTTTAAAACAAACACTGGTTTGGAGAGATTTTGGTGGAAATATGAGAGCCAAATAAAACCCCATTATGGCTACCTTTTATTGCAATACCCTTGGCAAAACCAGTGATTAGAATGATTACCATCATGTTCAGAAATGAGGGAGGAAATGTCAGTGACAATTACCATTGGTTGCAAAACAGATGTGATGTCTTGGGTCCCCCTGAAGCAATTATAGATGATGAGGGCATATGGACAAGAGGGTGGAAATTTAAGGTTAAGTTATGCCAAGTAAACTCTGAAATCACACACTTGCCAAACAGCTTCTTTTTGGGGAACAACAAAGGGGTCTGTTTTTACAGGGGGCAGACAAGAGTGTATTACAAGTGTGGGGCAAGGACTCACCTTAGCAGTACATGCGACATGCTAACATGCTCCTTGTGTGGGGGGATATGGTCACCCAAGCGCATCTTGTGAAAATGCATTTCAGTGCAGTCTATGCGATAAGAAAGGGCACGCATACCATCAGTGCCTCTGGGCTGAAAGAAATAGGGCTCAAGGATGGGACCAAGATAACTTAGTACAGACAGCACAAGAGAGAAGAGGGAGCCAGGGGCCTAGCACAAGACAGGACAGGAATACACAAGAACAGGAAGAGCAGGAGGAACAAGAAGGATCTAAAAAGCAAGAGAAGGAGCAAACCAACAATGAAGAAACAGAACAGGAGAATACAAAAGGAACAGAGGCTGAGTGAGCAAAAGTCGAACTGGGTGGCAAGAAAGGGCAGAACCCTGAGAAAAAGGGAAAAAGCAGCCAGGACAGTCAGAGGCAAAAAATGCCACCCCCCACAAGCTCAAACAAGGAGTATGACAAGGGTGAAGGCAAGGCAAAATCAGGGAGGTTTTGTACTTTTAACACAAAATCCCTTTCCCCCCTTCAAGGGTAGTGTGGGAAATCTGAGTTAGAATCTGACATTTCCTTGAGGTCAGGGAGAGCATCTGAAGCAGAAGAAGAAGAGAAAGGGCCTCCTAGCAAGGTTAAAAAAAGGGGGAAAAAAAGGAAAGATAGAGAAACACAGGAAGAGGAAGATCAAGAATTGTAGCCAGTACAAGGGTCATCTATCCCAGCAGTAAATAAAGCAAGTAAATGGCTATTTTTAACAGTGCTACCCTAAATGCCTGTAGTGTTAAAAACTACAAAAGGAAGCTAATGATCTTTTCTTATCTACAAGAAATACAGGCAGAGGTTTTCCTTTTACAAGAAACTTGAATTACATCTCTATTTGAGGTAGAGCAGTTGAAAAGAAGCTGGGTCTGGGGACCTTCATATTGGACATTTGGGGAAGAGGTAACATATGGCCTAGGGATCCTTTTTAAAAGCACAAATTTTTCTATAAATAGGAGTAATTGACATATGCCTAGGATGGGTTTTAGTATTACATTACAGATATAGGGACTTTGATTTCCGATTTATAGATACCTATGCACCCCAGTCAAAAACTGTTAGACTAGATTTATTTAATACAGTAAGGCCTTATCTTTACACTAGGAAGCATATTATATGGGGGGGGCACTTTAATTGCAGCATAGACATCCATGGATCAGACACAAGGAAAATATATTGTTACACACATACTCTTAAGCACATCATCAAAGAAGCTTCTTTGACTGATACAGGAAATTGATAAAGGACTCTGGAGCTACCTATCACAGGCACATATATTCCACTAGAATAGACTATTTATATCTAAATACTGTACACCAACAAATTTAGTCTTAAAACCAATAGAATTCTCAGATCATTTAATGTTGATAGGGAAATATAATATGACCATGGCACCACCTAAATTCATCTTGTCAAAAAATAGATGGAAATTAAATACAGAGGCTCTCCTTTGCAGGAGGAAACTGAAAGTAAAGTGGAAATTCTTCTAGCTGCGAGACTATCTGTACACAGCATGTACGATGACTTATGGGAATGGTGGACAGATACCAAGAAAGACATACAACAGTTGTTTATGAAATATGGGAAAAAGAAGTCCAGTGTAGAATATCTAAAATATCTAGACTACAGAAACCAACTTTCTAAGCTCATGTCAGTTCCAAATAGGTAAAGGATAAAATATAAACACCAACTATTAGAGATAAAAACACAAATGAGGCAATACCAATATGACGGGTCAAAAACCCTAGATGCAGAGATGAAGTATGGAACAGAAAAAAACACAGTATCAGACCCTTTCATGGCCTGTAAACAGAGGTTAGATAAAACTATCATGACAGAGTTGTATAAAACAGACAGGACTATTGAAAACAAAGATGTAGAAATATTGTTATTAGTGCAGGAACATCTGAATCATCAATTTTCAGAAGACATTCGGAGGTGGGAAAAATTAGACACTGTCTTCTCTGCCCCTACACCCAATATATCAGAAGAAGACATAGATAGATTGCAGGCACCAATATTAAGGGATTAAATATTGGACACCCTTAAATCTCATAAAACAGGAACAGCTCCAGAAATAGATGGCCTAACAAATTACTTTTATGAAAAGTATGCTCTAGAACTCAGTATCATATTAGAACAAGTTTTTGACTATATCTTAAAGAAAAAGGGGGGCTCACTGCCAAATTTTGGTACTGCGGTAATTAGCTAACTTTTTAAAAAGGGAGACAAACATTCTTTAGAAAATTGGAGGCCGATTAGTCTCCTAAACTGTGACTATAAAATCTTAGCCAAAATATTATGTAAAAGATTGCAGCAGGTAGCCAAAATTTTGCTTGATGAGGCTCAAACTTGCTCCATTCCAAACAGGAATATACAGCATAACCTCTTTCTTATCAGGGAACTTTTTGAAGTTAAAAGAAAACACAATAAAGAAGGATTCCTTATATCATTGAATCAGGCCAAAGCCTTCGATAAGTAGAACACTGCTATTTATGGCAAGTTTTAAAAAGATATGGGGTTCCTTCAAAAGTAATTTTGTGGGTACAACTCCTGTATACTGAAGCACACAGCTTACAATCAGTTAATGGGTTCTTGGGAGAAATAATTCCCATTAAGAAAGGCATGAGACAGGGATGCCCCTTGAGTCCACTTATGTATACATTTGCCCTAGATCCCATCATCAGGTAGATAAAATGGGACACCAAAATTATAGGTTTAACTCCATTGCTAGAAAGTCAGGAGGAAAACATTACAGCCTATGTGGATGACGTAGTAGTTATGGTACAAAATAAAGAATTGGGCATAAAAGCCCTGCAAACCTTTAGAAAGTTAACACAAGTCTCAGGGGCTAATATCAACATAGAAAAGCGTGTGGTCATTCCTATAAAGTAGGGGGAGGATCAAGATCAAAGACTAGAAGGAATTAAATATAATGAGGAATGGGCACAAAATTCAGCAGTATATAATTGGGAGAAACAAGTGAGGGTTTGTGAAGCTAAGGTGCAGGCCTGAAAAGCTGGAAAATAGGGAAAAAGAAATGAGTATTAATAGTTAAAACATTTCTTTTACCTATCTTTATCTATTTAAGTGCAGTTTACAGCCCCCCAGTGCACCTCGAGGTTAGGCTCTACAGTAATTTCTTTCAGATGCTGTGGAGAAGCAGATTAAAACAAAATAAAGAGGATGGTAACCTATAGACCAATGAAAAAGGGAGGGTTAGATATGATAAACCCGGTAATTTTGTTCCATACCATTTTCCTAGAAGGTATAGCAAAAATATACAAAACAGAATGGATATCTGTGGGGCAAAAGTGGGTTGAGAATGCCTTACTGTACAAGCATATATGGGAAAATGGGAACTATTACCTCCTAAAATATTGCAGCAGTGGGTCCTCCCAGAGTATCTTATAGACTCTCTTAAGAAATTGAGACAGTGGAGAATAGAAAAAGGAATATTTTTGAGTTTAAAGAGAAAACAACTATACCAGAAAGTGGTAGGGGATATGTGTCAAGGACCCCTGATATTTCCAGAATCCACACCTTCCAAGACGTCTTATGCTCTAAAACTATTAATGGACAGTAGGATACTACAATCTGTGTGAGACATAAACTGGTTATGCTGTCATGGGAAATTGGGGGTATAAGGGAACTTAAAACACAAGGCCATACAAGAAAGATATTGTCCACAGCTATATTGCATTGCAGTAAAGGAAACAATGCAGCATTACCTCTTAGATTGCCCTGAGACAAAGAAATTCTGGAAGGAAGTGACGCTTAAATGGAAATGGCCTTTTTTCAGAGAGGCTTAGTTATCAGACCCTAGTGCTGGGAGATTTTTCAGGTATCTGGATGGTCTTTCATGCTAGCACCATGAGAACAATGTTTGCAATTATAAAGTTTTATTTAAGACAAAGCAGGAGTCTTCTGGTATTGCAACAGATACAGCTCCCCCCCCGGGGTCATAATAACCCAGATAGAAACAGCACTAGCACAGGTTAAAATTAATGATGGAAAAAATTACACAATGGATAAAATTGTGTCATTATGGAGAACTATAGGGTTTATAACCAGAGGGGTAAAGGTTCATGAACATGTTTAAGAAGTCTGTATAATCAAGAAAATGGGAATAAGAAATAAAACTAAGGATGTTAGATTATTTATATATATTGAATGTTAATTTTGCAGATGGTATGCATATATTTTATTTTACTTTTTTGCTTTTGTTACTAATTTGAGTGAAACAGACTTGTATATTATGTTCCTGTTTCTTTGTTGTTTTGTTCATATATATATATATATATATATATATATATATATAGCCTCATATTATGTACATGATGTAATGTTTTTCTTTGTCTCAAATAAAAATTCCCCTACTCTTTTTGAGAAGTGCCATGGGATCCTTAACATCCACCTGAACTACCACCAGAACAGGCAAATGGGACCTCGGTTTAACGTCTCATCCGAAAGATGGCACCTCAGTAGTGCAGCACTCCCCTCATGCTGAACTGCAGTGTCAGTATTGGGATATTAACCCAAGTGCCTGCTGTGGGGATTAGAGATGCAGTGAATTTAAATTTTGTTGGCAAAGCGAACGCAGAGAGGGCAGTTTGCGTTGTCAGTCTGCTTCGCGGAGTGGCCAGCATGAAATGCCCACTCCGCCTTGTTATTACTACTTCACATTGTCATTCCGCCTTAACGCAAAGTAAGGCGGTGTGACAACAATATTGACAGCCCCCCACACACACAGTCACTAGATTTAATGTGCATCCCTGAAATGCTACTTCATCTTGTCTCCAGAAAATTACCCAGTGCTGATGAAGTGAAATGAGAGCATAACAAGAAATGCAAAAGTCTCGCGGAATTAATGGCACACTCAGTCATCCGGGCAGTGGTCATACAAAGTCACCAGAATTAATGTTCATCCTCAAAATGCTACTGTCTTGTGTCCAGAAAATTCCCCAGTGCTGATGAAGTGAAATGAGAGTGTAACAAGACATGCAAAGTCTCCCATCTTAGAGATGCAGCAAATTTAAATTCCACCAGTGAGGTACCCGCAAAGTGGACACTTTTTGTTGCCCACTTTGCCTTGTTATTGTGATTGTGACTTCTCGTTGTCATTCCACCTTAACCTGAAGTAAGGAGGAGTGACAACAATATTCACAGACCCCTGGCCCCCACACATCACATGGCTTACAGTACTGTAACTCACATGCTGTACAGGAACGCGAATGCCTATGGCTGTAGTTCCCCGATGACAGTGACCTGTATCACAAAACTCCCCAATTTGAAAACTCATATCAATGAGTACAGAGGTGAAGTCTGGAGAGATACTACAAAACAGGCTTACATGATTCAAGTAACTAGTGAAAACAATAATTTTGTGATTCGTGATGTGATCATGAATCGTGACTGCATTCGTGACCGTGAAACATGAATTTATTTTTCTTGGACTTGGAGCTGACGAGCGTATTGGGAATGCAAATGCCTACAGCTGTACTTCCCTGATGACCTGGCTGTTCACAAAACTCACCAGCTTGAAAACTCATACCAATGGGTACAGTGGTGAAGCCTGGAGAGATACTACAAAACATTAATTTTGTGATTCGTGATGTGAACTTGAATTGTGTGCACCACACCAGTACTCTGAAGGGAAGCCAAAGAAACAACTGTGACTTAAGTAACAGATGTAGATTGGGCCCAAAAGAGATGCAAATGCACAGACAGATTAAGATTGTGCTGTGCACTAAAGCAATGCAGATGCAAAGACACAACTACACCACCTAACCAGTGCTCACCATCAGAAATCCAAATTTGGAAAACAATACCTTTTGCCAGTTGGGGGGTTGGGGGTAGTGCACGGCAGTAACAGTCCACTACTATCAGTAAAAATACCACAAGCAGTACAACAAATTCATGCAGGTGCAGTGGAAGCAGGTTCACACTGCAGAAATTACTCTGTGGCACAATAAATGGTATCTGGTTTAATGGCACGCGTGCATCGTGCACACACACTCACACACACACTACAAGTAATGTGTAGCAAATTGAAAACCTTTAGTAATATAACCAAATGTTTTAAACAAACTGAAATTATACACTGCTGCACCACAACAATCAGCAAAAAAAAAAAATGCCAAGAATTACTGAAAAAATTACTGTTTGTACATTAACACAGTTATACAAGAAAATATAACCAAAACAGAAAGACTGCCTTTTTCTCCCAGTTAATCTACCTACACCACAGATACGCCCCTCCCCCAAAGCACACTTCACAGTACACAGACTGACTGTTCTAAATTAACATTCAAAATCCACACACAAACAACAAACACTCGATGATATGAGCACAGAAGGGTTTCCTACAATCAAAGTACTAAATTTTGAGCAAAAAAATGGCTCAAAAAGGCTTTTTTAACAGCTTTTAGAGGATTTGAATGGCAGAACGCTGAGAGGAAACTGTCTCCATCTTCCACTACACACACACTACACAGAATTGAGGCTGTGCAGAACAATCTAGAGCCCATGTGACCTGCAATCCCATGAAGCACTGCAAATTTGCTTTGGAACTCAATAACAAGGTGAAGTGATGCGAAGTACATTGATTTCAGTGTTACTTCACCTTAAAATTGGTGGAGAAGTGGTTTGGGGAAGGCAGAGTAATGCAAAGTCATTATTTTCAATGAACTTCGCGTTCCCCATTATAACGTAAAGTACTCCGCTTTGGGTTGCGGAGCACTTTGTGGACTCTGCATTACTCCTCGAATCACTTCATGGAGCGAATTTAGCCCACTTCGCCCACCACTAGTGGGGATAGAACCCACAGCCTTCTAATCTCCCTGCCTCAGAGGCAAGTGTGCTACCTGGTGAGACACTGACGGGTTTGATAGGTACCCTCTCAAGTTTATCCTCTGTCTTTGGTTATCCAGCCAAGAGCCTATCCATTGGTTGCCACAGTAGGTAGGTAGATATATATATATATATATATATATATATATATATATATATTAGAGAGAGAGAGAGAGATAGATAGATAGATAGATAGATAGATACGCCATTCTTAAAACCAAGGCATAGTACATAAAAATAATAAATCGTGAACAAATACAGGACAAACAAATGAAAGCAAAAGGACGCTTTACAAACACTAAGATAACACTGTAAATGCATTAAATAATCACTAAGACAAAAAAAAATTACAAATAAGAATTGGTCAGTGTATCAAGGCAAGCTACATTATTTCAGATGCCATCAAACACCTGCCTAAAAAGTCATGTATTTAATTTGCATTCAAACATGGGAACAGAGGGGATAGATAGAATATCTGGGGGAAGCTTGTTAATTAGAAGTACAATGGACAAAAAAATAAATGAGGCTGGAAATTAACTGCATTTAGGGGGTATAAGTTAAATTATTCCAATATTTCAGTTAGTTTATTTCCAGCCTCATTTATTTTTTTGTCCATTGTACTTCTAATTAAGAGAGACAATGATTGATGGAAATTCGAGCAAGATTTATCCAATAAGCTGTCATAATTGCCAATTCTAGTGTTTAGGTCCCCCACCATCAGTATGTCCAGGTTGGGATATTTCAGTTGACCGTCTAATAATACATTATTCAGAGAACTCCACAAGTCATTCCTATAAAATGAAGATTGTTTTGGGGGGGAAGTAGATGTTCAGCAGTATAAATTTTTTACTCGTGTTGGCTAGTAATACAACTATTAAGTTCTTATCAATATATAGCGGGAGGTGTTCGAAAATAAATCTAATCTAACATTCACTGCTAATCCACCAGAGGGTCTACCAAATTTTTTTCCCTGGTTGCTAGTATGTGGGTTAGTTTGTATTCATTTAATATTACAGCTTCTTGTTTTTCATGCCACATCTCCTGTAAACAGATAATATCAGCAGTCTTAATAAAAGATAAGAAGTCTACATCTGTCCACCTACTAATCAATCCTGCTGTGTTCCATGAAATAACTATATTACTTCTCCTTATATTTTCCTCTAGCTGTGTTAATGTATTATCCAGATAAGGGAGTCAGGCAAAAGCCGGTCCCCCCCTCATCATTTTGAGTACAGTTACCCCTAGTAGGACACCTAAAAATTTCATCCGGATTGACCAAGTACATTCCTAATGCATCAAACTTGCTACAATCCTTAAGAAGTTCCTGTGCAGAATTTCTGTCCCTAAATTGTATATCAGTTTGTGAGGTCTCTTCTGACCTTGTTACTTTCATTACTCCCTGATTTCCTAGTTTTACCTGAAATATATTGCTAAACAAGTTACAGATAACACCCTTTGGTTTCCAATTATTTTCTTTGTGTATAGGAGCTATTCCGTACATTGAAAGAGTTACTGGAGCTTCCCCCTCTGTGTTTTGAGGCTTGACATTAAACGACTCCCTATCTGGGAAGCTAACTACCAAGCCTCTTTGTTCAATTAATTCTGCATTATACCAGATGTAGTTTGCAATCTTTGGAGAGCATACAAAAATCTCTACCGTACACTCTCTACTGTCTCTAGCTTTATTCAGATGTGTCATATCATTAATACGTACATCTAAATCATAGAAATAATTGTTCAGAGCATGCGCTTTTAAATCTTTCTCAGCTGCCATTGGCCAATCATAACAGGCAGTACACCGTATCATAGGTAGGTTTCCCTCTATGCCTGGGCAATTTATTTTTTCCACCTGTCAGATGGATCTGCTCCAGTAATAACATTAGGCTTATCAACATCTAGGGTGTTACATGTAATCTCCTGATTATCAATATCCCTTTTGGTTGTAGCATCTATTTCAGTAGGCCAACATTTTCTAAGAGCGTCACTCTCCTTTTCTACCATAACTAAGCATTGACATAAATCAGACGAGGGAGTAGTTAAATCGTGGTTACCACAGATATATTTACCAGAGCCCTTTACTTCCATTCCCAGGTTTCTAATGTCTTTCTCACGAGGTTCTTGCAACATTTTCCCTGTGTTAGAATTTATTTGTAGATTCTGTGGTACTTGTTTGTCTCCCTTTCTTATCTGACTGTTTTGATTGTTTTTTTTTTTGTATTCTTTCTCTTTGTCTTTTTTTCTTTTAACTTCTTTTTGAATAGTCAGTTGTTCTATTAAAATTAAATTTGCAGTGTATTGGTGACTCCTATGGGCAACCAGGTCATCACTGAGACTTATTAGTACAAACTGTGGAACATTTTCTTGATTGATGCTATTAGCATTTGGTACGTTCTGGATAGAGACAGGATTCATCCTACTGCTCTCTTTGCTCATAGTTTTTTCACACTTAGATGCTAGGCCCTTCGTTCCTCTGATTGTCCTCTGCAATAAGATGCTAGGCCCTTCATTCCTCTGTTTGTCCTCTGCAACTGGGCATTAACATTCCCTAGTTCTGAACCAGGAACCAACACCAGGTCACTAGCTAGAGCACCATTAGTACTCTTTGGGTTTACATTATTTGGTTCTATATTTAAATCCATATAATCATTTGACCCATTACTTTGGTCATAGTATGTAAAATTAAAGGAGGCCTCAAAATTGATAGCCTCACATTCATCGTTATTTTTATTAGAGATATTCTTATTGGTAATATCCATATTAGTATCCTGTACATTATACTCTGTGCTGCCAGAATCAATTGTCTTCTCAAAGGACTCACTACTATGTATAAGCAGATCTGGGGAGTGCTCTCATGACTCACTAAGTTGGGCACCCCTATTATGGCAGTCCTTTTTTTTATGTTTAGAATCAGTAGATGACAATGGCGTGGATGTTTTTTCAACTTCTAGCCTTGTTAGTACAGACAAATGGTCTGTTATTTTTGTCTGTCTGGTTTTAGCTATTTTATTCTTTTTCTCCTTCTCTAGCACAGACTCACCAAGTAATGGAGAACAGGAAGTCTATATTTTCCTTTGTAGTCTGGTATTTACCATTTTTATTGATCTCTTCCTAGTTAATTTATTTGTATTTTGAATGGACAGGTGGAACCAAAAGTGCTACTATACCACCTAATTACACCCTTCTAAGATGTTTAATTCAGTCTGTATCAGTATAAATATTGCCCACAAGGAATAAATATGTAAGAATAATATAAACAGAATACAAACAATGCATATACTCAATTGCTTAGTTTAAAAGTCCCAGACTCAAATCTTTAGACAAGTAAGGAGTTGACCAGTCCCTGTAATACAGTTTCCTTTCTTCCTTTATCTCCTTTAAATTATTCCTGAAAATGTTCCCGATCTATTTGACCAAACAAAATGTGCAAACAACAAACATCAAGTTCTGGAATAGTGCAATAAAGTAGCTTGGTGTTGAGCTATGTAAAATATCTTCAGACACTCCAAGCACACTCAGAATAGTCTGTTTTTCTGCCTGCAAATGCAGTCTTGTTGCAGCTTCTGTTTCAATAATAATCAGTAGTCCTGCTTTTTATTAGAATGAAATATCTTTCTGTGAGTCTCTTGCTCAGATTCACTTTCCAATTCTCCACTAAAAGCAAAGAGTCCAATGTTTAAGTACAGAGTTCAGAAAAGGAATAAAATGATCTAATACTTTAATTCAATAAAACGCATCTATATTTATAATCTATTTCAATAAAAGAATAGTTTTTAAATGCTTACGGGTGGCAGTATACATCAGAGGAATTTTATTTGTATCCTCTGAGCTGTTCTGTGTCTCCAGAGTTTCAGCAAAACTACAGCGTCTAAAAATAAAAAATGGTGTCTGCCCAACAATAAACGGGCTGCAGAGAGGTGAACAATACTTCAAACGGAGCAAAAATCAAACCAGTACTATTAGCAGCACAAGCTTAGGTATATGCTGCTACTCAGTTTTGTAGACCAAGTGAAAAAAAGTTATTTCATACACTAAAGGGAAAAAAAATTCTGTTTGAAACTTCGTCAGTAGGATCAGCGTTTGCCACTGCACAGATCCAAGCAGCGACTGTGATCTGCCTCAGTTGGAGACTGCTGACATATACAGGGATTACTCATGTGATCAATTTGCATATGGCACAAAAGTCAGATTCAATCTAATAAAAAATTAAAAATAAATTAGGCTTTTCCTTTAATAATTTTTAATTTAAAATGAAAAACAGAACCTGGACCAAATGAGAATATTACTGTTCGAAGCAGGATTTTCAAAACAGTAAGTGTTAGCTACATGCTAAATGACAAAGTAAGCAAGCAAGTATAACACTGAAGTATACTCAAGGAGTTCACATGACACAATAAAACAAGTAAGTAATCACTTTAAAATACACAAAAAATATAAAAATGCCACAATATTCACTCATCCCTTTTATTTGTGCTAGGAGTCAAGTTCATTCATTAGAGACCCATGACTGATAAAAAGGTTTTTAAAGTCAACATTCGGTCTTCTTATGCCACAGTCATTTCAAAGGGCTTCTGTCTCCTCTGCGGGTCCCGGTCCACCTCGGGGGGGGGGGGGAGGAACCTCGGCTCCACCATCAGGCAGGCCTTCCTCCACCTGCAGAGAGACAAATACAGCACCAGATGAGTGCTGAGAGACCAGAGCTTACACTGAGCTGTGCTGGTAAGGAGACATGCATTCAGGCAACGGTAGCATACCTGTTAAAAACTGTTTTAAGCGATGTCTCCCTGCTTCTCTACCTTTCTCCTCAAGGTCAGAAATCACTTAGTAAAGCTTTGTCACCTGCAGTCAGCAGCAGTTCTCTAGTGCTTGAATGAAATTTTGGCTTTGATAGCTTGTTGCTCCTGAAATGCAACTTGGAAAAGGTTAAAATTGCTCAGGTGGATTTCATTTGCAGGTACAACAGTTAGTCATCACCTTAAAGGGACACTGTGAATCCTTTTTACATCACATTATTTCTTATTGAAAACCCACATTTTATGATTGCTTACCTTCTCCAAAATTTATTGAATTTGTTGGCTGTTTGATCTGCTTCTTTTTTTAGTAGAACTGAAATGCATGGGAATGGTGCAATTATACCCAATCTTGTTTTGCTTTACATACTTGATCTGCTTTTATAGCATACATCCTTAACCTTAGGAACACCCCCAAACAGTGCAGTCACTCATGATGCATTAGTGTCCTTTCTTCCCAGTGAATCATGAGTGGCTAGATTGTGTTACGGGCATTCTCAAGTCCAGGAAAGATGCAATGGAAGTTGATCAAAGAATATATGCAAACATGTTTTTGTGTGGTAATGCCAGTATGGTGGGCATTCTGTTTTTTTTTTACTTTTCAAAAGGAAAAAAGAATCCGAATCAAACTACCAGCTACATCAGCATTCTCTACAGAATGTGAAGAATCATAACATGTCTTTTTTAATCTAGGGACAATTTGAGGCCTAAGGAGGTTGACAGTGTCCCTTTAAGCTCTTAATGTTTGATGAGGCGACTGTAACAGAAATGCTGAGGATTACAATTTGGGAAAGTCCTAAGTATGCAATAAGCCATGGTAGGGTGTGCATTAAAATATTTTTACGCACACTCCAGGGGAGTGAGGCATGTGGCTGGAGGCCTAGTGTCCTTATGCCCCTCAGAAGTGCATTCAGATCCTTAAGTGTACACCCTGGAGTGGATTATTACCATTATGAAGTGGCTGACTGCTCCTATGTATTCTAGAGTATGTAAAACAAAACAATGTTCATATGATGTTGTTGACATAAATGCATTTGTTTTAATACATTTTAAATGAGAAACTTATATACATGAAGTAGTCCTTGATTTTGAGGGTTAAAATGACTTTTTGCCTTGCTAATGAGTTCTGGGACGTGACCATGCATTGCTAGTTTTTTAATGTATGGTCATGTCATGTCTCACAATAAATTAGGTTTCCGGATTTTTCCTTGGCATTTTATAAGGTTTTTTTTTATTTTATGATTTCCCCCATTTTACCCATTTCTGTTTTCTGTTTACCCCAGCAATTGGACTTACCATGTTTGCACCCTTCATCTTGTCAAGAGGGCTGGCAAGAAGCTGCCTTCACCACTGACATCAATGCTGCTGGTTGGTCAGTTGGATGGTTGAATGCTGGCCAAGCCTAAGAGTTGAGGGATTTGTGGACTTACACGCACCATGCCAGTCAAAATCATGTTTTTCTCAGCTGATAAATGTGGTCTACTTGCATCTGTATTTTCTCCTTGATGACCTGAAGAGTCTAGCCAACAGCCTATTCATCTCACACCAAGGCTCAATAATAACAATGCTCTGTTGATGGGCTTGCATAAGAAGCTTGTTGAATGCTTGCATCCAGTGTAGGAACCTTCTCAGTGTCAGTAGTCAAGTCATATCATACAGTACTGCAGAAAAAGAGTTACAGTGGTGGACAACTTTGGGGTGTATCTTTTTAGGGTATGTCTTGTGTTTAAGGACCTATACACAGTAGTGTTTAAGGACCTATACTCAGTAGTTCCAGTCTATGTCCATCACTGTCTTGCACCTTGTACCCCCCCCACACACATTTCTTATTTTCCTGCTCGTACTCTCAGATCTTCTCAAAAAGGACTACTTGTTATCCCAGTGTCAAGGAGTCTGTGTGACTGGGGAATATAGCATTCTCTGTCTCTTTTCCTTGCTTTTGGAATTCCTTCTCTAACCATGTTAAAAAATATCATCACTACCCTATATTTAGCTGAAAACATGTTTTATTTGTACAAGGATTATCAGATACACAGTATATTGTGTATATTTTTGTACTGTTTATTTGTGTTCAGTATCAGTTATTTGTACCAACCTTGTGTTTATGCATTTAGATGTTTTATTGTTATGTACTGTGAAAGGGGTTCCCTTAAGGGTGCCAATCAGTTTTAATTGATTCCCTGAAATTGAACACTGTGGGAGGAGTCAGCAGAAGGTTAGAAGAGTGAGACAGCAAATGAAAAAAAAGATTGACAGCATGAAGATAGGAAAGAAGATGTTGAAACATCATGGCTACATAAGGAGATGGTGGAGCAAAGGATTATTTACACCTACAGTGCAAACTCAAACTTAACACAGTTTTACTATTTTTCTTTTTTAATTAACCAAGGAATTAACTTAGGAAACTTCATAAAATGGGCTTCACATATTTAAAGGGCTCAAAGCAGTAAAATACTCTGAAAACATCATCTCTGAATGGACTACAGTATGATTGAAAACTGCATATCCAGACTTACAGTTGTATTGTAAGAAAATATACAGTATGTTAGTAATTTGGTGGGCCTGCACAACCTTTTGGGTTCAACCTCAGAGGCAACTTAATATGGACTTTAAGTATAGAAGTAGCCAGAGATCAGGTAGGGTCTGCGGTGAGAGTATAGGCAGGGACAAACTGGGCAGACAGACACTAGGTGGGGCAAGCAGTCCTTATCTGTGGACACATTCTATGTTTCTGTCACTTACTGATCATAACTCACCAGTGGTTTGTGCATCAAAAATATTCCCCCTATTTTCTTGTGGATTTATAAGTGACGAACCTAGAGAAAAGGGTGAATCTGAATGCTACAATACAGTATTTTAAAGGGGAATGCATATAATTTTACTGAAGCTTCTGTAATGGGCCCAAGAGGTCATACATAATAATAATAATAAAAAAAAACAATAAAGCAATTTGTTGATTTGTGTTTTTTTAAGTCCTGGTCTGGCTGACTGTTTGATTCCCACTATCCATCCTAGCTGAAACACTATCCTGTATGCTCCCATATCTGATGTCAGCAAGGCATTTGGCATTGGGGGAATATAAAAGTGCTGCTCTGCCTTTAATTTGTCAGAGCTAAAAATTATTAACACTACCAGCACTAATCTCATTCTCAGAAAGCTTACCAGTGAGTCACATTGGGTCAGCTCATAACTTCCCCCCATCCTGGAGAATGAGAGGATCTGTAAACCTACTCCTGTCCTGCCAAAGAAACTGAAAAGCTGGGATACAGTCCCACAGTGCTGCTGCTTATGGTGGCGGCAACCTGGGTTGATGCCCCGCATTCAGAGTCATTGGAGGGTCGGTGGGAGGATGATTGAGTGTTCCCAAGGATGTTTCTCTCCTGGATGAGGAAGAGGAGGTATCAGGCTCCGCTGCGGTACTGCCACCTGGATGGATAAAGATGACACTGTAGCTGAGTATCAGTAGTTCCGAGGGTTGGGTTGCCTAACTGATCTCCTTGTCAGAACACTGAGACATGTGCATGCATGGAGCTCCCTACACAATCTCCCAGTGGAAGAACAAGGTGGGAAGATCTCAATCCTGAGTATGATGCATAAGGTCTGGATGAGCTCCACTCCTCTGCCTGCAGCTTCCAAGCAGACCGAGTGTCTAAAGGGATCATGATGCTACTATGGATCCTGACAGCGACACAATGGGGGGAAGATGTGGAGGAACAAGGGTCCAGGCAAAAATATTTTGGTGCTCGGTGATCACCACCATGAGGGCTGACAGGGGAGAGGTCTGGTGCTCAGGATCATGAAGAAAGTAAATAAAAAAAGCTGGGATACAAACCTGGGTCACCCTTTGTACTGCAACACTGCCAGTACCATTGGGTTGTCTTTTAAATTGCATGCATTGTTACAGATTTCAGTATGCATGGCAGCAATTTTATTTTAAAGGGGAACAATCAGCACTAAGAGTGCCACACCCAAGTGTGGGGCAGGTCACAGTTTGCACTTTGTGTACAAAAATATTCTTTTTGTACTTACTGTTCACTGCAGTGTAATAGATTGTATCAGACTGATTCTGATAACTTGTAAGCTGTTGTTTTCTGTAACTACAAATCTCAGAATTCCCTGCAGCTGACATCAGAGGAGGTCTACAGCAATGGGAGATTATATAGCCTGTGGTGCATGTTAGAGTTTTTATAAGCTCTGATCTTTTGTTTGCTGGTCCCACTGTCCTCCCTTGGCTAAGTACAGACAGAAAAGAATGTACACAGCCTTGGGAAAACAGTGGGATCGGCAGACATCTGGTCCAAGCTTATAAAAGCACTAACATGAACTACAGGCTATTGAGTCACCCACTGCTGCAGCCCTCCTTTAGTGTCAGGAGGTTCTGTGATTTGTAGTTATAAAAAAATGTCAGCTTGCAAGTCATCAGACTCAGCCTGATACAAGCTAGTATATTGCAATGAACAGTAAGTAAGAAAAAAAAATGTTTTTGCAGGCAAAGTGAAAATTGGAACCAGCTCCACACGTGGGTGTGATGCTCTTATAGCTGACTGCTCCCCTTTAAACAGAGTCACAAGTAAAGTCAAACAATTATGCAACAATATATCAGCTGACATTTCCATTTGAAAGCATTGATTAGATTAGACTAGAACCGAATGGTATTTAGTTGTATTTACTGTAGCACAATGTCTTAAAAGAAGCTGCATGTCAATGAGCTTGATACATTTAGCACAAAAAACAGTATGCAAATACAGAAGCCATTAAAGTGCTCATCAACATACACGCATGGACAGAGAGAATTGTAGAGCCTGTCGTATTGATGAGATAATGGGGATATCCCTTACTCTTATGAAAACATGCCATATGATCTATAACTTCTACCCCTGCTACCACTAGAAATGGACAGAAGGCATATCAGTGTAATGTTTTATCTGAAGGTTGGTACAGCCACCCTTTAGTGCTGCAATGCAGAGTCAGCACTGGATAAGAATTTGAGTCCCAAATGTGAGACTTGAAACCATGACCTCTCACCCAGAGGTGAAAGTGAGAGTGCTACAAGCTGAGCCACACTGACATGCAATTGATCTAGAATAACAGAACCATCTTTCTGAGACCTTATCAAACCACAGATAAAATAAAATAACAAGTGTTCTGGGATGGGACTCTTAAGGATCCCCAGTACAACCCGTTATGGATTAGTAGTTATACAAATGAAACAGAGCCAGTGAACTTAGTTCTGTATTTATGGTTGAAACCAATATATTGAATTGTGAGAGAAGCCAATAGGTCACAATATTTTAACTAATAAATTAACACACTGATCAAATGCTTTCGAGAAATCAATAAACACTGTTCCAGGACTACCTCCCTTGTGCATAACAGTAGTATCAGAATAATGCTGTCTTTGTATGATTAGCCTGGGGGCTTGGCTGGTCTTTATATTCCTTTGATGTGTCTGTATTGCTTCTATCATTTAAAAAAAAAATGAAATGCATGTTTTTAGCCCTTATAAAACTGTCGTCTAAAGAAATATTCAACAGTTTGTACTTTTTATGAATGTGGTTGTGGTGCAATTGCAGACTACATTTCTTCGTTCTACAGTACCTTGTAGTATAGTACTATACTTGCTCTCTGTTTATTATATCCCTCCTCCTCCTCCCTCCCTTTGTTTTTGTCTTTAGCCCCATTTACACTACCTGATCTGCACCATTGCAAGAGGTGCAGATGAGTTGCATCAGGGCAGGTTAGGCAGTGTAAACAGCAAGGGGAGCATTGCAGATGGCTCCAATGTGGTACAGGATGATCACTGTTTTTGTGGGATCATGTATTGTTGCAGGTGGTTTTGGCTGGCATACACCACATCATGCCATGCTGTTCCCCTTCTACACTGACTAACTGCACCGATGGACCCAGTTCAGTAGCTTCTTGCTAGGAAGGCAAGATGCCCCAGCAGCTTCTATGCCTTTGACCCCCCCCCCATTTACTTTTTCCATTCAGAGGCAAAGCGTGTTTAGTACTACAGTTCTTTATTGAAAGATGGCAGAGACTGAGACCTGAACCTGGGGCTCCCCCCACCATAAGCAGGCAGAAATACAGTGGAAAAATGGAAGTTCAATACACTGACCTTGCAGCATTGCAGAATGTCGAATGTGTAAACAGCGGTTGGCACCAGTGCAAGAGGAGTGGCAGCTGAACCGCACACACAGCAATGAATCTCCAAGGTAACTGTAAATGCGCCTATAGTTTTAGTCCTGTCACTCCTCTCCTTCCCTTTTTCCCATAGGTAGCAGTGCACTGATAATGTACTTAAAATGAGGGCTACAAAAATGGTGAGAATGTATTATTTTGGGCAAGCCCGTCATTGCAGTGACAGTGTTACTGCAAGTGATGCCGATGATACGGTTCGCATCCTGAGTGCAGTTTGATGAAAGTCTGTCAGGGGATTATTAAGCATCCATCGCAGAGGATGCTCTCTTCTTCTGAGTCAGAGGTTGTGGTTCCCAGGGGTACACTGGTCTACCATGACCTGGTTGACCACAGGTTGTTGTGTAACTGAGATTCTGTAAAGTGTGGAGGACTCTGGCTGACCCTGTGTTGCATGCTGTGTCACGCATGAACACTGGGATAGGGTCCTCGATACCAGCATCCACGAGGAGAAACAGGGAAAGAAATGCATCTTGGCAAACAGGCTGAAGGATCAGGGAACTCTCATGCACCCTAACTGACTGGCGAATGGTATGTTGAGCCCATTTGTTTCCCCTCTCTGTTGACCCTGTCATGGCTGTTGACGGGTAAGTCATGAGGTTGTCTAGGTTGTTTGGCAGGAGACAGTGGTTGACAGGGCTGTGAGGTAGGAGATGATGATTTTAATGGGGGCAGCTGAGACAAAAGGAGGCAAAAGTGGATTTTTTTTAATTTACTGTTCATTTTTATGCATGGTGCTAAGACACCTATCATTGTTCAAGCCTGAAGTTGTCTTGTTCAAGCCACCTATCAAAAGCTTTTTATTATTCATAAAATAGGCTGGGAGGAAACTAACTGCCAGCTAGAGAGAGTTGCAATGACATGGCATGCCTAACATTTTTTAATGACCACCATGTGGCAGTATTACCATCATCACAGAGTCCAGACAGACAGGACTCAGAGGAAAGCATAGTGGGTCTCATATATCCTAGACTTATACCACCACTGCAAGATTGACCAACCATGGCCCAGTTGACCTAATGTATCCCTTTGCTGGGGGGGGAGAATGGGGCATGGGAACCGGGAGAGGAGACTTGCCCGAAGGCTTCCTTCTTTGCCAGACACATGGCAAGGGGTCAGTGCAGACACTTTTGGGCTTCATGGCGAATGGTGACTGGACACTGTCATCTGGTTTGCCAAGCAGCTGTGTTTTTCCTGCTTTTCTCCCCAACCACCCCCCTCCCATGAATTGGTTCAACTGTGGCAGCATCCTGTGGTGGGGGGCGTTCAGCGATGTGTCAAGGCTTCACGCCGCCATGAACACCTGCCACAAACCACCACCAGAAGCTGCCTAACAAGTGGTCCAGGACTGTCCCACCCCCCACCCCAGGAGGGAACTGTCTGTAGAATGCTCGTAATTCCCTCTCTGCTAGACTCTGCTCCTGAAGTCTGGGCTCTGGCTTGAACCCAGGTTGCCAGTGTGCTGCATGAACACCCATCACTCAGCACCACAGAGCCTGCTATTTATCTTTTAATGTTGGGGGGGAGGATCACATGGTCATGAAGGTGGTGCCAGAGGCTAGTTTTTCAAAGCTGGACATGAATGTGGTGGACTTGGATGCAAAATCATAAACCACAGATTCTGACTCTGATTCCGATCTTCCCTGAATTGGAATTAAATCAGACTTGGAATCAGTTGGACTTTCTTGGATTCAGCATAGCCATATGTTGTTTTACCAGGCACATCCAGATGTATGACCCAGACCCCAAGAGGGGTACTCTCTGTTAGGCAGCCTTCATCACTTCTTATACTAGCGGCTTGAAGCTCAGCTACACATGAAAAGATCTGCAGACTCTGGGACTTCCAGGCACCTACAGCAGCACTGCACGTGTGTCTGCTCTCTCTACAGCCCCCTCCTTCTAAAATTTGGTGTCTCCCTTTTTTATGTTTGCTTGCCTCGCATGTGCAAATCGAACATATTGTTACTGTAGTGTGGGGGCTGTATAGGTGTTTACTGTATAAGCCAATGGATGTAGAAATGCAGGAGGCTTGCCTGTCAAAAACCAGTGCTGAGAAGGCTGACAGTGACAGTGTTCTACTGGCTGATGAGTGTAAACGTCTTGTAGTTCAATGGAGGAAGCACCACCAATCACATTGGTTTTCTGCCTGTTAGACAGCTAGAAGATATCAGTAGGCTTTGAAGACAAACATCAAGCCTCGCTGTTGTGTGTGTGTCCTTAGTTATAAACAGGAAGTGCCTATCTGAAAGCACTGAACAGAGTTGGGGAAAAACAGCATGCAGAATGCAACTATAATAGCTACAAATATCTTAACAGCTTGTCAATAATGAACAGAACACACCAACAATAGTTGGTTTACATTACATATAGAGGTGGGTGAACTCGACAAAATTTGCACCGTAAATAATTTCATGAAAAGCACTCAATTCGCGGAACGCAATTTGCAAAATTTGGCAGTTCATGGAGTGGGGTTGGGGTCATCCCTGAAGTGTGGAATTTCCATACAAAACTACTTAAATTTTTAAATCCCTGGTGTCTAGTGGTAGTGTCTCCCCTGCCGCCTCCCTGGTACACTGCACTGGTGTCTAGTGGTTCCCCCTGCAGCAGCTGATTGCCGTCCATGACCACAAACGATATATATATATAAAAAAAAAAATGTTTTCATTAAATCCCTAATCTATCCTGACCCTTTCATGGTGTCTAAAGACCCCCCTGCCAGCAATTGCTGGCCACAATAAGTCCACCCTGGATGCCTAGCACCCTGCCCTGATGTCTAGTGGCGCCCCCCTGCTGATTGCTGCCCACATCCACAATACTGTCTTAATTAAAAAAAAAATGTTTAATTTAATCCCTGGTGTCTAGTGGCCCCCCACCACCCATCCTGTCAGGTAGTGCCCCCACCCTGCTCTCCCCCAACCTCAACCCCTGAGTGGGCCACTGGCACAGCCCTCCACTCACCTTCATAGCCGGCAGCCAGACTGAGATCAGTGAATGAGTGTGTGCTTGTACAAGCAGGTGCTCATTCGTTGAGCTCAGTTGGACTGCCGGCCATTGAGGTGAGTGGAGGGCTGTGCCAGTGGCCTGCTCAGGATTGGGGTTGGGAGGAGCAGAGTGGGAGTACTACCTGACAGGGTGGGGGGTCCACTAGACACCAGGGATTAAAGGAAACATTTTTTTAATTAAGACAGTATTGTGGATTTGGGCAGCAATCGGCAGGGGTGGGGGAAGGCACTAGACACCACGGCAGGGTGCCAGGCAGCCAGGGTGGATTTATTGCGGCCAGCGATCGGTGGCAGGGGGGCATTAGGCACCAAGGAGGGGTCGATAGATTAGGATTTAATGAAAAAAATTATTTTGTGCCACTGATCGGCGGTTGGGGGGCTACTAGACATCAGGAGGGAAGTTAGCTGCTGGCTGGAATGGACTTTCCTTGTTTTGGCTTTTTAAGTATTTGCACTTAAAACCCAAAAAGCAAGGCAAAGTCACAAATGGTGAATTCCAAGTAATTTAGAAAATTATTTGAAGTGCTCTGCAGATGCGAATTTGGTAACATTGTCACATATTTGCCCACAGATAAAAACTTCACTGCATCTCTAATTACATATTGTTTATGTTCCCTTTGAAGAACCTCTGATACCAGTTCCATAACTTTGAAAAATATGAGAGTTAGACGCAGCTCTGTTTATCATTCAAATATTTTTGCAATCCTTTTTTTTCATATAGACTTTATCCTCCTGCCTCTCCCCATCGGCTTCCTTTGTTGTCAAGCCCCAGCCCTTCACCCCACCTCCAAAACTTACCTCATATACTTCTTACCTCGTAGTGAGGTACTACTACTACTTTTACTACTTAGCTCATAGTGTGAGTGGGTGCCATGGATAGTGGTGGTGTGGTGCCTTCAGGGATGCAACATCATGCTGCAGACAGGAGTTCTTTTCTGCCCATTACTCCCCTTGAGTCGGAGCCAGCAGCGTGCAGTGGCAGACCGTGAAGATGGTGCATGCTTTCAGTGCCCACCTCCAGCTTTCAGTTCTGGTGACTGCTGCTCTGCCACTTACCCTCCACCAGGTGGCAGATAAGCAGCAATACACTCTGCCCCCCACCCCACCCTAAAGGAGGAGATCTATCAATGGACATCAAATCCTCTTTCCCTGTGCCAGGTCCTGGGTGACCTTGGTCCATTCCCGAACACAGGTCACCGGTGAGGCGGGAGGTGAGGTGTCCTGTGCCTTAGCCTTCCATGCCATTGGCACAGCTACAAGCTTACTGTATCTCAGATTTCCTTAGACAATATTGTTTGTTGCTCTGAGGGAGCTGAACCTGCAACCTACTGTTGTACCATTCAGCATGAGCTATATTTTTGCAATTGTTTCACTTTTTTCTTTGTTACTGAGGAAGTGATATAAAAACAAGATTGCTGTCCCTTGGACTTTATTACCTTTGGCTGCTGGTCAACATGTGACATCATTTTGCCCTGTTTATAACATGTACAATAATGGATGGGGAAGTGTACTTAATGAGAAATTAATGGTTGCCCGAGGTGTGGAATGCTACATAAACCCCAAGAGCGAAGCCCAAGGGGTTTATTAAAGCATGCCACACCGAGGGCAACCATTAATTTTGAATTTAGTACACTTTCCCATCTTTTATTATTTATAATTGCTGGGCAGCAATTTTTTCTAGACTTCATTTAGTGTTTGTGACTCCCTGACGCACATACACACTCACACACACTCTCACACAGACAGGCACACAGAACATTTTTTTAGGTAGTTATTTATGATTCCTGGTCAATTATTGTACTTCTATTGTGATCTTAGCACAGTGTAACATGTTAGAGCTCTTCCTGCTGCCACTTTGTCTTGTGTGCAGCTACAGAACGACAGGATCAACCAGATAGCGAGCGAGACTCGAAGATGTTCTGTGGCACAGTTTTCATACGGTAGGATCAGCTAGATCATTTTTTTAGGCTAATGTGGTGGGGTTTAAAAAAAAGGAAAGAAAAGAAAAAGCGACGGAGTAGAAGTCGGGTTGGTAGGTCCTCGCTAAGTGAGTGAGGAGCCGCCATGTTTCAGAAACTGAAAGCCCGCCCTGGACCACATGCACAGCGAATGAGGGAGCAGGTTTCCGTGACTGATTAGTAGCGATGTTCCGTTGCCTGCTTCGCGAGATATAATGGGAAAATATAACTCGGTCAGGCAATGTAAAAAAATTGCTGACCAGTTATTATATCATAATTATCTCCACAGCAACAGATTGGGATATCATAAACAGAACTGTGAGTGCAGTAGTAGATACGTAGACAGAGCAAATATGGCAGAGATCCTATTTGATTCAAATGCCCTTAGTAATAAATAAAGGCAAAAGTTACAAAAAAGAGTGAAATTAAGCTAAATTGTGTCTACATATAATGTTTTTTAGAGTTGTCTACACAATTTCAGGAACTCGCTAAAGCCCTGTTACAGTGCAAGCAAATCTGCATTGACAAATGCTTGCTTATATTGCAGGAAGACCCCCTGTTCACATGGTCAAGGAACTCAGGAAACACGTTAAACTCAATAATTGCAGATTGTGAGGAACAACAATATACAAGCCCCACTGCTGGGCAAGTGGTTACATAAGGGTTTGCACTAGATATGATTGGAGTAAGCCAATTTTGATTTATGATTTTTTCCGATTCTCCAATTCTGTATCTGATTCAGTTCTTATTAGACCTCAGAATCAGTATCAGATTCAATATCCTAAATCTGAAATTCTATCAAAAATGACCGGTAAGAAACTCTACAAAGTGTGGATTTTGGCATGATGTGACATTTCACAACTTTTTATTTTCTAGAAAGTGGTAGTGTACACAGCTTTTCTTAAAACAAAATTTTAAAACATAGCTGCTGCAACCCTTGTAGCACCCACCTCCCCCAAAGGCACAGTATAGTATTTCATCCCCCTTTCTTCCTTCCACCATCATTGCACCCCAATCACTTCCGCTTCCTAGGCTTATTACTGTCATTCATCCCCCCTTCCCCCACCCTATATCACCCCAGTCTCCCACCCAAGGCACAGTATCGTTACTCACCCTCTTTCCCACCCTCATAGTACCCCAACCTCCGACCTTCCTCCCCCAAGACATACAGTACATTCATCCCCTTCCACTACCTTTTAGCAACCCAGTTAGCCCTCTTTCTCCCAAGGCAGAATCTTGCATTTCTTCCACCCTTCCCCCACCCTTGTAGCACAACCACCCTCTCTCCCTAAGGCACAATATCATAATTTGTTCCCCTTCCCCCACCATTGTAGCACCTGAATCCCCCAAGGCAACATATGGCAGTTCATACCCCACCCCCATAGCACCTGAATCTCCCTCCGTTGGATTGTTGGTGTAGAAAAAAGGATGTGCTGTAAATTTCAGAATCCTGGATCCAGAGATGGCAACCAGCACGAAAACCTTGCTCACCACACCATGGCCAGCCACCATCTGACTGAATGAGAGAACACCCTGTCTCATTCATTCAGTCAGCAGCCGACTGAGGTGGTGTGTGAAGGGTTTTTGTGCCTTTAAACATCTCTAGATCCAGGATTCTGGAATTTCCAGCTATCCTATTTTTTTTTTAAACTCCATATACCTAGTTTGGGGGGGAGGGGCCACAATGCTGCTTCAACAGCAAACCTGTCGACTGGCTCTACAGTGATGGCACAAATGCCGAATGTGATAGCGGTCAGCATTGTGCTGTCGGGAATACTAGCGTGTTTAATGCGGGGGGCTTTGCCCCCCACACCCCCAGATCTTACTATAATCACCTCCACAGCAGAAGTGTTTCGGGGAGGGGGCGCAACACCCAGAGAAGCTGTGCCGGGGGTCCAAATGCTGTAGCATGACCTACAGTGACCTGTCATTTTGTCACTGTAAATGACCAGTCACTGTAGTATTTTTGCTGTAGCAGTGGTGTACCATTGGGGGGGGGATGATTGGGTGCTACATGGGGTGGAAAGGAGGATGAATTAAAACAAGCCTTGGGGAGTGCATGTAATTGGGGTGCTATGAAGCTGGGGAAAGGTGGATAAATTACTGTGTGTAGTGGGGGTAGACAATAGGCAATAAGGGTGCTATGAGAATAGGAAGAAGGGAGGATAAAGAAGGGTAGATGAATTACATGTTGTGCCTAGGGGGACAGGAGGGTTGGTGATTAGGATGCTGTGATGGTGGGGGGAAGGTAGATGAACGTATATTGTGTCTTTGAAGAGGAGGATGTGTGATTACGGTGCTATCAGAGTGGAAAATGGGGGAATGTATTTTATATTGTACTGACAAACTAGAATTCAGAATCTGAAGTGATGGTCTAGCCCTGATGTAAGGGTCTAGAGGTGCTCTGTGAAGAGTGCTCTACTCTAAAGGTGGTGAAAAGTGATGAGCGAGGCACCAAGGTCCGAATTATGTGGATAGGATAACCGTTACCCAGACAAGGAAAGACAGGAGTCAACTTAGTGCTTCAATGCCCGCAGGGTGTTTATTTTGTACCAAGGGTAGAGAGACACAGTCACAAAAAGGAGGAGGGGTTGCCTGAGAACAATAGGGCAGTAAACAGAGAAATAGTCGGGTGGGCTAAAATAAATAAATAGAGGGGCTATTCAGCCCAAAACGCGGGGAAACGGGCGTTTTCATCTTCGTGGTGCCCTGATGGCACCACCGACCACAGGACTCAGCAGAAGAGGGAGTGTTTAGTAGACTGGAGGAGGGGAATCACCACGGAGTCAACAGGACCGGCTTCACAACCCCAGGTAAGCCACAAGTCCCTGTTGCACTCCTGTGATCCTGTCTACTCCACAGCCCAGCAACAACTGACCAACAGAAGAATTATTTTTTAAACTTGAACCTCCCTGGGTTCTAGATTGGCTGGAGTGGAATGCTGTGCATGAGCCACTCAGCACAGCATTCCATCCAGGCCATTGTGACACATATTGCTTTTAAAATCTGTCTTTTGACCATACTGTAAGTGCACAGGGCACTTCTCTGCATTATTTTACAGTTTCTATTTATAAGGAGGTGTATCTTTATTTTCAGGGGCCCCTTATGATAGTACCCTGCTGCCTACACCTACAGCAGGTACCCTGAGCACCTGTGAACCCCTAATTTATTTATTTATTTTATTTTTTTCTGGGATGCCCCAACTTTGGGGCATTACAGATTCGGGCCCACCTAAAAATACATGTCCCCATGTATTCCCTTAACACTTTTATAAAATCTATTCGTCTTAACAACCTCTAAAATCTTATTTAACACTCTATGAAGTCTTATGTTAATAAAACACTCTTAAAATCTCGAAAATATTCTTAAAACATCTACTATACTGTAATTTTTGGAAGTTTTACCCTAAAGTGACTGTGTCTGGGAAGTTACTTGGATTAGATCTACCTGTAGTACCAAGATACAAGTTGAGAAGCTTCTGTGATATACCTTCTAGGAGGGATACCTGCGTTCGATCTATGAGATCTGCGGGGTTGGAAATCAACAGGTTCTTGAACAATACGTTCTTCTTCCAGGAAATACGGTATTTCTGGAGCTATCACTGGTACACAATTCGAATGGTCCTGGGAATGCATATACGAACTACGGGTCCAAGGTTCTGTACACCAATTGGTTGGCGATTCTGATTCCCACATTTTGTCTTTTGTGGACTCCTGCCTCTCTTTTAGTGTAGGACTGTCCTGTTCTTTAATGATCACAGTGTCTCTGAAAGTGCAAGCTTTTAGGAGATTTCGATGGACAATCTTGGTACCATGTCCAAATTCCTGTTGGATCTTGTATACCGGTAGTTCAGGATAAGGTATCTCGATAATATAATACGGTTCTGGTTCCCACTTTGAAGACAGTTTGCTGCATTTTGGGGTCTTGTTCAACATTACTCTTTCTCCAACAAGTAAACGTGTAGCTTTGGCCTTGATATCATAGTTTGCTTTCTGCTTTTGCCGTGCTTGCTCCTTGTGTCTACCAACAATTTTCCCAGCTTCCTGTAAACGTTGATTATGTTCTTGGACCCAATTTGTCACTGGCTTCTTTATTTTAGTTTCTTCTTATGGCACTTCCAGCACTAAGTCTATTGGAAGTCTTCCATGTCGTTCAAACATTAAATAATGAGGGGTATAACCCGTGGAGCAATGAATCGTATTATTATAAAGATACGTGAGTTCGGGAAGTAAAGCTGGCCAGAAGGGATGTTTATATTCTGGTAGAGCGCGCAACATTTCTAGGAGAATCTGATTTGTTCTTTTGCAAAGTCCATTACCTTGGGGTGGTAAGCAGTGGTTTTTAACTTATGGCTTCCATACAGGGCGCTAAGTTCATGAAAGAGTTGGGATTCGAAAGACATTCCTTGATCCGTGAGGATTTTTGTAGGATATCCGTAAGGTCGTACAAAACATCTCATAAAGGTTTCAGAAGTAGTTCGACCAGATAGGTCTTTTACTGCGCTTGCAACCACGAACTTGGAAAAGTGATCCACCATAGTGAGGATATAAATGTGTCAATTTGTGCTAAGGTCTAACTTCAAATGATCAAGAGCAACTAGTTCCAATGGTGCGTTACTGATTATTGGGTGGAGAGGAGCTCTCTGATTCACTTTCTCTTTGCGCTTTAAGTTACATGCTGGACATTCCTCACACCATTTTATTATATCATTTCGCATTCCTATCCAATAAAATCTCCTTCTGATGATAGTTTCATTTTTCTTGTGACCAAAGTGTCCTGAATTATCATGGTACGCTTCCAACACTACGGAAGCACTGGTCTTTGGAACTACGATTTGAGTTACTTCTGTATGTGTGGTTGGATCTCTACTTTTCTTAACCAGACTATAATCTTCTATGGTCAGACGAGTTCGGTGTCTCTAAAGTTTCATCACTTCTGTGTTCAACTTCCTTCTTTCTCTTTGGGTCATGCGTTTCTGTTGAGCAACTAATGTTTTCACTTGGTGAACTATAGGGTCTTGGCTTTGTAGTTTTACCCATAGATTCTTTTGATTCGCAATCATGTCATCCACTTCTGGTTGATCTTCCACTTTAAACTCGGGAGCAATTTGATAACAGGCCTGTACAATCTCAGCTGGTACCTGCAGAAAAGGTGGCATTTCTATATTTTCCAGTGGGGTGTCATCTATTTCTGATTCTCCTTTTCCAGGCATCCGGGACAAGGCATCAGCATTCGCATTAGCTTTACCAGAGCGATACTTTAAGAAAAATTTATAATTCGCTAGTCGAGAGGCCCACCTTTGCTCGAGGGCTTCTAGCTTTGCAGTATTCAAGTGTGCTAAAGGATTATTGTCCGTGAAAACCGTGAAAGGGGTGGCAGCTAAATATTGCCAAAATTTCTCGGTGATAGCCCAGACTAGTGCTAAAAATTCCAGTTTGAAAGAGCTATAGCGGGTGTTGTTCCACTCAGAGCCTCTTAATCCTCTGCTTGCGAAGGTGATTACCCTTTCCACACCATTCTGTTGTTGTGCGAGTACCACGCCCAACCCTTTGTTGCTGGCATCGGTATACAACAGAAAAGGTTTTGCATAATCTGGATACGCCAATATAGGAGCCTCAGTTAGTATCTTTTTCAATTGATTGAAGGCCTCTTGTTGCTCAGTACCCCATGTAACCAGACGATTCTTTGGGACTCAACCTTCCGCTGATCCTCTTAAAAGTTCATGTAAAGGCACAGCAATTTTGGAGAAATTCTTAATCTTCGATAATATCCAACAAATCCCAAGAATTTTTGGACCTCTCTAATGGTAGTAGGAACAGGCCATTTCTTTACTGCTTCAATCTTCTCTGAGTCTGGCGTCACTCCATCCGCAGAGACTTTATGTCCCAGATAACTCACTTTAGCCTGCAACAGGTGACACTTAGAGGGTTTTATTTTCTGACCGTATTGGATCAATTTTTGGAACACTTCGTCCAGGTGATGCAAGTGATCTTCGAGAGTTTTTGAGTATACAATGATATCGTCTAAATATAACAACAGGGTATCAAAATTTCAGCTTCCAAGACAATGTTCCACCAGTCTTTGAAAAGTTCCCAGTGCATTACACAATCCAAAAGGCATCCTGGTGAATCCAAAGAGACCCATGGGGGTAATAAAGGCTGTTTTCTCTTTATCCTTGATAAAGGATGTTTTCTCTTGATGTAACTTAAAGCACAAAGAGAAAGTGAATCAGAGAGCTCCTCTCCACCCAATAATCAGTAACACACCATTGGAACTAGTTGCTCTTGATCATTTGAAGTTAGACCCTAGCCAGTATCCGCTGGTTAAATCTAGAGTGGAGAATACAGCTGCTGATTGAAGAGCCGTGAGAGGATCCTCCATCCTAGGCAAAGGATATGCATCCTTATGGGCGATGGCATTTAATTTGCAGTAATCCACACAGAATCGGATCTAACCATCCTTCTTCTTTACCAGAACAATTGGCGCTGCCCAAGGGCTGTGACTTTCTTTTATCACATCAGCCTCTTTCATTTCTTTAATCATTTCTTTGACTTGCTTTTACATGGCTGGTGGAATAGGCCTAAATCGCTCTCGGATAGGCGGATGTCCATGGGTATTGGTGTGATGTTGTACCCCACGAGCTAACCCAAAATCTAAGGGGTGTTGGCTAAAAGCTTTCTTTTGGTGTAAAACCACTTTCAAAACATCAGCTCTTTGCTTCATGCTGGTCTTCGGATTGCCTACTTTAATCTCCTTGGTCCATTCTGGTCTCTGGTCACTTTCCATCCCATCATCAGGCACTTTCTCTGTTTCTTCCCTAAGCTCGACAATGTCCTGTAAACACACCATGTGGATCTGGGCGACCGGCTGGTTCCGGTACAGCTGTACATCATGAGTCCCATAATTTAGCACTCGGACTGGTATCCTACCTCTGATCACCGTAGCTACACTCCGAGCTACTATTATTGGCTCTTCCTTGTTCATTGGGTAAGGTTCCACTAGGGCGTCATAATCTTGACCCCTCGGGCCCACCTTTGCTTTACACCAAAGAGTGGTTTTGGTGCCTGACTTCAAGATTACTGGTCTAGCATCTATCACTCTTACTTTACCGATTTCACCCTCAGCATTAGTGAATCGTTGATGGCATTGCAAGTTGTAGATAGTTTGTTGCAGGACATGTTTCTCCACTCGAGGTACGTGTTTGGCTTGCTGCTGGCGGATACTCACTAATTCACTGAAGCAATTTTGTAGAACGTTCATCCCTAGAATTAGTGGTGGCAGTTGATCACTCTCAATGTCTCTCACAATGATGCCTGTGTTGCATTGAACGTTCTTTCTTAGCTGTACATCGGCTTCTAGATAGCCTAAATATGGTACTTCATCACTGTTGCTTGCTATCAACTTTACCCACGATCTAGGAGGTGGCTTCAGATCATTAGGTGTCCAATATCTCCGGAACTCTCGTCCTTGCAATGTAGTAACTTGCGATCCGGTGTCTAATAATGCCATAAGCTCGATGCCATCGATCTTGACTGGTATCATTGGGCTTCTACCAACAAAACACGACTGCTCTAGTGGGACTGCTGGACCTGATCGGCTGCTCTTCGAGGGTCGGTCCTCATCCCCGAAGAATTCCTGTTTAAATTTAGGGTGTTATTTACTGGCTGACCAAATCTCCTTTCTATATGACCACTAATACCACAACGGCGACATATGGGCCTTGCTTGGCTATCAAATTGATCTGTGGAGCGTCTCCCTTCACTCCTTCTTGAGTGGTTCATTTGGTCATGCTTCCTTTCTTTCCCTGATGGAACAAAGCTTCTCTCACTCTTCCAACCAGCTTTCCAACTCTGCATTTCTTATACATCTCTGCCATCTGGTTGGTCAGTGTAGCAATCTGCTCAGTCAGCTCCGAGTGTTGTCGAGTGCTAGTCTGCACAGAACATGTCGGTGTCTGTATCCTTGGTTCATGCATCTGCTCATGTTCAGAACACCGGCTCGGGTAGGCAACAGCTTCTCTTCCCGGTTCTCATCTTTGTAAGGACATTTCCTCTGGCTGGAGTCTTGATTGCCAAGAATGGTCTTCTTTCCATCCTTTTGTAGTGTAGGTTGGCCATTGAGTTTCCATAGAGGTTGCCGTTTGTGGGGTATGCCAGAGCTTCCTTTCTGGAATGTCCTGAACCAAATATTCAAATGGCTTTATCTTTAAAATCCAGAAAGTCGACTTCAGGGTTTTGTAAATGCAGCATGCGTAGTTCTCTTTTTAGGGCCTCACTTTGCACTCCTTCAACAAATTTTTAGAGCTAATTTTCGATCTGCATCTAGGACCTCTGCTCGTCTCTCTCTCTCTCTTTCGTAACAGCTCTTGTAGATTCAGTGCAAACTCTCTCAGGGTCTCTTGAGACTTCTGGGTATGGTGAAAAGAACTTCATTTTGAGGTCAGACACGGTCCTAGCATCGAATATCTGCTGTAGCCTCTGGAGTATCTGGTCCGCTGTGGCTTTTGCTCCACTTGGCCATGATTGGACTTCTCGGTGGGCAGCTCCCTTTAGTTGCCCGATTAAAATTTCAACCTTCTGTTGCTCAGGGATCTGATACAGCTGAAACATGGCCTGCATCCTCGAATGGAATTCCCCCAGGTTGCTGGTTCTGTCCCCATCTTTCTCTCCAGAAAACTGTGGAAGCCATGGCGCTCTGAAGTAATATGGCATGGTTAGTGGAGATGGTGGGATATTCCCTCTAGGTCCACTCAGTCTCCTCCAGCCAACTCTCTATCTCACCCAGACAATCCACTACTACACCCTGGCTCCATCTGTGCTTCTTATTAAGCCACTCCAACTTTGGACTCCTCGGATAAATAATTATCTCTATCCTGCTGACTACGCCAAAAATTTTCGCTTATGTGATGGTCTAGAGGTGCTCTGTGAGAGTGCTCTACTCTAAAGGTGGTGAAAAGAGATGAGCGAAGCACCAAGGTCTGAATTATGTGGATAGGATAACCGTTACCCAGACAAGGAGAGGCAGGAGTCAACTTAGTGCTTCAATGCCCGCAGGGCATTTATTTTGTACCAAGGGTAGACAGACACAGTCACAAGAGGGAAGAGGGATTGCCCGAGAACAATAGGGCAATAAACAGAGAAATACTTTTATCTGCCACTACTAAGGTTATTACCATAAGAATAAACTTTAGGCCTACTGCCACTCTTATTCTGACACTATTCTGTACTTCTATACTCTAAACGAAGATCAGGTAACATAAGCTACTCAGAACTGTACTAGGGCAATTAGCATCACACATTTCCATAAGAGTCCAGATATTACAAGAGTCCAGAGATCCGGCATCTTCGTGTACACCGTCATTCTTCATTGGTAGCTACAAGGAAAACAAATCAGAACTGTAGAACCCTAATCACAATTCCCAGCAAGGACCTAAATAAGGCCACTGGGATGGTGAGAGGTTTGGTAAACAGACCATATATTCTTTGGCAAAAGCCCACTCTCTCCAAGGTTGCCAGAATGTAGAACCAGAACAACTGGTTCCTGAGATAACACACTGAAAACAAAGGGTTCCTCAGCCAAAACCCACTTCTAGGGTTGCCAAGGATGAAGATCGATCAAGACCTGCGTGGCGATGAATCCAATGGAGGACTACCACGACCTGACTGATGCTGTGACACTCCAAGGGCCAGCTAAACTCAGAAGGAATTCTGACAGGACCAGGAACCATAAGAATCTGAAGAGATGATGGTTGACTCTGCAATCCTAGGATCAGGAACTAACACAAAACAAAGAAACGGCGGATGCGTCCCGAACTGGGCTTCGACGGACTCTACTTTCCGCGAATGACCAGGAGGGGCGCAGACTAGGTACTTCAGGATGAGCTCACTCTTCTGTAGAGGGCGACCAACTCCGGGACATCTGGAACAGGAACCAAATGGAACGACACTGGCATGGCTGACATGATGCGTTTTGGCGGACGGACTTTCAAGCTGTGAAAAACAAGAAACGGCGGGTACGACTTGTACGACTGGCGATGAACTCGACTTTGGCGGACGACACAGATGGATGTGATGAGCTGATGGATGTTCTCCCAGGAGTGAAGAATGCTGAGAGGACGTCGTCTTCTGAGTAGAGACTGATTCTGAGTACGTGGTGTTACAGACCACACTATGAGACTGCAGTGTGGTAGAAGATTGAGACTGTCTTCATACAGTAGTAACCATATAACTGAATAATGCCCAAAGAACTATGGAATGATACAATAATTTGCCGGAGGAGGGCAAATGCTAACTTGAGGAGTAACTGTTACTGATGAGGGCCAATGTCCAGGTGCTTAGAGCAATAGTTCAGGTACTTAGAACAATAGTTCAGGTACTTAGGACAATAGTTCAGGTACTTAAAACAATAGTTCAGGTACTTAGGGCAATAGTTCAGCATGAGCAGTACAGTAATTACAGTAGTTTCACAGTATAGGCAAATCGAACACTCTTAAACGTACCCCTGTTTCTAAATGTAGGGTCTTCTGGAATAGGATCTCTTTCTGTACATCGTGGCTAAGGAATCCTTTAGTACCACTAGGCTGGCTTGCCCTACTACGCTAGGCTGGGGCCTCCCTATAGTACCACTAGGCTGGCTTGCCCTATTCCGCTAGGCCGGGGCCTCCCTATAGTACCACTAGGGTGGCTTGCCCTATTCCACTAGGCCGGGGCCTCCCTTTAGTACCACTAGGCTGGCTTGCCCTATTCTGCTAGGCCGGGGCCTCCCTTTAGTACCACTAGGCTGGCTTGCCCTATTCCGCTATGCCGGGGCCTCTCTTTTGTACCAAGCTTTACCTCGGGCCTAATGCCCTACTTTTACCTTGGGCCTGATGCCCTACGTTATCTTGGTCCTGGTGCCCCACTTTATAATGGGCCTGGTGCCCCATGTAATACTGGGCCTGGTGCCCCTCTTTATACTGGGCCTGGTGCCCCACGTTACTTTGGGCCTGGTGCCCCACTTCCTATTGGGCCTGATGCCCCACGTTACATTCGGCCTGGTGCCCTACCTTAAATGGGCTTGGTGCCCCACGTTACATTGGGCCTGGATTGCCCCTTTAAGTGCTCCAAGTGGCAGGCCCCCTTTAAATCTCCAGCTCTCTAAAAGAGCTGCTGCCACTCAGTCCTTGAGACCCCGCCCGAGTCCCGCCCCTTATGAATATTAAAAGACCGCTATAAAGGCCTCAATGGACAGCCCCTCCTTATGGGTGTTGCTAGCCCCACCTCCTTATGAATATGCAATACAGGGTCCTTCTGACTAAGGTTACCACCTACTCGGTTTTTGACAGAATGATTCGGTTTTCTAGGTCCAGATTCGGTCCCCCTGTTTTCACCATTGCAAATTCAGTTTTTATGGTGGGTCAAGCAGCACCTGTTAGATTCCCCACTAACTGTTTCATTTTCTTCTCATCTGACTGTAAGCAAGTGTCTGACATTTCAGTGTGATTGCTTGCTTGCAGTGCATGCTAATCAGGAAGTGCCTTCAAGAGCAGGACACTTAAAGAGCCAAATGTGTCCCTCTCTGCTCAGTTGTCACCTCTAACTTCACACCAGCAAATTGGAAGATTATTCACAGGAAGGGTAAACAATACCACCTTAATTAACACCTTCATTTTTCTGAAACTAGACAGGTACCACATTAGGGTAGCTTCCTGCCCAGTATGGACTGTACAATGTGTTTCAGAAACTTTACCTGCTAATCCAGTTTTATTCAGAGGTAGTACTTTTTCAGTCATTTTGAATGCTCACATGCTTGTAAAACAGATTCTGTTAAATCCTTCACCATTTTACTTGCATGGTCAGATTACAAACAAATTCTGATGTCATGCAGACCTTTGTTTATATACCAGTCAGTCTGAGAGGTGTAAAGTAGGGCTATTAAGACCATTAGCAGCAAATAAACCTAATCCTTTCCAGGCTGCATTGTGAGTATGGTCTTTCACTGCTGTGATAAGGAATACTTTTATACCTTTAAATGTTCACCATTTTTTCTTTTAGGGTCTGTCCTATATTTTAATATTTGTTACCCCTTTTGTTGTTAAATTAATAATCTAATATTTTATTTAATTTCTAGCAATACTATGCCTCTCTCTCCTCAGTAGTTATTGTTGTTAATTTTCATACTACTTGGATATTCCAGGAAGACCAATCCAGGCCTTTCAGATGAACAGCCCAGAATAATGTGGCTAATGTTATGCTAAGCTACAGAAATGAGAAAAGGAAGAGAGAGAGAGCAGTAGCTGATGAGATGATAGGAACACAATCTAGATTTGATGGCGCTGCAAATTTAGGCAATTTATCAAACATTTTTCAAAACATTATTTTTTTTACCAGAAGAGAGACACTAAGCTAAAGCTTGTTTATAGGTGCAACCTGAGAGAACAAGGGAATTAAGTGATTTGTGTAGGGTCACAAAGTATGCAAGTTTGGGCTGTAGGATTCAAACCCTGGTCTCCAGAATTGCAGCTCAGAGCTTTAAACCACTGCACTATACTGCCTCCATGCTACATATCACATATCATGCTATCTGCTATGTATGACCGACATGGAAAACAAAATAGGGTATTTAACAGCATAGAATAGTTCCTACCACTTTTAAAAGCTTCTCTGACATTACAAATAACTTTAGAGTAGGAGCAATGGGAGGGACAGTAGCACATCTTAAAATGGCAGATGATATTTGAAATTACATCTCGTCCACCATTACTAGTGTAGTTTATTTATTTATTGAAAGAGTTTTACCAGAAAAGGCCACCTGATCCAAACTAGCCAGTTGTCAGAGATGTCCTTGTAGTCACTCGATTTGTCAGCTATGCTGTGTACACAGGATGGAAAGTCCCCTGAATCCCCCTCTCTAACCCACCAAAGGTTAACACACACTGAAATTTAAAATATTTAAATCTAAATCAAATAAACCAAAAATAATAATCATGATGTAATTTAAAGAAGTTGTACACAATGTTATATCAGCAGCAATTCTGAATAAATCAAGTGAATCAGAGTCCAAGCGATGCCCTCATTAGTCATAAAAGGGGCGGGGTTAGGGGTGGAGTTTGGGGGTGTGGTTTAGTATTCAGTTTTCATCTCATCCAAAGGTGGCAACCCTACTTCTGACCTGACGGTCTTCCGGCTTTTAGCCGCTTCTCCCCAGTGCCTTCTGCGCTCTTTGAATTAAATAAAATAAAAACAGTCTCTGCTAAAATGGGCGGTCAGCACAGCATGTGCTGCCGCCGACTCACCGCTCCGTCATCTGTTACAGGGAGGTTGCTGCGGTCTCGGGAGGCGGGAGGTCTTGCTGGCAGTGGGAGGGAGTTTGGCAGGCAGCTGAGGGGATGGCTAGGGGACCTGGGAGGGCCGACAGAGGTACGGGTGCGATGCAGCTGGCAGTGCTGCCGATGGGGGACCAGCACATTAAACTTAAAATACTTGGGGCGAGGGGCCAAAACAACAAAACGAAGAGCTTACAAGCCCAAAACCGTGGCGAACAGTCGTTTTACATCTTCATGGTGCCCCGATGGCACCACCGACTGCAGGACACAGCAGAGCAGGGAGTCTTCAGTGGACTGGAGGAGGGGAATCACAACGGGGTCAACAGGACCGGCTTCACAACCCCAGGTAAGCCACAAGTTCCTGTTGCACTCCTGTGATCCTCTCTACTCCACAGCCCAGCAACAACTGACAAATTGTAGAACTATTTTTTAAACTTAAACCTGCCTGGGTTCTAGATTGGCTGGAGTGGAATGCTGGGCATGAGCCACTCAGCACAGCATTCCATCCAGGCCATTGTGGCATATTTTGCCATTAAAATCTGTCTTTTGACCATGCTGTAAGTGCACAGGGCACTTCTCTGCTTTATTTTACAGTTTTTTCCATTACAAGGAGGTGAATCTTTATTTTCAGGGGCCCCTTAGCACAGTATCCTGCTGTCTACACCTACAGCAGGTACCCTGAGCACCTGTGGACTCTTAATTTATTTATTTATTTTAAACTTTCTTGGATGCCCCAACTTTGGGGCATTATACTGATTCTAGTACTTTTTTGAATTAGGATTTTCATACAGCAATTTAGAAAATCCTTATTGTGAAAAATGTATCAGAATCCCATGAATCCAATTTTGTTATGTGATTCCAAGCATCCATTGTAAGCACTCAGCTCAGTAGTACACTTGCAGTCTGACCCTTAAATGACAGAAATGTAAAGTGCCTGAGTACACAACTTTAACATTTTGCTGAGAGAACACATATATTTTGGAGGAGTGAAACTGCATTATGATTTTAGGGCTGGTTTGTTTAGCAGACCAGTTCCTATTGGGACCAAAGTCAGAAAGTGTTTTGCAGCTGTCTCAATAAAATGCATTGGGGGACTGGGGTACACCTTTTTATGGCTTTCAGTGAGTGAGTGAGTGTTGGCCTTGCTATTGTCTGCAATGTTTTGCTAACTTTCTTTTGCCTGCAAGGAGGATAGTGTATGAGAACCAGTTGGAGAAACTTTCATGATGACCTTGGTGACACACTGAAGAAGCTCTCTGGTTGTTTAGCCTAACCCCCTCCATGGTAAGAATGACAAATAATGAGCTCACAGAGGAAGTTCTAAGGAGTCACTGGATAGTTTGATACTTTTTATTGGACCAGAGTATGTCTTGTACAAAGATGGTGTCATGCACAAGCTTTCGGAGTCCCACATGTCCCTGCTTCAGGTGAATGGCCCAGAGGAAGTTCTAATACACTGTCAGTATAACCATTTGATGCTTGTAAGAAATAAGAATTATCTCTCCCAGCATCTTGGTATAATGAAGAACAGCTGATTTTCCATTCAATCCAAGTAGCCTGGACAGAGACTGGGAAAACAGAAGGAGAGGGGATCAGTTGCTGGACCAAGAGGGGTCAAGAAGAGGAGGCAATTTGCAAAACAACATTTAGCCAACATAAAAACAGTTTTAATTTTCTCACCATGCTTACTTACAAGGTGATATTATTTTCAGCCAGTCAGAAATCATATATGCTCACACTGCTGTATCACTGAAAAATGTCACTGCAAGAAGTTAGGAGCTGGCCTCAGAGTTATTCTTTTTCTTATTGGAAAGAAAAAGAACAGTGAAAAGTTGCCTGATGAATCCAGTGCCCAATCCAGCTTGTTAAGGACAAAAACCAAAAACATATTTTCCTCTCTCAACAACCTGACAGATCCTGTGTGTGATTCATCAGGGAATTAAAGCAAAAAAATTATGTCCCTCTCTTGCAAACTGCTTGAAGGGTCCAGTACCAAACCAGCCCATCAGGGAATAAAAAAAATGTCCCCTTCCGCTGCCATGCTGCTACTACCAGTGAGTTTGGAACTCTTCATTTCCACTGTGCAGCACACTAGCATGGGAGGAGCGGGGGAGGCTAGTGACTAGCAGCAGACTTTGGAGGCTATAATCCTAAGTGCACGTGATTCTGGCTCCACCACCTGACTCTCCCTCTCTTGCCGTATTTTCTTCTCTCAGTGCTCAGTCTCAGCTTTGCACTCTCCATAACACACATGCAGAGTTCTTATTTCCATGCACGCTCAAGTTAATCCAGCATGCTAAATCGTGGAGCACCTTCACCATGAAAACTCCCCATTGACTAACAGCACCCAGCAGAAGCAAAGTCTTTTGCAAAAAAAATGAAAGTTACATACTTACCATAACTGTTGATCTTCCTGAATACCTGAACCAGAGGTGCTAAAACCCACGGAAGGCAAAACTTTTCTTGTTGGGGCTGGTGACATGGGTAAGCCTTGGATTCATGGCACTACACATGCACATTGGAATACAGTGGCACCAGCCCCCAACTGCCTCCGTACCATTTTTACCGAGGTGGTGAGCAGCATGAACCAAATGAGTAACCTGTGCACTTAGCCTAATGGCATAAGATAGCCCATAGTGGCCCGTGTAAGAAGGGCCACCAAACCCAGTAATGTGGTGCTTCCCAACCCAAACCAAATACAAAGGGGTGAAGACCATAACAGAACAATAATGGAATGAGTCTGGGGGAGTAGGTGGGTTTGGTAATCTATGGATAAGACATTCAGGAAGATCATTGTTAAGTATGTAACTTCCATATGTTCCAAGAATCAGTCTTCGCCATAGATTCCCAATAATGGTTTAGAGCACTAAGCTCAGAGAAAGTCCCCTGGACCAGGGAGGCTGGAGCTCATGGTTCACTTCAGGATAATAATCCATTCAGGATTGTCCTGCCAAAGGTGGCATACTGCCTGGCATGGACACCCAGGGCATAATACTTGGTATAGGTATGCTTTGTGCTCCAAGTTGCAGTCCTGCAAATCACCTCAGTTGGCATCTGGCATATTTCTGCCAAATAAGTGGCTAACGCTCTGGTGAAGTGGGCAGGCACCTTGCCCTCTAGTTTTACCTTTATCATGTTATAACGGTAGCGAAGGCAATTCATAATCCTGGAAGAAATGCACTTGATTGTGATAGACTTTCTATCTCAGTTGTGGTCAAAAGAGACAAGAAGTTTCTTTGACTGTCTGTAGTCCTTTGTCCAGTCCAGGTAAAATCTAAGGACCTTCTTTACATCCAGTGAGTAGAGAATCCTTTCTTCCACATTCTGGAAGTTGGCCAAATGGATAGACAGAATCATGTCATGATTCAAGTGAAACTCCAACACTACTTTGGGTAGTAATTTAGGGTGTGTATGGAACACTATCTTTATGAAAAACAGTATAAGGAAGATGTATGACCAAAGCATGGAATTCATATACTCTGTGCACAGAGGTAATGGCCACCAGAAATGCTGCTTTCAAAATTAGATGTTTCATATTACATGTCCCAATAGACTTGACGGGCTTGTGAGTATGTCCTGTACTAGACCAAGGTCCCAGCAGCCACCAGCTTCCTGATGGGGGCCTCCTGTGCAGGATATCACTGGGAAACCTCTTATGCAATGGCAGCAGTGCAAAAGAGAAGATACCTACAGGTTTGTGGTATGTTGATATAGCACATAGATGGGCTTTGACTGCAGAATACTGCAAACCAGTATCAGAAAGCTCCAATAAGTACTCAGACCCTTTTAGCTGAACACTTGAAAGGGTTCATGGGGTTTTGTAACACCAGATGGAAAAGCATTTCAACTTGGCTGTGTACATCTTCCTTGTGGAGAGTTCCCGTGCAGCTAAGAGTATTACAGAGACCCTTTGAGGCATTTTAGTCCTGAAAGCCCTAATGTAAAGGGAGCGCGGGTTGGGGTGGACTAGCTGGCCCTGAGCTTGGGTGAACACATTATTTATTTGTTTATTTATTTATTTCAAAGTTCGGAACTACAATTGAGCAGAAATGCTCATTTACATAATTTCGTCAGAATAACAATTTGTTTACACCATGCCAAAGACAGTATTAAAAACTGATTAATAAATGCTGGACAATATTGATTCAGTGACATAACAAAACAGAATGAGTAACATAAATACTGTTTCGGCAATACAGAGTGAACAAAGGTTAACATTCAACAGGTCAAATAATACAAAGGATAACATAGGCACTAGGAGCTATACAAATTGTAGCAGCCCATCTGGGCATTGTCAGAAATTAAGTCTGTGCACTTTTATGGCACATTAGAATGGAGGAGAGGCACATGCGTGAGGAGACTGTATTGTGGGTAAGGTGCTGGCATTATGTGCACATGTAAGAGTGGAGCTTAGGGGGCAGAAGCACCATTGTCAGATGGCGCAAGGGCTTGGTTGGGTAAGAGTGCAGTTAGCAAGTGACAGTGCATGGGATGGGGTTTCATTAGGAGAAGCAGCTACATTTGAAACCAGGTAGGAGTAAATTTAGAAGTTCCCATCTGAAAGAACCCAGCTTAGTTGATGTCTTTTGTATTACCTAAAGTTCATGAAGCCAGCTTGGTGCCCTGGTTGTGAAGGAGCATTTGGCTAGAGCTGTTCGGTTGAATGGAACAGCCAGTGTATTGATAGACATGCCTCTGGCTGGGTAAAGATTTTGGGCAGGTTGTAGGTGACCTTGCAGCCCTGGGTTGGTCAGGACCATGAGGGCTTTCATGCCTAGCAGGCAGGTTTGATATTTTATTCTGTCCTGCAGGGGAAGCCAGTTTGTGAGAGAGTAAAGAGTGCAGGTGTAAGTGAGTTTGTCAGCCCCAGTTACAAAGCAGCAGGCTTTGTTCAGGACTAACCAGACCTTGCTTAACACAGTGTATGTGGCACTCCCATAGACTGTTAGGCCATAGTCAACTATAGGGAGGATGGAACTTGTAACTGCCACTTTTTTGGCTTCCGAGTAAAGGCATGCCTATGTCTATACTGTGCTCCTAGTCACCTGTTAATGTTGCAGACAATTTGGTCAACATGTGCAAATCTTTGAGTCTGGTTGATGGCGCCCCCGAGGTATTTGAAAGTTTCTTCCTGTTCTAGAAGGTCACTTACTGTTGAGGATGTTGAGTGCTTGTACCTTAGTACTTCTGTGCACTTGAGAACAGCATTGTTTTGGTCTTCTTGTAGTTGAGCACATGCTTGTTCTGCTGGAACCAGTTCTCGAGGGATGCAGAGTTGCATTGGAGGTCTCGGGTAAGTAAGTCCTGGCAGGGGATGCTTGCTCAGATGACTGCATCATCTGTGTAAAGTAAGACAGTGGAATTAGGGCAGGCTTTGAGAAAGTTATTGATGAAGAGGCTGAACAAAAGGGGGCACCAGCACACGCGATGTGACAGGCCTGGCATCAGAGAGCTCCTCATTTATCTTAACCTGCTGTGATCTGCTTGAGAGGTAGCTTTTAAACCAGAGCATAGTGTCTGCAGAGAGACCTAATGTGGGTAGCTTTGTTAGCAGTAGCATGTGGTTTACTAAATCAAAGGCCTTGGTGAGGTCTGTGTAGACAGAGCCCACCAGGTGACCTTTGTCAAGAGCCATGTGTAGTATGCTTGTGTAGTCGATCAGTGCAGTGGAGATGCTGATCATTTCACAGAAACCATGTTGTTGTTCACATTGGACATTATACTGGCTGAGATATGAGATGAGTTGGTCAGATATAATTCTCTCGATTGCTTTGGACAGTGAGGAGAGAATGGATATAGGCCTGTAGTTTGCAACTAATTTGCGGTCTCCACTTTTATGGATGGAGGTGACCAGGGCACTTTTGCATTCCTTGGGGAACTGAGAATCTGAGGGAGAGGTTAAAAAGTTTAGTCAGGAGGATGTTGAGCTCATCCAGGACCAGGGCAACTAGTTTCATGTCAAGGGAATCACTTCCCATCCTTGTTTTCCCCAGTACTCGCTTATCATAGTGGACCGAGTCCTTCACAGAAACAGATTTGAAGTGGAATTGTGGCCTACATTGGTCTTTTTGGGTGTTGTCATGGAATACAGTGGTGGCAGTGGGTTTGTCTACAAGGGGGAGGATGGCACTAAGGTCAGTGAAGGCTTTATTGAATTAACTGGCTATCTCAATAGGGTCGAGTGTGATGCTTCCATTTGAGTTGAGCATTGTTGGTGACATTTTATCACCCCTACCCAGGAGATCCTTTAGCGATTCCCAGAATGCCTTCCCCTTCCCCTAGTTTGCTGCTCTTTATAAAAGTTAGCCTTAGCCTGTCTGCTATTCTTAGTACACCTACTCCTAGCTGCCCTGTATTCCTGCCAGTGTGCCTGCATGCCGGATTCCTTGGCTTTGTGCCATAGATTGACCCTGACCCACCTTTGAGCAAGCAGTAATGGTGTAACCCATGTGGCAGAGTCCCCTCGGATGACCTGCTTCTTGAAAGGGGCAAGTTTATCTGCAACGGCATTAAACACAGTTATGAAGTGGTTGAGGGCTGCATCAGTGTTGGTTGTGGAATCTAGCTGGCTCCAGTTTAGTTGGGCCAAGTGGGCTTTGAATGCACTCAGTGCCCCTTTGCAGAGTACCCTATTGTAAGTTGTTCCAAGGGTACTAAAGGAACTGGCTAAGGAGCTGGCAGGGCCACTGGCAGACCTATTTAATAGTTCACTAGAGACAGGCGTAGTACCGCAGGACTGGAGAACAGCACATGTAGTGCTGCTGCACAAAAGTGGTTTCAAGGATGACCCATGGAATTACAGCCCAGTTAGTCTGACCTCCGTTGTGGGCAAGCTCATGGAGACCATGCTAAAGGAAAGGTTGGTAGAATATCTGGAGAAGCATGGTCACCAGGATGCGAGGCAGTTTGGATTCATGGGGGGGGGAGAGGAGAGATTGTGTCAAACAAATCTGATTGACTTCTTTGACTGTGTCAATAAGACAGTAGACAGGGGCCAAGTAGTATATATCCTCTACCTTGATTTCAGCAAGGCCTTTGACTCTGTGCTCCACAAAAGGTTGATCAGGAAGTTGGTGGATCTCAGGGTTGGGGAAAAGATGGTCAGATGGGTAGAAAACCAGCTGAAGGACAGAACACAGAGGGTGGTTGTGGGGGGAGAGTTATCTGGCACAAGACAGGTAACCAGTGGGGTTCCACAGGGCTTGGTGCTGGGGCCAGTGTTGTTCAGTGTCTTCATCAGTAACATTGGAGATGGCATTAAGGGCAAAATGTGCCTATTCGTGGAGGACACCAAACTCTATGGGAGAGTGGACACAGCTGAAGGAATATAGGACCTAGAGGAAGATCTGGAAAAGCTAGGTGGGTAGTCCAGGATCTGGCAGCTTGGCTTCAATGCCAAGAAATGCAAAATTATGCATATTGGAGACAAGAATCTTAGGACAAAGTACTACCTGAGTGGAGTTTGAGTATCTGCATCAGAGGAGGAGAAGGACCTGGGAGTGATGATCACTAGTGACCTGAAGCACTCCACAGAAGTGCAAGAAAGCAGCAGCAAAGGTAAACAAGATGCTGGGATGCATATCTAGGGAGATCAGTAGTAGGAGACAGGCGGTTACACTGCCCTTGTACAAGTCACTGGTAAAGCCGCATCTAGAGTATGGAGTTCAGTACTGGTGCCCACACCTCAAAAAGGACATTAACCTGCTGGAGAAGGTCCAGAGGAGGGCTACAAAGATGATAGCTGGTCAGCAGGGTAAGGCATATGAGGAGAGGTTGAGGGCACTGAACATGTACTCAGTGGAACACAGGAGAGAGAGAAGGGACATGATTGGGGCCTTTAGGTACTTGAAAGAGATAAATAAGGTTGATAAGGAGAGTCCCTTTAAGCTGAGTGACAACCATAACACGAGAGGGCACAGTCTTAAGCTAGAGTGTGGGAGGTTTAGGAAGGAGGTCAGGAAGCACTTCTTCACAGAGAGGGTGGTGGACACTTGGAATGTGCTGCCAGAAGAGGTAATCTCATTGAAGACAGTGGGCAGCTTCAAGAAAGGCTGGGGCAGGTATAGGGGGAGGGTAAGGGTCATGGGTAGGGAGGATGGGAGGAGTGGGGAGAGAGGGCAGGGACAGTAGCTCAAGCTGTGGACACTGCACATGAGCAGACTTGATGGACCAAATGGCTTGTTCGTATGTTCATATGTTTTGGGAGCTGGCTGGGTTAGTTTGGCAGACCAGCTACTCAGAACATCAGGCATCACAGTAACCTCCTTCACCCTATCTGGGTGGGAAATGAGGACCCAGTCTATAAAGGTTGAAGTGCCTGTTTTGTAATTAGTTGTGTTGCTTTCTGTAGCAGCTTGTGTAAGATAAAGATTGTGTATTTGGTCTTTGTAACCCATGCTAGATTTTGCCTTCCAATTGACATTAAAATCACCCAGTATTACAGTTTCTCAATTCTGGCTTACTTGCTTGTAATGCAAGGCAAAAGTGTCTTGTCCAACTTGTTGCTTTCCTGGGGGAATGTAAACGGTTATAAGGGTTAGGTTCTTCCTCCCCTTCCCTAATATTAGGTGTACTGCTAGGCACTCACAGCTATCATTGGTCCCCTCTAGGGTGATTTTATAACCTTGCAAGGTGTTTCATAGGTAGACTCGGCATCCACCTCCCCATTTACCTATATGGTCTAACTGCAAGTGGTTATGCCCTTGTAGGGAGATAGAGGTATTGGGTGTTTTTAGAGGATAGCCAAGTCTCAGTGAGTGAGATGATGTCTGGCTGATTTTGTTTCACCCAGGCTTCAACTGAGCCATCTTTGGTAGGAGGCCGCCAATGTTTAGGGGGTCAATTTTTAAGGTAACCTGGGGGGCCTTGGCCAAGTTCACCCCTTGGGGTGGACCAGGGTTGGGATGGATGTTACCTGATCTTAGTAATAGGATCTACAGCACCAGTCTGAAGAGTGTACCGCCATTGCTGGTGGCTTCATTGTTTTAAGGTTTGCTGCTGTGGACTAGGGCCCCTAGGAGGTTTAACCCATACAGTGGTCATGGCAGGGATGCTGTCCCCAGTCAGTGACTTTGAAGAGCTGGTTATAGTTGAGTAGCAGAGGGGCTTTTCTGCAGCTAACTTGCAATAGCAATTCCACAGCCTGTCTCCCAAGGGATAGTTTTTAATTAGGGATTTATTTTGTTATTAGTTGTTAGATCAGTGTGCCCCCTAACCCCTGTTGCTAGGGGCAACAGTATAGTGAGGAGTGTCACTATTAGGAGGATCCAGGCAGGTGGGAGTTTCCCGATGTGGGTGTACATGATAACTAATTGCACCCATGGAAAGTTAGGGGATGGAGAGATGTTGCAGGATAAGGCTGTGGTGGGATGCAGTGTGGGTGCCTGACCTAAATCAGAGGCAGTTGGGTGAAGTAGTGCCACCTGCTGTTAGGCAGATAAGCAGGTGGGGGATCGGGGAGTCGATACAGCTCTGCAAACTAGAAGGTGAAGATGGGAAACCCTCTAGTGTACAGCACCATTTAGTGTGTACATCTGGAGTGGCCAAATCCTTGGTTTGTTGACTGACAGATGATTCAGCAAAGGAAACAATATTTGCTGAGGCCAGCAGAGGGCTACAAGGATCATCCTGTCCCCATGTGCCTCCAGGTTGAATAGTACTTTCTGAGTGAGAGGGACTGGGGGGAATGTATACAGAAACAGACTGTGCAGTGACAGTCTGAATGCATCCAGGCAGAAGACACCAGGTCCAGGGTTTCTGGAGCAGAATTGAGGCAGTTTGGTGTTGAAGTGCTCCATTCATCGAACAGCAATCTCATGACGTCAGGTGCTAGTGACTACTCATGAGGATCTGCTGTTGCTCGATTAAGCTCATCTGCCAGACTGTTTTGGACTGCTGTTAAATAGGTTGCTTGGAGCAAGATCTCTTGCTCAAGGCACCATTCCCACACTCTCATTGCCTCCCTGAAGAGAAGATGAGTGTGGTTCAGCTTGTCTGTTGACATAGTACATGACAAACTTGTCTATCTGAAGGAGGACTGTCTTTGGGTTGATTAAGTCCATTAGAGCTTTCAGACTATAGAGAACTGTGTGCATCTCCAAGACATTTATGTGGAGATGTGTTTCCAATAAGTCCCAGACCCTTGGTCCTGGAGACCTTGGCAGTGAGCTCCCTACCCAAGTAAGGAAGGAAATATCCATGATAAGAGTCACCTATGAATCTGGTGAGGAGAAGGAGAAGCCCTGAAGGAGGTTTTCCTCCACTAACCACCACATCAGGGACCTCACCAAAGGTTTGGTCACCTGAATGGGGTAGTTCTAAGGGTGTGATACTTGATATCACTTGATACTGACCATCCACTGAGTCATTCTCATGTGCAGCCTTGCTAGGGGAACTATGAACTCTGAGGATGCATTGAGTCCCAGCATGTGTTGCATGGAGTGAACTGGTACAGTCTTCGGTTCCATGATGCAGCATGCCATCTGCAAGACTGTTCTTACTCTGCTGTCTGAAAGGAAGGCCTGAGCTAGGGTCATTTCCAGAACAGCTCCTATGGTCAGCAGCACCTAGGTGGGCTCTAGCTGAGACTTAGCAAGGCTAAGCAGGACACCCATGGATTCCAGAAATTGAGAAGCAGTGGCTACTGCCTGCTCTGTCTCTTGTCTGGACAGGCTTATTAGGAGCCCATCATCCAGGTATGGGAAGACTTTTGTAGTCCTAGTTTTCTGTGGTGCACTGTGAGTACTGCAGAGCACTTTGTAAAGACTCACAGCACAAAGAAAGGCCCAAATGGTAGGATTATGAACTGGTTGTATTGCCCCTTCACACAGAACTTGGAGGTACTTGTAGTGTTGGGATGCTGAGTATGTACTGATATGCATTCCTGCCTATCCAGAGATGCTAACCAATTCTGATACTTTAAGTAAGGTAGCAAGGATCCCAGAATAATAATTTAGAATTTTTCTTGATCAATGTATGTGTTCAGCTTTCTGAGACTGAGAATAAGGTGCATGTCCCCTGATTTCTTTGGTACTAGGAAGTAGTGAGAGTACTGCCCTCTTTCTCAGAAGGCACACAGTTTCCTGTGCCTGAAGTTCCTGACACGTGAACTGACAGGAATAGACTCCTTGGTGATAACCAGGCGGGGGGTCCCAACAATTCTAGTAAGTACTCTTTGTGGATGACCTGGATAACTTCCTTAAGACCTATTTGTCCTTTGAGATGGATTTGTTTCGTTAGACTCTAAGATACTGCTCCACCTGTTGTCAAAACAGATGGGTACCATTAGAGGCACATATCTGATTCTTTGTTGAATGTTTGGGGTGAAGCCAGCAGTACACAGGCAGAAGTGACATCCGATGCAGGGACCTGAAGCCGCAGAGCAGACTGCTACATCAAAGGCATCCATACAGGCTTTAAGTTGGTGGCCGTTATATTCAGTACCTTATTTAACAGGTAGCAGCATTTCCTGTTAGCCTCCATATCTGCTTGAACCTTGTAGGATAAGGGTAGGGTCTCAGGAATTGCACAGTCGGCAGCACCAAAGGTGGCCCTAGAATTGATCCTGAAGGGACCATTCCTAGTACAGAAGGCAGTGCTAAGGTAGGCCCTGAAGGGCATGGTCTTGGCACTGGACTCGACACAAACAACTGTGTTGAGGATCCTGCCAGCCCCAGAGGAACTGGAAGCAGCACTGTGGCTGCCCCATCCCTCAAGGGGTCACAGGCAACACCACCGGTGTGGAAGGCATTGGCACTGACAACAACCTCAATGCCAAGGCTGGAGTCAAAGCCAGTTGAATACCTAAGTCCAACAGCACCAAATACAGTGCTAGCTCAAGCAACCCCTAAGGGTCAAAGCTGGACCCAGCAATGGTGCTGATGCACTTATGCACTGCACCTGTGCTCCATAAGAGTTGCACAGTGGCTGAACTGCTCACTGAAGTCCCTTCTATTGGAAAGAGGGGCTCTCAGATAGAGACCTCACCTCTGCAGGCTCAGGTGTAACCAGTGTCATCAGAGACAATAGTGGGGTATCTGGGTCCATAAGAGCCAAGTGTCTCACAGCAGAATAACTGGATGACCTTAACTAGTGCCTTTTCTTCCCCTTATGTCTTCTGTGGGAAGAGGATGAGTCCAATCTGTGCAAAGACCTTGACAGCGAGCATGTGCAGGATCTACACTGTTTCTTTTTACAACTCCGAGAAGACTGCCTGTCCTTCCAGGTGCTGGATTGCCCATTGCCAGAGAACCCAGAGAAAGGTGGTGACCAGTCAAAGCTCCATTACTGGAGCTATTTGCCTTTTCAGGCACCCTTCCTTCGTCCATGATTGATCATTAGCACAAAGTAGAGCTGAGCGAAAACTTTAGGTTTTTGTGTTAAAATCAACTAAAGTGACTCAAAAATAAACTCCAGTGTATTAAAATCTAAAACCAAAGAATTGAGCACTGTTGTTGTACAGATGGTAAAGTTCTGGCCCCAAAGAGGAGAGCGGTGACACTGGTTCATACTCGACAGCAGAGAAAGAGAACTAAGGCAGTTGGGGCTGGTGCCACTGTATACCAGCAAGTGCATGCATGCAAGACCTACTTGTGTTACCAGCCCCCACCTGAACAGTTCTGGCTCGCATGAGGTCCTAGCCCCTCCTGGCCAGATCCATTAATAGGACTACATAGAGAAGATTGACACTTGTAAGATTGGCGGGTGTGGGCATCATCAGTTTACCATCCTTACCTTCCAGACAATTTCAAAAAAATCGGTCCCCCTTCCCCAAGCTACCTGATGGATTTGTTGTCCAACCCAGCACATCAGTCTCTCCCCTCAAATATGACAGGTCTGGTGCTTTGTAAAGCGCAGGAATTAAATTCTGGTAGTGCTGAAACTGTAGAATAAAGAGAAAATACTGGATGGGCAACTATGAACAACCAGCCGTGCTGCCACAGAGAGGTTCTTATGTAATCACAACTCCAACATGGCAGCTCAGGCTGGTTGGGCATGTGGTTGCCCATTTGGAATTTTGTTTATGTTGTATAGCTTTTTTGTTTTTAACCTTTCTGAAATACAGGGAAAACTATTGAGACCATACACATCTTTTCGCTCCCTGCTCGCTCCCCTGCATCACTTGCCTCATACTTCTGTCCCTGAATCAGTAAGTGGTTTCTGATTTACCCAGTTTATCATTCTCCTGGTTAAGTAAAGTGGACAGTCATCTGAAATATGGATAAACTGCCGCTGCCATCACAGCAGTTTACTTTCATTTTCAACCGCTCGATGTATGAAGCAGTTATTTCCATTTGAAACCAAAAATCATGCAGTCTGTAAAAAGTTTATTTTATTTTATTTTTTTTATTTTAGTTTTTGTTGACCGGGTAAGTGCACTAGACAAATCCTGCCTATTTTCAGGCACGACCCGGGGGAGGGGGATACAGATGAATGCCAACTGACCTTGAACCAGATTAAGCTGTTGGTGGTATTTTTTTTTTTTTAGTGAATGAGAGAAATTTGGCCAGGACACGGGAAATTCCCCTACTCTTTTCGATAAGTGCCATGGGATCTTTAACATCCACCTGAACTACCACCAATCCAGGCAGATGGGACCTCGGTTTAACGTCTCATCTGAAAGACGGCACCTCAGAAGTGCAGCACCCCTCTCATGCTGCACAACAGTGTCAGTACTGGGATATTAACCCAAGTGCCAAATGTGGGAACTGAACCCACAGCCCTCTGATCTCCCGGCCTCAGAGGTGAGTGTGCTACCTACTGAGCCACTGACACTGCTAAGTTTAAGAATGTTATTGTACCACAGAAGGGTACGGTCATGATCCATGACCTTTAAACTGTGATAGAACAGCATTTTAAAAGGAATGGAAATCCATACACATATTATACACTATAACAGAATTTGCTTTTATTTGGAAAATGGGCACCGCAAAACTCGCATCCTGATTGGCTGAAACAGCCTGGCACTGGTGTTGTTATTTCTTAACAACGCTCAGTGAAAAACAAGTTCCAGTTCAAAGTGCCCTAGTACTAAGAGTATCCTTGGGCACCCCAAATTTCAAAACCCACCAGCTACCATTCTTTCCCCGCTCGCTTAGCGACACTGACCTCCGTGGAAACTATCACAGGACACTGCAAAAAAAAAAAAAACCTGCAACAACAGTACTTTTTTTTTGTTAGTAATTTAGCTTTCCTTACTGAACGTGGTCATGCTCCATGTCAAGACACAGCCGGCTGTTACACTGAGCTGCGGACTCATGCCACATTTCAAAGCACAACAGAAAGAAAAAAAACAGGTCCTGTCTTTAAATTCAGATCAGCAGGCAACATTCCCCCATTCTGATGAACCGCTGATCCAAGGAGCTTAATTAAACGGCTCTCCTCTCTGTGTGCATGTGTGACTGAGGGAGGAGGGAGAGACAAAGCAAGGCAACAAGCTCAAGAAACAGCTCTTGTGTCTGTGAGGGAGTGGGTGGAGAGACAATGCAAGAGGACAAGCTCATCGGACACACACAAAAAAGACAGTGATTCCAGCAGTACAGGAATTACTTTACAAAAAAGGTAACTTTTCTAGTTTTTTATTTAGTTTTTATATGTAAATGTTTACTGTTATATATTTTTTCCAAAAATTACTCCTATAAACCATTTTCTAAGTGCAATAAATACACTCCAGGGTGGGCATTATGGGATATAATGGACCTTTCAGGGGCTATAAGGCTCTCCGCCTGTGGTGTCAGGTGCCTGTGGTGTATATCCCAATAATGCCAACCCTGTTGGGTATTATTACCTACATAAAGACTTACATACACACTGTTCCCCAAAGTGTTTTGCAAGACTCAGGAATTCCATACTGTTAGGGCAGAGAATGTAGAATAAAATAGAACTGTGGTTGCTGAACCTGGCCTGATGGAATAAAAAAAAAAAAAAACTGTCCCCCCTCTTCCAACTTCCTGATGGGACCAATGGCCAGCCCATCAGGGACTAAAGAAAATCTGCCCTCCTAACTACCTGATGGGTCCAGTACCCAGCCCATCAGGGACTAAAACAAATCTGTCCCCCTCCCTCAACAACCTGACAGATCCAGTGCCCACATAAGAGGGTTAGCTAGATCTACCCCTGCTCATTCACCATATTTAATCACATCTCTTATAAATTTCTGCATTTTTTATAAGGGTGTGCAAGTGGTTTGTGGCCTATATCAAAACAATCATTAGTATCCAGCACACTGATCCCCAAAACTGCTCACAAGAGTCTGCAATTTTTTTAAGTTTATACTTTCGTACTCACATCTTGTCACTCCATAATTTTCAAAATGGGTTTCTTAGCTTTAAGATGCCAGCTGATATTTGAAATAAACCCATTCACAAACAGCAAGGTGAAACCCATGGATGGGAAACTGCTCTAAACATTTCAGATGGACTGGAGGGTAAGGTTGGTCTGTTTGCAGATGACACCAAGATCTGCAACAGAGTAGATGATCCAGATGGGGTGGGCAGAATGAGAAAAAGATCTGGATAAACTGGCAAAATGGTCAGATAAGTGGCAACTGGGGTTTAATGCAGAGAAGCCCAAAATCATGCACATAGGGAAGAGAAACCCTGAAGCCACCTATAGGCTGGGAGAGGAGTTGTTGGCAGTCATAAGGGAAGAAAGAGACCTGGGCATCATCATCATCACAGATGACCTGAAATCATCCAAGCAGACCACTAACGCAATAGGTAAGGCTAGGGGGATGTTGGGGTGTATTAGTAGGGGTATCACGAGTTGTAAGAGGGAGGTAATAATCTCTGTTTACAAGACACTGGTTAGGCCCCATCTGGAGTACTGTGAGCAGTACTACAGGCCACACCCTCAGAAGGACATTAACCAAATTGAGGCAGTCCAGAGTAGGGCAACCAAAATGTTGCAGGGACTGCATCAGAAAATATATGAGGACAGATTAACAGAGCTCAATATACATATACCCTAGAGCAAAGGAGGGAGAGAGGTGATGTGATCGAAACATTCAAATGCCTTAAGGGCATTAACAAGGTGAAAGAGTCTAACACGCTTCAATATAAGAAAAATAGCAGGACAAGAGGACACAGCATGAGATTAGAGGGAGGCCGATTAAGGGATAATGTGAGGACATTCTTTTTCACAGAAAGGGTGGTGGGTGCATGGAACGGCCTACCTCAGGAAGTGGTGGATATGAATACAGTGCAGGGCTTCAAAAAGGCATGGGATAGGCATAAGGGAGCAATACAGATGAGTATGAATAGATAGGCCATTGACAGAGCAAAGACTGATGGCACATTCATAAGGTAGAAAAAGAAATGGGCAGACTGGATGGGCCTTGCGGTCCTTATCTGCCATCAACTTCTACGTTTCTATGTTAAATATAACTCACTCATCTGAGTTGGAGTACTCATTGCTTGTCTCTGTGAGAGTCCACTCGAGCTTCCCCATGTTCACTTCTACAAAGAGAGCAGATACCTTGAAGCTTATGGCTGGTGTGTGGGGAGCTTATTAGTAGAGAAGGCTACAAATCTCCCAATTAACAATAGCATCAGAAGGTTAGCAAGAGCTACCCCTGCTCATTCACCAAATTTAATCACACTTCTTATATATTCCTGCCTTTTTAGGGGTGTGCTACTGGTTTGTGGCCTAAAAGAGCCTGCATGTTCTTTAAAGTTTATACTTTATCTTGCCGCTCCTTAATGTTCAAAATGGGTTTCTTCATTTTCAGATGACAGCTGATATTTTAAATAAGCCCATACACAATGGTAAGGTGAAACCCATGGATGGAAAACTGGTCTAAAATCTTTAAATATAACTCGCTCATCTAAGCTGGAGAACTCACAGCTTCTCTCTTTGAGAATCCTCTCAAGCTTCCCCATGTTCACTTCTGTAAAATGAGCAGATACCTTGCATCTGAAAACTAAGAAACACATTTTGAAAATTGTCAAGTGACAAGATGTGAGTAAGAAAGTATAAAACTTAAAAAAAAAAAATGACATGCTCTTTAAGCAGTTTTTGCGGGGAATGTATTAGATACGGTGCCCAGCCTGATCCATCAGAGAATAATAAAAAAAATGTGGCCATCTGCCTCAAACTACCTGATACATCCTGTATGCAATCCAGCCTGTCAGGGAATAGAAATTGTGTCCCCCTTCCCCCAACAATCTGATGGGCCCAGTGCCCAGTGCAGTCCATCAAAGAATAAAAAATTTGTTCCCCTCACCCAAACTGCTTGACTGGTCCCAGTGCCCAACCTAGCCTGTCATGGAATAAAAAAACATCCATCACTTCCCCAATAACCTGACAGGTATGGTGCCCAACCCTGCCTGTCAGGAAATAAAAAATTAAAAACAAAAAACCTGTCCCTCTTCCTGTCTAAGTATATTACCAGTCTGGTGCCCAATCTGACTCATCAGGGAATAAAAAAAAAATGTGTCCCCTCCCCTAAACTACTTGATGGATCCTGTGCCCAACTTAGCCCATGTATTAAGCCTAATGGAGATAAGGAGGAGCAGCGGCAAAATGGTGAATGGAGGGTGGAATAGGCAGAGTACTAAAACACTGCTCTTCCCAATCCCATCTATTTAGATCACTGTGATGGGCTCAAACACTGCACAGGAGGCTCAGGGCTGCTGTTGCACTGCTGCTGCTACCAGTTTATTAAGGCCTGTAAGGGAATGAAAAATAAACTCTATCCCCCTCCTGCAAACTACCCGATGATCCAGTGCCCAACCCGGCTCATCAGGGAATTAAAAAAAAATCTGTCCCCCCTTTCCCCACTACCTAACCCATCCAGTGCGCAACACAATCTGAAGAAAAAAAATCTGTTCCTCCTCCTCCACACAACTATTTGATGAGTCCAGGGCATAATCTGGACCATCATTGAATGCAAAAAATTAAAAAAACAGACCCAAGCCCAGCCCGGCCTGTCAGTGAAAAAAAGTAAACCTTTCTCCCTCCCTCAAACTACCTGAGAGTTCTGATGCCCAGCTTGGCTCATCGGGGAATAAAAACAAATCCCACCATCTCCTTGCAACTACATGATGGATCTGGTATGCAACCTGGACCATCCGTGAATTAAAAAAAAAATCAGGGACATTGAGAGGGTACCATATGTGAGTTTGATGCAGATGGAATGAAACAAATAGCCTGTTATTGAATGGAACTGAACCTCTGTGGGCAGTGTAGACAGCATTACCAACAAGCATTTGTCAATGCCAAATGTTGCTTGCTTCTATGTGCTGTTTAGGTATTTGGAAGTCATTGGAGTGCAAATATTGAAAATTCGCGAACTTACGAGCGTGCGTAGGAACTGCGCAATGCACGCTCATAAAACAGTCATTTTTAGGAATTTTTTTAGCAAATTTTCAACATAGCCATTTTAAGACCTCTGCTCATGAACAGTGTCACTGTGATTTTCTTAATGTGTCCCATACATTGAGTTCGCACACTGACTGCGCCATTGTGCGCTACATGGGCGGAAACACATTTTGGGCAGGATGTGAAAAATGACAGCTATACTCATAAGGAGGTGTGGTAAAATGGCAATGTTGAAAATCTGGAGTGAAAATATTGAAAATTCGCAAACTTACGAGCGTGTGTAGGAACTGCATAGCACGCCCTTCGTAAAACAGTCATTTTAGGAATTTTCCGCAGAATTTTCAACATGAGGCTTTGAGCCACCTTATGACACTGGCAGTGTCATTTTGTTACTCAGTCCTGAAAGGTGATTTAAGCACAGTGACCTGAAATCACCCTTCGGGCCCGATTAACGCCATGACAGTGCAAGAATTCATGAGGAGGGGTCCCAAAACCATGTTGAAAATTTGGGGCCAAATTTCCCAAAAATGCCTGAGATATGCAACAAAGTTGAAAAAACCCTATCTATCCCATTATACAGCTTACCGGCATTTCCTCAGTTCGCAGTCGGCTTTGAAGAGTGCAGACGTGTTCCCGGTCCACCGATGATCGTCGCGCCAAGCTCTGGAGGTAAGTATGGGGTGGGGGGTGTGGGGAGGCAGGGTGTGCAGTGGGTGGGTGCAGGTTGTGGGAGGGGGGCAGGGAGACTACGAGGGACCTGTTTTTATTCACAGGTTTTTTTTAAGAAGACGACGCGTGACGTTTGCCACGCTGGGGTGGGCTCCCAGCATGGCAGCAGGAAAAGCTGTTTGGGGAGACGTGGAGCCGATGGGGGATTGGGCACCCCTGTCGGCCAAAACAAGATTTTCCACACTGGGGTGGGCTCCCAGCGTGGCACCGGGAAAGCTTTGGGGGGCATGCAGCCTTGGAGCCGACAGGGTTAGGCACCCCATCGGCTATAACAGTTGTTGCCACATTGGGTGGGCTCCCAGCATGGCATCTGGACAGCTGTTGGGGGCTTGGAGCCGGCCAGAGTTAGGCACCCCGTCAGCCATACAGTGTGTGTGTGGGGGGGCGCATCAGCACGCAATATGCGTGGTTGCGCATGTGTGTGTGCGTGGGGGGGAGAGCTCTGCTCAGTGAAGCGGAGCTCTCCCTTTCAACTGTATGCCACTGCATTTTGGAGCTGTCATAGACAGCTGCAGCACTCATTGGGGAACTGGGGCTGCGCCTGCAAACACACTGACTGCTTTGGAAGAGGGGCTGACACACCTCCGAAAACTCGGATGATGGCACTGTGTTTCTTGCACATGTGTGCAAGCAACATAAAAAGCAGCACTGCAGCGTCAAAGCCCTCCATGTGACCACTGTATACAAAAAAAAGTTGTTAAAGCTGAAGGTAATGTGGTCCTCATATAATTACAGTTTTAACAGTGAGACTGGTGAGACAGTAAGGCCATGATAACAACATAAAACAGCAAGCTAGCCTTGTTGGCAGCAATCAAATCTTGTTTATATATAGGGACCAAAGAGCTGAGTGTAAACATCTGCCATCATTCACCAGCAGGGAGCAACTTTACCTCATGCTAGCACAGCTACACATGAATGCTTTTTGGAAAAGGCTCTTCTTTTCAAAGGTCTCACCACTGTGACATCTGAAAAATGCCAATTTAAAACAAGTTAAAATAGTGTGTGTGTGTGTGTACACTTTATAAAGATTACATTGTGTAGTTCAATAAGACAATTAACACTGAAATAGTATTATTAAATTCTGGTTAAATCCTTCCTGAGATTTTGTACTGGGCTATAAAATAAGTTTACTGTGGAAGCAGTACATTGAGAACACGCTATTACTGTTTGTAAACTTTTGGCAATTCATGTGTAAGTGTTGTAGCTGTATCTAATTACTGGGCTTACTGAGATGGAAGGCATTCATTTACATTTTTGAACATATGTTCTTTTAACTGAATACAATATGAGACATAATGATCAGGGGCTGTAAAAAAAACTGGGAGTGTTATGTTTCTGCTGATTTGTGGCTTGAATTTGAGGATCTACGAAGTGTGAGGGTTAAAAATGACACCAACCAATTATCTTGACTGGCTTTCTGATTTGTTTTGGATAATCTAGGATTTTACCTAGTAATTTGTTGCTGGCAGAGCTGAGCATTGCTGTTTATTTCTTCAATGGAGCCATTTATTGGGAGGGGTTTTCTTTAAGACAGAGTACAGTAACTGGATCTTTTTACCACACTGCAGAAGACTTCCTTTTCTGGTATGACCTGATGTTTCTGACACATGTGTTGGTATCCTAAACTGTCAGCAATTGCAGCAAATCACATCTAATTTCTGAGCCTGCAAGGGAGAGCAAATCATTGACTGAGAGAGCTTCCGAGACTTGTCAGCAGTCTGCAGTTAATTTCTATGTGTGTGTGTGTGTGTGTGTGCGTGTGTGCTTAAGCATGGCTTTTCATCAGTACCATTTAGAGGCTGGGAATACTGAAAGAAAATAAACCAATGTGTCTTTTCCTTGACCTTATCTCAGGGTGCTGTTGAAAAATTAAAGAGCAGGCAGTTGATTTTAATGGAATAGTAGTCTGGCTGATGTACACAACTCCAAGTAACGTAAGCAGGAGAAGAAGCTACAAGTAATTTTCGTCTACAGCTGGAGCTGGTGCTGTTTTTAAGCAGTCGTTCTGCTGCTTGTCTTGAAAACATCATCAGATGGACTTGGGATTAAGTGTTTTGATTCCATGTGGCGGCTCTGGATATTGGAATAAAAGCAGAGATCATCTTCATAGACATATCTAGGAAACATGAGTGAGGAAGCAAAGGAAAAAGGTTCAAAACATGCTCACAAGAAAAAGAAAGGCAAAAAGGTAATTAAATGTGTCCACCCAACATCTGACATTTTGCTTGCTTTCAGTGATGGGTTCTCGATATTGTTTTTTTTTAATAATCAAAGGACTTTGTTAGTAATTAAATGTGATGCACAGAAAGAAAGGAAGTTACTAGAATCTGAATGCTTCTGTTTATACTAGAAACTGATGGGTGTGTTCACGGTATGAGTTGGAGTTATCACTCACTGTAAGCTGCATGGAACCCCTTGTAAACAGTTGTTTTAACACAAAAAGGATGTAACAATCATTGCTTTTTCAGAAAGCCTGAATTTTGATTTGCAAATGACCATTTAGTTTATCTGTACGGGAACTATAGCCTTGCTGATTGCATATCATTGCCCAAAAGAGAAAAGTCACATAAGAATACATTATCATTTTTAAAGAAACAAGTGGTATTAAACATATACCTGAAAACATTAGATGTTTATTGTTTTGTTTTCTTTTATTGAGCCATCTTAGTGGTACAGCTGGGTTGAGTGGGGGAGGGATTAATGAACGTTAGATTCACTAGATAAAAGCTATCCCCATATTTTGTATGGGAGGGGCAGAAAAACAGTCAGATAATACATATTAAACATAACAATAGTTTGTAAGGTAAGAAAATGATATATAAAGGAAAAAGTGACTGCTCTGCTTAGGTTATTTTGGTACAGATTAAGGTAAATCAGTGAAGTTGTGATTTAAGTTACATACACAAGGTTTTTAGGCAGCATTGTGGTTGGTATTTTACACTTGCTATTAATTATTAGATGAGTCCTGACTGTAACTGGGAAGGAATCAACTCTTTAAAGTCAACATTTGCAGGTTGAAAAACCGTTCTTTAAATATTTTAATGATGAATAACAACTAGCAGAATTATGGTGATTTGTTGTTGGGGGGGTTACCCCTAGCCACAATATAGAAAAATAATACTAACATGAAAATTCTCCTTCCTAACTTAAAGAAATCCCCTTTGCATAATACATTTATGTGATTGTGGTGTTCTGCTCTTGAGCCTTCTTGAGACAGCATCATTCAGCAGCTGGACCGATTGTTTACCCTGAGCCTAGCTTCAGCTGTAGGTGATACAGATACACTATTACGTTTTGGAAAAGGTTTCTGATGAATGTCCAGACAGGAAAGAAGACTGTAATAGAAAATCTAGTGTATTAATTACTGTAATATTGAACAAAATAATGCCCTGCCCTTGCATATATTTTTCTTTTTCATTTTGTTTATTGGAAAACCCAGGGTAATAAAACTGAGTCATTGCTTATTTTCCTCTACAAAGGCATTGTAGATTTATAGTAGTTATGATAATCTGCTTTGTGTACTGGCCTTTGCAAGTATAGACGGTATTGATTTGGAATTTAAATTAGATCACTGTTCCAGGAGTGGGTTTTGCCTGGGTGAGTGGTGTCTTCATGACCTGTTGCTGTTGGCTTGTGCATGCATAAACACAACAGGTGAAAGGCAGTGCTTACACAGTACTTAATTATGTGTGTGAAACTAAATTTGAAAACAGTTATGATATAAATTTAAAATGATATGCTACGAACACGCTATAGATTTCTAATCAGTGTGGCCATGTTTTAAAACCTAATGGGTCACACCTTCCTGTTCTCCATAGTTTGTCATTACTGTGGCTATCTGACGGTGATATTTATTACTGTAAATAAGTTAGTGTTATTATTCTGTTCCCTAGATTACTGTAAGCACATTATTTGACATATGATGTAAGGTTTTTAATAGTACAACACAGTTAGTTTCACCTTTTATGTCTGACAGTGTAGAACTCCTTTGTTGTTCATAGGTTTAACCCATAAAACCGTGACATAATCTGTATACTTATTGTTTGTATTCCAAAAAACTGGCCAACATTAGTATTGACTGATAACTTGAGTGAGATATTATTTTATACCTGTTGATACATAACTATTACATAATGCATACTTTATATCCTTCCTTGGATATTAAAAACAATAAATAAATAATTCCAGTTTAAATGCTGACAGCTTCATGTTAATCTGTCTTTGGCATTAAAAGCATGGTATGGAAGCCTTTCTGTTACTTGGTCTTAATGAAGAAACTACGAAGGGATTCAGTATTTTGGCTGTTTCTTGTGGTAGAAGACTTAGACTACCTCTTTGTCATGTCTCCTTGTTTATTTAGCTATGTGCTGTTCTTTGTACCTTAGTAACTGTCTCAAGGCCTGATTTTAAAGGTTTCAAGCTACACTACACTCAAAAAGAATTCAGAGAGAATGTATCATATTAAGTTAAAAAAATCAATTACTGTATGTCTTACTGCTTTTTCAACTCATTACACTTGTGTAATAAAACCTAACATATTGCCAACTGCCTGACAACTTGCTAGATCTCCATGCAAGCATATTTGCTTGTGGCTTTGTAGAGGGTTTTATGAGAACAGTCAGTGGGTAGACTGATTCTACTCAGTATAGTATTTGATGCCCTGTGGATGCAAAAGCATTTGAATGACAAGGTTTCTCTCACAAATTTTATTAGCCATAGACTATTTTAAAGATGAGGAAAACAATAGAAAATGCACAGGGGAACAAAAAGAAAGCAAATATAGACTGGTAGGCTCATCTTTTCCTCTGTTCCATCCTGAACTTCTCTCATGTTGTATTAGTGTAGACCCCAGCACCATTGTTGGTAGCATCACCTAGTGGTAGCAGTGGAACTGCAGCACTGCTGCCAGCTTCCTCACATTTGTTCAACTCTGACTCCAGTAGTCTGTTTCAGCTTATCAGCAGTGTAGGGAGGATTCTCCATCCAGTTTGTTTCCTTTACTGAGAACAGCAGTGGTTTTGTAGGGGAAATGCAAGTGCAGTATGTTTAAACTTCATGAATTAACTCAATAAATGAACTAGCTCCAGCATGAACAAAAGCACAAGGATTTGACAATAGGATGCTTGGATCTGCAACAAAGAGTTTTTGTCAACATTTACATTTTTTAATTTTCATTTACATTAACTTTTTTTTTTCTGTTTCCACATTTTAATTTTAGCCTCATTTTTCACCTTTAAGAAACAACCCTCTCTCATTTTCAGTTGACAGGGCAGATAGGCTCTTGGCATTAGTGCAAGTGCCAACTCAGTAGTACCTGGGAAGATCTACACATCATTTGTATGCAGTTTTTGGTCCCCAATCCATCAACCTACTCCTTCCAGTCAGGTATCTGCCCCTACCAGCCCCATCTGTCACTCCTTCTACTGTCATGACCAGTGGGGATTCATATAAGGCAGAGCCCGAGAGAGTGCCAGTGACTGTCATTTAGACATATTGTGGTACATAGGGTTTTACTCTGTGATTTTATTGTCCCAAACACCACCCACATAGTGCCAGGCAGTGCCCCGTCAGACCTTATGTGTATGCCGTGTCCCTTATGGAGGAGACCTGCTCCCTGGCCCACCAGAGGAATTGCTGTGGTGGCAGAACTTGGTGCCAGCACTCCACATCTGGAAGTTCTGCCATTCAGCAGCAGCTCCATAGCTGCTCCAGGCTTCCAAACACAGTTCCAAAGCAGGTCCCTGGCACAGAAGCATATCTCCCCACCTACTTTGCAATGGGGTGGCCCCCTTTGTTTTTTGTTTTTTCCATTAATGCTTCTACCCAGTTTTACAAGTGGGAGGAGGGGATTAAAGGGACATGCTTATAGTACATGGTGGAACCATGTTATGTATGGAATTCTGTACCTGGAATATGCTTGTTGTGCTGCAGTAGTGATGTCACTACTTCAGCACAACAGCTTAGAATGTTACCACACGGCTGGTTTCCTCTATCCAGTCAAGCTGGAAGCTTTCTTTTTTTTAAACTTGAACTTACAGAAAAGTTGCAGCACATTAATTCAGTATTTGAGCCTACCATCAACCCTCAAGTACCTCTCCCCCAACCCGCAGTTCACTGAAAGGAAGCAGCATGTCTCAAATAGGCATGGATGCCCATACACTATAAAAGATAATGTATGGGTAGCCATACACAGACAAACCTGTGTCTTATCTTGAGTTTTGTATGGCAACCAGGGAACCTCTTGAGCTTTGCTCTCAAGGTTCAGGGTACTAAAGGAGCTAAGGGAGGAACTAGCAGAACCATTATCAGAACTGTTTAGTGAGTCTCTGAGCACAGGAGAGGTCCCAGAAGACTGGAGAAAGGCTCATGTGATCCTGCTCCACAAGAGTGGCAGCAGGGAGGAGGAAGGGAACTACAGACCAGTCAGTCTTACCTCAGTAGTGGGCAAGATTATGGAGGCACTCCTTAAGGAAAGGATAGTGCAACACCTGGAATCCATAGGTGCATAGGATCCAAGACAGCATGGGTTTACAACAGGAAGGTCCTGTCAAACTAATCTCATAGATTTCTTTGACTGGGTAACCAGAGTGGTGGACCAAGGGGGTGCAGCGATGTCACCTGCCTTGACTTCAGCAAAGCTTTCAGTACTGTTCCACATAGAAGATTTATTAATAAGCTGGGAGTGGGTCAGAGGTTGGTCAACTGGGTGGCAAACTGGTTGGTGGGCAGAAAACAGAGAATGGTGGTAAACGGTATACAGTCAGAAGAGATGCATGTCACAAGCGGGGTACCTCAGGGATCAGTCCTGGGGCCAGTCCTCTTCAATATCTTCATCAGTGACATTGCAGATAGACTGGAGGGTAAGGTTTATCTGTTTGCAGATGACACCAAGATCTGCAACAGAATAGATGATCCAGATGGAGTGGGCAGAATGAGAAGAGATCTGGATAAACTGGCAAAATGGTTGGAAGAGTGGCAACTGGGGTTAATGCAAGAAGTACAAGATCATGCACATAGAGAGAAACCCTGAAGCCACATATAGCCTGGGAGGGGAGCTGCTGGCAGTCACAAGGGAAGAAACAGACTTGGACATCATCATCACAGATGATCTGAAATCATCCAAGCAGACCACTAAAGCTGTAGGTAAGGCTAGAGGGATGTTGGCGTGTATTAGTAGGGGTATCACATGTCACAAGAGGGAGGTAATAATCCCTCTTTACAAGATACTGGTTAAGACCCATCTGGAGTACTGCATGCAGTACTGGAAGCTGCACCTGCACAAGGACATTAACAAAATGGACGCAGTCCAGAGAAGGGCAACCAAAATGGTGCAGGGACTGCATCAGAAAACATATGAGGACAGATTAATGGAGCTCAATATGTATACCCTACAGCAAAGGAGGGATAGAGGTGATATGATCAAAACATTCAAACATCTTAAGGAGTCTAACATGTTTCAATATAAGAAAACAGCAGTACAAGAGGACGCAGCATGAGATTAGAGGGAGGCTGATTAAGGAGTAATGTGAGGAGGTTCTTTTTCACAGAAAAGGGTGGTGGATGCATGGAACGGCCTACCTCAGGAAGTGGTGGATATGAATACAGTGCAGGGCTTCAAACAGGCATGGGATAGGCATACAGGAGCAATACAGATGAGTATGAATATATAGGCCATTGACAGAGTACAGGCCTATGGCACATTCATAAGGTTGAAAAAATGGGCAGACTGGATGGGCCTTGTGGTCCTTATCTGCTGTCAACTTCTATGTTTCCTGGCTGCCATAAAATCCTCTCAATGCAGACACAGCCTTGTTGTGTATGGCTGCCCATGCACTATCCTCTGTACTGTCACATGGTGAACACATAGTGATGAATTCTGAAACTAGGAATCTTTTTCGGGTGGGTATCTCAGTCATCAGGTCACAACATAGGAACTTCACCGTCAGTGAAACAGGAGCCACACGAAAGGTTTTTAGCAGTAAAACTGGGGCCGCCCATGCCGTCAATGTCCGTTGATGTCACCAACCCTATAAAGGCATAAGCGGCCCCACTCCCTCTTCAGTTCTTTTCCAGCCATCGACTCACTCCCATGGGTCTCTGCGGAAGCTTTGATGCATTATTTGTGCCTTTTTCACCTACGGCTTTTTCTTCAGCTATTTTTCAGAATCTCTTTCATTAAAGAGATTCCTCCAACTTTTTTATATCGAGAATTAATCCTTCAATTTCTCTCTTCCATCACTGCGGAAAGGAGATTGTCTCCACAGACGAACATTCCTTCTATGTCTGCTGTCTTGGGCCTAACCATGAAGCTTCTGACTGCGAGCTCTGCCAAAAGTTTAACCAAACAACCCTCAGGTGATGCAGAAAGGCTCTCAGAAATGTTCTGATGGATCAACAAGTAGCCAGTTCCGGGCAGGGTCCTCTGGGGTCCCAGTCTCTTAGTCATTGTTGGGGTCATCGAGCTCCAAGGCACATGACAGATCCTTGGGGAAAAGTCATAAAAAAGACCAAGATCACAACCACTTCCTCTGGCATCAATCTTGTTCCCCAATGGCCTCTTCTTCTTCTCGGGGATCCTCATTGGATGAAGCTGCACCGATGCACAAAACTATGGTCCAGGTCTCTGTGCCCACCAGATACATACCAACTGGACCCCTGCCCAATTCTCAGGGTGGATAGCCATGGACCTGTGGGTCATTGGCCCCTCCTTTGTTGACAGTGGGCTCATCATTGATGGCTTTCCCATTGAGGCCTGTCCCTTCTCCCTCCAGCGCTACAGGCTGTTCGGGTTCACAGGACCCAGCAGGTAAGTCATCAACATCCATAATCCCCCCATCGAAGAACATTGTGAACTTGAATGAAATTCTGACAAAATTCACTTCGGTGATTGTGTAACAGCTGGGTGCACATGAGTCCTCCTCACTGACTCCGTTGACTGCAGCCTAGTAGTTGATGCCTGCTCATCGGCCACAGGAAGCTCCCTGCAAGCTGTTGATAGTGCAACTGACACCGGACCTGGATTTGGAAGAGGTCAGCATCAAGGAGGAGTACCATCAAGACCTCATTCTTCCTGATGATGAGGAGGAAGAAGAGGAAGAGTTCCTGGTCTCTGACAGGTCCACCACTTCCTCTGTCAGTGTGGATTCAGTTAAGCATGATCCTAGGTCTCCTCCTGAGGATCCCACATTTTTCAGTGCGATAAATCAGTTGTCCTTAGGCATGGGCTTCCACACTGAGGAAGAGGATGTCACCAGGAAAGAGCTGGTGGACTTCCTGGAGATCCCAGAGTCTTCCCCAAAAATTCATTCCTCCAGTCTTGCCTGCCTTGAGAAATGCAGCCATGGCAGCTTGGCACAGACCTGACATGGTGCCAGCTATACCTTATAGAAACACAGAATTTGATGGCAGATAAGGAGTACCAGAGCAGGCCCAGTAGCGCTGAGGGTTGAGGTGCTGGACACCACACCTCGCGCTATGCCAGTGACCTGGGTTCGGGAGTGGACTCGGGTGCCGGGGGTTGGCAAGGGAGGGTTGAGGATCGAGTGCCCACGTGGTGCTCTCCTCCCTGGGACTGAGGGGATGGGTTGGCCCAGTGAGCCAGCGGCCCCCGGTGGAGACTGGGGGGGGGATTCACTGCAGCGAGCCAGGCAGCACGTATTAGCATGGCTGATGCAGGCAGGGTTGCCATGCGCCAGTGCATTGGGGCGTGCACCACACACCCGGGGGGGAGGAGAGACCACAGAACACATCAAAACCCAGTCCTTGGGGTAGGCGACGATACTAGCCCCCATGCCCACTGCTGGGTCCATCCTGGCTGACCTTCAGGTTCCTCCTTCAGGGACCCCTACCTACAGCTGGAGTCTATGTGTGCAAGCGCGCCCAATGAGGAGGGGCAGCCCCACCCTGGAGGGGTCAAGCCAGGGGTGCCAGCTGTGAGATGAGGGGGAGGGGAGCAGAGAGAGGAGATTCAGTCAGGGGGACTTCAGACATGGCAGGATCCAGCTGGATGCCCGAGAGAGGCTCCTTGGACCGTGACCAGGAGGGAAAAAGAATAAAAAAAAAAAGATAAGGACTGCCAGGCCCACCTAGTCTGCCCATTCCCCTACCTACATAAGTTCTAGATCCTAAATGATCTGCAGCTTATCTTTTCTTTCCTACCACTATGGTTGCCTTCTGTGTACCCCATGCATTCTTGAATTCACCTATTGTTTTTGCACCTATGACCTCTGCAGGGAGACTGTTCCATGTATCCACCACCCTTTCTGTGAAAAAATACTTTCTCAAGTTTCCCCCCCCCGAGTCACCTCCCCCTCCAGCCTCATGATGTGGCCCCTTGTTCCTGCACTTCTCTTTTTCTGAAAGATACTCCCCTCCTGGACTCTGTTTTCCCCCTTGAGGTACTTGAATATCTCTATAATATCCTCCGTTTCCCTCCTTTCCTCAAGGGTATACATATTGAGGTCTTTCAGTCTTTTCTCATATGTTTTTTGGTACATTCCTTTCACCTTTTTGTTGCAATTCTCTGTGCTGCTTCCATTCTGTCTGTGTCCTTCCGGAGATGTAGTCGCCAGAACTGAACACAGTATTTCAGATGTGGCCTTACCAACTATCTGTACAGTGGCATCACCACCTCCTGTTTTCTACTGGTGATGCCTCTCCCTGTGCACCCTAGCATCCTTCCAGCTCTCCACACTGCCTTCTCACACTGCTCGCAGGGTGGATAAACTTTACCATACCCCCAGGGGTTCCCCTGCTATGCTGCCCAACCCGAGACAGACTCAGTGGTCATTAAGGCATCCCACGACAGGTCTAAGGTGCCCAAGCATCTTAGTTTCCCCCCCTTCCCCGGATAAAGAATCTTGCCTCCTCAATGCTGGGTTTGAGGACTACAAACTACCTGTCTCACATGGTAAAGTACCAAAATGCTAATTGGAAGAAGGGCAAAGCCACTGCCCAGACCCTCCCAGATGGCACACAAAAGCAAGAGCTGCTCCAGTACCTTCAGGCAGCTGAGGATGTTAAAAAAAGCACCTCCTCAGAGCCCTTTATGACATGGCTGACACCAATGCCAGGGCTGTGGCCATGAGCATATGCTTATGTAGGTGCTGGCGGCTGAGGGTATCTGGTTTTGCTGGAGATATTCAGCAAAAGGTGCTTAATGCCTCCTTTAATGGCAATAAGCTGTTTGGCCCTGATGTCCAGAACATTATCCATGACCTGCAAGCTTCAGACAGAGCTCTTAAGTCTGTCCACTCCCTCTACCATACTCAACCAAGAGGCAGAGGGCACCCTCCCTTTTGTAAAGTGACCAATAGGCTCGGTGAATGCTCTCCACTCCAAGGGAAGCACAGAGCCCCTATCTGCCTTGCCCGCCCCTCCAATGTTGGAGCTGCAGCCAAATGCCCCAGAAGTGAGGGACCAGCCCCTGTGGCTGGATCTGCCTCTGCTTGACTCCTTGCCAGACCCCCCTCTTCTGGCCCTGGACCAGGAGGAGGGGGTTGGAGGTCGGTTTTCCCTTCGTCTGAATCAGTGGAGAACCATAACTTTGGATGCATGGATCCTGCAGATCATAGAGAGGGGGCACACCCTGGAGTTCATCAAGCAGCCTACAGAAACTCCTCCCCCACCCTCCAGTTACCCCTCTCCCCCCAGCTAACCTGTCTGTTCTGTGGGAGGAGGTACAGTCCCTTCTGCACAAGTAAGCCATTGAGCCAGTACCCAGGCACCAGAGAAACAACTGATTTATTCCAGGATTTTCCTGGTCCCCAAAAAGTGAAAAAGACCAGCAGTTTGAGGCCCATTCTAGACCTAAAGGACCTTAATCGGTACGTCCAGTGCAAAAAGTTCTGGATGGTAGCTTTGCCAGGCTTGATGCCCCTCCTCAAAGCAGGAGATTGGCTCTACTCGCTGGACATGCAAGACGCTTACCTGCACATATTGGTCTTTCCTCCTCACAGGAAGTTTCTCTGTTTTGCCTTTCAGGGTGAGCATTATCAGTTCAAGGTGCTGCCCTATGGCTTGTCCTTTGCACAGAAAGTCTTTACCAAGTGCTTAGCAATGGTAGCAGCAGCTCTCAGAAGGGAGGGACTGTATGTTTTCCCTTATCTGGATGATTGGCTCCTAAAGGTGCCATCCAGGGAACAGCTTCTGCTGACTCAGGAGAGAACTTTCCAGCTTTTCCACTCCCTTGGCATCACCATCAATCTGCTCATGTCAGTTCTTGTACCATCCCAAAGGCTGCAGTATATAGGGGTGGTTCTGGACTTGGCACAGAGGAAGGCCTTCCTGCCCCAAAACAGGGCAGAGTGCCTTATAGCCCAAGCTCAGGAAGTCGCTCAGAGCTGCTATATTCCTGCCATGGTATACCTGAGACTGCTGGGCCTGATGGCAGCTGTCATACCCACTGTTCCACTGGCCAGACTTCATATGCACATTCTCCAATGGACCCTCTAAGTACAGTGGGACCAGCACATGGATGAGTTAGATCGCCCAGTCCTGGTCTCTTCCCCAGTCCGCAAGGTACTGCAGTGGTGGATGGACTCCTTTAATCTGCTTCAGCAAGTCCCATTCCAGATCTCCTCTCCACAACAGATCCTCACCACTGATGCCTCAGATCTGGTCTGGGGCATGCACCTGGGTCCCAGTTGGAAACCTCCCTGCATATCAATGTTCTAGAGATGAGGGCAATGCTCTGTGCCATGCAGGCCTTTCAGGAACACCTTGCCCCACTTCAGCTGCTGGTGCAGTCAGACAATCTCAGTGTAGTATACTACATCAACAAGCCGGGGGGTCTCATTCATACCCCCTATGCAGGGAGGCCTCGCGAGTATGGTACTGGGTACTGGATCACAGTCTGAAACTCTCGGCAGTTCATGTGTCAGGTGTGATAAACACTCTGGCGGATAGTCTCAGCTGGACTCAGTCCAACATGCATGAGTGGAAGCTCCTCTCATCTGTTGCAGAAGAGTTGTTTGCCAGATGAGGTTGTCCAGAGTTGGACCTTTTTGTGTAGCCACTCAGCACAAAACTGACCAATTTTTGCTTGCTAGCTCCAGGGCCTGGAGTTTTCTGGCGAGAGCCGATACCTCATTGGCTGATGCTACTGTACTGGACTTTTCTGTTTGCTGTTTTCAGACTTCGCCATAACTGAGTTTAGCCCCATACTGTCTTGCAATCTTGCTTGAATTTTTTCTAATTTTGTCTTACAGCCATTTGATATTGTAGTCGCTGTGTTAATCCTTGGTTAAGTGAAGCTGATAGAAATGTGATCTAGACTTGCTTGCTTATTTATTGCCGCACTAGATTTTAAATTGTAATTTGGTAATTATTTTTCTTCCCAGTTTCTTCTGTGTATTTTCCCTTCTCTCTGTCTGCATACCGACACTCTTCTCTCCAATTACTGGTGACCTGCTTCTGACATCTTCCCTGGCTGTAGCAAGGGTACCATACCGGTTACTTTGTAGTGCGCCCTTGCCCCTTCTCGATCCCTGTTCTACTACCCCTTCTTATTTCTTCATCTTTCTCCATTTTGTTCCTTCTCTAAAGCCACAGCCTAGACTCCCTGCCTTTAACCTTCTTCTCTCCCTTTCTCCTCTCTGCCAACTACTTTCACCTCTTTTATCCCTGCATTGTTATCCTTTAACCTCCCCAGATTTAACCTGCCATTATGCTGAACTTGGCTAATTGCTGGATCTCCCCCCTTAGCTCCCCCGATTTAGCTTGGCTTTGTCCTGCTGCTATTTTAACCTTGGCTTCTCCTCTTCTCTTTCCTTTCAGAACCAGCCCTGAGCGAGCTCCATGGTGGTGCTTGCGGTTCCAGCTGAGAACCAGGCCAGCCGCAACTCTCTACCTCTGCCTGCCCCCCAAGCAACACCAGGTATGCTATTAGAATGGCTTGAAAGCCATGAATATGGTTGGCCCCCAGTGACTGGAGATGGTACCTCATTGGCTAATACTACTGTATTGGACTTTGCTGTTTTCAAACTTGGCCGTAACTGAGCTTAGCGGTCTTGGTGGCTCTCCCTGTACTATTTTACAATCTCGTTGAATTTTCACCGACCCCAACCCTGATCCTGCCCTCTTTTAAATTCTCTTGTTCCAGTGTGAGCCTCCACCCCCTGTCTCCTACTGGTGAATGCCACTAACAGCTCTCCACCTTAAGAGTCAGCATTCACTTCTAGTAGCCTTCATTCATTAAGGAGCGATTTTCTATTTCTTTTCATCTACCAGCTTTCTGATTAGGAGATTGGATAAGAGGTTGGAGGAGCAGTCTCTTTCTAAACTGCACTAAACACTGTCCCATCCCAAGACTACTGTCATGACTTATTTAATTTCTTTGCCCCCTCATGGCGCCATACTGCTTGTGTTGCTTACCCTGTCAAGATTCCTAGATGGTAATATGGCCACAACAGCCCCCCCTGACTGCTCAGAAAGACATACTTAATGTTTGATATTATAACCTTCTCCCTTAATGGGACAACTGGTGCCCACAAAACCCATGGGGGCACACCCTCTCTAGCCTGGAACTTGACACAATGTTGCCATCCAAACTGGCAATCTACCCTGGCACTCCTCCCTGGATTCTCCTTCCAGCGTGGAACCTATACATCATGCCCTACCGGTAGTAGGAAGCAAATTCTCACCAATAAACAATTCAAGGGCTATATTTGAAGAATAATGCTACTGTTACTGTTGCTTTCAGGCAATATACATCCCAGCCCTCTACCACCTCAAAATCCGAGCACCCCTTTGAAAAATACAGGGGCACTTACACTGGCATCAATAAATATCTGCAGTCTTCTCCCTATGCTAGACAGCCTACAGGTGTGGCTCACTCAGCATAATCCTGATGTCCTCTCTGTAGTTGAAACCTGGCTCTCTCCGAAGATACCTGACACTGCAGTTTTGATACCGTGCTATAATATCTTCAGACAAGACCGACTAACCAAGCTAGGTGGTGGTTGTGCAATCTACATAAAGGACACCCGTGATATTAGTGACTACAATTTAGTGACTACAAAATCGTGAGTAATTGAATGGTGACATACAAAGAATAGTGCATCAGCAACAATAGCGCTTCATGATGCCAGTGGATAGTATGAAATAGCGATTGCGAAAATCACATCAGTCACCCACTGCACAATCTGAATCTGACCATCCCCAGCACAGAACTGCACAAAACAGCTGCACAGTCTGTATCCGACCAAAACAATCACCACTGCACAATTACACCATCTCACAGATCCCGTCATAATAACGACTTCTTGGGGGACAATCCACGTCGTGATCGTAGGCGGCAATGTAGTGCACTTCTGCACCTGTAGACAACATAGAGCTTCCTTTATTATTTAAAAGCTTAATGGAAACTTGTGACAAAATCAGACCTGAAATTGAATATTATAGCCTAGCCCATGCAGATGATCGTATCTACTTCTCTGCTCATATTCAGCCACAATTGATATGATTCTCTCATTCAAATCTTTGTATTTTCTTTCTTCCACTGACTCCTGTGCCAGATACCACCTGCTTGATCTTCAGCTGTGTCATTCACTGCTCCTCCTGCAGGCAATGGATAAGTCGGGCGATACACCCCGAGGTGACTATTGAATCCACGGTGCCACCCTTCAATGGTATTATTAGTCCAAGCAAGCCCCCTTGTGGTGGCATCTTGACAATTCCACTGATCTGGTGGAAAGGCAGGCTTTCTCCTCCCTGATCATCCCCTCGGTGTACCAATCCAGGTGGACTCAAAATAATCCATGAGGGGTTCTAACAATTCAGCATTACTTTAAAAAAAATCCCATTCATGCATATCGTCAAAAGCTGGTACATTATCACAAACAGGGACAAATGCCAGTGATAATAACATTCATAGGTGTAATGCAAATTCTGGGTCTGAAATGTACTTCTCATGGATTGTTGGATACTTTTGAATTCTTCTCCACACTGCCTGTACATAATGAAAGAAGTATCCTCTTAGTTCAGTGTTTGGGAATGATGCACTGAATGCTCTACATGCAGACTTTTCGAAGTCCATTATTGCAGTGCTAGGACAGATTGGAGTGCACAATTCAATTAGCTTAGCATACAGTCTTGAATAAGAAACAGTTTTACGCGAGCTCATTAGCACATAAAGTGCTGCCATAACATGACCAGACCGGATGCAGTGCACTGTGTATAGTTGATTGAACAATGCTGGACAGGATTTGAATGTCCCATCCAGCATCCAATCTGAACATTCCTGTAACATTTTAATGTGTGCTGCTGTTGCAAACATTAGAAACCGTTCTTTTTCTTTGCCACTGTCATACATTAGGAATGGTGCACCAGCAGTAGATAAAGTAAATTCTGGCAGTATCTCTAATTCCTCAACAGAGGAAGGGGTAGCAGGGCAGCCTTATCCATTGAATAGTCCTCTTAATAAGAGGAACTCGTGGCAGTCGACCAGCCAAAGCATCAGGAGCAGATGTAGTGCACTGCACGACAACTTGTGTGGTGGTCTCCACACTAGTTCATGCTCTTTCCCTCACTTCAGCCATTATCTTGCGCACCCCTATGTCACCAGCATCTGGTACATGAGTATGTTCCTTTAACAGTGCGGTAACACTACTCCCTATAGTATGCAGCCTTGCAAGACAGTCCTACTTACGCGAAACCACACACCTCCAGTGCACTTTGTCCCCCTTCTCCTTATCTTTTCGGTAGACATGACCTGCTACAACAGCAATCGGCCTACCTTTCTGACTTGTGACCAGCTCAACCTCCATAGTGGCAGCAAGAGATACACCAAATGAGCACTGGCGTTTCATACAACTTTGTTTAAATCGAACTTGCTACATGCTGCATTTCAGTTGGACATTGTGTGGGAATTATGGGAACAGGACAGCTGTGAGAGCAAATGAGACCAAAACAGCACTGACTGCAATGTAGAATGGGAACAGGGCTGCTGAGATAACAGTGAGTAAAAGGAGTTAGCAATCACTATTATTACGTAACACAGAACTGGCTTAGTGCTGATATGTGCAGTCACTGTACTTCACTCGCTGTTGTTTAGGAGCTATTATTGTGTTCAGTTTTTTGCAGTCGCGATTACAGTATTACATGGAACCCCTTGCAGGGTCTCGTCATCCCCACACCTAACAGTGATGACCTTATACAAATGCTTGCCATCAAAATGCTTCTTGGAGCTCACAATAAAGCACTTACTGTGCTTTCAGTTTATATCCTCCCAAAACATACTGCGTCTGGCTTTGAATCACTGTTGCATGGCATAAGCAGTATGAGCCTGCACTCTGAAATAATAATGCTAGGTGACTTTAATGTCAACTGGCTCTCCCCGGATGCATCTTCCCTTAAGGAAGCACTGTCAGCCGTCCACTTCTCACAACTTGTTGAGGCCCCTACAAGGATTAATTATCAAACTGGGTCATGTACCTTTTTGGACTAGGTGCTATCTAATCATCCACAGCATATCAAAGATACCTCTGTTCTTCCTGACAGTGTTAGTGACCACTCCCTCATCAAGTGCTGCTGGTCCAATAAACTCTGCAACCCCCCACAAGAACTATTACTAATCAGGTCCTTATTCACGGACACCAGACAGCTGAAATCTGACTTCCAACATCAAGATTGGTCAAAACTATATGCTGTGAGCGATGTTGACACAGTGCTTGATCACTTCATTAGCCAATTCAATGCATTAAAAAAAAAAAGAAAAATCAAAAGAAACTGCAATCCCTGGATTACTCTTGACCTCATCAAGCTCTTGAAACTAAGAGATCACCTCTGGCATAAGGCACGGGCCTCAGGTTCTTAATCAAACATTCAATACTACTAAGCAACAAGAAATTAATGCACTAGAGCAGTTTGATCTGCTAAAAGTCAGTATTACAAAGATGCCCTTTCTAGCTCTTGGCATAATTGCAGATCCTTCTGGAAAAAATATTAAGGATATCACTAGGAAAGACCCCAAATCTGCTCCCAGCATGCTTAATATAGATGGTACCCCTTCACTTGATCCAAATATCATCGCCGACACTTTCAATAAAACGTTCTCAGACCTGGGCAATGTTCTCCCTCCATCTACTTCAATAATACCTCCACATGTGATAACTCTGGGATTCCAGATCTACCCCTTGGCCACCCACTGTTTTACTTCAAGACAGTCTTAGAAGGTGAAGTAAGACATTATCTCAAGAAGGTACTTAGGAAATCAAGATACAGCAGGGATACTCTTGATCTCAAATTTATTAGCTTTACATTGGAGGAAATCCTTTTGCCCATTACCAAGATATTCAACCTTTCACTTAGCCTCGCACAATTCCTGCAAAGATGGAAATCTGCAGTGGTGACTCCTGTGCATAAGAGTGGGGACCGGGCACTGCACGGGAACTATCGCCTGATTTCCATTTTCCCCCCACTTTTGAAGGCCCTTGAGTGCATCGTGGCTGATCAGCTTGTCGAGTATTTGGAAAAGTATCAAATGCAATGTCCCCAACAGCACAGTTTTTAGGCATGGGCACAGTACCATCACAACATTACTGGAATTTACTGGATATATCCATAACTCCTTGGAACAAGGTCTTTTGGTTGGTGCAACATTCATTGACTTAACCAAGGCCTTTGATACTGTAAATCATGCTCTCCTTGTCGACCAGCTTACTGTCATTGGACTCTCCACTGACACTAGTAAATGTTTTTTTTAGCTACCTCAGCAACTGCTCTCAACAGGTAAAAATCGGATATGTCCTCTCAGATAGGAGACCAGTCCATTTGAGAGTCCCACAAGGCTCTATTCTAGGACCATTCCTATTTAGTAACTTCCTTAATAAGCTCCCGGATTCCTGTCATGGACATATCCTCCTATATGCTGATGAAGTCGTGATCTTTACTACGGTGCAGTCTGCTTAAGTGCACACCCTTGGGATATTGGGTTTTTGTGCACTTAAATGGGCTGTGTACTTAACTGAAAAATAACATTTCAGACTTTGGTTGTAGTTTAGGTGCTTTATTAAATGTAAGCGCCGCATACAGTGCTAATGCCGACATCGCCAACATAGAAGAAACAGTAACAACACTTCTTAGCACAGATAGACATTACAGTACATTAAATTACTTTAGTAAATGGAAACAAAATAAGGCTTTCTTAATTTATTACAGCACATTATAGTAGTAAGTTTAACTAAACACTGCAGCTGTGAAAAAAACATAACCTTTCAGTGCGGTTTACTCTGTGTACTCATTAACACCTAGAAGCTATTTAATAAAAATCAGGTTTTTTTTTTTTTTTCTGTTTAGGTGCTAAAGTCATTTTTTTCTTTTGAGGGTTCATATGTTCTTACTGTTTCCATGCATTGTAGGGCTTTGGCAGAAGTCTCTTCTTGGGTACTTTCGTTGTCCTCTTCCTGGTCTATGTCCATGGCATCGGTTTTCCCCCCTCATATCTCCTCCTCACTTACTGGTACAACTGTAGAAACAGATTCATCTATGGCTATGTGTTCCATAAAATCTGTGGCAGTCATACCAGCTGGCAAAACAGGAATCGGCAGCATGTCTCTGTTGTTCGCTTCCAGGTTCCTGGTTCCCTCAGATGGACTAGGTGATGTCAACCCTGCCTTACGATAGGTTAGCAGTTGGGCAGTGATCTGCAGGTGCAATTTGACTTAGATGTGGGAGGGAGGAACAACTTTCTGTGATAGAAGTGTTTAACTTTTTTTGTGCATTAAAAATGTTTTATATGTTTGCTAAAATGTGCACTTATAAGTGTGATGGACCACAAATCAGTCGGAAAACAGGGAAAAAAATGTGTACTTAACTGAAATGTACACTTATACAGTGTGCACTTAACAGGTTAATTTAACAGTGCAAAGTTGGGAAAAAAATCAGGACACTGAAAAAGTGTGCACTTATACAGTGTGCACTTAACAGGTTACTTTAACATTGCAAGGATAGGAAAAAACTGGATATTGAAAAAGTGTGCACTTAACCGGGATGTGCACTTATCTGATATGCACTATGGTGGGCTGCAATGTAGTTACTTTTATCCCAAGCTTCAAGAGGACCAACTACAGATTGGCTTTGCAACCACTGAGAAATGATTCAGTGACCACAAGCTCATAATGAACTACAAAAAGATGAAGACCATGTTGCTTTCCAGCTCCCAAAACAAACATAAGGCCTTTCCCCCTAACCATCACTAATGATGTGGGCTCCCCACTGGAACTAGTACAGCATTTTAAATACCTGGGCATAACTATTGATTCCACACTGTCCTATGCCCAGCATATAGACAACATTGCTAAAGCAATTAATATGCGTATTGGGATGCTATATAGGCATAAACACAATCTGCCCGCAGAAGCACTGAACCGGGCTATACATAGCTCTGTTGTCTCACTTGCTGACTATGACCTTGTCAGCTATGGATCAGCCACAGACACGGCCCTCCGCTGCATCAAAACAACCTTAAACAAAGCATGCTGCCTGCTCACTGGTGCTGTGCATCTGACTCACATGTGATCTATACACCCAGGCTAACTGGCTGCAGTTCAACAGCAGACTTACACATCAAACATCCCTGCTTGCTAAAAAAAAAATCAGCCTAGGAATGATGCCCCCTGAAGTTCAAACCTTCTTACTCCATCTCTAAACCCACGTAGTACCAAAAGTTCCGGCAACCAGATTTTCCAAACTCCCCAGTGCAGCACTTCCCTTGGTCAATGAGCCTTCACCCACAGAGCCCCACTCTGGGTCAACTCCCTGCAAACCAACATATCCAATGCAGCTGTGCTGGGCTCTTTTAAACATAAGCTTCAGCAACATCTAGTTGCCATGGCCACCTGTGACTGCTATCATTTGGTCCCTCCTCTCTGATCCCTAAATGATCTATAAGCCAGCCACCCTGTCTCCTGCATGGCTCTACCTGCCTATTATTAGCACTTGTTCGCACTTCATGTCATTGCTCCACCTTCATTTCCCTTCCCTTCCCCCTCCTGCTCCCCTTATCTCCAGCCCCCCTCCACTTCTCTCCCCTCCTTCTCTCCTGCACTCACCTCCTCCTCCACCCTTCTGTTCTATACCCTCCCTCATTCCCCTGCCCAGGCCTCAAGGGCTGTTCCTTACCTGAGTTCTTGACTACTTCTATTCCTAAACCTCCTTCTTCCCTCCTCACCCTCCCCAATGAGGTCTAATGGGATGATTATTACCTCCTTCCTAGGCTTCCTGCTTTCCCCAATGTCTGTAGTAATTTAGTAATCCGCTGATATAGGCATACTTTGTACAGTGTCTCTGCAGTACTTAATATCTTTCATGTTTACTCTATGTTATCTGTGAAAGTTTTGTCTATAGTTGAGCCATGTGTACCCTATGTTATCTGTGATTGCTTCTTCAAACCACTTACCTGCTCCTGTAACACTTTAAATGCATATGCCTGGAGACACTTGCTATGTATCCTGACATTTGTAATGATATCCTGACTCAGGGGCATAGCTAGAATGGTGCAGGGGGTGTAGTCGCACCTGGGCCCAGAGGGTTTAGGGGGCCCTCTAGGTTGGACTAAAAGATAATTCTATTACCCCCCTTTAAAATGTCACCCACGCATGATGCACTGCCTTTGTGGCTGCTTTTCTTGTTCGGAACTTCAGACTCTGAGCCTGGAGCCTTCAGTGGGGGGGGGGGCACCATGCCACCATCATGCTGAGCTGAGCTGGTTCAGTTGCTAGGCTGCAGGCAGTACTACTGTATCACATGACTCTGTAAGCAGCGACAGTAGAGTCATGTGGTACACAAGAAGGTGGATGTGCGCATGCCTCTAAGAAATTGCACCTTCATGCACTTGTGTATCTGTTGGGTTAGTGCATAGTAGTGGTATAGTGGGTGAGGGTCGCTGAGTTGCTCATGTGGGAGAAGACTGACTGAGAGAGGAGTGGAGCTTAGGAGTTAGCTAGCTAGCTGCTTAGTGTAGTGTCCGGGCTGTCCGGTGTCCGACCGACCATGTAGTTAGTCTGAGAGTCTGACCGAGAGAAGAGAGAGCAGAGAGAAAGACTGAGAGACAAGGTTGCTCGCAGATACAAGGTAAATAAATTCTGAAAAATAATTCAATCAGCCCTGACCTGGACCGAGCTGAGGGCGAGTCACTGTCTGACTGACAGATGAGAATCAAGTGAGATGACCATTGATTTTTAATTTTTAGAACTCACTCTCCTTCTCCACCCATCCTGCCCGCCTGGCAAGTGACAACTGTTACAGTTGTTGTAAAGTTTGTCTGTCCCTTCCTTCCAGTTCCCGAGTCATAGCTCCTCCCAACAGCTCTTGTCCTAAAAAAAGAAATACATTTTTGCTGCTGCTGGCCTGGAATTGTGTCATATTGATGACAGAGATTATGATGTAGGTGGCTGTGCTGTGGGAGGCAAGCTAGGCAGCCTGGATTGATCACCATGGGCGGTGGTGCTGGCCTGGGATTCCTATTGTCCTGACCTACTACCCTACCCATCTTGATGTCTTCTTTCAAGTTAACAGTCTGTCTCTGATGGGGAATGCCTGAGCCTCCTCCCTCTCCTGATTCCCGTCTCCCTTTCCAAATCCATCCAGCCTGGCTGTTATTAATTAATTGATTGAATCATATTTTAGTTTTGTGGGAGGTCTGGGGCCATGGGGCTGGGGGCCCTTTTTAATTTCTGTATATTGACTCTTGCCTTAATCATTATAAAAAAAAACAACCAAGAAGAGGCTGAAAAGGCACAACATAGTCTGGAGACTTCACTGGACTGGAGTTACAAAAACAAACAGACACACAAAAAAACACTTGTTTTGTTTCCACTTGATGGTGTGTCTGACTTGACTGTAAATAGTACAAGTAGGTGAAGAATTCCTGGGGGGGGAGTCACAGGGGTCATCTCATCACATCGGTGGGGGGTGGGGTGGAGGAGACAGAATTCAATATATATGTTGTTGTTACAGAGCTAGAGCAAAGCAAATATGTAGTATCTTCATTCATGCAGCAAATGGAAAGGACAGACAACAGTCATGATGAGTCAAGAAAAGAGAAAGAGAAACAAAAAAAACTGAACAGACAAATAAAAATAACAAAAATACAAAGAGCATTATCCAGAACCAGATTAGAACTTAAGGTTATTGTGTCATGTGCCACATGGAAGGTCAAGGTTGCTAGATGATTATACAGAGTCTGATGACTGGAACAGAGATATGACATTAGACTAGAACCAGTGTGATAGGTAGGGTTCATAATAACCATCTGAGTGAGTACTCTAGCTAGTAGGTTCAGGTTGAACAACAAAAAAAAGAGGTATGGAAGTCAGAGGAAACTGCCATGCAAATATGAAACAAATATGCAGTCAGGGCCCTTAAGAGGGTTGGAGAGCTGGGGATAATTGCTCCAGGACCAGCAGCAAAGAGGGGCCCAGGCCAACTGGCATGCTATTGACTGTACGCAGCTACATAGGGGTTGGGGCTTCACCAGAGTCTGAACTTTTCCCGGGGCCCAGAATTCCTCTCAGGGAATATCTGTTTCTTTAGGGTATTGGGTATGGCTTGCTTGGCAGACTGCTACATGCCAACAGTACCTTGGCTTGGCCCTAGCAGGAGTTTTTTTTTGTCAGCGTTTTTTGGGATTATTTAAGTTTTTGTCTGCAGGCAAGGGTGTACTTAGGCTGCTGAACCCACGATGAAATGTTTTTAAGTCACACTGCAATAAGGAAGTTTGGTTAATGGCTTGATCAAGAACACACCTGGAAAAAAAAACCTCATGCCAAACTACTGCTGCTGCAGTACTCTGTCAAGAGCCTATTATAATATCCTATAGAAACTGATCCTCTCTATACCCACAACTGCACTTGTTATCCTTGTCCTATAATATACCCTTGCACCCAGGCCCTATGGGAATTTGCTGCACCACTGTCCTATGTTATCTTCTTATGTGGAACCTATGTAAAGAGCTTCTACTCAAAGGTATTAATCCAAGATTTCAATAAATAAATAAAATAAAAAGATGTGTTGTCCCTGTCCTGTAGTGGGAGGTTCCTTTACACTTTCCCTCTGTTTTCCTCTTATTCAGAGGGTGCTAATCAAGCTACAGATAGAGGGGGCCAGCATGATTCTGGTGGCTCCATTCTGGCCTCGGCAGATATTCTTTCCTCTGCTACAGCAGCTGACGGAGGAACCTCCGGTCCCTCTCCCCCTTTGCAGGAACCTACCAACCGAGCATCAGGGGACCCTGGTCCATCCCAACCTCAGGTCTCTCCATCTGCATGCTTGGCTCCTGAGGACATAGCCATAGCCAGATCTGGAGTCTCTAATAGAGTGGCGGGCATTCTAGGGGCTGCACAGAAAGCCTTCCACTCGAGCCACATAATCCATGAAGTGGAAGCAGTTTGACATCTGGGCTGCCAAACATAGTCTGAACACATTCACCTGTCCAGTAAACAACATCCTGGATTGCCTGATGTATGTCTGACTCAGGTCTCCAGTACTCCTCCCTCAAGGTGTACGTTTCAGCTATTTCTGCCTTTCATGAGCCTGTGGGTGACCACATGTTTGCTTAGCAGGATGTCTCCCATACATTCTTAAGGGGCATCCTTCATTTGAAACCCCAAATCTGTTCTCCCGTCCCGGCTTGGGATTTAAATTTTGTTCTGGAGAAGTTGACCCTGTCTCCTTTTGAGCCAATTGCAACTTGCGAGTTATGTGTTCTCTCTTGGAAAGTGTTATTTTAGTTGCCATTACTTCTTCTCAAAGAATTTCAGAGCTTCAGACCTTCTAGTGCGAGGAGCCTTATTTGATTTTTCAGAAAGATAGGGTGGCTTTGCGTACAGATCTTAAGTTTCTTCCTAAGGTGGTCTCCGAGTTTACACTCGGACAGTCAATCCATCTCCCTGTTTATTTTCCAGAGCATTCCAATCCAGGGGAAGCACTGCTCCATACGTTTGATGTGCACAGAGCTTTGAAGTACTACCTGCTTCATACCAATGAATGTAGAAAGTCGAAGCAGTTGTTTGTTTCCTTCACCCCAGGTAGAGAGGGTGCATCAGTTTCTAAGCAATGATTATCCAAATGGTTGGCAAATTGCATTGTTTTCTGCTACAACAAGTATCGCAAAGATTTGTCTGGAGTGGTTAAAGCTCATTTCACAGGAGCCATGGCTATCTCTATGGCTTATTTCCGAGAGGTCTCAGCTGCTGACATCTGTGCTGCTGCCACCTGGAGTACCGTCCATACTTTCACCAAGCTCTACAGTCTGGGCATTGCCCCAACAGCCCGTGCAGGTTTGGCAGGATTGTGCTGCAGGGCCTCCTGTCTTAACCCTTGCAGGGCCGTTTATGGTGAGCCCTCCTCCCAGACTGTCTGTTTGCACCAGTAACTACTTGGGACTCGTTCCTCTGGTGTGACCTGATAACTGAGATACCCCCAAAGAAGACAGAATAGTTATGTAAGAACTTATCATAACAGTAGATCTTCGAGGAGACCTCAATCATCAGCTCTGCTTTCCCTCCAGCCATCCCAATTCTTGGGGCTATTGTCTAGGAACTGACTGTCTGGTGTATCCAGCCTTTCAATGAGGTCTGGGCACCTCTCTTTCTCCTCAGTCTCCCATGACTAGAGCTATGCACCCTTTGTCTCTGTGGGAAATATCTGAGGAGGGAGCAGGGCCACTCACACCTTTATAGAGTTGGTGACATCAATGAACGTCGATGGTGTAGGAGGCCCCAGTTGTACTTCCATGTGGATCCTGCTTCACCAACTGTGAAGTTTCTATGGTGTGACCTGATGACTGAGATCCCCTCGAAGATCTATTGTTACGGTAAGTTCTCAAGTAATGGTTCTTTCTCCTCCCACTTTGCAGTTCTGTGCTTTAAAGACCCACTCTCTACTATAATAAAAAGCTTAAAATCACTGCATTTGTAACAATTATTGTTTAAATTTAGTTGTGTTTTCTAGTTTTATTGTAGTTTCTTTTCCTTATTATTGGTCTACTGAATATTGCAGATAACGAAATACTTATTTTACAGATTCTTTCAAAATGTATCTAACCCTCCCATGCTGACTGCATAGTTGCTGTTTGTGACAGTCTGTTGCCAAGGTAAACACTACGATGTCATAAACCAATGCACGGTGAGATTAATTGGGGAGAGGGGAATGTTTTTTATATAGACGTTTTGGGTAGGCTACCAATATGTGTTGTAAACCTTGAAGAGGAACGTTAAAAATGAAAAGAAGATTTCTCTAGTAAATAGTTGTAGCCGAAACATCACATTTATGCAAGCACATGCTGAAAACCAGAGTTGCTCTTCACCCACTGAACCATTCTGCTCCCTTTTTAATCCTTTACTCTTCTATTGTGTGGCGCAGTTCTAGTCCCAAGAGATGCCTTAGCTTGATACCAGATTTTCTTTTTTCAAGTTTTGTAAATTCCTCTCCCCATCTAAGATCCAAGCCACAGCTCTCAGATAACCACAGATTTGGGCATATCTATCAAAAGCTTCTTCTCAGCCAGTCTTGGTCCTAGAAACATGCTTTACCACAACAATCCTTAGACTTGGGGCCATTTAAATTGTGTTTTACTTAGCCATCCTCAGACACAAGGTAATGTGACTGGGGATTTCGCACAGTTAGCCTCGTACCCATTGCTGTTTGCTCAGAGCTGTACCTTAGAAACTTTGGTTTACCACAGCCAACCCTAAGTCAGGACCATCTGGCCAGGGCTTTAACCTAGTTACTCCCTGATCCAGAGCCAGCTGTCTGTAATTTGCTTTAGCCTACCCAACACTCAGGGCTATTTAACTGTGGTTGCAGTCTCGCTATCTTCAGGTCTTGACCTTCTGACTGAGACTGCATCCCAGCTATTCATCCAGAGAGAGACCCCTTCATGCTACAGTGCTCCTCTGTTCACTCCCTCCCAGTAAATGGCCCTACTTGGCAGTGATGCCCATCCCCAAAAGTTAAGAGTTCACAATAGAGTGCTTATAATATAATTCATACAATAATTCCCTATAGGCCAAGCTCATTACCTCTGTAATGCAGCTGAGCTACTGCCTGCCTGCCTGAGTTGGAAGTTCTGTCATGAAGATGTAAACACATCTTGTTGTTCAAGCCAGTATTATTCCGCATTCTTAAGACTAAAATGTAGCCTCTGTTCTTGTGTTAGAATTAATATTTCTGTACAATTACAACACCAGTTTAGTATGCACTGAAAGGATGAGAACTCACTACATCAAACAGCACATTTATTAGTTTTAGTCTGAGATAAATGTTATATGCCATTATGTACTGCAGGTAATATTGATAAAAGCACTGCTTCTGTTTTCTTAGATGCACAGCTACTTAAATGAACACTATCTGTTGAGACAGCTCCCCCAACACACACAGCCTTAAGACACCAGCTCTAACGACAAGGTCTAGCCAGAGTCATTATGGCTGCGGCAAGCTTGTTGGAGCGCCGGGGAATGAGCGCCGCCAAATGCCATACCAAGATGGCAGCGCCGATGGAACTGCGCATGTGTGGCACTCGCAGATGTGTAGTTCTATTGAATGGAAAAATGCCATTCCCAAGATGGTAGCACTGATGAAACTGCACATTTGTGATGCGTGCACATGCCCAGTTCAATTGTGGAATGCGGAAGTGGCAGACGGCATGAAAAATAGTGCAGTCATGCCTGTATTGCGAGTGGCTGTGGCGGACTGTTGTGACTGTTTTGGAGGTATGGGAGGATTATTCTGAACCTCCAAAATGGAAGTGTGCCACGGTCGCTTGTTTTCTCAGTGAGTGATCGCAAAATGGCTGCATGTTCCGCCCATGCAGCCATAAAAAGCAAGAATTTGAATTCCCTTTTAATGAAGAATGTTATACTAAGTAAGAGAGTTGATCTCTGCATAACTGTTGTGCTCTGGATAGAGAATGGAGGGAGATAGAAGCATTTCAGCACAGTTCAGTAGGGCACAATTGCTGGTCTAGGATAAAGGGTCAGAAAGTTCCTGCCACTGCTTTTGTTTACTCTTTTTGCACAAAACACCCTGATGTAGTTATGTATTGTTCATGTAAGTATTTCTTAATGACACTTGTCTATACTTTATGTATAGGGAACCGTCTCAGTGGAAAGCAGCTGTTTTCTTTTGTTAACTAAGGAAAATTACCACATTTTTCAGTAAGAAGAAAACATCATAATCAATTTTTTGCATATGCTGAAATATTAGCTGAAAATGGGACTTAGCCTCAGTCTACATTTCCAAGACAAAATAATAAATAAGCTCCTCAGCTGAAATTTGCATGCAGTAACTGAGCTAGGGACTACATGTGGGAAATAACCTGCAGTGTTTGTGTATGTATGCAATGAATTAAGAAGGGGTACTTGAATAATGATCCCTACTCAGTCACTCATTTTGCTGCTACAGTATAGTCATATAAAAGGAATCTCGGGGCCATGGAGACGTTGGCCCACTGCCGAAGGGTCCATGGACCAATACTAATCTTCCACCTCAGGGTTGAGGCGCTAGCTCTGGCGTACCTCCCCACGAAGCCTGCAATGGACCCACAAATGCTGAATCTCAGATCGGGGAACTGTAAGATGGTCAAAGTGCTGCTTACCATCAGGAAGGACTTTCTCTTCAGGGCTGCTGCATTCTGAGCTGCTTGATTTCTGCCCTACACTCCAGAGACCTCTGGGGAGTTTTCCTAAAGACCAGCGTGCTTGTCACTTACCTCATAGCGCCAAATTTGAAAAAGGCACTCTGAGGCAATTGGTCCCTGCATCCTCTGACGCTCCTGGCTGCTGGGCATATAACTTTGTTCTGAATCCTTGCCTAGCTACAATCTCGGGGCCGTGGAGACGTTGGTCCACTGTTGAAGGGTCTCCTACCCCCCACGGACCGATCCTAAGTCTTCTACCTCGGGGTTGAGGCGCTAGCTCTGGCATACCTCCCCTGAAGCCTGCAACGGACCCACAAATGCTGAATCTCGGATCGGGGAACTGTAAGATGGTAAAAGTGCGGCTTACCATCAGGAAGGACTTTCGCTCCAGGGCTACTGCATTCTGAGCTGTTGAAATCCACCCCCCCCCACCTACCCCGTTTCTTCCTCCCGTTAAACGGACCCAATCCCCTTCCACAAACTCGCTTGTCCAATCCAGCAGCAATCCTGAAATGTTCAGCCTGTAGTTTTCCTCTTAACCCTTTATACTCCCTTACCCCTGTAAGCCTGATGTGCTGACTACTCAATCTGTAGTATATTTGTCTCTGCTTATCTCAAATGCTTTAATTACTGCTGTCTCATAGTGCTGGATAAGTGTCTCTGCAAACTTCAAGTGCCTTAACTACTGCTGTCTTGTAAACTATGTGTACTTAGCCTGTAATACCTGCTATAGAATAACCTAACTTGCTAATAACCAGACCCATTAATCTCTCTGGAGGTAGAGGTACAGCTGATATCCTCCTGGCATAGTAATTCTCATACTGTTTAAAGGTCTCTTACTGTTATTGTTATGTTGTTGCTCACTTTGTTGAACTATTCCCCCTTTTAGCTCAGCTCCTCACCACTTCAGCCCCCAGCAATAGGTGGACAGTCTCGGCCACTCCTACTCTCCCGCCCTACCTACCTGACCTGGTCCTTCCCCGAGTCTTGCGTCCCCTCTCAGATCTACAATATAAGGAGCTTGGCGCTCACGGTTGCTCCTGCATACATAGCTCCGATACTGGGGACTGACCTACCCTTCTTCTGGGGCTGTCTCTCCTCAGAACCGGGCTGGAATACCGTTCTCCCTTATCGACCTCGATCCTCATGAGCAGGACTTAAACAAGCTCAGCCTATTCATGTACGGACTATTCCTGAAGCGAAGCTGCTATAATTCAATTTCCTACTTCAGCAAGTACAACCAGCGGATGCTCCTCCTCATCCCCCCAAAGCTACTGGCTACCTTGCCAGGCTCAAGCTGGCACTGGGGGGGGGACATTGAACTAAACCCTGGTCCCCACTCTCAGTGACCCTACCAACCCCCTCTGGGCCAATACTAGTGGACTCAAGCTGGTACACATGAATATCAGCAGCTTAAGGTATAAAGTGTATGACCTTGAGGCATGGACAGCACTGTATAAACCTGACATACTAGCTGTGACTGAAACCTGGCTCAAGCCACAGACCATCCCCCATGAAGTGGACCTTGTTGGCTATCGTGCTTTTAGAAAGGACAGGGCTGGGAAAAAAAGGAGGTGGGGTTCTCATCTATATCAGCACTGCCTTGCACGCTTCACAGATTGATCACCCTATTCTTTGTGGATCGATAAGTAAAATCCCATTTGTTAAAGTGCTCCTCGGAGACACCAAGTCCCTGTACATAGGGTGTGCCTACCTCCCACCCCAATCTGCTGCCTCCTCCCTAGAATCCATAACCCATTCCCTGGTGGAGCACCCCCTGGGGGAGACCATCCTCCTTGGGGATTTCAATCTAAACTGGCTTGCCCTGGGGACATCCACTACCAAGAATCCAATACTGGACTCCTCACTTACCCAAGTCATTGATCTGCCCACTAGGCACAATGCTAAGTCTGGCAATCATTCCCTACTCGACTGGGCACTAGTCTCCTGCCCTGACCGCATATTGACAGCTGGGATCATGGCAGACTCTCTGAGTGACCACTCTCCAATTTTCTGCACCTGGTCCAACAAGCCCCTTAAAATTGCTGCTAGGGTTATAGAAGCCAGGAACCTTAGCAGGCTTGTACCAGCAAACCTCTGCTCTGACTTGCAGATCATTGTCTCCCTCCCCTCGCTCGATGAGGTGCTTGATTACTTCACCAATTCATTCCTGTCTGTGGCCAATGTGCACGCCCCACAAAAGAAGCTCAGGGTACAAGGAAAGTGCCACAAATGGCTGAGCCCTAGCCTTAAGTAAATTTTGCTACTCCGTGACAGGGCCTGGGGACTCTACAAATCCTCAGGCACTACATCTGACTGGGAGAAGTACAGGGAATTGAGGAATCAATGCAAAAAAACCTACAAGCAGGCCAAGTCCAAGTACCTTAGAGACCTCCAAACTGGTCACCTATGTGACTCTAAGAAATTCTGGGGTCACGTTAACGCCCTTCTTAAGGGTACCACAAATGCACAAGAAGATGCACTTTTGGTTGGGGATACCCTGGCCAGTGAACCCTCTGCAGTTGCTGAAGCATTCTGTGCCTCCTTCTCCAATCCAAGTAGACCCTCTCCCCCTGCCCTCTGGGATTCCCTACTACACCAGTATGGACTGGGCGCTTCCTCTGCCCCAATTCCACCTGAAACTGGTCAAACCATCTGCTGTACTTCCTCTTTTACTCAAAATAAACCCTAACTCTTCCCCGGGACATGATCTGCTTGAACCTCGGCTGCTGAGGGCCGCTGCCCCAGCTATCATCTACCCTGTCACCCTGCTCATCAACAGGTCCCTCCTCGAAGGAACAGTCCCAAGTAAGTGGAAGGTATCAACTATTATCCCTATCCACAAAAAAGGACCCAGGGACAAAGTGGGGAACTATAGGCCTATCTCCCTACTCAGCCCTCTCGGAAAGTGCAGGAGAGACTGGTATACAATCAACTGCAGGATTACCTCGAGCAGCACCTACTCCTTGCCGATGTACAACATGGCTTTAGGAAAGGCCATGGCACTGACACTGCCCTTATCCGGCTCACATCCGACATCCTCAAGACCATGGACCAAGGCTCCCCTACGGGTGCTGTATTCATTGACCTGTCCAAGGCCTTTGACCTGGTCAGCCACAAACTTCTCCTTTCCAAACTCCACTGACTTGGACTGGATGTGCACTCACTCTCTTGGTTCGAGAGCTACCTGATCAATAGAACCCAAAAAGTCAGTTGGAGAGGAGCACAATCCGGCACTAGACCCACGGTCTCTGGGGTACCCCAGAGCTTGATCCTAGGCCCCCTGTTATTCTCACTTTTTATCAATGACATAGAGGGGGACTGTGGGCTGAGCAACCTCATTCTATATGTGGATGACACTGTCGTCTACTGCAGTGACCCACAACCCAGTGTCATCTCCGCCAAACTGCAGGCCTGTCTCTCAGCTCTCGAGGTCTGGTTTACCTCTAATTCTCTAGTGCTGAATGAAGAAAAAACTAAGGCTGTTCTGTTTGGCACTAGATGCCTGGGCACTGACAGAAGCAAGCTACTCTAGCTCAACACAGCCCAAGGGAGAAGAGTAGAGGTCATAGACAGGTTCAAGTACCTTGGGATTCTCCTTGACTAGGAACTGACCTACAAACCCCACATCGACTCCTTAACACGATCCATCCACCAGAGGCCTGATCTCCTCTACCGGCTGGGCAACTCCCTCTCTGGTGAGGCACGATGAGCCATAGCCAACTGCAGCCTTCTCCCTTCCATCCTATATGGGGCCCCCCCGCTACAGTTTCTCTGAGAGATGGAGCTCAGCAAACTCTCTGTGCTCTATCACAGAGCGGCTCGCTTTGCAACAAACTCCTCCCCCAGGAGGCATCACTGTGAGGTTCTTGCAGACCTAAATTGGCCCAACTTACGGCACAAGTTGACCTACTCCTCTGCCTGCCTGGCCTTTAAATTCACCTCCTTCAGCCCTTCCCCACACCTGCATGGGCTGCTCACTCCAAATGTCCAGCGCCGTACCTTGTGATCCTCGGCAAGTCGTCCCCTTGACATCCCCCGTGTTCGCATCAACCAAGGCAAGCGATCCTTCCAGTATGCTGCTCCCTACTTATGGAATGCCCTCCCAGCAAGTCTGATTGACAAGCCTACTCTCCAAGGGTTTAAGTCAGGCCTCAAAGTGTACCTTCTGGAACTTAGTCTCTGTGGTTGTAATTGCTTGCCCCCTTCCTGGGCCTACTGTCATGCTATCACCCACTTAACCGCACCTACTTACCCCATGAACCTCTTATGAAAAATTGTTAAATGTACTGAGCACCTGTCTTAATACTTGTGAGCCTTGTGATACCTGCTGTCTCTGTGCTAAACATTTGATACCAACTCCCCAATATGTATCAGCTGAAATTATGTATATTGATACCTATGTATGTATTTACTGTAACTAACTCCGGGTCACCCCTGAAAAAGGGATCTCTGGTCTCAGTGGGCTTACCCAGTTGCCAAAATCTAAATAAATAAATAATAGCGTACAGAATAGTGAACCAGGAATCTGGCATGGAGCTATATGGTGAACTGGTGGTGGTGATGGGAATCAGACTTCCAGTCTTGCAATAGTGGGAGCCTCCCCCACCCCCCACACATGCACCCTTTTCAATGATTCTCCTAGGTCACAGGGCCACCAGACACTACTGCATGCTGCTACTTATGGCAGACAAGAGCCTGCATCCACATCATGCCTTGGGAATACCCAGAGGTATGGGGCACCTTTCCTGTCTTCTAGGTTGAGATCATTTCTTGGAATACTCAATCTACCTGTGCCAGCCTGTTGTAACAACCCAGGCCTAGGTCATGAATCCAGGATGCTGACAAGCTAATACTGTGATATTCAGCCATCATTTTCCAGTTTTAATAGTGTGTTAGAAAACATTTGAGAAAAAAGAAATGCATGTCTTTGTTTGGTGGTGACTTTAATCCACACCTTGGTCTCAAATGAGCCATAATTATCAGCAGATTTTTAATTCTTCTTTTAAAAAATGGTGGTTTGATTTTCCCCTACTACCCAAACTGCAAAGTTTGTCTTGGTAGTCATTTTTCAATGTGTTCCCCTTTTTGTTGCCACCATGACATCATAAAGCAACCCAACCCCTAAGACAATCAGCAAACATCCAACGTTAAAGAAATAACCTATAACTGCACATGTCTAAATAGCCATGCCAGCTTTATTATTTTCTAAGTAGAGGACTGCCAAAATAGATGATATGAAAGGAAAGCATTTTGAGAAGCTACAGAGTATTTGCTCTGTGGTGTTCAACACCACTTGACTTTGACTGATTTTAATACTTTTCCCTTTCAGAATATCCTCTAGTTGCCAAATAATTTTGTGTAAAGTTTAAAGTTAAGAAAATGAATGCTTCGAATAGATCAATATATTTGACTGTACTGCCATTAGCTAAATGACCAGTAATGCCTACTAAGAAAGTAAAAAAGGGCTGAGTACATAGATTAAACTGATGCATTAACTATACCACTGATGGATTACAGTAGTTCCTAATCAGCAGTTAACTAGCATGATTGAGGCTAACAACTGCAACTACTTAGGGCCAATTATTAAAACCTGGGGCTAATTGGTTGCTGCTAATTATTTTTGTGGATTTCTGCATCATAAAAATAAAACCTTGCCTAGCAGAAAAGGCACAGAATAAATAAAATGAAGAGGCCATCTACAGAGCTAAATTGTACAATAGGGTCCCACAATCTCGCTTTGTGATTGGTCAAGTGCCTTCTTTATGCATGAGTAAATGTGTGTATAACCATGCATAAAGAACCAGTCAATCATATGACAAAACTATCACTTCACACACTGAATGTTCTTAATATAAACAAAACAGTTACCACCTTCCTTCCAGCTAAGATGTTCCACTGCAACTAGTGTTGTATCTTTTCCCCCCCAACACTCTCTGTGTCTCACCAGTGGATATGCTCTTCTTTCTGAACCTGTCAACCATGTCTCTTCCTCCCACTTCTCAGGTCCTGTCACCATTTGCCGCTCTCCATAAACACCACCATCAACTATGGGAGCTGCTCATACCACCTTCTCTGTTAAGGAACTGCCAACAGTTGCTCATAGCTCGCACCATGTTGTCTCTGCCATGCTCATCTATGGGAACCAGTCACTACTTGCACCACGGTCTCTCTTAAAGAAAAAAAATGTAAAAAGTATATAAAAAAAAACAGACAGTGGAAGCAGGTGTATGCATGGGGTGGGGAGGTGGAGGAAGGATTCTTATTCTACCTAACACCAGACTTTTTAATGAATGGAATAGGGATATTAAAATAAAAATCAATAAAAGTTTTAAACAAAAAAAAAGTTTTAAGTTTTTGTCTTTTTAATCCTTCAGTTACAGTCCATTGTGTAATAGCAATGATCATCTCCAGTATGTGGGTTATGCTGGGATTTACCCACGTCTGGGCTGGATTTGGTCACTCGGCCTGCGGCCTCAGAACCAAAGCACATCAGGTGTGGGTCAACCCTGCATAACCCACACCTTGTCATGGATTATGCCTTAAATATACAGTGTGTCTCTAGTTGTGACAAGTGACAGGAGGACTTACATAATTTGCTTGTGGCTTCAACACTTTTTAGTTATGGTCTTTCTTTCTCACACTTGCAGATAATTTTGCATATTTTCAGTCAGATCCTTGTGTATACCCTTTGTATTTGGTTTAAACAATAATGTATATAGCTGTACTTGTGTGTCAGTTGATCTCATGTATAATTCAGCCTCCCTTTTCTTTGTGAATTTTAGTACATTTGTAGTTGCATATACAGTAGGTCTACCCCCATAATCAGTGCTCCCCAACATCTCCATAGCACTATTCCATAGTTCTAAAATCATCACACATGTGCCCACACTAAATTCTCCCCCCAGTTCACAACCATGGCACTGGTTCCAGGTACATGTTACTGTATGCTGCTCCCAGTTTTCACTCTGTCCATCACTTCCATGAGCATGACGTGGCATGGACTGGACTTTCAGTCCACACCTACTTATGAGCAGTACAGCTTTAATTTTGCACATCTCGCCCAAAATGTGTTTCTGTGCATGTAGTACACAATGGCGCAGTTGGTGTGTGAAAGCAATGTTTGGGACAGATTAAGAAAATTACATTGACACTGTTCATTTGCAGAGGTCCTAAGATGTCTATGTTGAAAATTTGGTGAGAAAAGTTAATAAAATGACTGCTACGAGCGTGCGTTGCACAGTTTTCTTAACAACAGCATCCTTGCACATTTGCAATATTTTCACTCCAGATTGCCAACACTGCCATTTGCTCGCACCTCCTTATGAACAGTACAGCTGTCATTTTTCACATCCCGGCCCAAATGTGTTTTTGCACTTCCGGCGCAGACAAGCGCGGTCGCTGTGGGAAATCCGTATTTGGGACACATTAGGAAAATCACACTGACACTGTTCATTAGCAGAGGTCCTAAAATGGCTATGTTGAACATTTGGTGATGAAAATCCATAAGATGACTGAGTTACAAGTGTGCATTGCACACTTTCCACGCACGCTTATAACTTTGAACATTTGTAATATTTTCACTCCAGATTTTCAACAGTGCCATTTTCCCACACCTCCTTATGAAGGCTAGCTAGTCCTTGACTCTCCTTTACTGAGGCAGTTGGTACATGGGGTACAACAGTTAATTCATCTTGTCACAAAGACGTAAATTGGTCCAATATCTACTCAATTAATTATGGTAACTCCTTTAGCATTCCTTGGTCCCAGCAGACACATCTGTGGCCTAAACTGTATAATTGTCCTGGACTCTACCAGTCCCCATTTTCCTGGCATAGCGAATCTGTTTGGAATTCTTCATGTTCCCTCCTTAGCTGTCTGTGACATGGAATTTCAGCTCCTCATATTGATACCTGGTTTTGGGTTCCAACTTAATATAGTTCTGTACCCCTTAGGGATTACCTTCCTCACACATGCGCTCCTTACTGCTCCTTTTGCTCCTTAATTCAACCTGTGTTTGTATGGCAAACAAGGAATCCAGGGTCAGTAATTGCCTTAGACCAACCAAACCAGTATCCTTTAACTGTGCAACTCCCTTATGTCCCCCCATACACCAGTCAGGGCCCACATCATGTGCCATGTAGCTTGCCTCCATGACTGCCTGCTCATGTAGACACAAGTGCCAAGCTTTGGATGATGTGGGGGACCCTCCTAACACTCTGAGACACTCTCCTACCTGTGCTTCAGAGACTTCCTCCTTACATGACCCATTGTGCAGCTCTAGTCCTGGTTCTCTTCCATCCTTCACTGTCTTCAGATGGCCCTGGGTGTGAGCTTACCGATGTTGCCTCCCATCCACAATATCTGTGACCCCTCTTCATGGGAATCCTCCTCAGGCCAGCAAGCCACAAGATAGCACTCATTGAAGGCATATCCATCTAAATGCCCTGCCCTCCCTGGTATCCTTCTAACTTTCCCAGTCTAGTGCCATAGGTTTTACTTCCTTCTCTAAGCATTGAGTCAAGAAATGTCTAACTGCCTGAGGTTCATCCTGGCTAGATGAGTCATCCAGATGTACTGTGCTACACCCCTGCACAAGCAGGGTTTCCTGACCTCATGCCACCACTGAGTCTCGAGAGTAGCAGGCACTCCATAACCAGGTGGGAGCCCGCATTGGGAATTATACTGCCCTGACCCATTTCCTGATCCATCCACTCTGATAGACTACATCCAGAGGCCCATTCCTCTGGGAGCAGCTCAGCACCTCAGTGCATCCAGTCACAAAGCTGGCATGCATGTGGAGCATCCCCCAGTCAACATCCTGGAATAGTGCCTTGCACTGGTCTCCTGCCTTAGGGCAACTGCCAGCAAAGGCTCCTGTAACCTTTTCCATAGTGCTATGCTTCTCCATTCCCTATGTCCAACCAAGGCTGATGCAGAGGCACCAAGTTCCTGTTAAGGGCATGGCTAGTAGCAACCTTACCCCTTACCATCAGAGGATTATTAGAGTTTTATTGGATGAAATTACACAGTTTTCTGAGGCTGCTATCTAGTACAGCACTGTTGATAGATCGATCTGTTGTTTAACATTACATTCATTTCATGACCATGTTGTCCAGAGCCCTTTCAGAAGGACTGCATTGTGTCAAAGGGCTTTTTCTTCGCAAGGTTTCATAACCTGGACCCTTATACCAAATGGCATCAGGGTCAATATTTCAGTTTCATCTTTTAAATATCACTATAAACAAAATTTATTGAATTTTGTTAAATGTGATTGTAATGTACTGTATAATTATGGTTTGTCTATAGCATTTGTTTTTAATGTTTGTTCTGTACTGTGTGGCATCTTTGTGCCCCAGAACACAATTGTAAATGGATAGTTACTCCTTAATTTGTTTTCCAGGTCAGCAACTTAAATAACTCATACATACTGTATGTACCCCAGTCAACAACTCAAATAAATAACTCATAAATATGTACAGTAGATACAAAGGTTTTGCCAGGAGATAATGACCCAGTGGTCCATCAGTCTGTTTATCAGGCTGGTCTGCTGAGAGTGAGGGAATGGCATTGCTTGTTGCATGTATCAAATTGCAACAAATAACGTATAGTATGTTGTTTCACTTTATCAGCCCCAATAAGATCACACCACTGTAATCCATATAGTGAACTTAAAGCAGCAGTGCAATGAAAATTGGGTTAACATTTGACTCTACCTTTTTTCTTCCTAATTGATGCCAGATCTCTTCCAGTTTATTTTGGTGGTAACATTTCCAGTTTTCATTATTATTTAAGAATTTTATAAAAGTTTTAGAATAATTATTTATCAAGAAAAAAAGATGGCTGCATAATTTTTGCATATAAATAATATTGAGGACCCGAGGAGGGTAAGAGTCCAGACAAAAATGCAGATGTACAGTAAACAGCATAGAAAGCATCCAGAAAACCCAAATCAACAGTTCTGCCAATATTTTTCATAACCATAGCAGAAAATTCACCTTTTGGAATAACTTTTTTTGTTGCACTGCTGCTTTAACATTTTAACTCCAATAAGAGAATACAAAATAAATAATTTACCAGAATGTATTTCATTAAATGACTCTCCACTGTGCTTTCAAAGCAACCTGAAAATCTATTGGTGGACCACATCTAGTTGTAATTTTTCTAAAGTACTTTGAGTATACTGTATAATAAACTGTGTAACAAATGTTATTATGTTTAAACATGTAATTTGTAATTATTTGTATTTATTTGTATGCTAGGCATGGTTGAAAAATGGTATTTCACCCTGTCCACTTCCTGGTGAAATAGTTCAACAATTAAAATGAAAAAGAAACTAACAAAAAAAAAATCTTCTGGAAACCACTGATATGATATATGGGAAATTGCATGACTAACTGGTGACTTGTGTCAGTGACTGGGTGAGTGCATTAGTAATAAGTGGGGGGAAGGGTGTATATCATTAACTGGAGGGGAATGCATTGATAACTAAATGACATGCATTGAGGGCTGGTGTGGGGGAATGTAGATCAGTAATGGGGGATCTGGACTGGTTAGCATGTGGCAAGAAGCTGCATGAGAAGATCTGAGGGACTACATCTGGTGATGGGGAACTGGCTGCACTGACTGATTGTGGGCATCACATTAGGTGATCGGGGACTTCTAGATACCAAGGGATGCTGAGAAAATGACTGGGAGAATCAGTGAACAACAGGGATTGTGTAGAATGAGATAGGGAGAGGTTGCCACTAGGCACAAGGCAGTGCTTGGAACAAGGACTAGTAAAGGTAAAGGGGGTTAAAGGAAGGACACCAGAAAGTGCTTGGAACCAGGATGGAGAATGGGAACCCAGTCTCACAGACACAACACTAGCTAGAATTGCACCTGTGACCTTTCACTGGGATCTTTGGAGGCACTATCTCCAATAGTGCCTTATAACGTCTGAATTGTTGATTTGCATTCTGCTTCACTGTGGTGGAGGTAATGTCATTGTGTATAGCGTAACTGATTGGGAGAACAATATATCTTATGTTGGGGGAATCTCTTGCAGCAGGCCATCATAGGTAGGACTCCGCTGTCTCTCACTAGGACCAAACTTTTCTAGCTAGCAGTCTACAAAAGGGGGCCACCCACCTTTGACATCACTTGCTAGTGTCAGCCACTCTGTACAGGTGGGCAGCCCCCCACATCCTCCCCAGCTGTTGAAAGTGCATGTTCTGTGCTGCCCCCAATTAAGAATGAGAATCAATCTCTGTGTCTCCTCTGTAGCAGTATTTGGCCTTGACTTTTGACATGATGCACTAGAGGGTCTTAGTAGACTGACTCAGGGAATATGCAAAATTGTCCAGGGCTGTGGTAACATGCCTCTGGTCATTTCCTGTTGGATCAAGAACAGTTAGTGGTGATAGAGGCCCTACCTGTTACGATCAATTGATCTTTACTGCAGTGTTCTATGGGATTAGTCCTCTCCCCTGTGCTGTTCACCATGTACATGTTGCCTCTGCAAGAGGTCATTAGGATGATCAACACTGGGCCTCATCGGTACCCGGTTAGAATAGCGTTACATGAATAGCACCAGTCTAGAGAGTGCTAGTTTGTGTAGCGCTAGCACGGACAGTGAGAGGGGATCTACAACACTTTCAGTAAGTGCTCCCCAGGCCACTGTCCATGGTGCTCACACAAACAAGAGCACCAGGATCCAGGAGTCTGGCTGAGCTGCTCCCATAGCTGGAGGGCTAGGGCATAGAGCAGCTCTGCAAGTGGCAGTGGAGACCAGGGGTCTAATCCTGGTCTCCAACATTTTTTGTGTAGTCGGGACTTTGTTTCTTTGACACAGTACTGTGGAAACAGTATTCCACTGCCCACATATTTTAACTTTCCCTGTAATCCGCTTCCCTCCCCCAGAGTGAGAATCCTTCAGTCCAGGGATGGTGCATGGGGCAGAGCCCCCCGCAAAAATAAAACTGATGGCATTATTGCTGCACTATTGTTGCCGACAGCACTGTGATTGGCACTATTCTGACCCAGTGCTAGCATCATCTGCATGCTGTAATTGCACCTGAGCAGGGCAAGGGCAATTTCTGGGTACTTTTATTCAGGTAGTTGCTAACTGAAATAAAGAACTGGATAACCTCCAGTTGACTGGATCTAAATTCTAATAAGACAAAACTGTTCCACTTCTCTGCTTTATAAAGCCTTCCCCCTTGGAGGAGGAGGACCCGACCGGTGAAGTTGATCTTGATGAAAGGCTGAGACTCGAAGGCCAAGTGTCAGCTGTAGTCAAGAGTTGTGTTTATCATACTCTGGAATATCTCCAGGTAGTGCCTCTTTCAAAACCAGATAATCTGAAATCACTGGTGTGCCTTGACTAGTGTAGTGTGCTCAATAGAGGCCTACCCACTAGTCAGACTTGAAACCTGCAGCTGGTGCAAAACACTGCAGCTCATCTTGAGCTCCTTGAGGAGCTTGGATCAGATTGCCGCACTTTGCAACAGCTGCATGTGAGGCATAAAGCATTTGACTACAAAGTTATTATTCTGCCTTTCAAGGCCTTGACTACACTGTATCCCACCTAAGTACCTACTTGAGCTTTTGTCCATTCAACACCCAGATAGAGTCCTTCCATCCAGGGACCATGGGCTGCTCATTGTCCCTCACCCAAGTCTGCAAAGGAAAGGATGTTTTCAGTTGCAGCTCCTGGTCATGGGATATTTCCTCATAATGCCATGCTGTATACTCACAGCTTGGTAATATCGAAATTCAGCACACCTATCTTTTTTTTGTGTTATTTATTTTCTCCACTACGTGCTACCGCCTCAGCCACTCCTTCAGGCTGTGCCAAGGCTGGATCTGATCCATCTGTTCCTGATCCCTGGCCCTCATATTGCAGTTGTCCCCCAGGGTAACCTGGACGTAACCCTTCACCGGGCGGGTCCTCCTCCTCCAAGGGGGAAGGCACCAGAGGGGAAGGCTAGCACAATACATGGCCCTCGGGGAACTGCTGAAGGACTGGGAGCTCCGGGATGTTGATGGCCTCAGATCATCAGGCAGCCATCATCCGGCTGAATGTGGAGCCATTTTCCACTTTTTTGGTGATGTTCCCTTGCATTGCATCTGCTCTGCCCCCTGGTCTCCACCGGAGGCCGCTGTAGTGTGACGCATCCCCTGCTACCCACCCCAGAAGAGGAAAGCAGTCTTACAGATGCTCAATCCTCTCCTTTCCCTGCCAGCCCCCAGCGTCCCGAGTCCATTCCCAAACCTGGGTCACCAGTGTGGCTCGAGGTAAGGTGCCAGTGCCTCAGCCCTCTACACCAGCGGGCCAGCTGCAGCACACTTATCTAGTCACTCATGCCCAAATGGACATGCAGTTCATTAAAACTTTGTTTCCCATCATGCTTCATTCAGGCGGGATCAGGTGAACAGCCTCTCAGTCCCCTCTCCACCCCTCCTGGTCATTGCACACTTCCTCTGGTCCACAGGCTTAAGTCCCCATGGATTCCCCCCTGTGTGAGACTAGAGAGAGGAGGGCCATCCCCTCCCCGGTGCACAATCCGGAAGTGCCCGGGAGCAGCTGGTGGCAAAGGCCTAGAAGGTGCAGGCAGTGCCTCAGAAAACCCACTGACTCCCATTTCCTCCTTTCTCCCGCATCTCCTGCCATTACATGAGCTTGCATGTATGTGTAGACGCACACACAGCATGTCATGATGGTTCCCTCTTCATGTGGTCCAAAACTGCACTGCCACCAGGCCTCCACCTGGTAGTAGCCTAAAGCCGGGCTAACAAGCCACCACACCGAGGGAGCAGAGAGCAGCCCACCAAACTCTCAATCCTCTCACCCCCTCGGCTGATCCCTGGCAAACTGAGCTTATTCCTGGCATGGCAGGAGGTAAGGCACCCAGCACCTCTGCCCTCCATGCCACAAGGCTGACTTCCATTAAAACTTTTTTCTGTTTTTTCCTACCCTAGTTAGAATGGGAGTCTTTAGTTATCAGATTTCAGACTGAAGCATGGGCATGCGTGGCTACCAATGTCAGGGTATTTCCCAGTGAAGCCCCATTGACTCTGGTTTGGGCATGTTACATTCTGGATTATTCACTGCTTGGACCACTTCAAGGCAAAGGTTTGAGATGACTCTTAAGCTCCGGTTACCCTGGTCCCATCTCATGATATCTGTTCTGTATATTCTTTTGCTGCCACATTAACTATGTGCAGAATTTTTATGGATTGTTTATTTCTCCATTTATTTGAGTATTTATTGTCAGTGTTTCTAATTGTAATTTACTGCATTATACAGGGCTCTGTATTTTAGAAGGGCACGTCACCATTAAAAGTCAAATCTTAACATTTCTATATAGATGCATGTACTGTATAATTGGCAATATGCCAAGTTATAGTATCTCATTGTGTTATTACCTGCAGTTCATGCCCGTGCCCTCCAGTCCACTGACACCCTCTTCCTCATGGCACCTGTGTACCAGAAGAATGTAAGGAAATACTCATTTGCCTGAGCTGCCTGATAGGTGAAAGAAACTACTGGGCTGCCTTTAAATAGTGGCAACCGGGCAATGTACCCTAGTGGTTAGTGTGCATAGCTGTCAACATGGACACAGGTTTAAATCCTACCACTGACAGTTACTTTATGTGTAACCTGATGGAAGTCATTTAACCTCCCTGTGCTTATGTTCTCTTCCCCTCTTCCTTTGTGTTTAGTCTTCCTTTCCTTTCCTAAATGTCCCTGAGGTTTCCTTTACCTATGTAATGGTAGTAGTAGTAGTGGCCAGTCCAGTGGTGCTGAGGGTGGAGGCTAGATACCACATGTCGCACCACTCTGGCGACCTGGGTTCCGGAATGGACTCGGGTTGTCAGGGTCGGCCGGGGAAGGAGTAGATTGAGCATCCGTAGACTGCTCTTCTCTCCCTGGGGAGGGTTCTGGGCTTGCACCATGCTGCAGTGGCCCCAGTGGAGATCAGGGGCTATACAGTCACAATGCACAGAGAGGTAGGAGTGTGGTGGACATCAGCATGGTGTGTGTGGACGTCATAGCATGTCTGCACTCTTAAGGGGGAGTAAAAATACAGTGGAAAATGATGGTTGGTCATGGCAGCTTGATGGCTGGTACTCTGCGCACCCTCAGACCCATGCAGAATCGCACCTTGGTATTGGATCCAGGCCTGGTGGCCAGATTGGGGGTCCTGAAACAGGCATTGAGTGTGTGCCAGCCTTGTATGAGTGAGCTGCCAGGGACCGCATGGGGTGCAGAGAATGGTGGCCCGATGATGGCAGATCGAACTGCGGGGGATAAACAATGACAAAAAAAAAATAAAATAGTAGTAATAATGGTTTCTTTTTAGACTGCTCTTTCAAGATTCAGAGCACCACAAATACAAAGGAACAGGATGGCTGGAAAAAAGAGATTACAATAAATAAAGGGAGGAATGCATTAATGAATGGCGCAATGAGTCACTCAATCCTAAACATTGATGTTTAGGAAATACTGTTGGCGACAACAAATGACAAAGGGCTGATATAGGCTTGATTAAACACATCTAATCAGTTTTTGTTTAGACATTTAGAGGGAGGTAGCAAGATAGTTGGCATCTGGCAAAGCTTTCTAGAGATCACAGAGTGAGGCTGAAAAAGTGTAGTCCTGAGCCGATTTCAGACAAGATGGAGGGATTTGCTGAAGCCCCTGGCCTAGTGAATTGGTGACTCTCACCGGAATATAGGGAATGGATCTCACAGAGATTGGGGGGGTGGCAAATGCCATTCATTGTTTTTAATTGTAAGCCTTAACGAAATCCAAGCAGACTGTTTTGACAGCCCTGCCCCTCTCCACTTCTCTAGTTACCCCTTCAGAGAATGTAATCGGGTTGGTTTGGTATAATTTGCTCCTCATAAAGCTATAGTATGCTGAGAGGGGTGAGAACCATGGTATCAACTAAGTGTTCCCTTATTACAGTACATCCTTGATGGTGCTTTCCAAAACCCTGCCTATTACTGATTTTAGACTAACCTACTTGTAGTTACCCAGTCTGACCTTCCTCTTTTATGTATAATGGAGATCATATTGGTCAATTTCCAGTCATCTGATACTACACCCATATAGAGAAATTTAGAAAAATTATTGCAAGAGGCTCCAGAAGTGTTCCTTTATCTCCACTACAATTCTTGGGTGTCTCCCCATCTATTTCTTGGGATTTAACAGGCTTGGTCTTTGCCAGGCAGTCTGTTACCAGTGTGGGTATGATGTGTGTAGGTTGCATAATTTTTTTTTTCTATTTTGAGGGAGGTTACCCTTGATGCCATAAACTCTCCCAGAGATCAACCCCCGCCCCCCACCCTGGTGTCATTTAATGAACATCATAAAGAAGTATTACTTCAGCATCTTGGCTGTTACCTACAGCAAATGCACAGGTTTCCCCACCTTTCCTTTTTCAGAGGCACAATTCCCTCCTTCCCCATCCTCTTTCAGTTTATTTACTGGAGGCTTTGGTGTCATCTACTTCTATCCTATTTTCTTTTCAGACCCAATTTGGCTTCCTTAATTACTACAGTATATCTCTGCTGTTCTGTTCTCTTTGCCAACCTGGAGGCATCCCATCATTTTTAACCATTTATAGACCATCTTTTAAGCAGGATCAATTGCCTTAAGTCCCCACTAAGCCAGAAGGCCAGTTCTGCACCCTTTTCCCTTATTGCTGAGACACAGACCTGCACAGCTGCTTTAATCATCTTGTTCAACAGATGTTACACATGGTCTACATTGCAAACCTCATGTAACTTCTCCAAGCCCTTGGTCACCAAATCCCTTAGCTTGGAAAACTATGCCTGTCTGCAGTTCTGGGTCCTGGTGGTAGAGACATGAATAGTATTCCCTGTCATTATGGAGGAGATTAGCTGGTTGTGTTTACTGCCTACCCCTGGTTCCTTAATGTTAACTTTATTGATGATGCCATCTCTACTGTTAGGGGCAAGGTCAAGCATGGCTTCAAACCTAGTCCCTTGTTGAGCAAGGAAGCAGTCTTTAAAAGTGGACAGGAACACAGTCTCTGCCCTGCCATTGGCCATCTCAAGGTTCCAGTCTATGCCCAGATACATATTAAGATTAAAAAAGTAATAATAACAAGAACAACAAGTATATGGTACAGTGTGGTTCAGCATCAGCACAGTGTTGCAGGAGAGCCACACAAAGACAAGGGTAATGGATTTCAGGAGGGCGGACTTTGCTAGGATGGGGAGGGGGATCAAAGAAGCCCTGGCAGGAAGGGATCTAGGGGGAAGGGTTGAGCAGTGGTGGGCACACCTAAAAGAAGCCATGGTGGAGGTGACAAATCAATGCATTGGGTTGAGTAACAAGGAAAAAAGAAGGAACAAACCACTATGGTTCACAAAGGAGGTGGCAGAGAAAGTGAGGGACAAAAAGGGGGCTTTCAGAAAATACAAGGAGACTCAGAAGGATGAGGATAGGGGGGTGTACCTAGAGAGACAGAGGGAGTCAGGGAAAGCAGTAAGGAGTGCTAAGGTGCAAACATAGGCGAGGTTAGCACAGACAGCAAAGGGGGGGGGAACAAAACATTTTATTAATACTGTGCATTAGCGATAGAAGGAAGGCCAGGGGAGGGATTTTAAGGTTTAAAGGGGAGGAAGGGGTGTGTGTAGAGGGTGATCTAGAAAAAGCATTGAGAGTGAATGAATACTTCAATCAATCAATCAGTTAATCAATGCGTTATTTGTTCAGCGCAAATTTCAGTGAGTCAAAGCACTTTACACACTATAGCAATAAAATGTTAATTAAAATCAGCATTCTTAACATCATAAGTTCTCTCTCCCTCTCAGCCTGACAGTCATCCCAGCGTGGCCACCATCTTTCTCTCCTACTCCTGTTTGGTATTCACGGTAGAGGGGGAGGGACAGGGAGCACAGCTAGGCAGCAGAAACAATGGGGGAAGAGAAGCAAACACCAGTCCTTGTACAGCAGAGAGGGTCCTGGAGGAACTCAGAAAATTGAGGGTTTACAAAGTGATGGGGCCAGATGATATACACCCCAGGATATTAAAGGAATTACAGATGGTGCTAGCAGCACCGTTGGTGGCCCTGTTTAGTGAGTTGCTCAACACATGGGTAGTTCCAGAGGACTGAAAGGGGGCAAATGAAGGCCCTCTCCACAAGAGTGGTAGTAGGGAGGAGGCAGGAAGCTATAGGCTGGTCAGCCTTGTCACAAATACACTCTGCCAGTCAGGCCCTCTACTCCTACAGTGCCAACCTCAGAGCACAATAGTGTGAACAGGGTAACCCTCCTGTCTGCTTTTGGGTCCAAATCACCTTTAGTCTCAAGTTCTGGGGGGATTCAAACTGTGAACCTTATGGTAGTGTACCCAAATGTACAGGCTCAGATAATAATCTCTTTGGTGGGGGTGCAATATATCTTTCGCCTAAGGGCACCTAGCCAGATATCCAAAATGAACCCTTAAAACTCTGTAAGAGACCTTAGGTATATTGTTACCGTTTACCAAGCTTAGTAACACCATCAAGCTATTGAACAGTTGTCAGACTTAACCACCTATATGTCACATGAAAAAATAACTGACAGACACCCAGGCAGTCTTTCAAAGAAAAAGGTTCTTTACTAAAAGATGATAAAAATATGAAAAAAATGTAAACACAGAACAATATATCAAAGAGCTCACAATCACATAAAAGAATAAGGGAAAATAGCAAATCAAAACTCCTAATACAATACATTTAGATTTTTGCTATCTAAGGTATTAACCCTGGAAGTGCTTTTAGTTAGATGAGAGAACTGTTTTTCTCTCAGAGTCCCAAAATAATATGACCTACATTTCAGACACAAGTATCAGTTTAAACTCTGTGTCTTCATACCCCTTCCCTTCTGTGAGTCCTCTAGCTCCTCCTTTTAGAATATAAAAAATTACAAACATTATTTCCTACCAGGAGGTATGTTAACAATGTGACATCAGAAAAAAGTCATTTCCCAAATTATGAGTCTTTGATCAACACATCCCCATTCATATTTACAATCTCACACTCTGTCACCAACTCTCAGCTAGGTGATAGAAAGCATACAGGATCAGCCTAAATGATGTCCCTTTCCTCATATCATAAAATGTATATTTAGTTTCAAACTTAAAAAGCATGAGGTCATAAAAAGGCCATAAAATGCAATTTCTCAAGGAAGTTAATTACATTACAGAGATCTCCTGGTCAGTGTAATACATCCTGTGATTTCAGCTGCTGACACCTTGTAATTTAAAAGGGCCAAATCTCACAGACTGACATTTCATACACTGACCATTTATTTATAATGCCAATATCATACAATAATCATTACCGGCTGGCCAAGCGTCACAAGCCTCACCTCCTTAGTGGGTAAAATTATGGAGGCACTGCTTAAGGAAAGGATTGTGGACCACTTGGATATCATGGGAGCGCAGTATCCAAGGCAGCATGGTTTCACAGCAGGAAGGTCATGTCAAACAATTCTGATTGACTTTTTTGACTGGGTGACGAAGAAGGTGGATCAGGGAGGAGCGGTGGATATTGCCTTCCTTGATTTCAGTAAGGTCTTCAACATCGTACCCCACAGAAGACTGGTGAACAAGCTAGGGAACCTGGGGGTGGGCCACAAAGCAGAAAACTGGGTTAGAAACTGGTTGAGGGACAGGTAGCAGAGGGTGGTAGTAAATGGGATCAAATCCAAGGAAAAGAAGATGACCAGTGGGGTGCCTCAGGGATCAGTCCTGGGATCATTCCTTTTCAATGTCTTTATCAGTGACATTGCTGAAGAGCTGGAGGGGAAGATTTGCCTATTGGCAGATGATACCATGATCTGCAACAGAGTAGATGCTCCAGAGGGAGGCAAAAGAATGAGGCGGGATCTGGGAAAGCTGGAAAAATGGTCAAAGGTGTGGCAGTTGAAATTTAATGCAAAAAAAGTACAAAATCAAGCACCTGAGATGAAGAAACTCTGCGAAGAGCTACAGAATGGGTGGGGAATGCTGACAGTCACCAAAGAAGAGAGGGATTTAGGGATAATCATCTCAAATAACCTAAGGGTGGCCAAACAGTGTAACAAGGCTGTGGGGAGGGCCAGTGGGATGTTGGGGTTTATAGGAAGAGGTATCACTAGCTGAAGAAGGGAGGTGGTGATGCCATTGTAGAAAATGCTGTTGAGGTCTCATCTAGAATACTGTGCTCTGTTCTGAAGGCTGCATCTCGCAAATACATAGACAAGGTGGAGGCAGTCCTGAGAAGGGTGAACAAGATGGTGCATGGCTTGCATCAGAAAACATATGAGGACAGATTAAAATACCTCAACATGTATACACTTGATGAGAGGAGGGAATGGGGGGAGGGGGGATATGATAGAGACCTTCAAGTATCTTAAAGGCTTGAACAAAGTGCAGGGGGAGACATCTTTCAGTACAAGAGTTGTACAAGGATTCCTGGCCTACTGGCGCAGGGGCAGGTTGCCTACCTATGATGCCAGCTACCCAGGTTTGGAAAAGGATCGGGACATCGGAGGGCCGGCCGGGGGAGAAGGATTGAGTGTCCGAGGGCTGCTCTCCTTCTTTTGGGGGGATGGGGGAGTAGTATGTTCAGTGCAACATGGACACCTAGTGGAGTCTGGGTGTACTGCCCACGCCAGCGCCAAAGTGTTCAGGGGGGCAAGGCGGACACTGGTCATCATTCCATGTCCCCTTCCCCATACACTGGGAAAAAAATGCCCCCGGCCGCCCTGAATGAAGCCCGCCCTCAGCTTCCATTGCTCCCAGGTAGGCCCGTCAACCTATCCCGACATTACAGCACCTTAGGGGCCAGTGCCATGACCCTACCCTGGGGGGTAAGCCAGGGAGTATTAGTGAGGTGCAACTGATTTGGGAGCAGAAACAGGGGTCCATGACCAGGCTGAGGAACCAGGCAGCTGGCGGCAAGAAAAAGCTTACTAAATAAAAAAAAAAAAAAGTTGTACAGGGATGAGGGGGCATGGTATGAGATCAGCGGGGGCAGGATAAAGGGAAATGTGAGGAAGTTTTTCTACACAGAGAGGGTGGTGGGTGCTTGGAATAGCCTACCCCAGGAAGTGGTGTGCACAGTGGGGGGATTCAAACATGCATGGAATAGACATAAGGGAACCCTAGATGTGGGGAAGAGAGGGAAAAGCCAATGACCAAGTAGGCTCAGTGGCTGCTGATGCAGGCAGGAAATATGGGCAGACTAGGTGGGCTTGGTGGTCCTTATCTGCTGTCATCTATTATGTTATGTTACTATGTTGTTTCATATAGGATTATAACAACCATCTGTCAGTTTAATACTATATAATGTTTCACTAATTGTTGCTAATTTTGATTTAAAATATGTTTTTTAGCAGTTAGTATTGCCTTTTTTTATATTTAATGTTTCTCATGGTACTTCAGGTTCTGGTGAAGGTTTGAGCAGTCTTTCTTACTATCACTTGTTCAATTGGTTTGTTGCTCAGCCCAACACCTGCCAATACAGACCTCTGCCTATTGGTGAAGCAATGAAGCTTGCCCCCTCTCTCAGGGCCCATGTTGTGGGAGGAAGCCAGACCTAGGTGATACACCCTTTTAGATCTTGCATTGTAGAGAGTCACGGGGAGGCAAAAGGAACCATGATGTAGTACAGAGGGTCAGCTGTCACTAGCAACCTGGGTGGAAATTTTGTCCATTTTTTTCTCCCCATAGCATTGTGCATCTAGGTTTTGCGCTTGGCAGGAACTGTAGGGGAGAAGCTAATGCTATGTGCTTATTCTTGATGTCAGATCTACCAAGGATCCACAGGAGGCACTGTAGAATGCACAGCTACAATCCACCCTCTCCAGATCTTGAGTGTACTGCCTCTGCAGCATACCTAGAGCCCCACAATGGCCTGATCATGGGAGTCTGGATTGGATTCATTTGTTGGTCTCTCCATGTGGCAGTGTTGTGCATTACCAGTCAGTGCCACTGAGATGGCATTGTGCTCTTATGGATTATTTAACAGTCATCGAATACACTGCTCCCTCTGCTATCCAAAACCACTGTCGTAACAGTATTTATTTATTTAATTTACTTATTGAATAGAAGGGTAGGTCCCTGAGGCCAGAGGTCCCTTTTTTCATGGGCAATGCAGGATTAATTACAGGCAAATATATGGGCAAGTACAAGTGCAAAGTACACAGTCATTTTCAAGAGATTGGAATAATACAGTACACGCTATATTCCAGAGAAGTTACCTCGTAACGTAGTTAAGACACCATTTGTGAGTTACAACAATAGTCAAGGGCAACTTCTCTTAGGACAATCCAGAGAAAATGCATTTAGTGTGGTCACAGATCAGCAGTAAAAAGTACATTAGCTGCACTCAAGTAGTAGGGTCTTCAGCATTTTTGAAAGTCCCCTAACAGAGGAGGAGTTTTGTGGCACTGCTGGAATTGAGTTCCAGTGGGATGGGGCAGAGGAGACAAAGGACCTCTTGCCCATATTGGTTTGAACCCTGGGTACCTCAAGCAGGGTACTGATATAGGACCAGAGTGAGTGTTTCACAGGTTTATATGCTAATACACCATTTAGGCTTGGTGGAGTGTACATTTTGGTCAATTTAAATGCCAGCCATAAGAGGGGGTATAGCATTCTTCCTTCCAAGGAAGGCTAATTTAAGGAGGACAGAACCTCACAGTGATGTTTCCTGAGAGGGACCCCGTACACAAAGTGACTGATTTTGTTATATAGGACGTATGATCATACGAAGAAGTCAGCAGAATTAGGCCCTTTGATCTATCTAATCTGCTCATTGTGCAGGGTTCTCAGCTCAGGCTGGTGTCCCTGCTCCCCCTACTACCTTTCCATCTCTTTTCTCCCCCTTTCCATGACCTTTATCTTCCCCGTATATCTATCCCAGCCTCTCTTGAAGCTGCCCACTGTTCTTGATTAGGTTACCTCTTCTGACAGTGCATTCCATTTGCTCACCACCCTTTCTGTGAAGAAGTATCTTCTAACTAATGAATGTCAGAATTGTATGGTCTGTGATTTTGTAATGTTTTTTGACCTGTGTGTGTAAATAATGTTGGTTATAATTGTGTTTATATGTGTGTTATACGAGTTTGATTTGCACTTTTTCACTAAGCAGTTTGATATTTATGAACTTTACTGAATGTTGTGTGCATTACTGAGTGTCTGTGATTGTTATGGTTATATATTGACTTCAAGCAAGGATTTAATTTTTCAATGACGCCATGAACCAATCATTTCAAACTTGTAATTGGTGACATGCTGGCTTAACTGATGGATATGGTATTTAAATCACATTGCATTCACTGGTTTTTAGCCTTTGATAAAGGCTCTCTAATCTGAAATGCATCAGGCTATGCCTGGTGTGGTATTTTATTGATTAATGAATATTAATTCTCAGAGCTTCGGTGTTGTTAGATAATTTGGTTTTGTGCCACAGCTCTAAATATAAGAAATGTCTTCTAACTTCCCTCTTAAACAATCTCTCTCTGACTTTAGGCTGTGCCCCCTTGTGGTTTTACTGCTGCTTAGCTTGAAGAGACCCTCCCTTTTCACCTTATTGATCCCTTTCAAGTACTTGTAGGTTTCAGTCATGTCTCTCTTCTCCATCCTGTCCTCCAGGGAGTACATGTTTAGGGCCCTCAGTCTATGCACGTATAATTTATCCTGCTGCCTAGCAATCATCTTCATAGCCCTCCTCTGGACTATCTCCATCAAGTGTCAGGACTTTGAGCCTGTGTCTGAGCTCCTGAGGGCCTGAAGTACTGTGGTGCCAAACAGCAGCATGGGGAGCAAGGTGCTGTTTACTGTGGCAAGCCTCGAGTTCACCGTAAGGAAGTCACTCAGATGGTATAGCAGCCCAATTTTCTGGTGCATGGATTTTGTGATCTGGTCCATGTATGGTCTGACAGTGATTTCCTAGTTGATACAGACCCCAAGATACTTCAGCATGTCCACCACCTCGCTTTGTGAACCTGTGGAAGTGGTTAGGATAAGCAGCTGTTGCCTGTTAGATTCAAGGTATTTGGGGCCAAAAAGGACTGCCTTGCTCTTTTTATCATTCATTACCAACTGATTATCAGAGAATCACTTTTCAAGTACACAGAAGTCAGCAGCAAGCTGGGCACTAATTATCTTGATATCAGCTGAATTTCTGTACAAGACCACATCATTCACATACAGCTGCAGATTTCCTCTACCACAATTTTTAGGCATATCGTTGATGGATATAGAAAAAGGGATAGAGATGGCTGAAGGACACCATCAGTGAATATCTTCTGACCAGAGCGTACACCCTTCCATTTTACTTCCTGAAATCTGTTTGTCAGAAATTGTGAGAACCAGTGATGTGAGAGACAATCAAGGGCCAAGTGTTCCAGTTTATCAAGGAGCAGGCTATGGATGACCAGGTCAAATGCCTTTGTCAGGTCTATAAAGACACCACCAGTCAGTATCCCTTTGTCCATAGCATGTAGAACATCTGTGGTCAGTCTTAACAGGTCAGTGTCGGCACCGTGGTGCTTTCTAAAGCCATGCTGCCTGTTAAATAGGAGGTGGTGCTGTTCTTGATGTTCCTGTAATTGATTATACACCAGTCTCACTGGTACCTCAGCCAGTGAGCTAAGCAGAGAGATGGGGTGGTAATTTTCCACTGGTTCCCTGAGACCACCTTTGTGTACTGGTACTACCATGGCCACTTTCCATTTTTCTGGTATTTTCCCTTCCATAAAGGACCTGTTGGGGAGCATGGTTTAAATCAGTGAGCCAATTAATCAGATCAAGCAATGAAATAAATTTATTGTATTGATTGTATGTCCAAACTCACTGTATGTATTGCTTGTCTGCTGCTAGATCTCGGAACCCTCAGGAAAATTACATTTTATATCTCATGAATTTATTATCCTGCTGACCAAAATTGTAAATAACCAAATACATTGAAAGGATGGTGGGCTATCACAGTGGACAGTTTTATTTTTCTGAGGGCAAGGTTTGTGGACTATGCCTAGTCTTTAATATTTTTTTTAACTTAACATTATTATTTTTATTTCTATTTCACATCAACCTTTCAGTTAGACAGATGAAGGAAAGAGCACGTTAATAAAATAAATACTCTTCTGTCAGTAATGTAATTCTAATTCTGCTCCTTCTCTGTTTTACAGTCCTTTGTTGTCCAGATTTGTATGATTGATTTCATTATTTTGAACACCACAAGCACAAAGAATATGGGGCCACAATTGCTGGGCAAAAACAGGTGGTAACTGGTTGAACCAGATAGTGCCATTCACAAACACTAGCACTTGTCACTGGGCGTAGTCCAGTTTGTTATCAGGTGCAAATGGGATTTACATCCACAAGCAGGCTAGACTGCATTTGCAACCAGATCATACCAGGTGATTAGTCCAGGGGCATGGTGCAGAGCCATGCTGTGGCTCAGTCAGACTGCTGCTGTCTCTGACATCCCACCTGGAAGTGTTCCTGCTTCCTAACCTTCCCCTTGCCCTTCAGGACCCTGAAGGGTTAGCACTTCTCCCCTTCATGGTCGATAGCCAGACTTCCTGGTGTTCCAGAGGACCCCTGCTCCCCTACACATTACTGGTCCCTGGCATCCAGTGAGTCCGCCTCTCTAGTCCCAGAGTGCTTCCCTACCATTCCATCATTCAGTTTGATTAAGAAAGCACCCTCTGGCCCTGACAGCAGCACCTGGTCACAGCACTGTGACCCTTATACAGACTGATTCTACCAGTTAGCCTGGGTTGCTACAACACCCTGCAACTGTGCTAGCAAGGGTCTCCTTGCTTTTGATAATGTGCCTGTGGACTGTTTGCAAGACTACCCTTTCCTCTTTGCCAACTAGTCAAAATGACGTTTCTGACCATGTGGAAAGGGGTGTTACCCGCTGAGTATAGCTCAGTATGGTTGCAATGTTGCTGATGGTACTAGTGGTCTCAACAACCACTTAATGCAACTACAAGAGACTGGGAATAGGGCACATATTTTTAAAAGCTTTGCACTAGATATTCTGCAGTTAACCTCCTGCTCATGGAACTGTTTTGGCTAAGATTCTGTGAGCACAACAGTTTTCCAAAGCTGCACTATTAAGGATGGATACAGTGACTGATTTATTGTTAAATATCACTTATTGTCCCCTCTGACCCTTTTTGGTTTAATTTATTTAATGTAGAAACTATTTTGTACAAGACTTTTTTAATCTGGGTTGTGCTGTACTTCAAGATCCATCCCAGATACAGAGTGGATAATGGCCTGGATTGTCCTTATATGACTCAGATCATGGTTGTTTGCACCACACTGGGCCAATTTAGAGCAGATATTGGGATGTGTGTAGGTGTATCTTGTACAACGTGTTTCTATCGTCCTTGCATTTGTGCAATGATGTGTAATTGTATGTTACTCTGTATACTGTCTGTTCTAAATCCCCCTCCCCCAGGACGCATCTGGAATTGAGCATTACACCGCTCAGTATGCCTTCCTGGTAAAACGGCTAAATAAATAAATATGTAGCCCAGTTAATGACTGACTGGACCCAACATTAAAAATGGAGCAGATCTTAATCCTAATAGCAGCAATATTTATTAGGTAGAAGACTCATCCAAAGGTGCAGTTCTGACCATCTCTTTTTCTTCATTTACATGGCCATCAGTTCCCTCACATGATATTTCTTTTTGTTGCTTTTTAAAAGTAAAATATAGCATACAAAAAAATACTTGATAATGTCCTCCCTTTGTCAGGAAAGTTTTTTTTTTAATTAACAAATAAGTTTGAATGCTGTTTATATATGCAGGGACAGTGCAGACAGAAAAGCAAAGGAAAGAATATGTTTTTATTTAGCACCTTTTATAAGCAATGTATCCCAAAGCACTTGGCAGTCTATAAACAGTTTATAGCCATCCATAAAGCACACGTAGATAGTGGCAATAAGGTCAAAGGGGTTTGGCATGGAGATGGAGAGAGAGAGAAGTACAGAGAGGTTACACAATTTGCTGGACATCACTCAGTAAATATGGGGTGGTTGTGGGATTTAAAATGGGTCTCTGGCTGTTGTTGTTCATAGCTCTGTGCTCTGAGGGAGCATGACAATTTGTTCCCGTGAATTTGCTCCCGGACATTTCTATTCCGTCAATTAGCTCCTGCATCAACGCGCTCTTTCACATTCCTGCTCCCATCAATTCACTCCCAGTAATGGTATAATTAGCTTCCCCCAACAGCAGAGGTGCTAAAATTCCAGATTTCTATCTAAATATAAACAATGTTCAAATTAACTTATTCCAATTGTGTAATTTAATATTTCGTGTGTGGTTTTGCAATCAGTCAGTCCATAATAAAGTATTTATAATTGCTTCATAGTCTGTATCCTGTGACCTTGGTCACCGACGCCGTCCAGCGGTCCTCATTTCTGTTTTTATAGGATACCTGTAGGAGGGGCTGGTGTGTGCACATGGTGGGGAGGGGAAGTAAGTTGCCTGCTACCCCTTTCTAAGCACACATGGTTTGAAAACATTTCTTTTGCATGCATGCATGGGCATCTGGCAGGATGACAGGCTAGAAATTGCCCTCTGTACCTGGCAAGTTTTAAATTTCTTATTTCACCTGTGGTCAGTGTGTTGACTGCCTGTAGTCAACTAGAATTCATTTCACAATTATGGGGGCTAATGAATTTTGCAGTTTTTCTGCAGTCTGGATGAAATTTTCATTGGAAGTCCTCAGTCACAAAATCCTATCAGAAACCTTCCAGCAGCGGCGGCTGCAACAGCTGGCATGGCTTCAACTTGTCAATCTGGCATAGAAGAAATGAAATCCATGTTACGAACACTTCCACAAGACATTCCTCAGCTCTGAAGCACTGTGCAAGAACTGGGTCAGAGGGTGGAAGCAGTTGAATTGCAGGTGGCAGACATAGAAAATCAGTCTATGAGACTTTATACTCAAATCGCAATTCAGTCTGACAGAACAGCATATCTGGAGCTGTTGGGGGAGCTAATTGTACTGGGAGTGAATTGACTTGAGCGGAAATGTGATGGAGCAAGTTGACAGAGGAGCTAATTGGTGGGAGTGAAATGTTCAGGAGCAAATTGCCAGGAGCAAATTATCATGGACCCATGCTCTGGTGGTCTGTAGGTTTACTATGCAAATAGTGTCATAATGCCATGTTGATTACTGCCCTACACCTACATGGATTTCTGCACATCACACATGCCTTTGAAGTCTAAATTTTAGTGCCTAATGAGGTAATTGGTGTGAAGTGCTTCCCACCATCCAACCATGCATTAATTCCTGGGAAATGCCTCCGGTCGAGGGGAATTATGCGCTCGTAACATGGCAAGTGTAACGTGGGAATTCCTCACATACCGTTTTGTATGAAAGTAAATACAGATCACTTACAACAAAGATTGTGCTTTACAAAGATTGCTCACATGTGTAGTTGTACAATGCTGTATGTATGTGGAAAGATGCATGTGCATGTTGAAGTATTGATATACATTAATGTTGTGTCTTCCAAGTTCGTGACAGTGTTCGTCATGTGGATGTCTTATAATGAGTAAGAAAACACAGATAATGGTAACAGAATGCCTACTCATTGTGCAAACTGTCAATGTTTTTAGCTTTGTTTGTGTCTCACATTATTACTTTTCTCCTTTGTTACTTACCGTGCTGCATTGTGGTCACTTTGCTGTATTTTGCATGCCGCGAAACAACAGTGCTGGTTTGGATTTCCAATTACTTGTTTATGCACATGACTGTATACTGTATTGAGCATACACGTTTTGTTAACAGTGTGCTACCAGATTTATACTGTGCGGGTGTGTGCTGACCGGTGATGTGACTAGCGGAACTACTGTGCTCGATAATGGTGCTTTCGCCGACTGTGAACACTACAACAGTACTGCTGCCCACACTGACAGTGTTGTGACCTCCATTGGGTGTCTCCCTCGGGACTCTGGAAAGCTGAGTGATTTCTCATGATTTTACAACATTTACTGCTTGGTTCGAACATTTCTGAATAAGACTGTTTGCGATTTACTGTGTCCGCTGGGTGGGTGGGTAGGAACAAACTGTTGCTCATATTGAAGTTTTCAAGCCTGCAAGACAGCACTATTAGGCAAGCGGCACCTATAGGTGACACAGATCCTACAGTCTTTTGCTTGCATGGCCTTTTTTGAAGCCTTGCTACAAAGTAGTACTTTGTAAGTGCCACCTATAGGTCAGAGACAGGCACCACTGCGTTCACTACCTGCCACAGTATTCTGTCCGCAGTGCCACCTATAGGTCGGGTTGCGACTTTTGCTGAGGTCGACAGGCACTTATTATGACCCCAGGTGTTGGTTTTCTAACTTTAAAATGCAGTCGTGCATATCTAGGGAATTAATGCACGGCTACGTTCGGGTCATGTTACCTCTTTCCTCCAATCACTATTTAGTATTTTGCTAGTACTATTAATGCCATGTTACAATTAAATATGAATTGCTACACATGGGTAAATCTATACTCTAGCTACTTGGGCATTTATCGGGTCACACTTACAGTATGGAAATGCATGCTGCATTTGTGCTCAGTATACCTCAGTTTCCTAAGAGGTTGTTGGCACAAATTAAATCCACTGTTAAACTTCACATCAGTAAGTGACACAAACATCCATTTGGGTTATTTTGTAAGAAACCAAAGAACTGCACCACTTACAGGCTTTCCTATAACAGGCCCTCACTTGTAGTATGTTGAGCTAATAATAACACTGTATAAAGCTTTGTCAGAAATGATTGCCCCACTGCAAGATGACTAGTGCCTTGAACATAAATAGGCCATTAAAACTTCAGTGCATGCTTGTTCACTGTAGTATTCTAGAAAATTAATCTGTCACTGAAATATGGAGAACTACATTACCTTCTGCTTAACAAATCATCCCACATCATATCTTCACTTGCAGATGTAAACCTGGTGCTATGATTGAATAGTAGTACTTTTTGCAGACTTGTTATTATATTATGGGTGACAGCCACATGGAGGTAGTAACTCTGCTTAGTCTGCATTGCAACTCACCCACCCATTAGACAGAGTGTGTCCTCTGGAACAGTACCCTACCTCCTGCCTTATCATCAGCATAGTAGGTGACCAAGCTGCTGCACCATTAGGTCAGAACCTATTTCCATTTAAATAATATAAGTTTTCACCGTAACCTGATTCATACTCCATAATAGATATTTTTGTATTGTGGGAAACTCCACGGACAATTGTTATTTCTGATGCATTATGCAAGCAATAATACCTGACAGGGTGGGTGGTATAGGGCTGTACCTGCCTGCCCTGGAGTGTAATGATGCCCAGACCTGCATGACAAGGGCCTTTTAACCACTGGAAGGGCAGTTATAGCCCATACCGCCCACACTGGAGGGTATTATTGTGCTTTGAAAATGGGTAATCTGTTGGAATTTTCACTAAAATGATTGAAATGTATAACAACAATAAATAAATTAATAAAATGAATAAGTAAGTGTTTAAAAATAAACCAGTTACTCTATTAGCAAGATTATTAGTGGAGGGCACTGGTGGTTTTGAGAGCCTTTCCTTATGCTTGTTTGCTGCTTTGCCCCACCCTCCACCCCCCACAGTTAGCTGTGGGGAACTGTTTTTTTTTTTTTAAACTTGATTTTTTTATTGAAAGTTTTAACATTATTACGTCTAGGTAATCTTGGGAAAAAATCCATATACACAAAGTTTTTACTGCTTTCATGAAAATATGATAGAGAAACATTAAGACAATATAGCTGTTGCTTCTGGATGAATCAGAAATAATCAATGTCAGTTTGGCAGTTTTCTAAAGAAATCATAGTCGAGTGTGCAGACTGAATCTACTCCCACCAAAGGGGTACAAAACACTGAGGAAATAGGGGCACCACAGGCCAGGCCACAGTCACTGCTGGACGAACAGGAGCAGCTTCCTCTAAGAGAATGTCAGCTTGGTCAATCCACTTCAAACCCCTTTCCCGGTCCCACCCCCCACAGGATCTTCTATGGGATAAACTTTAGCCCCTTTTTCATTATATAAAGAGTCCATTTCGTCCACATATTTTGAAATTGAGATAACCTTTGACTGAGTGAAAAGGTGATTCTTTCCATCATATTCATGTCAATAACAGTATCCAGGCACTGGGATAATGTTGGGACTATGTATGTTAGCCAATGTTTTGTGATTGCTTTTTTCACTACAAGAAGGTAGATATGAAGCAGTTTACTCAATGGTAGTTTCCTAAGGTCTGGTGGAAAAACACTGAAAGAAGATTAGTTTAGGTCTTAAAGTAAGGATGGGCAGCAAATGTTCCCTGAGTTATGATTAGAGGAAAATCCAAAAGTTATTTATTTTTTGACAGGACCGGAATATATGGGCATGTACAGCTCTGCCCTCTCAACAGTGCCTCCAACATTGTGCTGTTGGGGAATCATGAATTTAGTGGGTGGGTGTACAAGTATGTGTCCCATCAGGACATGCTGAAAGAGTGAGAGAAACAAGAACAAACATACTGTAACCATGTTTTGGATCTCAGCAAGTTTACAGCTGATATAGATCTGACTTGAAAATAATGAAGGTGGTCCTGGTTATGAAGATGATAGGTGTCCATCAGGTCTGCAATGGGACAAACTACTTTCCCCACCCAGAAATTTATATGGAAAAGATAGCTCCTTCCCCTCTCAGTGCTTAAAAGAGTGGTCTAACTGAGAAGGAAGCTGTTAGTGTAAAGGAAGAGAAATATATAATGCAGAGTCAGACTTTAATAATTTGAGAGCTTTTTTTTGCCAAATTTGGATTGTCATCCGTGCATATGGATTGGTCATAATTTTGAAAGGGGAGGGGGGGGTAAGGAAAAGAGCGTCTGTGAAAGAGAATACAGTTCTTCTGCATAGATCTCAAAATGTTTCCAATGGGCAGAGTAGTCAGGCATCAGTCAGTAGAAGGTTTACTCAATTGGACAGTCTCATAATAAGAGATGAGATTAGACAGAGTCAGGCCCCCACTATGTTTCAGTAGTTGTAGGGTCAAGTAATGGATCCCTGAGCATTGGCCATCCCACAGGAATCTGGAGATCAACTAGTACCATGTTCTAAATCTCCCAGGGTTAGGGATCAATGGGCCTGTCTGAAATGGGTGTAACAATTAGGGTAATATCATTACTCAGATCGCTTCTGCTTCCTGTATCAGTGACAAAGGCAAATGCCTTCACCTGTCTAAATCTTGTGTGAGGAGGAGAATGAGTGGTGTGTAAGTTATATCAATCAAAGTGGAGGGATCTGTTGCTAGATAAACTCCTATGTATGTTAGAGAAATATTAAGTCACTGAAACAGAAAAATATGCTTAACACAGATGAAGGGATGAAACCTAGACCTTAGTCTTCCCACAACTCAACTTATAGCCTGATAGGGAACCAAATTGTTTGAGAATCTTCCAAAGCAGGATGAGAGACTTTTCTGGATTTGTAAGGTAAACTAAAATGTCATCTACATATGAAGCCAATCTTTGGAGTTGCAGGATAATTCTTACACCTTGAATCATTGGAATCTGGCAGATAGTTTATGCAACAGGTTCTAAATACAGGATGAAAAGGAGGGGAAATCGAGGGCAGCCCCCTGTCAGGTGCCCTGTGAGTGGAAGAATGGGGATGCAAATACTCCATTGACTTTCACATATTCCTTTGGGGGAGCACAGATCTGGCAGAGAAATATGACAGCTGAAGGGGGAAAGTCAAACACCTTAAGAGCTTGGAGAAGAAAGGTCCAGGAGATCCTATGAAACACCATTTCTGTATCCAAACTAAGGAGCAGAGAAGGCAGTCTGGTGTGTTCCAGATGCTGTTGGATGTGTAGGATTCTTTTAATATTATCTTGCATCTAATGCCACCTGGCAAAGCCAGTTTGATCTTGAATGAGTAAGGGAAGCAAATGGTCAACACTCTTTGCTAGGCATGCAGAAAATATTTTCTAATCAACATTAAGGACTGAGACTGGCTGGTAACAGCAACAGTATTGTTTATCTTTACCCAGTTTTGGTATTGCACAAATAACTGCATATTCCAAAAAACCTGGGAACTGTTCTCTTCTCCAGATGTTTCCCATGAGGCAAAGCATGAGAGGGAGTTATGTTTCCTGGAAAGCTTTGTAAAGTTCTGGCAGATACCCATCTAGGCCAGTATTTTTCCCTGTTTTGAGGAAAGTAACTACTGAGAGAAGTTCCTTGTATTTATTTTTTTATTTCATTTAAAATTTCATAGAATACAGGATTAGTTTCATAAGAAGCAAGTCTTGTTTACTAAACATCTCAAGTCATACCTGTAGATGCAACAAACACAACAGAAAAAATTAAAAGTTGAAACAACATACACAACACAGTTAGTAAAAACAATTACAGATTATTCTTGTAGCAGCAATTTTTTCAAGTCTTGTTTAAAAATGCCCAGAGTACATGAAGTTCTGAGCTGGGGAGGACAGATTGTTCCAAGAAAAGGGGCTCCATATGGAAAAACATTCTTTGCAATAGTGTGTGGAGAATTTAGGTAAGGAGAAGCCATGCTAGGGCACATCTCTGAAGCAGTATTTGTGTGTAGCAACAATTGATCTTTCTGATGAAATAAGTAGGGCTCTGGTTATTTGCTGTTTTTCAAATAAGCTATTGTAGGTTGGGTGAGCCAGTAGTTTCAATCCCTGCTCTGGGGAGAGGGCTGGAAGTGCCAGATTGCAGAAGAAACACAAGGACTGGAGATCTGGAGAGCTTTCTTTGGTATATATAATCTGATAGTAAGACTGAAGGCTTATAAAATATGTACTTTTTCTACTGTACTAATACTGTGGTTGGATTACAAATGTTGGTTACAGCAATGGAAACTACATGTCTTCTGAAGTCATGTGCCAATAGACAAGTGGCCCAGGGATTGCCATCATAATATTTTTGGCATATTAACCTAAGGGCCATCTTGGTTTGATATGAGTAGATTTTCTGGGCTTCTTTCTCTAATGTAGGATGCCTTCTATAACAGAGACATCACCTGGTTGGTGGGCAAGTTCTTTTTAACCAAAGATTCTACAGTTTGACTGAGGCTGGCCTCTGTATGTTTTTTCATGCGGATTGAGTAGACGAAGAGGTGGCCTCTCAGGACCACCTTTAAAGTGTCCCAAAGCATAGCCTGAGAAGATGATGAGGCCACATTGCTCTCTAGTATCTGAGTGACTGTCACAGTCACAAAGTCTTTGAGTTCTGGTTTAGTTAAGTAATAAGATTTAAACTTCCACAAGGTGAACCCTAGCAGGACTACCATGTCCAAGGTTACCTTAAGTAAAGAGTGGTCTGGCAATAATGATGGTTAAATGTCACAGGTATGCACTATTTGGCAGTGCTCTTTGGAAATGTGTAAGTAATCAAGATAGGCATAGGAGGAGTGAGGAACTGAGAAATGTGCATATTGCCTTATGTGTGGATGTTATATCTGCCAGATGTCTAAGCAGCCCACCTGATCAAAAAGTGCCTACAAAATCTGTGGGTAGGCATCTGTCGACATGGGGTGGGATTAGAGCTGTGAAGGGTAAGATTTAAGGTTAGGTTATAGTCGCCTCCCATTGAGGGTAAGTATTTTGATATGCTGTACAGAAGCATCTGAGGCATCAGTCCCTGGGAGGAGATATAAATCAACCACAATTTTGTCTTTAACCATACAGCATCCCCGACACCAAGACAAGGTGTCCCTGTCTACCAATATAATGATGCAGAATATTAAAGAGCAATGATATTGCCAACAGACCCCCCCCCAATCATTTGTTCTTCCCATATGAGGAGGCTACTATCTCAGAGTACCCAAATATTCCTAACTTTTGGTGCTTGGTACTAAAAAGGTGAGTCTCCTGCAATAATAATATAGCAGGTTTGTATTTCTTAAATGTTCTAATTAATTTGTATCTCTTCAGGGGATCATTGACTCCGTTGACACTCTGGTATAAAAGGGTGATTACTTTGGACTGTCCCATCAAAACAAATGCAAAAAAATGGGTACTGAACAGCATAGACTGGGCGCCTCCCCATCCCTCTGCCGGCTCCACTGGTATAGTGGAACCCATAATGTCATACTTAAGATGTCCACTTAGCAACAGCAGATTTCACTACTACTATAAATGCTAAATAACAGTAAAATAACAACAAACCAGTGATCAGAACCATATCAGAACCTTCCCGCCCCAACTCTGGGTGGGTGTAAACAAACTAGGAGTGACTTCCAAGAGGTGGGTGGACAGGCCAAGCCAGAAGTTTGGGAATTGCTAATTTGATCCCTGGGGAGGGGGATTCCTGCTAAGGTTAACAGAGACCCCCAAGGGGGAGTAGTACCCACCTATATAAATGGTGGTGCACCCAGTGATTGTAGAGAGGAGTCAGCAAGTTGAGCACTGTCAGCCCCTAACTAAGAATAAATGGGAATGTATGGGAGGGAGATGCCATCGCACAATAGGACTGCAACAGGGAATACAGGATCAGAATCAGGGTGTACCACTGTAAGGAAGCTACCATTCTTTCCTGAGTCAGTCCACTCTGTTTGGGGCAGGAAGGGGAAGTAACATAAACCTGGAGCTAGACCTGTGAACCATAGGTGCTCTTAGTCTCCAGCCAAGCCACCCAGGAGATGGAGGGGGAGGGTGGCAAGCATTAATGAAACACTACAAGTTACCCAAAGTTAGCTCTGCCTGAAAAGGGGACTCAATATAATAAAGGAAAGTCAGTCTGTATTTACCCCAAGTTCACCCCATTTGATGATCCAATTCACCTACTAATAACAACTTCCCCCATGAGTTCACCCCACGTGATGATCCAATCCACCTACTTATAACAACTCCCCCCTACGATTGGTCACATGATGCAGCTTGGCTAGGGAAGACACGTGGCTCATTCCTCCTGTTGATTGTCCTGAGTTTTAAAGTTTTTTGTGGACTGCAATATTTTAATCTTCTTGCCGTGGTTGACTATATTTTAGTCTAGTGATCTTGTTGTGGTGATTTTAGCATCAGAGACCAGAGTGTTTCCATTCAGTGGAGCGTATGGAGAGTGAGACCCCCGGGGGAGACACAGCAACACCATATTCCACCTGTTACTCCTGAAAGAACTCAGGAGCCCAAGAGACTGAAAGCAATTCTCTCCTTAATTAAACCTGGTAATGTGTCGGATGCTGAAGACACTGTGGATATTTTTTGTCAGGGGCTCCATTCCATTAAAACTGATTTATGACATGGCAGAGGACTTGAAACTGCTCCAGCCGACCCTGGACGCTCTATTCTGCTGGGTTGGAGATGCCAAAACCCATCTCAGCTCTCTTGAAGACTGCCAGGCCCAAGATGCTTCAGACTTTGTAGCACTCAGGAAAAAAAAGTTGCTAAGTTGGAAGCCTGAGTGGAGGATCAAGAAGGGTGTAACCGCAGGAATAATTTAGTAATTGTGTGCATGCCTAAAAAGGAGGAAGGCATGAATATGCTGGCTTTTGTTCAGCCCTTATTGACAGAGCATGCAGGCCCTTCTCCACATGGAGAGGAAGATATTATTGAATGAGTCCACAGTTCTCTATGCCTGGTTCTGGGCCCCTCGAAGAGGCTGAGGCATATCGTTCTGCATATGCCTAATTATTTGGATAAGATTTATGTGGAAAGAAAGGCTTGGGATAAGGGAGAGTTGTACTGGCTCCAGAAGTGCTTCTACGTATTCAGTGATTATATTCTGCTCACATGGCAGTTGCGCAGCAATTACAGAGTATTAAATAAGCCAAAAAAATTGATTAGCAGCTTTACACATGATAGTGCTAATCAGCTGTAAAAATGCATAGCACTTGGCACAGAATGGTTAACAAAATTAAAAAATATATATAATTTTATTAATTTCGTCTACTGTGCCTTAGACTCACTGAAAAAAAATGGTTAGCAGTCTACTGCTATGCATTTTTGGAAATAGTTAGCATTACCTCCTGTTTTGTGTAGCGTTTTACTATGCTATACCAGCTATTTAAAACCCTGGAATTACATTCAAGTTGATACCTGCTGCAATCTGTTTTTGTCTGTTATACCCTACCAAACATTTGATTTCCACTAACAGTGGAACATAGCAGTTTGCTTCAGCATATGAAGCTTGGGACAGACTCCCTGCTTTCTTTCCTGATTTATTTCCAGCTATGCAACATTCTACTAAGGAGAAGCCCTAAGTTCATTGTGCTGGTTTATTTGCCTAATTCCTTCTTTTGGCATTTTTTGACTGCCTGCTCATAGAAGTAACTTTCGGATGATGTTTTATGTTGACTATACCTTCTTCTTTATTGAGATGTTCCCTTAATGCTGGTGGCTGTTTAGACTGAGAGAACGGTTCTTTTTTGTACTTGCCTATGTTTTTGCTTTTCATACTCACATTGCCTGTTGGGATAGGGTCAAGATTTGACCTAGCATCATTTTTAGGGTAGGGTGCCTTTCATTGTGACACCTCATACTAAGGCTAAGTTATATTGACTACTGTTTAGATATTTTGTCCTTTAGTGGGCAACTCTGGGACATTTAAAGAGCCAGTGACACGTTCCGGACAACTTTACCAAAACATAATATTTAGACACAGTCCAGCTTGTATTTATAGTCTTCCTCCCCATTATTTATTACTGAGGTTATCTGTATAAAAACAGGATCTTTGCTCCTGAAGAGTTTATCGATGCTTGTTGCTTTCTCCCTAACTGAAGTCACAGAGCACTGCTTGTGACATCACAGTTACTCCCATGGCAACAGATTGTTATGTCACAAAACAGGATTATGACTTGAGGTAGGGAGTACTATAGAGGCAGATGGGCTCTAAAGAAACTCTAAGGGATAAAGATCATATATTCATGCAAATGTCCTTAGTAATAAATAATAGGGAGGAGAAATATATATAATATAAATGGAATGCAGGCAGAATTGTACCTAATTATTGTGCTTTTTAAAGTTTTCTTTGAGGTGTCAGTAGCTCTTTAAAGTTTTATGCTGCCTCTATAAGTTACATATATTTTTCAATGAGGTCTTCTTCATGGTTACAGATGTCATCTGTTTGGTATGGTTGTTGATTCTTCGGGGGGGTCTGGAGGGAAATAGAGCTGAAGCTCACATTAGTGGGGTGCATTTTGGATGTATTGTTTTTTTTCTTTCCGAAGGAGGGGTATTCCTTCCAAGGTTGGGATGGTGGGAGATGTGATATGTTCTCAGCAGGGTGTTCTTATCCGTGTTATATAGGATGGTATTGTGGATGTGTTTTTGCTTGTTATTTTTCTGAGGAGTATGGGAGGCGGGGTGGGCTTCTTGGTGGCAGTAATTGAGGTGATTATACATGCCAATTCATTGTTTTAGGTTGACACCACAGCCTATCATTATGTGGGTCTTTTTGTAATCCATGGCTACAGTGTTTGTTTATTTTTATTTTATTTAAAGTTTGGTGACTAGGGGAGGCACACTGTGCTGAGGCTCGTTTCCAGGTGTGACCAGGGGGAGAGGGAAAAGGGGGGGGGGGGCAAAGTACAAATGAACAGGCAGGTTACAGTAGCCTGGGTATGACAAAACAGAACAGTTCAGTATACAAAATACAGAACCTCAAGACAGGTTACAGTAGCCTGGGTGTAACAGTATATATATAGGTTCCATATACAAGTTCTATACAAATATATACAAGTTCAATATACAAGTTATGTACATGATGCATGGAGATGGAATTAAGTAAGTTTGTGGTATGCACAGCAAATGTAGGAGGTAAGTATGAAGTAGACATGCAGCATAGAAACATATCTAGGCTTGTGAAATAAGAGTTTATAGACTCCCAACAGCCAGGAGGGGACTGGACTGTGTGGTAGCAAGAACAGGAGGGAGGTTGAGTATGGGAGAGGGTACATTTAACGAGGTTGAGGGAGGGAAACTGGCAGAGTGATGATGGAAGGGAGTTCCAAATGGGAAGTAAATGGAATGTTAAAGGAGCCCTGACTCAGAGCAAACATTACCAGGTTTTGAAACATCTCAAAAAATTACATATTGATATCTCTTTCTGTAGGAGAATCACTTGAGGACTGATCAATCCACTCTTTTTCATAGGGAGTGGGTTGCTCAGGCATTTGGTGCTGGGGATAACACTAGTAAGAGAGGAGTTGTGATTCTAATAGCTCACTGGATTCCGTTGCATCTCCTATAGGAGATGGCATATGCATCTTGACGTTATATTTTCAGTCGAGGACTTCTGGGGAATATAGAGGTTTTGTTGGGCTCCATCTATGGATCCACATCAGATGACTCTGTTTTTTTTCCAACCTTATAAGTCTCATATCTGCATGGGTGACCCTGCCTATTATGGTGTCTGGAGATTGAAATATTGTCTTCATTAATGAATTTGATATCTCAGGATCTGAAAAAAAGGATTGTCACCAGCATAAAGATCCCTTAGGGAACTGTTAGGCTTGTTGACCTGTGGCACACATTACATTCCACTCAGAGGGATTATACCTCTTTTTCAACACCACATAAAACCTTTTCCAGACTTGACTTTTTTCTTACGGAGGCAGATTTGGTCAGGGGTCTTGGTCAGTGTGAGCAGAGCCCTGTGGTTCTTTCTGATCAACATCCAGTTATTCTGTGTCACTGTCTTTTGCAGACTGCTGAGGCGGATAAAGCCTGGCAGTTGAATAACCAGTTGCTTAAGTCCAAGGTTACCATGGAACTTATTCACAATGATATTTTGAACTTTTTTGCATCCAATTCTCCATCTATGATGAAGGAAGATTTGTTATGGGGGGCATTGAAATGCGTTCTCAGGGGTGAGTTTATTCGCTTGGCAACCAAGCAGAAAAAACTTCAAGACCAAAAGCCCATGTCTCTTTTATCACTGATAAGAGATCTAGAAAAACATTTATCTCCTACCACACCTGAGACCACTTTGATCAAACTCAGTAGCCTATGGGCTGCATATAGTTAGCTGATGCGTGAAAAAGCAGAACACGCAATCTGTTGCTCTAGGACAAGATACTTTGATCAAGGCAAAGAGGCTGGGAAAATGTTAGCTCCACAGTTATGCCAATTTGCTATGGAAAAAAGTATCCCCTGCATAATTATGGATAATGGACAGGTGCTTACACAAACTAGGGAGATAGCTGGACAATTTAAGGAATGTTACCGGTCTCTATATACCATGAATAGTGCTGATTCCTCTATTTTAGCGATAGAGCACTTTTTGAGGGATGTTCCGCTTCTGAAACTAGATGATGACCTTGCAGCTATCTTTAAATCCCCTCTTACCCTGTGTGAGGTGAGGAGGGCTATTGACTCCATGGTTTTGGATAAAGCCCCTGGCCCGGATGGTTTTATCCCTAATTTTTATAAAAAAATTGAATGATGTCTTAGTCCTCCATACTTCTAGAGTTTTATTATTACCTATATTATAATAGCACCTCAGACTTTACCCTCACAGAAGCCCTTATTACAGTATTATTAAAACCAGGCAAAGACCCCACCAAAATAGGCAGTTATAGGCCCATCTCACTGATTATTGTAGATTATAAAATCCTCTCAAAAGTGCTGGCACATTGTCTTAACAAGGGTTGGGGAGGGCTGATCAGTTGTGAACAGGCTGGTTTTGTCCCTTGGAGGTTATCTTCTGATCATCTTTGGAAGTTAATGTATCTCTTTTCCATGTCCATGGATGGCCCCACTCCCTTGGTGTTGGCCTCCTTGGATTCAGATAAAGCATTTGATTGAGTTTCATGGACATATTTGTTCCGGGTATTACAGGAGTTTCATATTCTGCTAGAATTTGTAAACTGGGTTAAGATCCTTCACACCAACCTGAGTGCCAGGATTTTCTGTAATAGAGTCCACTCCGATAAAATCATCTTGTACCAGGACACCAGGCAGGGATTTCATTGATCCCTGTTGCTATTTAATCTCTTTTTAGAACCTCTTTTTAGGAAGATCAATAATACCCCAGATATCCAGGGTATAGTTATTGCTCCACACCAGTTTAAATTAGCAGTTTATGTGGATGATATATTGTTACATCTCCAGCATCTGAGGATATCCTTGCCTGTTGTTCTTTCTGTGATAAGGAACTTTGGGATCATTTCTAATTATAAGCTTAATGTGCAAAAAATTGAAGTTATGCTCCTGAATGCTTGGATCTATTATTCTGATATTGCAGACCTAGGGTTGCTTTGGAAATTGGATAAACTTAAATACCTTACTATTTATTTGCATACTTCTAGCTGTAAGTTAAAGCTTTATAATTTAGATTCTTTGCTGGAGCAGCTGAAGCATGTCTTAATGGGTGTAACCCCAACCTCATGTCTAGGGATATGATGATGGTAAAAATGGGAGGAGAGTGTACAAAACACAGCCAATGCACTTACTTAACCTCCCAGGTTGGGGTTGACCTCCGGAGGCACCCAGACACCAATTGGAGCCAGTCAGAGCAGCAATAAAGGGGGTTAGCAACCAAACTGGCTCAAACATAAACGAAGTCCAAACAGGTATAAAGCCTAAAACAGGATCCTTTATTTGATGTCACAGCTCATGAGCAAATTATTAACTGGGAAATAGTTGCAACCAGTCTCTGATCTGATTCTCACAGTCTTTCACAGGTACGCATTTCTTTTCATGTGCCTTTAGAAGGCTCTGCACTTTACCCACATGAGCAACACACTTTACATCAAGGTGCTTTTTGCTCTCCCCATATTGCTTCCTGCCCCACAGGGGTACGTATGGCTTTGCTTCAGCCTTTTTCCATCCGTAGACCAACAGCTCCATTTATGGGGTACCACATTAAATTCTACAAATCCAACAGTATCTTATATGGCAAAATGAGAGGCTACCATCCCCTGGGGTTCAAGGTGCCATGGATGGTGCCACCTACTCATCCTCAAGAACTGACCCCCGTGAGGAGAGAGTCCAAGTCCAGATTTGAGGAACATCCCACTGGGGCTTCAATTTAGAGGCAAGGAGTTCAGAGCATCCCATGGGGGTCTGAGGTGCCACAGATGTCCACCCCACCTCACTCAGTAACTGACACTTGTGAGGAGAGAGTCCCAGACTTCCAAATTAACAGCAGACAAATTCCCAGGAACATCTGGAAATTCAAACAGTCACTAGCTACCAGGCCAGTATCACAGTATCTTACATGGAATCAGTGTGGTACTGTACCACATTATTCGTCACAGGAAATATCAAGACCCACTCTGTCTTGTCACAGAGCACATCATCCAATACACTTTAACTTTCTTCTTTCTTCACTGTGACTAACCATCACAGACTCAGCACCCACCAGGACAAGACTGCAGTGCCAACTGGGCACATCACACGCAGTTTCATGCTAACAGCCCCAGCTACACCTTCTGATACCCTTCCAGTTTCTGACTGGAAAGTTAGCATCTTGACTCATTTCCACCCCACTTGAGGCACTTCTAAATACCACAGACTTCACTTTTACATAGACATTTAAAATGCCTTTTCATAGTATCTCTGTTTACTTACTGACTGGCAGCCCTTCACATGAAGAAACTCTGAAGTCTCCAGATAGGTTTTCCTCCTTACAGGAGAGGGGCAACCCCCTTTGAAGGGTCCTTGTCCATGGCCACTGCCAAGAACGTGTGGAGTTTTACAATGCTAGTCTTAAGACAAAAGGGATTTTCACTCAGTGGGAGCTGGCACAGTGTGCCTGGCACTAGTCTCCCACCAGTCGACTCAGAGCTCTCCCTTCTTTCAGAACAAAACTCTGACTACTCCCCTTTGGAATGCCAGGGCAGCATAGCTGTCCCAGTCCTCCAAGGGCACAGAAGCTGACACCATTCTAGACAGCATATGCCCTTTTAAAGAAACAGTACTTGTAACCCCCACGGTGGGGGTGTTACATGGGATAGGATTAATACAATAAAAATGAACATACTAACGTGTGTTGTATCCCCCTTAGTATGTTAAATTTAGTTATTCCCATTTCATGGTTTTGCACTCTGCATTGCCTGATATCTAAATTTATTTGACGTGGTAAAGTGATCCTCAGGGCTTATTATAAATGAGTGTCTCCTGAGGCAAAAGGAGGGCTGCATTTACTTAGTTTCTACCTTTAATTTTTGGCTACTCACGGTAGCAAGTACTTTCAGTGGTATACGGAATCCGATTTGTCAGTCACCGTGTTGTACGTCCCCCAGTGGTTAGATAAAGAGTGGTACCTTTGTGCTCAGCATAAGGTGATCCCTACTTCTCTTCGCTACACCCCTCCTAAGTATTTGCCCTGGGCTTTCAGGAATACTCCAGTGGTGATGTCCATCTGTGCACACATGCAGCTTTGCTGGCTTTTACGTGTTGATCCCATTAAGGATATTTCACAACCACTGATGGGTAACCTTAATTTTAAAATAGGTGGTCGGGTTATCACCTCTCCCTACTGGGCCTCTAAACGTATATGATCAGTGGAACAATTAACATTGAATGGTAAACTAATTAAAATTGCTACCATTCAGCAAAGGTACAGTATGCTACACCTAATGCAAATTGTTTCCAGTTTCTTCAGGTAGCTCATTTGTTGATGAAGCATTTTAGTTTGTCCGAGTGGCAGAATGATCACAATGTTAAGGTGTTATTCCTAGCAAAATTGGCTCTGATTCCACATTCTGTGTCTCAACTTTATATGCATCTGTATAATTTTTTGCCTAACAGACCTGTAGGCATTGCCCCATATTGGAATCAAGCCTTGCCTCCTTCATCTAGTACATATAATTGGGATTTTATCTGGGCTGACATGTATAAATTTCTTGGATTTAATAATTATCACCTTATGCAATGGAAACTCCTTCATAATCTATATTGCACTCTGACTAAATTATGCAAAATTGGGACACTAGCTTCTGGTTAGTGTTCACAATGCTCTAAAAGCCCAAGAACCCAATTGCATATTATTTGGTGTTGTTAAAGAGTTAGACCATTTTAGCATGCAATTAAAGCTAGATTGGATCCTTTTTATGCTTACGTATTGCTTTTCATCCAGATATTTGCCTTTTTGGAGATTATCGGGATAAGTTATAGGGCAGCAAAAGCATGATATGTCCTTAATTTCAGCTTGAGCGATGAAAGTTATTTTAAGGCATTGGCTTGATTCTAGGATACCTGCATACATTGCATAGCATAAAGAAACTATTGTTGTTTTACAAGAAGAAAAACTGATTGCTAGTATAAATGACTGGCTTTCTTCCTTCAAGAGGAATTGGGAAACACTGCATACCATTCTATTGCTTGACTCATGAGGCAATGTGTTCTTTGATAGCCAGTGCTTTGACTTCCTGGCTGATGCAGGTATATAGTATAGTCCTTCTATGTAACTTTCTATATTGTATGTATAATCTTACAGATATGTTTTCAGATATTTTATGCTGTATGGGTTGGCACTTTGGGGTTGGTGGGAGGTGTGGGACTTTATGACGAATCGTTCTTGTTGTTTATTGTTGTTTTTGTTTTTCTTTTGTAGTTGATGTTTTGTTCTTGTTTATCTCTTAAAGCCAATAAAGTATATTAAATTTAGAAAAAAAATCTCTCCCCCATGACTGTGCAGCTGAGATAGGGGGTACCTCACCCCTTCCCTTCACCCCTCCAACAGATTCAAATCAAAACAGACAGTAGATCATATATTTTTTATAAAAGGGAATATCATTTGAACACATTCCCCCATGCATCTGCCTCAGAGAAAGAACCGTCTAATTCTTGGGTGCTACCTTCCCCCAAAAGTAACAAATAATTAACAGTCTCAGGTAGTTAATGAGGGCAATTGGCAGGATATAGAGAAGAAAAAGAATAAAAGGGGACATGCAAAATGCCCCAACAGCAGTTGGTATCTGAATCATTGTAACATGCACTGCAAGATTCATGAGGAAAGTAGAAGCAGCCCAAAATAAAAATAACATCCTGGGTTTAAAAGGAAAGAAGCAGTAGTTATCGATCCTCTCCTAGGTCATGTAGGTAGGTAGGATAAGTTAGAACCAGTTCGAGTAAAGGGCTGTATCCATAGGAAGTTCAGTCATAGAGTCCAAGGTGGTGGCTGAATTTACTGTCACTATGGACAGCTACAGTGAACCAAATGTGGTCAAGGTCAACATGGAAGAGACCATCAGGAAAGCGCTCCAAAGGAGGTCCAAATGGAACAGTGCACACCTAGAAACTCCCAGCGTGTTGGTTAACAATCAGTTTTTAATACTCATCCAGACATTTTGTACAGACTGACATTCAAGAAAGAGATCACCATCATCCCTGACCACACGATGAGGGCAGAGGCATGCTGAGCCAAGGAGCACTGCCAATCCCCAGTCCAGACACTGCAATTCAAGAAGGGAGATAGCCTAGTGAAAGGGAGAAAATGTGTGTATGAGTGTGTATGTGGGGGGGGGGGGGGAGAGAAGAAGCCCGAGAATCACTGTGCACTAAATCCAGGGCTCGACATGAGAATCACTCTGCAAATGGGAACAGTATTTTAAACCCCCTCTTAATGGGGCATAAGGCCCTGGCAGTGGACAAAGGTACTGCAGCTGCTCACCCCAGTCCGGTCAGCCAAAGACATATCTGGTGCCCAGTGGTCCCCCCAGATTGCCAGCCTGGCTTAAACCTCAACATCCTTGGTGCCCATGTGGTCACCCTCATGCTTTGTTTGCCATCCATGTGCTCAGTTGGGTTGTCCCTGGTGCTTAGTGGTCCCCCCAGTCTCCGATTGCCATGCTGTGAATGAGGTATCCTATTCATGATGCCTAATGGTGCCCCCCCGATCTTCAGCTCAACATAAGAATAAAGACCCCCTGCTGCCTATTGGGCCCTGACCCACCCTCTGATTGTTGGTCAGCTAAACAAATACAGTCTCCCTGGTGCCCAGTGTCCCAACCCCCTTCCCCAATCCCAGCTCGTTAAGGGTAAGAGATGTCCCTGGTGTCCGGTGGTCCCTCCTATTTCCCTGCCCCATTAGGTAAACCTATTCCCTGGCATCCAGTAGTTCTCTCCTCCCTGGTTACCAATTTCCAGCCCCGTAACAAAAACAGCATCCAATCCTGTGTTTATGCTGTTACTACAGTGTGGTGAAAAAAGACAGCTATTCCCTGGTGTGTCCTGGTAACCCCTCACCCTCTGATTGCCATATCTGCCTTTGCCAATGAAGTAATCCCTGACACCTAGTGCCCCCCCCCACCACCATGGCACCAACCACCCACCCTGCCAACCCCCATTACCTGAATTGTTGGTGCTGGAGGAGCCCACATGGTGACTGGCACAGCCCTTGTCACATCTCCTTGGCCACCCGCCGTATGGAAATCCACAGAGAGTACGTGCCCTGTACAGTACATAGGACATGCCTATAGTGCTACAGAGTTCATCTAGGTTGAGCTGGAGGAATGGGGCAAAAGAGTTTCCCCTGAAGAAAAATAGAAATGCATAATTTGTTGGCAGATAAGGACTGCTTGGCCCACCTAGTCTGCTCAGTTTGTCCTTGCCTGTGATGTCACTGTAGATCTTGCCTTATCACTGGCTACTCCCTCCTCCTTTCTTTTCTACTAAGATTCCTCTATGCCTATCCCATGTATGCTTGAAGCCCACCACTGTTTTTGTTCCTACCATGTCTGCCAATAGACTGTTTCAGGCGTCCACCACTTTTTCAGTGAAGAAGTACTTCCTCACATTCCCCCTAAACTTCCCCCTGTCCAACTTCATTGTATACCTTCTTTTCCTTGTGCACTTTCTCCTCGGAAAAATATTTTTCTCTTGTACCTTGCTCACCTCCATGAGGCACTTTTAGGCCCCAAGAAATTTCCACTCTCCCTCCTCTCTTCCAGGGTCTCCTCATAAGGCTTTTGATGCAACCCCTGCACCATTTCAGTTGCCTTCTTCTGGATAGCCTCTACCCTGTCAGTGTCCTTCCTTAGATGTGATCTCCAGAACTGGGCACAGTATTGCAGTCGGGGTCTCACCAACAATTGATACAGTGGCAACACTACCACTCTCTTTCTGCTGGTGATACCCCTTCCTATCCACCCAAGCATCCCACTAGCCCTGCCTCCTGCCTTGTCCTGCCACCTTGAGGTCATCAGATATGATTACCCCCAAGATCTCTTTCCTGTTTTGTGACTGTCGGTACCTCCCCATCTATTTTATACACCTCCTGTAGGTTTCTTTGCCCAAGGTGCATGATTTTGCACTGTTTTGCATTGAAACCCAGCTGTCATACCCTCAACCATTCCCTGAGTTTTCTCAGGTCTCTGCTTATTCTCTCCACCCCCTGCCAGCTATCTACCCTGTTGTAGATTTTGGTGTTATCTGCAGAAAAGGATAGCTTCCCTTCCAGCTGCTCTGCAGTGTCACTTATAAAGACATTGAAGAGGACTGGTTCTAGCACTGAGCCCTGATGTACCCCACTGGTCTCTCTGAAGGTATGCTAATATGCCCCCATACTGCTCAATGGACCAGGATGCCAGACTGGTTGGGGAAATTATAAGAGCTTTGTTCATGTGCCATAGATTCTTGAAGTATTAATAAGTATACTGATGTCTGAGAATAGGCTAGACAGTATGCCATAGGAAACCTGTAATAGTGATGGAGCATTCCCACTTTGTTTATGTCATTACACACAACATCTCCGCTGCCCTAGTATGGGTGCAGATGAGCACAATTTTCAAATGAAAAGCTCAGTATTTACATTTTTTAAATGTGGGAAAAACAGCATAGCCTCTTGATTTGGGGCTTACCAGGTATGTCATATGAAAGTGCTAATTCAGAACACATCACCATGTGACTGATTTGGGCATTTATTTAACACTGGAAAAAATTGTTTAGTTGTCCTTTAAATTACTAAGTATACTATGTGACCATATAAATGAATGAGTCACTTTGGCATGGCTGCTTCTATCCGGTTAAGACTGTGTACCAAACAAAGCCAGGAGTATCAGGATAGGATTCCTTATGATATTTTTGGCACTGGCACAGAAAAGAACAGGAAACTGCACAATCACCATTTCATTCTGGATTATTTAATCAACCCTTTTGTATACGCAGCTCAACTAATGCTTTACAAGTCAGACAAAATTAGTCTGATAAGAAGGTTACAGCTTGAAGTAAGTGTAGTCTGTTAAATCTACAAGTAGCAAAAAGCCCCAAGATGACAAAATCGCCATAATTCTTTTGCAATTAAAGGAATTTTTCCTACTTACTGTAAAAGTACTTGTGGATTTAATAGCCTGGTGTTATACAATGCAGTTTAAGCCCTCATACTTCTTATCATATTAAATGTGTTTGACTTTTGATGCATTATATAGACTGGGCATGCTAAAAGATTGATTATGGGTTATTTAAAAAAATCTTTCTGCCATCACAAAGTTATAGGGAGGAGGCTATGTTCCTTTCCTTTTTGGTGCTGGTGAATATTGGCAAGCTTTGGAAAATGGCACCTTACCTGGCAAATATTCATTTCTTTCTCTTTGTAACAACACATGGGGGAGCAGGAGGCATTGTTACCTTTTAATGTATGAGCTTTAGTACTTCAGACTCCCTTTTAAACTGCCTACCTCATGGTATGAGAATCCCACTCCCTTTAAAACTGACTAACTCACGGTATGAGAAAGTTACATTCTTTATTTGGGTAAATTCAAGAAAATATAATGGTGTTTTATAAAAATGTAAGACATTTAACTATGCCCTTGTTATATAAAGAATAATACACAGGTGACTGTGGGATACAAGAATTTTTGGCTTCTTTACAAACTGGGGTTGTGTTTTGCTACATAAACCATGGAAACAAAGCTTGAGTGGTTTATAAAGGCAAAACATACCAAGGGTGTGTTAAACAAAGATTAATTATGCAGTCACCCATACTTTATTTTTTATTAATATTAGCTGGGATCTGTCTTCAAAGTGCAAGTAAGTGTACAAACACTGTCACAGCTGTTTTCAGTTAATGTGGCAGTGTAATGGCTTTCCACGCTGGTAATTGATGAGCTGTAATGTTTTCCATATTATCCTGGTCTCATGTCACACCGGGTCGATATGGAAAATATAGCGTCTGATTTCTGGTTGCTGTCATACCATATCAGTTATTATAGTACATTAATGGAGAGTTTTTCAGACTGAAAAAAGCATGACCTGCTTAAAGTAATTATTCTACTGTACTGGGCAAAGGGCAAACACAATTAATGACAGCAAGACACTTTATAGATGAATGTTTATGAAGAGAAGCTCTTTAGGAAAATAATACCAATTCTGGTAGAAGATATTTATGGAATAAGTCGTAAGGTTAAGGGTATTATCCTGGAGTATGGACTGGTTTGGTAAAGAACTGCTGTGGACCTTTTTAAAATGTCATTATTCCATGATAATGCCTCATTTAAAAGGTCTCATTGTTTGAATAAACCTATAAAAAAAACAACAAAGTGTTTTTGCTGCATTTACTTTGTGGTTTTGAGTCTTTGGGCAATTATTGTACAATTTGAATCAGTTTTCAACCAGAGTGCATTTCCCGCCCATAGGCTAATGTTTGGAGATACAAAATGAAATAGCTGTATTTCTGCACTATGATGACCCCTCTAAAAGACTGGAGCAGAGGACATTCTTGTTTTTTTTATTCCAAAAGTTAGTTCATTCACAGAGATGAGTTCATTATGAGTTCAGTTTTTTTTTTAATCTTAAAGGAGTACAAAAAGTAAAACTGGGATCAGTACATATCCTTTGCACTGGTCACTGAAAAAAAAAAACATGGGTTCCCTTTTCAGTTAGACGGGGTGCACATTTGGAAAACTCAGGAACAACATAATATTTAGACATCATTCTGCTTATTCTTCATATGGAGTCCTCCTTCCCATTATTTACTACTGAGGACATTTGCACACACACAGGATCTTCATCCCTTGGACTTCATTTGTCCCTACAACCGATTTCCAACTTATCACAATCCTCTGTTATGATATCACAGTATGTTGCCATGGGAACAATTGTGATACCACAAGCAGAGTATTATGATATTAGATGGGGGATAAGAAAGGAACAAAGATCCTGTTTTCATGTATATGATCACTGAAATAATTAATGGGGAGAAGAAATAGAGAACTAAAGTGAAACATAAACTGAATTGTGTCCAACTACTATGTTTTTCAAAGTTCTTCTGGGGGGTATTGATTGTTGCTTAAGCTATGCACAAAGGGATTGCAGTCCCTTCCCAAGTGGACACAAAAGTCTTAATGATCGGTCAGGAAAGAGGGCATATTCTGTCTATACAATACCTGCATCAGTGAAAAAAGCTGCCTATCCCTAATGTGCCTTACTACAACCAATTGTAAGCATACCCCACATTTTTTTACACCCCTCAAACTGGCACAGTACAACCCATAAAATCTCACCCCAGCTGTCAAAAAACACCCCTCCAGGTTCCCCATGAGATTCTGAAATTTAGCAGAGACAACCTTGTTTCCCCCGGGTCACACCTGGAAATAAGTGTCAGCTCAGTGTGTCTTTCCTGGTCAACAATTTTTCAAATAAATATTAAATAAAATCTGTCATCTGTTTAGTACTACTGTGTGTGTGTGTGGCCAGTACTACAAACTGCTTCCATTTTTTCTCCCCTCTTCTGAATTTCAGGCATCTAAAGGTACATGAACAACAGGGAATGTTTTGACAGTGGGAGTGAGGTCTGGGGGTTGAACAGTGTTTATTAGTTTTTTAGAAGTTTTATACATGTGGCAGCAGTGAAGTGCCTGGGGTAGCGATAATACAATACAATAATTAGGAAGATACGAACATAAGAAAGCTGTCAACTGGTGCACTCTTGTGTTGATGTCATTGCATTGTGATGCTGCCATTTTGTGGAATTTCAGGAGTGGGGGACTCAAGTTACAGAAAGATCTGTTTACAGATTAAAACTGTGACAAATTCATGGAAAATTACTTTCTCTTGTAAAACTACTGTTATGCCAGCATCCCTTTTATTGGGTGCTGCCGTGTGCCCCGTGTGTTGAAAATTTAAATTGCAAAGCTTTTGAAATTAGTTATTTTTATGAAGATGTCACTGTTTGTTTTATTTCATTTCACTGCTCTGTTTTGAGAGCATCACAGGCTGTTGTGGTATCACCTGGCATTGTGCTGTCATTAGATAAGTTTTCCTTTGTGACATTTTCAACGCAAAAATAAACGCAGACGATGCATCCATCGTGGAGATAAATGTTTTCCTTCATTTTGAGTCTGTCAGCAGAGAAAATAAGTATTTTATCAGAAGTCTTGTTTTGCCACCAACATTATATAAATGTATTTATAAAAAATGGCCAAGATGGCCACCACAAATACAGCTCCCTGATTAGGCTGACTAAGTCAACATCCCATGCCTATACATAGGAATGAGCAGTGCTGCATGCAGGGTTCAGCATTCTTTGGAAAACACAGAAGCATAGCTGATGATGGCAGAAAAAAAAAACAGTCAGTCTATCTTGTCAGCCCATATTACCCTATCATACCCCGGCACCTGTTGTCTCTGTGGGGTTTTCGTGTACCCTGTTCCTACTTTTGCTCTATCTGTTTCCACCTTACTTGTCATGCTGAGTAGCTACTATTCAGTTTCATTGGGTGTCTGCAACCACTGATCCTCCTTCTCTGATATCAGTGAGGAGTCTTGAGATACTTTCCCACTACTATGTATTGCAGTGACCTTATTTTTAATATTTTATGTTGCACCTGCCCTTCTTGCCATCTAGTGCACAACTCCTCAAACAGTCTCTTGCATGTACGCAACTGATACCTATGCTGTTTTCTGATCCCAGCTCTGCTGCTGATAGTCTGTTAGTATGTGGATCCATGGCTAGTAGTGTTGAATGCTGCTGCCAGTTTTGTGCATATGTACCAAGATACTGTAAATATACAGGGTGGGAAACACGTTCCTAAAATCTGAAAGGGAGAGTAAATCAGGCAAAACTGTAGTAAAATACTACTTTACTCCCCTTATCTGTTCTACTGATTATATGCCAGCTGTGTTTGATACAGTTTATGGTTTTGGCACCCACTACCTCCACCAGCAAAGGGATATCATACAGGTACTCCTCTGACACATGCCAAGGAGGACAAGGTGGCATTACACATTGGAGTGCCTATATTCCATAACTGACCCACATACTATCAGGTGTCATTGACCACATGTGTATATGTGTAAGAAATAACATAAGAAATGCTGTGCTCCCTATAGTATTCCTGTTATATCCACATGCCCTGGATGGGTTGTGAAGCATGAAGTACAGTCAGAAAATATATGAGGCATGAGGGCCTTCAGCCACCTGGGAAGTGTAATTATTAACAGCCTTTCTCCAACTCTATAGTGTGTTATTTGACTTACAATATACACGGCTCAAATGTGTTAAAAATATACATAATGGGTATCTTTAAAAACACTCATAAAAAATATAGAGATGTTTATTGTGGGATGTTATACTGCTAACAATTTTTAATTAACTGTGTGTTTGAGGGGTTTCCACCCAAATATAGTATTAACCTTGTCATGTCGAGCAAACAGCTAGTTTTATCAGTAGACCTCCTTTGTATGAATAGAATAGACTTGAAAAGAATAATTCTTTGATTTAGGCATAGACCAACATGTGTCATTATGCCATGTTCACAGATTATAATCTTTTGAAAAGGAGGTAAGGAATGATTCACTTTAATGTTGAAAGTCAATTGTATAAAATGAGTACAGATTAATATAAGTATTTTTTTTATATATTTAAAGTTTATTAACACCACAGAACACATTATTATATACTGTAAGTATTAACTGTTTTGGTTAGGGCATACAATTTATGTTTCCATTTTCAAAAGTGTAGTGTAAATTAGCTTTCATAGTACTGTAGTTAACAATTAACTGCAGTTTAACAGCAGTTCTAAGAAATATGTTGAATGGTTCCATTTCTTTAAAGGGAATTCATATGTTTCCTTATGAAATTATTGTGAAGGTTACTATGAGGATCCAGTTTGTAAATTACTAGGTTATATTTAGAAAATATTTTCAGTGAGACAGAAAAATACATATGTAAAATTGTGATGTGGAGGCATTCATTTTGTGGACAGGAAGGGTGCTGTGATGATGTCACTGCCTCATCAGCTCTAACAGTATACAATTAAGCAGGTTAAAACAATCTGTTCCTACAGACAGGGATCCTGTTCTATCATGAAGAGAAGCACTGGATTCTTTTCTTGCACTCTGCCAAACATAAAATCCGGGGTGTTCCTCAGAATATAATAGAATCCCTGACAGCACAGTTGAACTGTTCTCACCTGCTGCACTGCACACTGTTAACACTGGTGAGGCAGTGACATCATCACAACACCCTTCCTGTCCACAAAATGGATGCCTCCACATCCCTATTTAAAAAGCATTTTTCTGTCTTACTGAAAACATTTTCTAACTATAACCCAGCAATTTACATACTGGATCCTCATAGTAACCTTTACAATAATTTCAAAAGGAAACATATGGATTCCCTTTAAAAAGTATAAAATGTGCTGAGCATATGCACTTTACAAACTTAGCAAACCATCAGAGTCTTAATTTCTTATTCACGTCTATCCCACATGTGAGGTTGCTAAGGTCGGTAGTTCACATTTTGTGCATCAAGTGGCCTCATCACTAATTATGAACATTAACCAGAAAAAAAAAATGAGACTTTGACTAAACATCCTGATATTTTGTTAGGCTTGGGACAGAATATGGCAGTCATTTGCAATAAGTAAAGAAATATTTCCACATATTTGAGTTTTTAATCCAAGGGAGACAGCTAAGTGATTATCTCACTTAACTGCGGAGTGCTGTCTCCAACCCCCATACCAAAAACACTGATGCACTAGGAGCTTCATAGGAACCTGGGAAAAGCTGCTACATTCCTCATATGGCCCTGACTAAGGATGAAGACACAATGCCATAGAAGGTAGGTGGAGTTGTTGCTCAAATCAAATCAATTTTATTTATAAGAGCACCTTTCCAAAGATATATACACATAAATAAACATAACAGACATAATATAAATTCATAAAATCATGCATTTATAATTTATAGCAGCACTATATAATAAAGTATCCCATCAATTGAGCTTATCCAGGAACGTTAGGCTAAACCAATAGTTCTTAGACTTTGTCACAGTGAGCCTCCCCAAATCCATGGAAAAGATTTTGAGCCTCCCCCAAAAACTGAAATAATCTTGGGCCTCCCCAAAGAAAAATAGCGTACTGTACTTCACGCAGTACACCATGAATAAATTTAAACCCCTTTGAGTACTTGGCTCACATTCAGTTCTTTCGTCCAGTTCTTTGTCTTATACTAATGTGGAACCTTTGAAAAAGAGCTCCTGTGCTCAAAGGTGTTATCTGAATAACAAATAAATAAAATAATATATTATTCAGCTTATTGTAACACCCCCACACACACACAGGCCAGACTACTTGCTACGCTATTTTCATTCTTGAACCACTGTTATCCCTTGTTGACTTGCCTTCGTGGGTCAGACTACTTTCTCTGTTTCCTTTCTATATGAAATAACCTTCCTACATACTTTGCCTCGCCCCCTCCTTCCCTGCTCCTAAGCAACTTCTCTTGGATTACTTTGCTCCTTCCTGCTATTGCTCTTAGCACTTCTATGCGTAACCCTTGTATTTAGGCTGTCCTGCCATCAGGCTACAAATTGATCAATTACCATCACTTATTATTAGTTTATTGTTCATATTTGTTTGTGCTATTGTTCATTGTGTATTTCTTGATTGTTTTGCAGTTACCTTTTGGAATGTATTCACTAACTATCCTTCCCGGGTACACCTGAAGTGAGCCTTGGCTCATTCACCTTCCCTTGTCACCTATTAGTAAATAAATACATAACATTCACCTATTATCCTCTTTCAGTTTGATTCATCTATTCACACAAAATACATAAAACTCAAAATCTAAATACAGTACTTTTTCAGACTTGCTTGAGCCTCCCCTGGAAGAGGTTGGGGCCTCCCCAAGGAGGCTGGCATCACCATTTGAGAACCCCTGGGCTAAACAAATACGTTTTGAGGGCTGATTTAAAACTCTGGACAGTCAGGCACTCTCTGACCCAACGAGGTAAAGAATTCCACAGGGTAGGGGCTGTAAATGCAAAGGATCAGGCCCCAGATGTTTTCAGACACACCCTGGGCATCTCTAGCAATCCCTCATCGGTGGGGGGAGGGGGCAATATGGACAAAAAAAATCTTACAGGTAATGTCTCCCTGTTTATGTAGGGCTTTATAGGTCAGAAAGCTGACCTTAAATGTGATCCCCCATTGTACTGGCAGCCAGTGCAGTCCATAGAGCACAGGCGTAATGTGACTGATCCTAGAAGTACCAGTCACCAGCCTGGTTGCCACATTCTGCACTAGCTGTAAGCGTCGGATATCAGCCCCCAGTAGCCCTAATTACAGGGCATTGCAGTAGTCAAGGCAGGAGGTCACGAAGGCATGGACCAATGTTGGAAGATTTTCGGGAGGAAACAGGTGTTTTACCCAGGTAATATTCCTCAGATGGTAAAACGAGGTCTTGACAATGGCTGATATCTGTGATTTCAGGGTCAGACCGTTGCCAAAAATAATGCCTAGGTTACGCACCCGATCTGAGGTAGCCAGCTGAACACCCCATGTCAAAGCCCAGAAGATTGTCCAGCTGACAGACCCACCTCCCAATGATCTGGGTCCACCACCAACACCTCAGTTTATCTGGGTTCAACCTCAGCCAGCTGGCACTCATCCAGTCCTGGATCTTAGAGAGGCAGTTGTTAAACACCGAGATAACATCATCCTGTTTGGATACAAAGGACATGTACAGCTGAGTATCATCTGTGTAGCAGTGAAAACTCAGACAATACCACCTAATAATGTCTTCCAATGGCAGCATGTACACTGTGAACAACATGGATGATAAAATATAGCCCTGTGGAACCCTGCAGGATAAGGGGAGAGCATCAGAGGAAAAAATCCCAGTGACCAATCTCTGAGTCCTACCCTCGAGGCATGATTGAAACCATCTGAGGACTGTACCTGACAGTCCACAGATGAACCACAGGTGCTTCAATAGCATACCATGGTCCACAGTGTCAAATGCTGCAGCAAGATCAAGGAGGACCAAGATGGAATGAGTCCTCTGATCGCTCATTATTAGGAGATCATTTAGCACCTGAACGAGGGCCGTCTTGGTGCAATGCATCTTCCTAAATCTGAACTGGAAAGAATCATAGACATCATGGGTAGAAAGATGATCATCCAGCTGCAGTGCAACTACCTTCTCAATAACCTTGCCCACAAAAGGAAGGTTAGAGACAGGTCTGTAGTTAGATGGAAGTCCAGGTCAAGGGAGGGCTTTATCAGGAGTGGTCACACAACCGCCTCTTTTAGGGGATCAGGAGAGACCTCCTCACTCCAATGAACTCCAGAATATCTCAGCCAGGACTTTGCCGATTTCATCAACACAACCCACAAGGAGTTGTGCGGGCCTGGGACCAAACTACAGCTGGTTTGCCGCAAAGTCTGGACAATCCTTATGATGTCCATGAATTCCATCCGGCTGAAGTTGGACCAAGCAAACCAGGTGCTTGCAACCTCCTGCTGACCTTCACAACACCCATTAGAGGGGGCTGGGCTGATCCAGGATCTGATGGTGGCAACCTTATTTGCGAAAAACCGAACAAACTCATTACACTTCTCTTGTGAAAAGGCTCCCCCAGGCTGAAGACAGACTGGATTGCACAATCTCTCAACAGTCCAGAACAGCTGAGCTGGCCGATTTTGCTCAGTGGCAATCTCCCTGGACAGGAATTCTGCCTTCTTATGGGTGATTGTTGATTAATAGACTGCATAATGGTCTGTCAATCTAAGCCTGTCAGTCTCCAGGCCCGATTTCCACTAAGTCCTTTCTAACCTTTGACCCATTCTCCTCAACTCCTTCAAGGCCCCATCAAACCATGGGGCCTTGATGATTGGGTTTAAAATCATGCTGAGCATGTTAAGCTCCTATGTGAATGACTTGGGTTCACTGTGTAACCCGGTCCCACCACTCTGGGATGGTGGAGCCTAGGAAGCTGTAACTCCAGCTCATCAGCTTCATGGGGGGAAATCTTGTTCTGTAAACAGAATTACAGACTTGCACATTTCAATGCCAGCCCCACTGATCTGTCCTTGCATCTCTGATCTCAAAAGACATTGTATCACTTCCTCCTGTCAATGTCCTAAATTAGTGCTTCTGCTCCGTGCTCGTGGTTGAGCACACTGGACATCTAACAGAAACTGAGATCAAGGCAGTTACACAAGGGGCATAGAAAATTGGGAAGTTGGAGATTGCAGCTGAAACTGTTAAAAAAAAAAAAGAGTTAACGGCACATAGGTTGGACAAGGCACTTTGCCCAGTTGGCCTACACACAATGGTTCTTAAGCAACTGACCTCAAAGCTTGCTGAGCCCTTGAAACAGCTGTTTAATGGCTCACTGGTAGTGCTGGGGATTGCAGAAAGGTGAACATAGTCCATTTACATAAGAATGGTGACAAGGAAGAACCAGGCATCTACAAAATAGTCAGCTTTACTTCCACTGTGTAAGCTGATGGAGACAATAGTGATAAAAAGCTGGGGTACCTGCTTAGAAGAAAATGGACTGTAGGATGTCAACCAGTGCAGGTTTGTGTCAAGAAGATCATGTCAGATCAACCTGATGGCACACTGCATCTGGTCTCACAGCAGTGATCGTATTCTCATTAGTGTAAGGTCAGCTGCTCAGCTTCATGGGGGACATCTTCAGTGAACTGAATTATAGTTGCTTCAGTGCCAAACTAGCGAAACAGATCCTTGCATACCTGGTCTCCAAGGCAGCAGCTCTAACCATTCAGCTGAAAGGAAACCTTACTTTTAGACTGGCTCTTGTATGTTGCAGTCATTACTTTCTTCACCAGGTGGCGCTCTGCATCTGGTCACTGATTCTGTAAATAGTACAGGAGCCATGTGTATGCATCACATTCATACTCTGGAGTGAGGAATCCAGACCTCTAGGCACAGCATTGATTCCTATGGAGGAAGAGGGGTGACATGGGATGTTGCTGGTGACCATGCAGTATTCTGATCCCAGGCCATCCCTACAGGAGATGCTGACGGAATATCAGGGATGTGGGTGGTATAAGTACAAAAGGAAAACCCTGATTGGTGGATGGTGCTGATTCTGGCAGCACGCAACCGCTTCAGTGTGTCTCCCTATCTCCTTCCCAACAGTACTGAACTAGAGGAAGACCAGGGTCTTTCCATGGACTTGGGACCCACAATGGAGGGGGGTTTCCTCACTGGATAGTGAGAGCAGTGTTGAGAGACATGACTGAAGCAAGAGCCCTGGAAGACAGTTAGGTGGGGAATAAAGAGAATCACAAAACAGAAATCTAAATGACACATTAACAGCTGTAGCTTTGTTTATATTTTATAGATGCATTTTAACCTGTTTTATTATGTGCTACTTATTAACAACAGAAAACCAAATCAAAGTCTGTTAGTATGTTATTTCAGGATATATTGCACAGGATGGATTAACAGATGCAGCTGGGTGCAATCAGTGATCTTCCTTATTGAAAAAATTCCAGATAATATGTTGGACTGTCTTACATATGGCATTGTTGATGTCAGATTCCAGTTTCTATTTCAATCAGGGACTCAAAATCATTGACATAATGTAGTGAAATATATTTATATTAATACTGTAAATTAAAAATGTTGTGCTAATAAGGATACTCATTATTAGGTACCTTATTCAAAGAAAGATTACTTTGTAGAGAAAATACTATTTACTGAGCTCTTGGAGGTCTATACTAGGTTTTTTGTGCACCCTTAAAGGTGATAGGAAATTATTTTTACATAATCACCTGCCATCCCATTTTTCTTTCCATGCCGGCTATGTATTCTGATATGGTCCGATCAGTTTTCAATAAATAAATAAATATAGATTTGGGATGCCCTCTGATCTACATAGAGTTCCACTCTCCTCAGCAGCTACTGCTCTTTACATATTTCTAAGATATTCTATGACATAACTTAGACTTTTGATACCCTGATTGAAATAGATCAGACCATTGTCATCCCTCTCCACAAAGGGGGCACCTCCTCCTCCACCTCAAACAATTGGCCAATCTCCCTGCTCTGGCAAAGCTGCAAGAACACTTAGTGCTTAGCCAGCTAACCTCCTATTTCACCGACTCAAATTTCTTCACACACTACCAGTCCGGATTCAGGAAAGATCACTCCACTGCTTTCTCTTTACTAAGGCTCACTGACACCATCCAGTCTGGAATGGATAGAGGTCTCATCACCTTTGCCATTTTCATCAATCTGGCCAAGGCCTTCGATACAGTCTTCCACACTCCATTACTATCTAGCCTCTCTGACTCTGGCCTCTCCACATCTGCTACTGCCTCATTCAGTGCCTATCTTACAGACCACACTCAGTCTGTCAGGATTGTAGATGCCATATCCCCTTCCCTCCCCATGTCCATCGGTGTCCCCCAAGGATCGGTGCTTGGGCCTATCCTATTCTCTATTTTTCTAAATAACCTGCCCCAAACTTGTTCTGCCTCCTCGATCCACATGTATGCTGATGATACTGTCATATTTTCTTCTGGCTCCTCCCCAGCCTCAGTTGCCTCTACCCTCCAGGCGGATTTTAACAAAGTCCAGCTCTTGTTCAACTCTCACCAGCTCTTACTAAATGCTAAAAAAAACTGTAACTGTGACTTTTGGTGCATCCCAATGACTAGCCAGGCTCCCCTCCCTCCCACTTTTCCACACCCTTGATGGGTCAGAGCTGGAGGATGTCACCTCCTTCCGGTATCTTGGAGTTCGGCTTGACCACTACCTCACCTTCGCAGTCCATGCTGACTCTATACTAACAAAACTCCGCCCCAAGCTCGGAGCTTTATATCAGAACCATTCTAGCCTCCCCTATCCGGTCCGTCATGAGCTTATCCAGAAGAGTTTACTTCCCTCCTTCGATTATTGTGATATTGTTTACAGTGCCACCCACAAGTCAGTTTTATCCAAACTGGATACCCTTTTTAATGCTTTCTGCTGATTTGCTCTTGATGCTCCTCCTCGCACCCACCGCTGCGAGCTATACCGCTTCCTTGCTCTCCCCTTCCTCGAGAACCACCTCCTAATACACTGTGCCAAGTTTATCTCAAAGAACTGGTTTGGTACCCTCCCAGTGTATCTGACCTCCATACTATCACCCCCCTCTGGCACCCACCTATGCTTTGAGGTCCCTAGACTCCTAGCTCCTGTTAGTCCCCAGACGTCAGACCCAAGCTGGCCAGGCCACCTTCTCTCACCACTTCCCTCAACTCTGGAACTCTTTCCCCTCTGAAATTCACCACTCTTCCTCTATCCGCTCACTATCCTATGCCCTTGCCAACCGCTGCTCAATAAACTGCTCCTGAAGCTAATTCTCCAATCTATTCTACCTCAGACACTCCTATATTTCTTCTCCCAGTAGGCCCAATGGTGCTACTTTGCTAACCACACACAACTACTGCACTTGATCCCAACTTTTGAGCTAGCTAGCTTGCACTTACCCCTATCTCATTATAAACTACAACTCAATACCTTAGCAGGATTTCCTCATTGTAACTGTTACTCTCGACTATTAGGGTATATGTATTAATGCACACTCACCTATTTCTGTCAAACATATGAGGCTGTATTATCTAATTATATGTTTTCAAGGTATAAAGCATGGCTTCCCCATATAATTGCTACTATACTATTAGTAAGGGTAAATTGTCATCTATGCCCAACTATTTCTGTCAAATGTTTTCAACTGTATTGTAATTTTATGTATATATGTCAGGACCTGGACTACCCTTGTCCTTTTCCCCACTGTACCCCTCCCCCAGGTCACACTGGGAGACGAGCAGTTCTTACTCAGTGTGCTTTTCCTGGTGAAACAATTTCAAAAAATAAATAAATAAATGAATTTCATGTTGTTGATCTAAATGGTCTGGAATGGTGTTACTGATGTCATAGAATGTTTAGGCAGTATGAAGGGAGCAGCAACTGCTGAAGAAAAAGGGATTCAGGGTAGTTACATGTTTAATTTCACAAACAAAAGTAAAAACATACAGAATATTGGATGGACACTAAAATGAAAACAGGAGGGCAACAAAAGGTGAAAAAAAACTGCTTTCTGTAACTTTTAAGAGAAATGTCAGCCTCAGTATAAAGTCATTATATTTAGAATAACGCATTTTTAAAGGTCAGCAGCTACTGTATGAAAATATAGCTATATTTCCTGAGATGCTAGTTTCAGAGTCAACTAAATTACTGTGTTCAAGAGTCATTGCAATTTTTATCTAAATGTAATAGTTTTCAGTCATACCATATGACATTTTTTAATACCTTATCATATGGCTTTGCCCTTAAAAAATAACTGCTTAAGTTATCCAATATAGCCAGTGCCATAAACCACCAGTTTACAGACTCCCCCTGCCCAGATCACCACACCAACTACCAAGCCACAAGATAGTGGTGCCCAAGCTAATTCCCCTTTTTCCCCTGAGTGTACACCTTTGACTCCTGCACCCAGTAGAAGTGCTCAGGGCCATCCTCTGCCTTATCTCTATAAGAAAGCAAAGATAAAACAACCTGAAATCTCCTAACCTATCTGTGCCAACCATCACAACACCCATCCCCACCCTCTTTAACCTGCCTCTCACTTCAATCTACCTAGCAGTGGAGTACCAAGGTTACACGCCTACGTAAACAAGCATTTGTGAATGCCGAATGTTTGCTTGCTGACACTGGCATTGGCAGTGCAGGAGTTAGATACGCAATCGAGTGCTGTGATGATAGTTCATACTCATCCCACCCACCTGCAGAGACTGGCAGGCATTGGGGTGTGCCTTGTGTCACACGGGCCATAACACTCACGCCTATTCCACATCACTCACCCTGCAGACATTGACAGGTGTTGTGGTGTGCCTTGGGTTCACCTCTTACACTCACCCCATTCCATAAGGAAATAAGCTGAGATGGGTGCAGTATAGAAGAATTGGGTGAACATTAGGGCTGAAGACCCCAAGGCACACCTCGATGCCTGTCACTGGCTACAGGGTGGGGGAGGCGTGGAGCATTACAGACGACTACCCCAAGTCACACACCCTGATGCCTGTCAGTCTCTACAGGGTGGGGCATTAAGGTTGGAAACCTTAACGTACTGGGCGTTTGTTGGTATTTTCACTCCCATTGGGACCCGACCTCATGAACAGGGGCACTATCATTTTGTTATTTGATCCCAAAAGGTGATTTCGCAAAGCGACTATGCCATTCGGTGCCACAGGTGGGAAAACACATTTCAGGCTGGATGTGAAAAATAACCACTGTACTGTTCATGAGGAGGTGTGAAAAAATGACAATGTTGAAAATCTGGAGAGAAAATATGAAAAATTGGTGAAGTTATGAGCATGCATAGAAACTGTGCAACGAACGCCCATAACGCAATAATATTTTGGAATTTTTTCACTGCATTTTCAACATGGCCATTTTGGGATCTCTGCTCATGAACAGTGGCACTGTGATTTTGTTGATCTTTCCCAAAAATCGATTTCCCACAGCGACCATAGCATTCTGTGCCACAGGTGTGAAAACACATTTTGTTCAGGATGTGAAAAATGACAGCTGTACTGTTCATAAGGAGGTGTGAAAAAATGGCAATGTCAAAAATCTGGAGTGAAAATATTAAAAATTGGCGAAGTTACGAGCATGCATAGAAACTGCACAATGCACGCTCGTACCGCAGTCATTTCCTGGATTTTTTCATCAAATTTGCAACATGGGTTTTTTGTGACCCCACCTCATGAACAATGGCACTGTCATTTTGTTAATCGGCCCTGAAAGATGATTCCGTGTAGTGACCATGAAATCACCTTTCAGGACCGAGTAACGAAATTACAGTGACATGTTCATGAGATGGGATCCCAAGAACCTCATGTTGAAAATTTGGGACCACAATTCCTAAAAATGGCTGAGATATCAACCTAAGTTGAAACCCCCCAATGACACCCATTATACAGCACTTACCTGATTCCTCAGTTTGCAGTTCGGCTTTAAAGAGTGCAGACATGTCCCAGTCCAGAGAAGATCGCTGCTTCCAACCTCTGAGGGTAAGTATGGGTGGGGGGCTGTGGGGAGGTGGGTGCTCAGTGGGAGGGGAGTAGGAAGGAGGGGGGACTGGGGAGATAACAGTGGACCGTTTTCTTTTTTATAGGTAAAATAAAACAAACAAAAAAAGACACTGGGGGCATGGTTTTCTTTCTTTTACAGGTTTAAAAAAAACACATTTTGGCACACTGGGGTAGGCTCTCAGTGTGCCACAATAGTGGTGGTGGGGGGGCATGCTGACACAGGGATTGGGCACCCCGATGTCGGCAGATTACAGACAGGTTTGGAGGGGCGCATCTGACACAGGGAGTAGGCATCCTGATATCAGAAGCATTATGGCACACTGGGGTGGGCTCCCAGTGTGCCACATTAATGAAGGGAGGGGAGATACATGCCGACATGGGGATTTGGCACCCCGATGTTGGCTTTCCTTGGAGTGTGTGGTGGGTGGCAGGAGCCATGGCTCATTACTTGTTTCACCAGGAAAGGCACACAGAACAAACAAGTTGTTGGTGGAGCAAGGGCCAGGGACAGAGTGCTGGGTGGCAAAAGCCGACAAGGTTGCGAGGGCGGAGGAGGGAGGAGGTGCCACTGCAGTGATGAAACTGTTCATGATTGAAGTGACAGATTCATTTCAGCTCTTTGAAGCTGCTGTCATTGGCAGCTTCTCCCTTAATTGGTGGCTGAGGGACGTGCCCAGTAAAGCATCTGCTGCATTGGCCACAACGCTGACACACTTCTGAAATGTGATACTGTCGCAAGATGTTTCTTCTGCATGCGCTGTGTGCATGCACGTAAGCAAACATAAAAATAGAGGAAGACAGTACATCAACAACTACTGGACAGCCTCCATTCTAACTTTATTGCCCAACCTTCTGAAGAGATTTGCTCATGATCAAATCTTGGACCACTTGTTCCAAATCCAATTATTAACTCCTTTTCAGCCAGGCTTTGGTCCCTTGAATTCCACTGTAAGGGCACTACTTCAGGAACTGCTGCAACTCTCTAATGAAGATGCAGGTAATAATTATTTTATGCATATGTTGAACTATGAATATGTGACGCACCGCACAGCCTCTTCAGCCACACTACACAGGTTGGTTATCCTATACAACAGGCTATGCAGGATTGCCTTTGAGAGTAATTCAAGGACCAACTGCTGCCTGCTCTCCAGCCAATGCCATGGGCTGAGCAGCCTCACTGTCTGTAGGAGCTGCCACTAGTACATGATCTTTCATTATTATATCCACTCCCCATCCTCTACATACCTTACATCTACCTTTACCTATCCCCTCCCACTCATCTCCACCCCTGATTCTCTAAGACTAACCAATACAGCTAGCTGGATAGTGCCAACATTTCCGAATCACTGTGGCAGATAGGTTTTTTTCCTTCTGAGGCCTGGCACATGGAAAATCCTCTCAGCTCTCCTATGACAGCCCCCTAGCCGTCCCACTTTTCAAAGGCTGCTGGCCGAGGAGCTTAAACATCCATGCAGTTTCCCTCCTGCCCAGATCCCCCTTCTAATTCACCACAGCAATATATCCTGGTTCATAAATAATACTATCAACTGCCTTCTTTTCAACTTTGTGTAGTATCGGTGTTTAAAAAGGGGCATTCCTCAATGCCTATGGTTATCATTCCCTCACCTGTTGCCCAAATGCTTGTTCTCTGCTGTTGCCATGAACTTTCTTGTATCATTAGAATCTTGCATTTGTGTATCCTTCTAAACTAGTACTTTTATATAGTATTGTACTGCTCCACAAACACTTTTTCTCCTGCTTTACCAAGGCCCCCCACCCCCAACGAAATTAGATATTGTGTCTCATGGGGCCATTTTGACAACAATTTGATAACATTTGTCATACCGCATAAACTACCTAATGATTTTGCTTGGAATGTATTAACATTTATTGGAACAATTTTAGAAACTGTTGTTTTTACAAAGTATAATATTTTGCATTTTATTATCTCCAGCTTCAAGTTGATCCTAGTTGCTCAAGGGATATAAACTATGAGACGCAGTACATGAGTGTCTGAGTCAGTGAGAGAGAGAGAGAGAGAGAGAGAGTGTGTGTGTGTGTGTGTGTGTGTGTGTGTGTGTGTGTGTGTGTAAACTTATCCCAAAGCAGAATTCAAGATAAGCAACTGAGGGATAAATGATTTAGACAGTGTAGTGTTTAGTAACGATCACTGCTACAGTTCTGGTCTCTCATAAGTAGCTTCTTACTACTGCTTGGTAAATCAACAAGATATAGCACGAACAGTCTTACAGTATGTGCTTGCTTGCCTATCTACTTTTAGTGATTCAAACCAGCTGTATAGTTATGTCCTAAATTGGTGCTACACTAGCCCCTGTTCTAAGTTTAAGTGATACTGTTATTTGACATATCTAATCAGATTGCATGGAGCACAATGTGAACTAGTGAAAAAAAAGGAAACATCAGATGTTTTGTATAAAACAGATACTGAAAGGGAATGATTCAGGTCTAAATAGTGATTGATATGCAAGTTGAAAGTTCATAGCTTTGCACTGAACCCTGTAAAACTGACATGCATATAGAAATCCCTAGGATGTGGATAGCCACATTGTAGCACTGTAACTTAAGTAGGTTGATTCAGCAATCTTCTGACTTTTTCCCAGGCTCTCTAATGTCTTATGAACATGATGTGATGACATATAGTAGACTTAATGATAAACCACGTGGAGGAAAGAAGCCTCATCTGGTAAAGGACTTAATTTTTGACTTACTTCCAAGGTGCTGGTTCATAGCACTGGAGTAGTGGGGCACATGCAGTGGAGTGCATCAGTGAACATAAGCTGTTGCTAACGATCAGATCATGTAATATAATTCAGACTACATTGCTTATATATATATATCTAGAGGATAAGCAATGGGATGAATGCAATTTATCTTCATGTGTGAAGGGGCAGGGTCATAAGGTATGAGTGGCAGAGCCACAATGGAGTTAAGAAAGTCCTACCCACTCACAAGTGATGATAAACAGCCTATTTTGAGTCAGGCTATTACATATTTTTTTTTTGTTTCTGTTTTTCTACCTTGAGCCACAAGACTGCTTACCTATATTGCATCAGACATCCTCCTTTTTTGGGTCTCTGGCCGCCATCTCCAGGGATCCCCTCAGCTCCAATTGTGGGTCCCGTGGTTACCCCCGTGGCTTACCCCCCATGGCAGGGTGGAGGGGAGCTCTCCCCCTAGCTTGACCCCCCGAGGTCAGGATCCAGTGTGCCGTGTACCCACGGAGCCGAACCAGTCCCCCCGTTAGAGACTGCCATCAAGCTGCCACGTCAGGTGCCCATGTTTACCACTTTTTCTCCCTATTCGACATCTGTGGCATGCAATGACACCCAAGGACTTGAGCGCGCGCACGTCCACATGCCCTCTAATCCTGGCATCCTCCACAGTCCGTCCCCACAGATCCTACCAGAGCTCAAGTGATCCCCAGCCATCACCAGGGGCCACCTGAGTACCAGCAGCAGTACACCCTCCTCCCCGGAGAAGGAGAGCAGTCCTATGGATGCTCAATCCTTCTCCTCCCCTGCTGACCCCCGATAACCCTGGCTCATTCCCGAACCGGGGTCGCCGGCGTGGAGCAAGGTGTGGCATCCAGCACCTCAACCCTCAGTGCCACCGGACCGGCTAGGCTATTACATATTTGATATATGCAACAGTAGTTTACAAGTTATATCATTTAAATCTGCAGTTTGTTAAAGATGTTACTGTGTTTCCTTGTTTTTAACAGCTGGCTTCAGTATCCGAGGCATTGTGATGTCATCACCATTGTGAAAGCTGCTCTCTGATTGGTTCAGTATTCCACTGTGATGACAGTAACCTCAAAAGTGTCCATTGTGACATCAATAATAGCAATATTTTTTATATGTCACTGTTACTAACGTCACTAGCTAGGATATCTTTTTTATTTTGTCATTTTTACTCCCACCACTGTTATATATAAAGTGCCAGTATAATTAGGGTTGACCAAGAGTTTCTTTGTTAAACCCCTGACTTTGCACCTTATACTAAATTGCCCCAAATTTGGCAAGCATTAACTAGGAGGCAAGGTCTCAGTACATGGAAGTTTTCTGACAGCTGCTTATGCAGTTTCTGAGATCCACAGATGTCATTTTTACATTAATGTCTAATTTTTTCCTATACTTAAGGCACTTTTCTTGCTCTCGCCCATAGCCTAGACAAAACAGAATTTTTTTTCTAAAGCTTTCAGGGTAGAAGTAGCCTGTGCCAAAGGTAGTGTCTTTTGAAGGTTTCATGAAAAAATATTAAATGGTTCCTGAGTTATAAGGATTAACTGTTTTTTTGAGTATGCTCAGTAGGGTTTTCATAAACATCTGCTACGACATAAAAATGCGGATTCATAAGAGCTTTTTCCTTTCTCATCACTTACTTCTTAAAACCCCAAAAAGTGTTGAGGGTCGTGATAACCACTATCTTGTCCCCTCTCACACTTAAAAAAAGATGGAAAATACTACTCTACTGGGGCTTAAGAACTAGAACTCTACCACTGTGAACTTCAATTTAGGGTAAAAAAAACAAGAGTTAGTGTATTTGTCTGAGTTGGTTGAAGGGAACTGTTATCTGTGCAGTTAGCTAGGTGAAGAGAGAGGAACTGTGAATTGGGGGAGTGGCTTAGGCAGCAGAAGGCCAGGTGTTTGGATTTAAAACTGCCCTACAGGGCACCAGGACGAAAGGTCGCTGGTTAAAATATAGCGTTAAGTTTGTCACGGTCTAAATGCCACATGGCAATCACGACGTCAATTTAAATATAGCAGTAATGTTGCCGCGTATTCAAACAGCGATGTTATGCCGTTTGTTGTTCCAGCACAAGCACAATCATCTCAGTATGCTGTTTAAGTTGTTATCTGCCCCTGGGAACATGAGGAAATGGCAAAGCACCTGCAGCACACAATTAGCAGAATCACCCAATCCCAATCACCCCATCCCAGACTTGTGGCACTCCATGTTCCGTTTAAGTTGTTATCTGTCCCTGGGAACGCACATAATTAGCAGAATCACCCCTTTCTAACCCCATCCCAGACTTGTGGCACTCGATGTTGAACCCACTACTTCCACTCAGCGCATTAGTTATGATGTCTGTCGCAACCTTTTGTCCAGCAAAATTTACAGTAGGAAAGTAGGGAGAAATAAAATATAAAAAATAAAAATAGAGAGGAAAGAGTAAGCATACAAAACAACAGTTGAGGGGCCACTAATAAGACATGATTGGAGTGCTGAAGTGCAGTGACTGTGGAGCATCAGTCTTCCGGGAGATGTTCTGAAGGATGCAGTGTTGTCCCATCTGCAGGCACCTCTATGGGCTAAGGGAGGAGGTTGCTCATCTCCAGGCTGAGTGGGCCAGGATTCAGGGGACCTCTTCTCCCACCCAGGGACCACCAGGGCCACTGCCGCTGCCTCAGAGGTTGCCAAGAAAGGGGAGTGGTTGGACCAGAGTGGGCTCAGGGAGGGTGAGAGTGGTGGAAAAGAAGTGCATCCCTCCAGCTGTACCTCTCCACAATTCATACGCCATTCTGACAGAGTGTGGTTCTTCTATGGAGGCACCCACCGTGGAGACCAAGGAGAATGCTGTGAACCTCCACAAAGGAGACCCACAGGAGGGTGGCATGGGACCCCACAGAGGAAGGAAACAATTCTTGGTGGGGGGACTCCATTGTTCAGAGGGTAGAACTGGGGGAGGGGGGGAGAGGGAGGTAAGGTGCCTACATGGCGCCATGGCTTGGAGGGACAGGGAGCGAATCCTCAGGATTGCGGGAGCAGCTACACGGGGGAGGGAGCTGGATGTCATTGTCCACCTAGGAACAAATGACCTGGCTGGGAAAGGGATCAGAGCAGTGCAAGAGGAGTTTGTGGAATTGGGGAGGGGCCTTAGACAAGTAGCATGCACGATAACCTTCTTGGAGGTGCTGCCTGTCTATGGCACGGGTGAGGCTAGGGTGCTCCACACCATGGGATTCAATCAGTAGTTGAAAAACTGGTGCAGAGCTCAGGGTTTTGGCTTCCATTGGGGATTGGGGGTCCACCTGGAGGGATGCAGGCCTACACTGGCACAGTGGTCTGTATCTGTCCAGGAGGGAAACCAGGATCCTAGGTGATGGGTTTAAATGATTCTTTGGCAAGCATTTAAACTAGTCGGGGGGGGGGGGAGGCACTGAAAAGGTGCAGGGAAATCCTATCCCCCCCAAAAAAATAAATTCAGGGTGGTTAGTGAGGTAAACACCAAGATAGATAAGTCGATAGGGAGAAGGGCAGAGGTAAGTGGAGAAAAAGGCAAAGGCAGTAAGGACAGGGATGGGACAAAAAGAGGTAAGGCCATCACAAAATGGAGGGTAATGAGTACCAATGCCCATAGTCTAGGTAACAAGCTCCCTGAACAGGTGGTCTTGATGGAAGAGGGACACCTGGATATCATGGTAGTCACAGAAACGTGGTACACAGAGAACCATGACTGGGATGTCAGTGTACCAGGGTACACAATCTATAGGTGGGACAGAGAGGGTAGATGATGAGGAGGAGTAGCTCTCTATGTAAGGGATGGGATCAAAGCAATGGAACTAAAGGGCAAACAGGGAGGAGAGGAGGCACTGTGGGTCACCCTTGAGACCGGAAATGGCACCAAAATCCGCATGGGGGTTGTATACAGACCTCCGTCTCAGGGGAACGAAATGGACAGGAGGCCTGCCTCAGACAGCTAGTGTTGGAACCCACTTGGGAGGGAGAAATCTTAGACCTGGTACACTCAAACTGGGATGAAAAGAGGATTTCAGATCTAGAAGTGGGTAGCCATCTGGGAACAAGTGACCACCAAACAGAGTAGTTCATGATAAACACAGCCACAGAGTCTAGCCATACAAAAGTGAGGGTACTGGGGGCATGGCCTGACCAGGCGGAAGATGGCAGCATAGTTCAGAATCTCTGCAGGAATGACTGCAATCTAACCTCATCCAGCCTTCACCAGACCTTTCTTTGGTACCAGCTCCTGTGATCATCCTGTAATCTTACTGCCTGACACAGTTTGTAAGTAATTTTTGATCCATCATTTACTTATATTCAGTTATTCTACACTGTACTGCAGCATACTAGGCCTCATCCTTCAGCATTATAGCAGATCTCCAAGTATAGCAAAGCTCACTTGCTAGAGTTGAAGTAATGTTTTCTAAACTGATGGCTGAGATTAATGATCTAAAAACTTCCACCCAACAGAATGCGACCACTCTTGAAACTTTTAGCCAGAAAATTGCATTTAATGAGAAAGCAACAGCCTGTAACACCACTACTATTCATGACCTCCAGGCTACTGTCCGCAATCAAGACTGAACTATTAAATCCCTACAAGATAAAACTGACGATATTGAAAATCATAATCGTTGCAACAATTTACGATTCTTTGGCTTCCCTGAAGGTGTAGAATTAGGACACACTACTGCCCTTTTTCACATGTGCTGCCGGCAATGCTTAAACTGCCTGCTGACCTAGTGTCAATCATTGAGCGGTCTCACCACACGCTGGGTCCCAGGCCAACATCAGACCAGTGACCAAGGCCTATCATTGCTCACTTTTTGAACTATTCCCACACAGAATTGATACTGAAACGAGCCAGAGAAATGGGGAAACTTCAGTGGTAAGAGTTTAATATTTCCATCTACAGAGACTTTTCAAAAGATTTAACCATCAGAAGGAAGGCCTACAATCCACTTAAACAAATTGTCCACCAAAGAAGCATTAAATTTGCTCTACGTTACCCCACGACACTGTGCCCTTTCTCATGCTCTTCCTTCAAGGATTTTGAAACCCCTGACACCTTAGCCAACTATTTGGAGGTCTCTCTCTGCAGTCTTACCCTGGGAGGTTCAGCAGCAATTGGCAACCCGAACACAGCTTTGGTATCTGCATGGAGGGTGGACAATGAGGTACAGGAATGTGGGGAAAGTGTTGCAAAAACTCGCAGCCCCAAGCAGCAACGCCGCAACTGATTTGACCCCAAGGCAATCAACACGGCTGCACGAGAAGCTTCTGTCAGGGCATTATTCTTCAAGACTTTCATGCTGTTCTAGCAAGGATTCACCCCAAACACCCCAAGATGCAGCCTCTCACCTTCAAATCAACCCCTCTGTTCCCTTGAGCAATAAGTTTGCTCTCTTGGAGGATGACATGCACTCCTTGCAGGAGGATCTTTCCCAGCAAATTTCAGACGAACATCCCTCTAATTTGTGCCCTGTGCCTCCGGGATGTATTTCTGCAGATACTTTATGGACAGAAGTTGTTGCAAGTTCCCCACTCAAATCTTTAGAGCCACCCAAAAAGAAACTTAGGGCAAAGACCAAAAGTAAGAACATCAATAGTCACAATCCTGCTAAGAAATCTGAGGTGTCATGAGCTTATATGGTCAGTAATATGGTCACAGTTGCTATATCTTGGTAGGTTTTGCTTCCAGAATACTTAAAGGGAGTGCCAGTACACTTTTTCTGCCTAGCCACCCGCTCTACAGTCTATGCTACCTGGTTGCTTTCACTCCCAGCGGGTGCAGAAAGCAAAGGCTGTACATCACAGTGCGATCAATTTATTTTTTGTTGCAGTGTTTAAACGAGCAGCTTAAAGGTCTTCAAGGGAACTTTGGTATATCAGCAATGCTTTTCTAACCCATTATTTTAGTGTTAGATCATATACATTACCTCACTAAACAGGCTCTCTGTATCTAGACTTTTACTCTCCAATTTAGCAGCGCATCAGGTTTATAGTAGATCAGGGAGGGGCTGTGGACATGGCCTACCTAGACTTTAGCAAGGCATTTGACACAGTCCCACACAAAAGATTAATATACAAGTTAGCCAGCCTGGGAGTGGGTCACAAGATGACAGCCTGGGTAAAGAATTGGCTGGAGAATAGGACACAGAGGGTAATAGTAAATGGAGTCCACTCTGAAGAAAGGGGGGTTACTAGTGGGGTACCGCAGGGTTCAGTATGAGATGGCTCTTCAATGTCTTTATAAGCGACATTGCAGAGGGACTGGAAGGAAAAGTATGTCTCTTTGCAGATGACACAAAGATCTGCAACAGAGTTGATGCACAAGGTGGGGTGGAAAGGATGAGAAGGGACTTGGCAAGGTTAGATGAATGGTCAAATGTATGGCAGCTTAGATTCAATGCTAAGAAGTGCAAGGTAATGCACCTGGGAAACAAAAACCCAGGGGAAGAGTACACAATGGGGGGTGAGATACTAACAACAACAAAAATGGAAAGAGACCTGGGGTATTCATATCAGATGACCTAAAGGTGGGCAAGCAATGGGAGAGGGCTGCAAAGAGGGTTGGGGGGATACTGGGATGCATAGGGAGAGGCATCACCAGTAGAAAACAAGAAGTTATTATCCCTCTGTACAGACAGCTGGTGAGACCCCATCTGGAGTACTGCGTGCAGTTCTGGAGACCCAATCTCCGCAAAGACATAGACAGGATGGAAGCTGTCCAGAGGAGGGCAACTAAAATGGTGCAGGGTCTGCACTGGAAGACATATGAAGAGAGACTTAAGGAGCTTAATATGTATAGCCTCGAGGAAAGGAGGGAGAGGGGGACACGATAGAAACTTTCAAGTACCTCAAGGGAATCAACAAAGTCCAAGAGGGTAGCATCTTTCAAAAAAAGAGGTGTGCAAGAACAAGGGGCACAATTTGAAGATGAGGGGGCTCAGAGGTAATTTAAGGAAATATTTTTTCACAGAGAGGGTTGTGGATGCATGGAATGGCCTCCCGGAGGAGGTTGTGGAGTCAAAAACAGTGGTGGAATTCAAGCATGCATGGGACAGTCATAAGGCAATTCTAGGGGGTTGGGGTAGGAAGAAGTAGGCTGCTGGTTAACTAGGATCTGCAGCTTATCCATTAGGTAGGGAAATGGGCAGACTGGGTGGGCCAAGCGGTCCTTATCTGCCGTCAAATTCTATGTTTCTATGTTTCTATAGTCTTTGGGCTGTTCAGTTGCATATCTTCAATCGGTATGCATCCTGATTATTGCCTTTTCTTTTTCCATATGTGAATTATTATATATTACAAGGCAACTTACCCCTTCCCTCTCCTGATGACAGGTTCTTAAGTATTATTGGCAACTACATTTAATCTGTCTCCTTCCCTACACTCCATTATTCTTATTACCTCCTGTTTACAGTATGGAACTATCATTAGCACTCAGAGAGGTGGGCTATGTTTGGTGTACTGTTGCAAAGGATTGTCAATCTGCATCTTCCTTATGCTCCTTATTTTACTCGAAGCCTACAGATATTATAGAAATCCACTGCTGTGTGGTCCCTCCTGTTTTGGGGCTCACTGGGCCTAGTTTTCTAGACCTAGTCACCCCTACATAACACCTATTTAGGCAATTTCGAGTAATCGGAGCTGATCTTTACTATGACTATCTCTTCTGTCTACAGTTATCACCGAAGCCTATACCTCTCCACATAATCCCGATTTGCATTTGGCTCAGGGCATAAGGGCTTAAATTGACCTCCTCTTTCTTCTTTCCCTCTCAATATTGTATTTATTATGTACTTATTCTGTTGCACTGCAAAGTATACTCAGTCACTCTAATGTGGTAATGATCTACTTTTCCTTTTATATTTGTTCATTTGCATTCCACCTGGCTCCCTGAATTCCTTACTCTATGTCTAGGCTGTACTGATATCTCATATATGGTTCTTTAATTTACTGTTATTTCGAGTTGGTATATCTTGTATTATTATTACTAATGTTTATAAATAAGTTCTGGTGTTTAGCTTTATCCTTATACCTTATCCTGTTAGCTTAGAATTAAGCTGAGGTTATTACAGTCCCCTGCCTTTCTTGGTATTTCTCTTTCAGTTAAGCTTATCAGGAATACTTACTTTATTATATTACTGGGATCAGACTTAGGTTTGGGCCGATATTTATAACCAGTCCTCCCTAGTCTCCTCCCTACATCGACACCCCAGAGTGTGGTGATAGAGTCTCTTAGCCAGTTGGCTGACTCATATCTCCTCACACCCATAAACGTTTGTTATTTAGCTTACTAGTGTTGTCGTTGTTGTTAATGACTTTTCTCCTTCCCACCTCTATTCTAACTTTAATAAGATATCTGTGCTACTCATGTATCATACATCCCACTTTTTTTGGCTTGAATGTTCCTGCCACTCTCTGCATATACATAAGCTCTCTATATTGTATTCTAATGATCCTCTGCCTCATTTATCTGTCCCGTCACACTCCAGTGATTATTCCCTTTCTTTAACACTAACAATATGAGTGGCATACTTTTATATACATGGAATGTGAAGGGACTTAATTCTCCTTGTAAGCGGAAGCAAATTCTTTCACATCTTAAAAAACATAAAACACAAATTGCTTTCCTTCAGGAAACAAAATTATTAGCAGAGGATGTTCATAGACTTAAAAAGATTGGGTCGGTCAGATCTACGAATCATCCTATACCTCAAAAAAAAAGAGGAGTTGCTATTCTTATTCATAAGAGTCTCAAATGGTCCCTTGGAAACTCAGCTTTCAATATTGACGGCAGATGGGTGATGGTCAAACTGAATACCAACTCTGGTCCTCTTCTGCTTGTTAATATCTATGCACCCAACTCTGATTCCCCTGAGTTTTTTCATAATTTAGCTTAACAGATTATATCCTTTAATACTTATAATACACCAGTTATTCTTGGAGGGTATCTTAACTTAGCTTTAGAAGCCAGCATTGACAGAAGTAGCCCCACTACAGAGGCCCACCCTAGAAGTATTAAAGCCCTCTCATTACTAATGCAAGATGTTGGATTAGCTGATGTATGGCACCTCCTTCACCCCCATGATTGAGAATTTACTTTTTACTCCTCTCTACATAAGACATATAGTAGAATTGACTACTGGTTAGCCTCTCCTGTTATAATGGAAAAAACTATTGATTCATCCATCTCTCCCATCATAATCTTGGACCATTCCCCTGTTAAATTGCAACTTTTGTGGGGCCCATTAGCACCTAAATCTTCTTACTGGCAGTGGGACCCTCTCCTTCTTTAGGATCCCAATTTCTTACCCATGATCAAAGCACAAATTCAGAACTTCCTCTTTCACAATACCCCAACTGAATCTTCTATGTCCTCTGTATGGAACACTCTTCAAGCTACGATTCAAGGGAAAATTATCAGTTATGCTGTACATAGGAAAATAGTAAGTCCAACACCCTGGTTTTATGCCCCCTTATGGGGCAATCCACTGCTCACTCTAGAAGATCACCCAATTTTCTGTCGTACATGGAGGAACAAAGGCATTTTCTTTCTCAGAGATATCTTGGACCAGAATTCACTCACTCTTAGATCGTTCTCAGACTTGCAGGTCACATGGAAACTTCCTAAACAGGACTTCTGGAAGTTTTTACAAATTTGGGCAGCTTATAACTCTCTCTCTCTCTCTCTCTCTAGTTTAGTGTATACGCATACTCTTCTAAACCCATACATCTCGCACTGGACTAATTTATCAGTAAAATTAAATAGCTCCATTTACAAAGACATTATTGATAATCTACCTGATCAGTCTATACAGGCCAAAAATAAATGGAGTACTCTTCTTAACTACAATATTTTAGATACACAATGGAGTAATTGTTGGCATATTGCCTATAATACCTTTAAAGATGCCCGTAGTTCTTTAATACAAACTAAAATCCTACATCTTTGGTATAGAACCCCCTCTGTGCTTCAATGAATGGGCCTATTAAATAATAATAATTGCTGGTGCTGCAGCTTGGCCAACGGGGATCTGCTTCATATCTTGTGGTCTTGCGCTCCCATTGGTAAGCTCTGGCATAAAGTCTGTTTACTTGCCTCCAGAATAACAGGACAGAAACTTCCTTTTGACCCCAAGCTATTCCTTCTAGGCATCCTTTTCCCCAATAGCTCTCTCCTCTCACATCCACATTTTAGACGGCTAAACATACTTTCTCTTCTGGTCAAACATCTGATTCTTATGAAATGGAAATCAACTCTGGTGCTTCTCTTTCAGATGTTCTTCAAAGCCTCTCTCAGTATGCCTCCCTAGACCGACTATCTCATGTTACTCATAACCGACTCACTGTATATGACAGATGTTGGCAGGATTACTTCAAGCACATTGAACCTATCTCTTCTAGACCCTAATTCTTAGGGGATATTTAGCCCTCCTTCTTATTTTGCTCTCAGATTAGGTTTTCTCAAAACTTTTGTGAACATATTTCTCCTCTTTTTTTTCCTTCTTCCCTGTTTTCTCCCTTTCTTCTTCCCTTCCTCCTTGCTTTTTTCTCTCTTCTTTCTTTCCTTGCACACTTTTCTCTTATCTTCACCTCTCCATTACTGAACATTGCTCATATTACCACATTTATCACTTTTTGCAATTTACTGAATGCCTTGCCATAGCCTGCCCCAGCATGTATTTCATACATGGTTGCTATTTCTGATCCTATAATACCCTATTGATTGTAACCCTTCTGCTCTCCACTTACATCCTGTCTAGGTTTGTGTTTTATTATCAGTACATGTATATAAGGCTTCTCCAATATGTTTACCCTAAATACTGTGTTTTGTTAAGTGATATTTTATACCTTACATGGAGGATAGTCTTCTATTGTATTAGATATGTGTTTTCTTATATATTTGAATTTCAATAAAAAGATAAAGTGAAAAAAAAGTGAGGGTACTGGACTTTAAGAGGAATGACTGTCAAAATGGGAGAGTGCCTCAGAAAAGCACTAGCAAACAGGCAAGAAGGAGGAGGGGTGGAGGAACGGTTGGGAAACATCAAAACTGCCATCACAGAAGCAACAAGCCTTTGTGTGAAGCAAATAAATCAAAACAAAAGAAAAAAAAACACTGTGGCTCTCAAAAGAGGTGGCGGTGAAGGTTAGGGAGAAAAAGATAGCATTCAGGAAGTATAAGGAAGCACAGAAGGAGCAGGACAGAGAACAGAATCAGTTAAAACAGAAGGAAGTGGGGGAGGCAGTCAGAATAACAAGGGTCCAAACCGAGGAAAAGATAGCCAACTCAGTTAAGAAGGGAGATAAAACCTTTTATAGGTACATTAGGGAGTGAAGAAAGACCAAGGGAAAGGATAGTGAGGCGTAAAGGGTACCTAAACAAGCGTATTTTTTTTAAACGAAAAACTCCAAAATCTGGCTTCATAGTAAAGTAAAGGCTGCTGTTTACATTTATGTTAAAACTGCATTATGTAAATAACATAAAGGCAGTTTCATAGCTTTTGAAAAATGTAAACATTAGCCTTTTACATTCAAAAAACAGCCTTGCTTGCTTCTTAAAATGTCTGCCAAGTGTGTTAAGTGATGAGTCATGATGACATCATTGGAGTCAGAGGCAGAGACCCACATGGCTCCCTATAGTGCAAACTAATTCTTCTTTCCCCCTTTGTTTTAAATTGTTTCACCAGAATGATGAACACTATGTGTTAACATGTGGATTATTTTGATCAGTACACATTAGGCTATGGTGTTGTTCATTTTGTTTACTTTAACTTGCTGAAAATGTTTATAATCCAGCTGACTTTCTCTTTGGCAAACAACAGTACAGTACAACACTTCAAATACCTGATGATCTAGTGGTTATGTAATGCCCTGAAATTTGTAGCGAAGTACTGGTCTGGTCCAGTTCCAAAGTTCATGCTTTCTTGGTAATCCACAAATAAGCTTCTCTTGTAGTCTTTTTCCATGTGAACCCCCTGCACCTTGCCTGCCTACTGCTGAACACCCCATCATCCATAGCCTGTCCTTATTACTGCCTGGGGCCACATATGATTTTGCGGTCTCATGAAGAGAATTATCATACCTCAGATTGTAATCTTGTTCCTCAGAGAGTTGTGCACACCTATACTGATATGCTTCATCAGCTGGCACTGCTAAAAAATGCCTCCCAAATCCCTCTCCAGTCCACATTCTCAATGTTTGACTTCTGCTCTCACACTAAACATTGAGTGGATCACCACCCTTCTGCACAGTGAAGGCAGTATGTACAGTCCCGCTGTTGTGTTTTTTCTGCCTCATTAACCAGCAACTAGGTCTTCCTGGAGGGCCAAGCAATAAGCATCAGGACATACCAGAAGAACTGATGTTCATACCCTCATTAGGGCTGCACTTACTATGAATAACAATACTATTTGCAGGAGAGGCATACTAATGTCTTGAGTGAATCCACCCGACTTCCAGTGTCGGTGTACTCCTTTACCTGTGATCTGCAGAACCCCGCAGGACAGTTCCAGACAATTCTTCTCCAGTACTTTTCTGTGCCCTACTCCACAATGTGAGTTGGCTGGCTGCCACCGTTCCAAATCTTGAATGAGCTAGATACAACTCCCTCGATACTGTCCTAACAAATGTCAGCATCCCCCCCCAACCCGAGGGTAATCTCCCTACACTGAATTCAAGTAACAGTTTATGTGCAGCCCTGCCACTCTGAGTATTTGTCATCACTGGCTGCTCTCATCCACAGTCAGGTAATAATTATGGTGCTGGCAGCCCCATATCTCAGCTCTCACAATGGCCTGCTCAACTTCCCCCTTCCTGTCTTCCTCTAATCTGAATATAGCTTTACCCTGATGGAATGGCCTCTTCAGTCCCTCTCTGGCATTCATTCTTCTGACCTGCTCCCCACACCAAAAACTGGTGAGCTCACTACCCTTCCACGTCATGAATGCGGTTAACACAGTCTCCCATATTATTTTTACATTTTAATAAATGTGATCTTCTGGTAAGCCAGGCTGATAGCAGCAGGGCACAAGGGGGAAAAATAAGCTTTACTACCCATATAAGATCTAAGCCACCTATGATTAGGTACTATTAAATGACATGCATAATGATGCGCATACCCGTCATTTAATAGCGCCTAATCAATGGTAGCCTAGATCTTTTAAGGATAGGAAAGTCCATCTTTCCCCTTGTGCCCTGCTGCTATCAGCCTGACTTACTAGAATGATTTGTTTAATTTTGGTATGTCAAAATGCCCAGGGACTGTTCTACCTGCATTCATGATGCAGAAGGGTGATGAGCTCACCAGTTTTTGGTGTGGGGAGAAGGAGTGAAGAATGAAACCCTGAGGAGGACTGAGAAGGCCACTCCTGCAAGGTACTGCTATATTCAGGGAAGGGGGAAGACAGAAGGGGGGAAATATGAGCAGATCACTGTGAGATAAAAGATGTGTGGGGCTGTCAGCACCATGATCACTACCTGACTCCCTTGTCCTAGCCAACATTCCCCTTCTCATAAAACCAGTTCATGCAATTTTCCAAAGCTGTGTGTGGGTATTAATGTGTGAAATGGCTGCCACTACACATTCAGTCAATTCACTATAAGTCTATCATTGCTTGTAAAGCACTTTGGGATAAAGTGTGTATGAAAAGCACTATATAAATGCTGATTTTTCTTCTTCTTATTAGTATTATTTCCCATGGAAAAAGAAGACAAGCACATTTTTCATTTCTGAGGAAGTATGAATTCTGACATTGGACTACACAAGAAGTTTGCTACAAACAAGTGGTGGATCTAGGGGGTGGTGAAGGGTGCGACTGCACCCTCCCCACCCCATTGGAGCTTTGTTGTTTGCTGCTGCTGCATTTCACTTTGTTGAAGAAGTCTGATTTATTGATTGTACAAATGTTTACATTCAGAACTATGGATTACATTTGTAGATTTTGTCAAAAACGTACTAAAAAAGAATAATAGACAATATAAAGGTTTAATACAAATGTTACAAGTGCATATTTTTTTATTTATTTATTAAATTCTTGGATTACAAATACCTTTGAGCAGAAACTGCTCATTTACAAAGGTTCCACGTCAAAGGATGAGGATCAACATACATACAGAGGTAGTAAAAGAATGCACAATAAACAACCAAAACAACTAAAAGAAAAAATAAAGATACTCAGTTATAACATACTTTGAGATAATATTCATAAAACGAGCAGCTTGAGTAGGCAGCTGGCTGATATGATAAGAGAAAGAGGGCACCACAGGCAGTTAGTATTGCAGGCATGCGACCGGGAGAGGAAGTTGGCAGGCTGATGGGCCACTGTCCGATGATAGTGGAAAATGTCTTGTACCAGTGGAGATGTGAAGCAGGAAAGGAGTCACAAGGAAGGCCCAGTGCCAGAGGGAATGAGATTGGGAAAGAAGCGAGGCTGTGAGACATGAGTGAGCTGGAAGGTGTTGAGAGATCTCTGTTCAACAAAGCAGTCACACTGAGTGGTAGAGGTGGGTAAAGTTTGAGATTCCTTTGAAGGGTCCAAGTGTAGTAGAGGAAAGTGATTCTTTATTGAGGGAATTGAACCATTGAGCAGCTCTATAGATAAAGGACCGCTGATCCATGGAGGTACGACATCTGGGAACCTGAAAGGTTAGAGATTGGGCACCACGTGTTTGTTGAGTGCCACTGTAGGTAGTAAGGAGTGAGCTAACACCAGGTGGCATGAGACCAAGGAGAATCTTTTTGGTAAGTAAGCAGGTCTGGTATGGTATTCTGCTGCTTAGGGGTAGCCAGCTGGCCTGTGCATAGAGGTCACAGGTGTGAGTTAGTCGGGCTGCACCTGTCAGTAGTCTACAGGCTTTGTTGAGAGCAACTGAGATCCTGCTGAATACCCCCCCCCCCACATTTGTAACATCCTGGATCCACCATAACCACTAGACCACCAGGTTATTTTAAGATTTGTACTGCACTGTGGTTTGCCAGAAAAAAAGTTGATTGGATTAAAACACAATTTCAGCATGTTAAAGTAAACAAAATGAACAGGACCATAGCCTAATATGTGTATTGATCAAAATAATGCACATGGTTTTGGCCATTTTGGTGAAACAATTCTAAACAAAGGGAGAAAAGAACTAGTTAGCACTATTGGGAGCCATATATCTCTCTGACTCTGGATCCAATGATGTCATCACTTAACATATTTGGCGGCCATTTTAGGAAGCAGGTAAGGCAGTTTTTTTGAAATTGGAAGACTGAATTTACATTTTTTAAATGCTTTGGAACTACGTTTAGGTAAATTATATAAATGTAGTTTTAGCATTAATGAATACAGCAGCCTTTCCTTTAGTCCCCTATGATGTCAGATTTTTGAATAGTTTGTTGTCAAAGGTTGTTTAGTTATTCTTTAATAAAGGGAGGAGGTGGGCGAGAGGACAGTGAAAAACAGGGATACTGAATGAATGCTTCTGCTCAGTATTCATAAAAGAAGAGGAGTAGGAGGTACCTAATCCAATCAATAGAAGCACTCTGGATAGGGGGGTTGATACCATACATTTCACAGAAGAAAGGGTTCTGAAAGAACTCCTAAATCTGAAGGTGGACAGTGCAATGGGGCCTGGTGGCATTCACCCCAGAATTCTAAAAGAACTAAGGAGAGAACTAGTGACACAACTGACAACCCTCTTTAACAAATCATGGGAGGATGGTGTGATACCGAAGGACTGCAGGAGGGTGGATGTGATTCCCCTTCACAAAAGTGGGAGCAAGACAGAGGCAGGAAACTACAGACCTGTTAGTTTGACCTCAGTGGTAGGGAAAATGATGGAATCACTTCTGAAAGAAAGAATTGTTGAGTACCTAGTGGCCGATGGGGCACAGGACCCAAGGCAGCATGGATTCACAGCAGGAAGGTCATGTCAGATGAATCTAATAGATTTCTTTGACTGGGTGACCAAAGTAGTAGACAAGAGAGGGGCTGT